>CM055657.1:17106754-18336926 GCA_029378335.1 Agrilus mali
CCCCCCCTAGCTACGGCCCTGTCCAAGGGTAGTTAATTTTTGTGATTACTTAGTTTCAACATATATTGAGGAAAACTGTATATTCTCGCCATTTATTTGGGCTGACTGCAGCTCTTCAATGGAAAGAACGACTAACGCATCTGAGTCGTTTCATTCGCGATTCAACGCATGTTTTTATTTTCCATATCCTTCAATTTTTTTATTTATAGATGTATTACTCAATTTTCAAACGGATACATATATAAAAATTAACAATGTTTTGCAAAATGAAGTTCGTGCATTATACGATAAACGTGTAAAAGACCGGAAAAAATTGTTAGAAAATAAAATTCATTTGTATAAGGAAAAAAAATAACAAGATTAGATTTTATAAAATGTATTTCATATGTATATAAAGTTTAAATAAAAGTAGTATAATATTTACCTCCCTCTTTAATTTCCCCTCATTTCTCGTTGTGCGCAATTTACATATGCAATAAACCAGTACCCGTGACGGTTCTAAGGAGCAGGTAAATTTTGTGCGCAATTTACATATGCCCTTACTTCTTACGGAGGCATCCTTAATTTTGAAAGGTGTGTTTAAACTTTGAATCTTGACGTAAGTGTCTATTTGAAATTCTTTTGACTTCTCGACAAATATATATATTGATGGATGAGCTGTGTAAAAAGATTCGTTAAATTTTTGAGTCAAATGATTCACACGCGTTTGTCGTTTTCATAACAGAAGGACCACACTCAGCCCACAAATATGGTGGAAAATCTTAATCTTCTTCAATATATGTCTTGGCAAGATAAACGCAATATTTCACTACCTGTTCATTTTATGGACGTATAGAACATAGATCGAACACAAAACAGTCGCCAACATCGTTTAGGGTTTAGGTAACTTAACCCAAATGTGTATCTCAACCATTTTCCTATTTCTGAGTTCTTGTCCTGATAATCATTTGTTAGCCCCAAGCTTTTAATTTTTCTAAACCATGCTTGATGAAGATGAAATCGGCAACCATTAATTTTTGATTTAGACCAAACACACTGTAGTGCCTTGTATATGGCTTTTTCACAAAAACTTCACTTGGATAGAAGTTTAAATTAAAATCCTGGTAAATCAATGAGACAATCTAAATATTTCACAAGAATAATCTAATTTTGATTCTTAAGAACCTTGTCTTGCGTTGAAAATGCCCACATTGTAAGTGGGCGAAATACGTGTCCGCATCATAGTGATTGTTTCTGATATATAGGGGTAAGTCTCTTTTTGTAATTTAATTACTCATATGAATATTATCACCGGATAATTATAATTACCTTATCAGGCAGGTGAGCGGTGGTGAGCACCCTTTTTTCTAGTGGCAAGATTGGTTGTTTACTTTTAAAACCCCAATTTTGCAGCAGGTAGATCTTTAATATTAGTGGCACCTTTGGCCCCGCCACTTGTGGCAATTTGAAAGTTTATAATTAAATTAATAATGAGAAAAAAAATTTAATTTTTTCATCGAAGTTACATGAAATAGTAGAATATGTTCGAAACTTTGGATTCATTTTTACTATTGTGATGTTGAAGGAATTAAATTGTAACCAATAGCGGTGGAAACTAAATCATCGAACTACGCGTTGAGCGTTTTCAAAATAAATAGAAAATATGTTAAAAAACTATTCAAAAAAATTCAAATTACTATTTTCGTGCGTATAATATACGTACATATAAAAACAAAATTTCACTTTATTACACTAAATCATCCAAGTTTGGAAAATATTCATTTTCAAAATAAAAATTGCTTTAAGCTAAGTATTCAGTACAAATTTTAAGTAATTTTTTACAAAAGGCATTAAAAGTAATCTATATAATCATATACTCTGCATTTTAAATATATATATCGAATTACTTTGTTTATAATAATTAGACGAAAACAATGTGTAAGCTTATTGTTGGTTGCCTGCATGAGAATAGCATTTATAATGTTTTTTATCATGTTAAAAGTCTAGGTTTATAAGCAAAAGTTTATTGATGTATCTAGTAATTTTCTGTATACTATATTATAAGTAAAATACCAACAATCACTATCTTATTATCTTATCCTGTTATGCAAAATATTTATTAATTGTGACTATGTATTACGTTCAGTCCTCTTTTTATTTTATTCTTCAACAATATAAAGCAACTATTGTTGTATTTATACGTAATAGACGAAAGATGAAAACTAAACATAGTTGGTGAAGTTATGGTCCATTACAATAGGTGGCTTTCTTTCTTCGCACTGTTATTATAAAACGTTTTCGAAAATGTAGGTTAAACGTCCATACCATCTTAAACCAGTGAAAGTAAATACACTGTTATGGACAAATCGTATACAAACAACAGCAACTTCGAAATAATTTAATGATAAAAGTGAAAATGGATAGATAGGTACTAAGTAAATGCTTTACTCATTACTGCAGTTAGTTGCAAGTCACTTTTGACTCCAGCTACAAATATCTAGGTACTTGACTTTATAAGAAGGAGAAATATTTTATAAATGGGTCGAATGACTCTTAACTAAGGCATTTAGCATTGATTATTTCTTGTTTATATACAGACAAATAATGTATAATGTACAATATACAGGGCGAGCATCTACAAATTTTTTGTTTCTCAATAATGAATATTAAACAAATACTAACGTCCATTGAATAGGACGTTCAAAGTCAATAATATTACAAATAAACACATGGATGATTGAATGCCTTAAGAGAAATTAAATGCTTTTGGATTTTTTTCTAAAATTACTTTTTTACCAGCTGAAGATTAAATGAACAGAACCTGAGCAAAAATATGTTTAGACAACTTATTAAGCAATTAAATGCCCATTAATATGATAAAAAATCCAGGCGTCATTAGAAAATTTTGACTGTATAAAAAATTACTTTTATTGGAACACTATGAACATTTTCAGAGAATGCAAATAAGTTGTTGGATTCATAAATTACATAAGTTTGTCTGGAGTAAACTCGCTAAATGTGAAATAGTCTCTTAATGTGGAATACCCGTGTTTTTAGAGAACTCCTAGCTGTATCTACAATTTAGAGGTAGAAGTATCTATGTTTCTGGACTTAAGAATTGGTGCGATTCTAATTTCGATCATAATCCCAAAAACGTGTGGAAACCATGATTGTGTGTCCAGGCGAGTACAAAAGTTTTAGTTTAGCATTTGCTTAAAACCATTTAGGTGTGCCAAATACCAGGTAAGGTAGCATAAGGATTGTGTTATTGTATTCTGAAGTCAGTTCGATAGCTGGAATCTTTCTAAATATTTAATTGAGGAAGCACTTATATGTTTAAACTCCATTATAACGTATAAGAAATAAAACACAAAAGTTTTAAGAGTTTAACAAAATTTTTAATATTCACGACGAATCGTTTCACCTTACTAAGGCTTCATCAGGTGATGAATTGTACAGAACAAAAATTAATTACAATATATATCTATACACAACATTATGTAGTGGGGGGGGGGGGGGGAAATTTTAATAACGACGATTTATTCATGTCTAATTGGTCATTAAGAATAAGTTTAAGATGATTGTATTTATTTATTTCAAAAGATTCAAGAAGATTTAGTTTGTAACTCTTGTTTTCTTTGTGTAAAATTTTAAATTCAAAATTTGGCTGATGTTTTTCTTCCAAAAGATGATTGGCATAGGTGGACGTGTCTTTATTTTTGGTGAAGGCGTCTTTTATTCTTTCGCAGAACTTCCTTCCTGTCTGACCAATATATACTTTTTGGCAACTTCCACAGTTTAGCAAATAAACCCCTGAACCCGATGTCCTATCACTAGTATCCTTATTATTTTTAAGTAAATTTCCTAACGTATTTCTTGATTTAAATGCGGTTTGTATGTTAAGTTTATTAAGTTCTCTAGAGATTTCTTCTGTAAGTTTACCAGCATAAGTGAAACTAGAATAATTTTGAATGTTTTTTTGGATGGGATAAATTGACCGTAAAATATTTTTCTTAAGTTTATTTTTTTAAATATTATCTATGATTGTGGTAGAAAATCCGTTATTATAAGCGATATTTTTGATTCGACTAAGTTCTGTATCAAAATGTTCTTTCGATAGAGGAAAAGTAATAAGTCTATGAATCATAGAGTGATAAGCGGCAATTTTATGTGAATAAGGGTAAAAGGATTTATGATGTATTGTAGTATCCGTATGTGTAGGAATCTTTCTTGTTAGTTTTGTGACAAGATTTTGTTATACCTCTGAGGTGACCTATTGTGGAATAGGACTGCGTGTGCAAATATTTCAGCTTAGGGAACTCCATAGAGTATATTACATTCTTTTACTAGAGGGGTATTGTATTTTTAAGCGAAAAATAACAGACGAGGCTGGTCAAAATAAGGTTCGGTCTAATAGTGATGCTAAAAAATCACAAGAAGACCAAAGAGGCCGTTCTTTTTCAAGCTCTGAAGCATCTTCTTTTACCGTCCATGATTCTACAGACGAAGAAATATTCTCCTTACAGAATCCCACAACTGAAGCTACTTGCATTTTTTGCAACGGAAAGTTTTCGAACGATAGGCGAGGGGAAATTTGGGTTATGTGTGTCTTGTGCCAATGCCGGGCTTATGAAGAATGCGCGGGAGCCGAGGATGCGGTTTATGTCTGCGATTTTTGCACAGGAGGAGAATAGTAAAATTTAGCTAGTTCCCTAATAATTCTGCCTTTACATTTAAATAAACGCTGATTGTTATAAAATATCCTGGTTTGCTCCTCAAAACATAAATGTATTTGCATTAGGATACCAAAAATTAGACTTTCAAAAACGTAGTTTTTTATAAAAATCACTGTACATTCTTTTTACAGAGCTGAACTACTAATATACCGTACACTTATGTCTGCTTTAGAAATAGTCTAAGTATTTCATATATAGAAAACTATTTATATAAATTATTTTTTAAATATTCCACATTTAGCGACTTTACTCTATATTAGGTTACTTTTATTGACACTTACTGCACTGATGACAACTAATTCATTTAAACAACATCAACAAGACTATTATTTACAGCCGCGTGAAAATGTGAAAATTAAAAAAGCGGTTTGGGTTAGAGATACGTTCTATTCACAAAATGTTAAATTATTGCAGATAAAAAAGTGAAAATAATTTTGTCAAAATTATAATAATTTGCATTTTTGACTGAAATGTTTTATCTTTAATTATTTATTACCTAAGACATAATATTTCTATATTATTTATTATTTATTATATATCAGACAAAAAAAAATTAAAATCGATATTAGGTATGTAATCGGATAAAGCACTGGAATGTATCCAAATAAAGCAACCCATGGTGTTCTTCAAAAATATGATGACCTTTCCCGATTATTATTTATTATTTAATGAGAAAAGTGCTGTATTGCATGTTTAGTATCTTAATCAGTTGCGTATTTTGAATCTTTGTCAATTGTGTTTGCATCGTAATGTGAACATTAAATTAATCCATTTGCGGAACAAAGAGTGACCGAGACCTTCACGTATGCCACCAACAGTAATAATGGTAATGCCAAATAATAATTACCTACCACAAACACAAACATAGTTACACACACCCATGAATAAGGTGCAAAAACGAGTCAAAATAATCGAGATACGGATGTCTGATAAATCATCATCAATTTTTATTGCTAGTCATTAGATTTGTGGCCACATTTAGAGTTGAGGTTAAAAAAATATTAATGTGTGGTTGATACTTTTTTCCGAATTTATTAGACGACGGATTATAATGCGACAAATTTTTCACGTTGCTATACTTGGATGGTTTGCCGGAGAAGGAAGGAATACGACACGATACGAGTTCAAGTAATTCAGAAAGTATACTTTCATGTCTCATTAAAAGTTTTAGAGCGATGATACAGTATTTCTTTTGCAAAAGTAGTTTGTAAGAAATGTATTTAGCAACATTCTATAATTACATAACATATATTATCTAGATATTGTTTTGTAAAAGGCAACATAATAACAAAAATGTGCAGGTCAGTAATGGAAATGTCATCTAAAATAAATGTTACAAGGATGACAGCCTGGAGAATGAATAAGTTGCTTATAAGAAATTAGTTTGAGAATTACCTAGGTACATTGTTGTTACGCATTAATTAAAAAAAAATTTCAAAGAGTTTACTTGTTTGGTTGTATTTTCGTAAATTGATTTGAATTTATAACTATTACAGATAGTTTATTATTAGACATTAGTATCTCAAAGTTTGGAGTTTAATCTATTTTTATTTTCAGAGGTATGAGACCTTAAAGATGCATTTATGCACTGTTTCTTAAGAACTTTACCATCAAATGCAGACATTTTTATACAAGTTCATTCAGCAAGTAAAATATATTAGGTTTTATGTTATTAAAGTCGCTGAATACAAATCTGATATTAGATTTTGAAAATATAGTGGTAAAAACTACCCTTAAAAAGAAATAGAAAGACCAAAAACCTAATAGATTTCCTAAAACCCTAATAGCTAAAATATTTAATTCTTTTTTTTGCTTTCCTCGTACAGACTAATAACAAAGAAATACACAATTTCATAATACACATACATATTTATTTAATCAAAGAAATTGCCGTAGAAAAATGTCAGTATTCTGAATAATGTCTTTTTTTGCTTGTTTGTAGGTACGTACTATATTTTCGCAGAAGTAATCAGGACTGGAACGACTGATCCAAGAAGAGTTCAATTACTGTTTTATTCTTTCGTTTGGGAAGACTCTCATCCAGTTAATTACGCCTGTTCTACCGAAACGTCTTACTTTTTGTTAATTTAAAATCGTTCATTCGGAATTTTTGGTGAACTTGAAAGCTTTTGTTTTAGATTACTTTAAGCGCTATAAAATTCGACTACTTCATAGTTTTAAATTGTTTACTGCGAATCTCATTAAAGACTTCCTTTTTCTCATAAATTTATCTGAGAAAAATATTTTCTTTTCAGACCATTAATTAAAAACTTAATTAGTTAATAAAAATAAAATAGGTACTTAGTTTCTTTAAATTATGCTTATTTCAAATTGTGCTTTGTAATTACATATTCACTTTACATTATTTGAACAAACACGTTGCTGTACGAGTATTTAAATTAGCCAGAATTAATATTAGCTCCAGAGAAAATAATTATCGAAAAGTAATGTGAGAAGTCAGAGTTCAGTGGGGTAAGAAGGGATGTGGTTTCTATTCAATAAAATATTTTATCACCTTACTGAACTCTGATGTCTGGTATTCAACCTTAAGAGGAAGAAACGATAATATAATGAATTGAAGAAATTACTTCCAGATGCGGATGTCCCATTTGCGTACAAGGTGATTGATTAACTGTTCCACTTGCAGACAGGATGGTAGCAGGTAAAATAAATTTGTAGTATATAGTGCCATTTGCGCAAAAAACAATTGAGTACACAAAATATTCAATGAACATAAGCTGTACAACTATATAGTCCACTAGCAGTAATTTCCGGCGTTGCCCGGGTAAGAATTTATTATACGTTTGATGGAACATTCTACAATATTCGCGAATTTAGAACTATCCAGAACACCCCATAATGATTCAAAACAACTTTTTTTTAACATTCTGAAACATTCTTGGATGATCTTCAAGATTCTGGAACATTCTTGAACATTGCCAATTCATTCTGAAATGTTATAATAAAACATTCTTTTACTTCATAGAACATATTTGAACTGCCTGTAACATTATTAAAAAATCTGCTTCATTCTCATCCCCACTCAGTGCTGTTAGCTGGATGAATAGTGACATCAGTAGACGCCTGGCGGGGATGACTAATCGATTGATAATACAGTAGAACCTCGATAAGATAAAGACCAAGAAAAACGTTGAAAATTTTGAGTTATTAAGGTTTTTACTTACTAAGGGTTTAAGTAAAGGAGTTTTTATTGGTTTATATTTTTTACTTACAGAGGTCCGTTTATGAGCGTTGTTTAGGAATTATAGAGATAGACGAGCTAGGTTCAATGTAAATGAAACTTCGAAATGTTATTGTGTACATACATACTTTATTTTAGGGTTAAAGGTACGTTTATTCAAGTTTATTTTATTCTACTTAAAAAAGTCGATTATAATTTTTTTTTGTTTCAAACAATTCACACTTTTTACATCAATTGTATTACTTAATTAGGTGCGATGCCCAAATTATTCGTTTAAGTTATAGAGGGTTCGTATTTTAAATAAAAGAGGTTTTGGACTCCGAGGGGAAGGGAACACAAAGTTTTATGAATTTATAGAGGTTTTTACGTTATCGAGGTTCAAGTTATCAAGGTTCTACTGTAATTGATCAGTTATCGACCACTAAGAGTTGAATATTATTACAGTATTAATATCGCTATTAAAAAATGGGGGTTGGTGATAAAAGGATGAAAATTAAGAGTCATATGTATTTTTTAATGCCAAATCATAAAAAAATTAGAAAAACATTGTCCAAAAAATAAAAAAGTTAGAGGTGGACAACCCTTATCACTTAGGGTTATGAAAAATAGATAGTAACCGATTCTCAGACCTACTGAATATGTATATAAAATATCATAAAAATCGGTCAAACCGTTTTGGAGGAGTATGGTAACTAACATTGTGACACGAGATTTTTTATATAATAGATTAAAGCTGCCCTTCACACTTTTTCCAAAATAAGATATTACTAGTTTACAATATGTAGTATAATAATCATTGCCTTACTAATAAAGTATGTGTATTAATTATATACGTTCAAAAACTCTTATCTATTTATTTCGGAATACACTAAGACCCCCCTTAACGCTTCTCAGTTTTGTTATTTCAAACATTTGTTGCCGTTATGTTAAGTATAAATATACTTACATATACATTCTGATTTATTATTATTATAATAAATATACTTAGTGATAAATATTATAATTTTTCGTTTTGAATTTTGGTCATAACAAAAAATACGAAAAAGTGTCAAAATGGTGTTGCATTCAACTTGTCAACATAAACTATAACAAGGATAATTTTCAGGCAAAAAAATAGTATTTTCAGTAACAACTACAAAAACCTCTGCAACTAGAATTGTTGGGTTAATTTTCTTTTATATGGAAAGTAATACATAAGATGTCTGCAAATGGGAATTCTCTTTATTAGAAGTCGCAGATGGCACATTTGATTACTTGTAGCAAATGGGACGTCCGCATATGGAAGACAGCAATTGCAACACCCATGAATTTTTCTTAGAATATCGAATGCAATTTGGACAACACCCTGTAAAGGATTTTTTAATTGTTTCTAAGAAACCAGGAATAGGATGAATCCTAATTGTACACATATATTGTGATATAATTCATAATTGTGCAATATGCAGAAAAAGTCCTGATTTTAAGAATAAGTTCAGCCTATAGATCCTAGAAACAGCCTTTTCATTTTGGCAAGAGGTCGAAGAGTCAAAACTTTATGAAACTTAAAGAAGTAATTCGCCAAAAACTCTTGGTGAAACATTTTTAATACGAAAATAAGTAAATAAAACACTTGAAGAAGTTTCACTATATTTTATTATTGCTCAATGTACATTATTGTAGTGTACGTAGTGTAAGTGTACTTAATACTCCTGGTGATGCCCTAATAAGGAGAAATGTACATTGAGCAATAATAAAATATAGTGAAACTCCTCCAAGTGTTTTATTTACTTATTTTCATTTATGAAACTGCCCTTCTCGGCCTGGGATCCTTTATTTAATTAATAATTGTTATCGAAATTTCTAACGCATTCTGATTTATTATTATTATTATTATTAGTATGCATCAAAAGTCTTTAATTAATGAGACTATAAAATGCCCAAGTAAAAAAGCAGGTCTTCAAGTCACATCTGCATTTTATAGGGTTAGATACTAATACTAATTAATACTTTTAAAATGGTACAATTTCCTTAACTGCTGCAGTTAATTGCTTAAATCAATGTCATCTAAGCAATAACGATAAATTATAGACTTTTGCATATTGCTTACGCGAATTTCCTTCCGCAATCATAAAAGGTTTATCTATTATGTTTTTCTTTGCGTTATGACTTCTTTTGATGGTATAGGTATGCATTAATTCATTGCCACAAGAGATGAGTTTGGTCAACTGAAAAGGAACCGCTTAGGTACGCTGTCATTACGATCGATGTAAAATTCCTTGGATACGTAACATAGGTCGATCGTATTGATTCGATTACGAAAGAGGATCGATTTTTATTAGGATGCCGATCTGGTGTGGGTAAACGGTATAGGTAGGTAGGTATACATATACCATACATATGTACATAGGTAGTCGGATGTCTATCAAATAAAAATAATTATCTCAAGTTGTGACGGCCTGAGTGTACGTACGGGTTCTTCGGCTGACCAAGTACGAGCGGCTTACTTTTACTACCATTTCTCTTAAACTTTCGTTTCACTTGATACCTCGCGTTCGGAGAATTATTTCGCGATCGTAGTAGCCGTGTCAAATAAGCTTTTGTTGCAATGATATCGAAGAATTTGTCGACCGTTTTTGAAATAATTTTGTGAGTTTTGAGCGAAATGAATTTAGTTGCCGCGACGAAAACTATAAGGCGTTTGTACAAGGAATTTCGTAGAGGGTGCGCTTCTTGAGTTCATCCACTCTCTTCTCTGTCCCCAATAGACAGATTAAAGTGAACAATATTGGATTGTTTGGATTTTGTCTTTTTGGCACCAAATTATTATCAACGAAGGTAAGTGATTGTAATAACAAAAATGTACCAATTTCTACTACAATTTACTTAGATACTTGATATTAGAAATCTAAGTATGTTGTTTTGTAATGGGAAGTAGTAATTGACTCATTCATAGTCATGTATAATAAATATGAGGCACATATGAAAGTTTAACAATCCTTGTGGTGCCTGTTAGACCAATTTTTATCCTTTTGCAGCAATTATTCTAAAAATCATGAATACCAAGCTTACACAACTACACCAATACTTTACGGGATGTAATTATTAATATTTTATTTTTATTACCTATCATATAATATGTGACAATTTTTGTGAACCACCTAAATGATTTTGATCTGTAGTTTTTGATAACACGATTGTCGTCCAAATGCAATTATTCTTTATTTTGAAATGGTGCCATAATCCAAGAACTAGTCCAACATTGCTTTAAATCGTTACGAATTTTTTGACTAAAGCATGCTTTAATGTATAAAATCGTATAACAGTGTACATAATTACACAAAATGAATCTGTCAATTAAGGTTGACAGGATAATTATTCGTCCTGTAATTTACCACTTTTAAACCAACAAATCTCGTTAACTTTTAATACATTGCGTGTGCTTTGGACATTGGTACATTTTTACTTCAACCTACACATATAAATATAATTGCTGTTTGCAATCGTCAAAATTATTTTTAGTTTCTTAAAGGCGTAAGTCCTTTTAATTACCCTTTTTATTTTGACGTCAGAAGGTATATAGAAAACAATTAAATCAATATTTTAGTGAATTGTTTACATTAATCACCAGTCTAATTGAAAACTATCATCAATAAGAAACTGTACATGTAATACCAATTAACTGGAAAAATTTAATTGCATACAAAATCAATTTTAGTAACTAACACAATTTATACGTATTAGGTAGGAACTTTTAATAGCTTTACTAATTTTATTTAATGGTGTTATCTAAATAATGATTTTTAGCATATCTTAGAAAAAACAACAAAATCTAATTAAAGTTAATCGTTAATCCTGGTGGGGTGAATTAATTACTGGAGAATTAATTTCTGGATGAATAAACGAATTTATTTCTCAGGAATTGTTTCGTTTTGAAAAAGCAAAACATCCAGAAATTATTTCGCTTTGCAAATGAAACAATTCATGAGAAATAAATTCGTTTGTGTGACAATTTTCAGTCCTTTAATAATTATAACACATTATTTAAGACTTTGATACGCAGGCGCGGTTTCCTTTCAAAAATTAATTTAATGACTAACTACAATTAATAAATCAATAACATAACATAAAAAAACACACCGGTAATTACTCTCGGGGGGGGGGGGGGTAAGGTTAGGTTAGGTTAGTTTTTTTGTAAATTCATTTCTTTTATTGTTTCCCCCCGCTAGGGCAACCCATTTTACATTGCTTAAAAGGCCTTTCAATCGCAAACAGTCATAGCGATGCATTCGTTTTTGTCTATTTGCAAGAATTTTTAGAAATTGATTGATTGATTGTAAATTGAGGAAATATTTCTACAAATTATTTCGTCTTTTATATTTTCATCAGCAATTAATTCGTAAAAAAATCAGAAAAAGTTTTGCTTCCATTTTTTTCGGGAAAATTGCTCCAGGGATTAATTCTCCAGGAACTAATTCGTAGAGCCGTTAATCCTTTTAGGAAAAATCCTTTAATGGCTTTGCAAATGTTATAAAACTCACAATTACTATGTTTTTAATGAATTCATTAACTAAGTATGCATGTATTATACAGGGTTTTTCAAGTTGATGGGCTATTAGAAGTATATGAATTAGTAGAAGGAATTCAATTCTGAAACTTGGGCTCATTTGGTTATTGTTTATACCGCTTCTTTTAAAAATATTTTCAAGTTCGATTTACATCCGGTTATACCGAAAGTCGATACCAACTTTGTTATTTTAAATGGAATGGTATATTTTTCACGCTGAATTCGAATAAAACGTGTAATTCTAAGGTAAGTTTGATAACCAACTTGTACACCTATGACGATCGGTTTCTGAGTTAATTTAATTTATACAAAAAAAATCATAACTTCAACAAAATACGACTTAGAATGTTGAAATTTTTACTAGTAATAGCTGAATATTAGTGCTAACGCCTTGACCAAATTGAATTAAATAATTTATACAGGGCGTTCCAAAATAAAATTCTAAAATTGCAAAATTTCAAACACGAATAACCTCGTTTTTTCAAAAGGCACCTACTATTTTTTATTTTTTCAATAGATTCCTTTTTTTATCCTCTTTCGATCTATATGGATACTTCCTATTTTAAGTAATAATTCAAAAGTATTCCAAAATTTTCAAATAAAATAGGAAGTACCCATATGGATCGAAAGAGGATAAAAAAAGGAATCGATTGAAAAAATAAAAAATAGTAGGTGCCTTTTGAAAAAACGATGTAATTCGTGTTTGAAGTTTTTTAATTTTAGAATTTTATTTTGAACGCCCTGTATAAATTATTTAATTCAATTTTGTCAAGGCGTTAGCACTAATATTCAGCTATTACTAGTAAAAATTTCAACACTCTAAGTCGTATTTTGTTGAAATTATGATTTTTATAATTTGGGTTGCGGTAGCGATTTTTTTTCTATAAATTAAATTAACTCAGAAACCGATCGTCATAGGTGTACAAGTTGGTTATCAAACTTACCTTAGAATTACACGTTTTATTCGAATTCAGCGTAAAAAATATATCATTCTATTTAAAATAACAAAGTTGGTATCGACTTCCGGTATAACCGGATGTAAATCGAACTTGAAAATATTTTTAAAAGAAGCGGCATAAACAATAACCAAATGAGCCCAAGTTTCAAAATTGAATTCCTTCTACTAATTCATATACTTCTAATAGCCCATCAACTTGAAAAACCCTGTATATATTCGAGTAGGATTCCACTAACATACGAAAAATAGTGTGATGTCCATTAGAGTGACCACAAGATAATATCAATAATGTACAGTTTATTTTTAGGTGTTTTTACTTTGGCTTTTAACCTATTTCCCTTCGCTGTTTACTCCCAAAATCAAAATAAATGTTTGAGAAATAAAAGAAGACTTTGTCAAAAAAGAATTTGTTTACTATGGAATCGCGTAAAATCCTTTTAATGCTTACTTTCAGAGGACATTATTCTTTTATTGACTGGTTAAATCTATTTATAAACACGTGCCCTGTGTATATTTATACAAATCGATAAATATATGGGTAATTTAATTAAGTAATTGAATAAAATGATTTAGTTCTGAATTATAGATTGAATTAGTCATAGAAAGATCAATTGAATGGACAGTAGGTACGGCTTGAAATAATTAATTTGGGTATGATTACAACAGGTAGATAGTCAAATAACTCAAAAAACTATTCTTGTATTCTATCTTTCAACAATTTTCTTCGACAACTGAAAATACTGGACAAGGAAAATTTTTCAGAAATTGTTTTACTATATGTCGATCTTAATAATGTGTACAATTGATGCTTAAATGTACCTATGGATCTAAGATCAACTATTCAAAATGTAATGATAAATTAAGCCCTACTAAACTATTTGTGTTAAAAACCCCTAATTTCTTTTTTTACTTACTGTACTGTAGTCCAAATGAGTTTTTATTCATCTTACCACCACTGTTTATAACCGTGATACTAATAAGAGTTTTTTTGTAAATATATTTATCCATTAGACGGTATTGATTTTAAAAAAAATTATGACATTGCATAAAAGTAAGAGTAGGTAGGTGAGCAATTGCCTGATCTGTTGACCATGGAAAAGCATTTCTTCGATGCCACGTTGTAATAGTGAAATTTCATAATCGCGTTACTTAATAAAAAGATGGATCGAATACATTAGGCTAAGACTAGAGAATTTTACGTATCCAATAAGGAAATAATTACATCTTAGCAGGTAATAACAATATTGTACAATGACACAATGTTCTAGTCAGCATTACGCTATTAAGAAATATCTTCATACAAGTACGTCACCAGGCAAATACTTTATCTCTCCAGATCTGACACTTTCATTAGCATCATTCCTCATGTCATGAGTATTATTTACTTATGAAATGTAGTGGTAGGTAGAGGAAATTGTTTATAACACAGTTGGCTTATTATATAAAAATATAATACGATGTTGTTAATAGTTATGATTCCGCACCTACAAATGAGAAAACGAACCCTATTGGGTTTTTCCTATCATTGCACTGACTATAGTCTGAGTCATATAATGTGGTGGCACTGGCAGTAAAACCGCCAAAAAGTAACCGTACTTTTTTACGACTGAGCATCAACATCATTAAGACGAAATACGTTTCCTAGTCTGTCAATCATCTTTGCCTGCAAAGCTTAAAAGACTGAAAGGTGCTCTTAACATTCAACAAAATCTCGTAACAAATGCTTTTTATTTTAATTTTTGTATCACTACAGCCATCATTTTATACAGGGTTATTCACGCTATACGGCACGGAATATTATGGCCCAAATATGAAAATTTCAAAAACTTTAACTTTTGGGTTATATAGGGGTCTATTATGGTTACCTTTTAAATTTATTTTCATATTATACAGGGTGTTCCAAATTCCCTAAAAGTATCAGTTATGTTTTTTTAAACCCCCTGTATATTATTGCAGTTTTGGATTCTTTGATCAATATAAGTGTTTGTTTTGATGAGGTTTATCATACCTAAATCATACCAATATCTTAGAAGTATTCATAATTCGGAGTACGCCAGAGGTTTGAACATAATTTTATGGGATGAGTGGCAGAGCGACTGGGTTCCTGAATATTTGGTAAATAGAAAGGAGATAAGTCTTTATGCAAGATTTAGAATGGGTAATGAGTGTAATGAATGTAAGTATTGGTTGAAAGAGGAGGATAGGTTGTGCAGAATATGTGGGAGGGAAAGGGAAGCTATATCACATGTTTTGGGTGAATGTAATATGAATAAAACAGTAGATGAATGTAAGGAAATGCTAAAAGGAGGTATTATTAAAAATAATAGACTAAAAGAGATAAAAAATATGAGAAACAAATAATAACAAGAAAGAGAGCGAAACTCTGATAAGGGAGTTTCTATGGGAAGAATGGCAAGGGGATAGGGTGCCGGGATATTTAAGAGAAGGGAAAGATATAGAGATAATAGTTAGATTCAGAGAATGAGAATAAGTTTTGGATGGAAGAAACTAAGAGATTGTGTAGAGCATGTATCGATTTAGAGGAAGGAAGAGGGAAAAAGGAAATGGAAAACAAATTGTAGTGAAAAGAGATAAGGAATGAGAGGAAGGATAAAATAAATAAAGAAGGAGGAAGGCAAAAAAAATAGTAAAATACGAATTTAAAAAGGGTAGGATAGACAGGATAGGAAGTAGTACCTAAATATAGTTTTAAGTAAGATTTAGACTAAAATAAGTTTTTTGTTTTTTTGTGGATCTGTATACATAACTTGTTTGTTTTAATAAATCATTTTCTTTTTTATCAGAATCTGGCCTAATTTTTATGTTTCAAATACTTAAGAAGTATTTAAGTTATGTAAGCAAAATTTACAATCAAGTGTAACAATAGATAATATTTAAAAGTTAAAGTTTTTGAAATTTTCATATTTTGGCCATAATATTCCGTGCCGTATAGCGTGAATAACCCTGTATGATTAAGATTATATTCATCATAACCTATTATGCATTTTCAGTTGATCTGAACGTGGTGATTTAAACAATTTCATAAAATTTCGAAATGGTAACCCTGGAAAATGTTTTTAGCGAGGTACGGAACCCTCGTCAAGTAAGTTGATTTCACACTTTTCGGTTTAATATAATTAAAAATGCACAGGAAGACATTTTTATTACTAACAAATTTCCATAATGAGAATATTCTTTTTTAAACAATAAACTACATGTTAAAAGCGTTTTTAGTTATAAAAAGTTAATAACTATCTTGTAACTTGTTAGTTCCAAAAATATTTCAGTATGTTGTATTTTTAGGCACAAAGAATAAATAATTGATGATCAATTCGTGTATTGATTAGCTTTATAAAGAACGGTTAAATTAATAAATAATTTGTTACGTCTTTTCGTAGTTCTTATACCCACTTTAACCTACTCAACCATCCAATATTCAGTATTTGTTCCCTACAATTGACATGCAGATCACACGAAATGATAGAAAATTGTGGTTTTACATTAAATAGTCCGTATCTCAGGCAATCATTTCAAAAGTATTCAGACTGTTATGTGAAACGGATGATCATCAAACAGGTATGAACGCAATTAGTTTATCTTTTTTGCGGTAAAAGAACTTTAATTAAAAAAAAAAAAAACATTTGAGGCTTTTAAATAAGAATTTTAATTTTTATAGGCAAGTACTCATCTATTAATTTTATGGCAAAAGTAATTTAACTATTTTAACGCAAATTTGCTTGTGTTAAGTTAGGCTCTGTAAATTAGCTTTTGCGGTTCAGTTCTTAGTTTACAATATACGTATTACCAATATAAATTTATTTTATTTTATTTGATGGTTTCCAATAATTAGTTTTTATTTAAAATAAGGGTTTAACTCAATTAAGGATGTTTATTTACTGGCAAACGAATTTTGTGGTAACAACAATTTCTTTTTATTTACAACTAAATTATATGTATTTATTAACCCATTGCATTTGTATATTTAGGATGCTCTATTTTGAGAAATACTATTATTACTTAAGGCTTTTAAAATTTCTTAAAATAATAATTTGATGAAGAAACACTTGCAATAATTATTTTAATTTGATGTGTAAAGTGAAAATTACAAGCTGTGAATGATTGCAATTATGTCACAAGTATCAAAATTTACCACAAATTAAATAAAATTAGGACAGAAACTTTTTTATCATTAAAGAAGCAAGAAACAAATATTTGTTTGTACATAAATCATTAAATATTGCTCTTGTAGAGGCCCCTTAATTAAAAGTTTAATTAAATCTTTAAATGCAAACATTACTTTAATTTTTTTAAAATATAGTCCATTTGTGTAGCATTAAAAATATTTTAAATTGTTCAAAGAGCAATACATCATTAATAAGAAGTTTTGTTAATACTAAATAATTAGTTAATAAATGATGTAGTTAATGCTTGATTTGGGGTTCTTTTGGAGGCAGTTCCTTCCTGTTTATTTTCTTCCGCAATTCTTAACAACTTTCTACGCCATAGGTGAAACCTGCAATCCGTTGGAATTTACTGAATCGACTAACAATATAGTGCTAAATTAATTCAACATAATACAGACTTGCGATTAGAATAGATTCCTTCATGAACATTCTAATAACTGTTTTAAGTTTACTGCGTAACAATTGTACAACTTTGTAATCGTACTTATTGTTTACGGTTTCCGCACATATTAAAAGAAAATTAATTGAAAAGGAAAGCAGAGTTTCCCTGTTATCCAACAGGTACGATTTTGAAGACATCATTCATTATCGGTACATACAACATGCTGTGCACATAAAGAAGTTTTTCATTTGTTTTAATTTGTACGTTTTATTATTACAGTGACTTCTGGTAAATAAAGTTACAAAGGGCACGCATCCTGTTCTATTTTTGCAAAAAGAGGATTGCAGTATTGTGTTACGTTTGTATCCGTTTAGGGAATAAGTTGTAAAGGTTTTGCTCTAGAAAGATGTTCGTTAAATAAAAAGACGTGGCCGATTTAAAATCGTTTTCCAGGCGAATTGAAATTATTAATGGTGCACTTTTGTGAAACATTGTTGAATAAATAAAAAAAAAAAAAAACGAAAAATGTTCACCAATTTATCTAATTGATGCTTGACAATTGTTTCGGGTTCTGCCTATTATCAATATATACATACAATACAGTATTGGAATAATAGTAATACAATGCTATATTGTATTATTATCGATAATGGACAAAGCCCGAAACAATTGTTGAGTATTATTTAAGTAAATTGGTAGACATTTTTCGTTGTCTTTTTTTCGTTTTCCAGGCAGTTTAATTTCAAATACATTTGCTTCAAAGTCTGACTGCCGACAATTTTAAATTAATCGAGCTTAAAGGATTTTCGGAGACTCAACTGAAGACAAAGGTTTAATAGGACCTGGTATCATTAGATTACGTCCTTTAAACATTTCTTTTTGTAAAATTGTTTCATTGAAATACCAACCTACTATTGTATTTTTTGATCCAAAAAAGCCAGTTTTGTTATTCGAACAGAAATACACCAGATGCGGGTTCAAGTACGTATACATTGACCACCTAAAATTAACAGTCCATATGAATATTAAGCAGCTTCTCGCCTGATGAGGTCAATAAGAATGGTCAACGAAACGTTGCAAATATGTAAAATACTTGCACCTATGTGTATCTTTGTATTTTTAATCTAAAAAGACGTTTGAAATTACCACTTTGAGCGACATCGACAACATCCTCATTTGAAAGAAATTAAACAACGAAGATACGGTTCTACTTGTTGTTGTTCGAAAACGATTGGAATATGGTTAACAGGCTTTTTGTGTACAAGTTAATATACTTAAGTGCAAAACATGTTCACCACCCACATTTGCTGCTAACCCAATTTACTGTTTGTTTGAACATGTTCTGGTCTAATTCTTCATCCGAAATTCATCGCATACTCATTAAGAAACGCATCTACTTTGTTATTGTAAGACATAAATATTTAACCAGTGCTAATTAAAAGAAAATCTTTGACATGAGTTTAAAGTTGGATTTTCAATTATTACAAGTTAGGTGGAAGCATAAAATTTCTCTGTTTGCTTTAATATTTTACCACCAGTAAAATGAAAAGAGGGTAATATAATAATTCGTTTAATGAAAATATTTACTTTAGATTGCAACAAATTCTGTTTTAGAATTCAGTTTCAATACGCATCTTATAATATTTACACTAAAATAAAAAATCTGAACATCCCTTTTAGGTATTAAAAAATTAGTAAACCTTTTGAAGAATCCTAAATTGCGGGTCTTTTTTTATCTGTACCACCCCAAACCCTTTAGAATGCATTCTGCTTTTAAAATAACTATGCAATTTTGTAGTTTTTTATAAAATAATCAGCGAATCAAAGCACGTCTTCTTTGACTATTGCAAATTGAAATGGTCACAGATTATGTCACAGTTTCTATGGCGACGATTAAAATATTTTTCCATCATGCAGCAGAAAAAACACAAGTGTTGAGTGACAAGTAAAAGAAAATGTAATATATTATACTTATACGTGTTAAAATGTCTCGAGTATGGCAATTTTGGAACATGAATGTACGTTTGGGAAATGCCAGTCGTAAAAGATATAAAACTTTAATGTTGACGTCGAACTGCGAAATTACGTCTGCCTTGTTTTCTCCGATGCGAGTGAAAGTCTGTTTTTAATAAAGAATAGTCCGAACTTTTATCGGTTGCTTTACTTGTTTAAAAAAAGATTGCAGTAACAAATAAAAAACATAAAATTACTGATTCATCGAAAAATTCGGTAGTGACATTTTGTTTGACAAAATAATTGTCCTACTGTTCACATTACTTTTATTTTTATTTTTTTCTTTTAAAAAATTCAAAATACGTCCCTACATTTTAAAATATTACAGTGAGAAAAATGTCGAGAAGCTTTCCTAATAATATAAACAGAAGGCAAGTTTCTTTGAGGTGTTAAACGTGAAATAAAAATTCAGTTTATAATGTTTTAAAATATTTTTAAAAAAATTTTGGCATTTTCCTTTGGGTTTTTTTTTTGGTCCTTTTTTTGACAATCACATGCAGCTTTGATAATGATGTAAATAGAAGTCATGTGTTTTTTTTCTGTTGAGTTGTCAAACGTAAAAATAAATATTTAATTCATAAAATTTCAAAATATTTCAGGTACAATCTCACATTAATATCTTTTTATAAGTTGGCACCCCAGGCTAGTTTTCTGGCCCTTGTATGTAGTTAATTAGGCCATTTACTGTTCACTCGACACCTTGTATAAACCATATTATTAGAAACACAAATTTGACTTATTGACATATCAGTTGCTTAATTTACTATTTAATTCTTACATTCAACTCAATTACATATGAAAGTGACTACATATGAACCACCTTCAGGGAAATATTATTTATGTAAAATACGTCATGTGACTAGCATTGATGATCGTAAAATTAAGGCTTCTTTTAATAACCTGCAGAGCTTTTAATTGCATTTTACACTTATGCGATACAAAGTGCACATTTCTTGTACGTCAAAAATTTAATTTGTAATACAACATAATGGCCTTCACTATCTATATTCACTGTCAAGGTTTATTTACACCGTAATAGGAGTAGGGCATACTAATAATATGAGAGACGAGCAGTAAAGTCATCGTGTGTAAAAGTAAGAATTAGACTGTAGGAATGTCACGTACAACATTTAAATCGGAAGTAATAAAAATGAATATCACTTTACTAATTACTTTCGCGTGACCATACGACGGTTCCTAATGGATTTTAGACCTTATTTGAAGACACAGTGTTATAATTTATTCGTACTCGTTTTTGCAAACAACAGGGTACTTGCGTAAATAAGTTGATCTTTGTTACAAAGGTAACACAGAACCAAATCATTTATAAACAAGATATTTTTGGGTAACATTATACCGAATAATTATTCAAAGAACCCCTAAAAGAATACTGTAGATACCTCCCAGATGCTATCAACAGGTAATTGAAATTGTAATAAAAATAAATAAATTAAATAAGTCAATGATATGTGAGTCGAGCAACTAATTATGTTTCTGTATAAAATATTTTTATTTTATAATAAATAAAAATCGCATTACTGTTACTTAAGGAGCTTTCAAAACTCAAAGGAGACCAAAAGGTATAATATCGTTAGTGATTTTGTAACCCTAATTGCTTATTTACTTAAAAACTAATTATTTATGGAAGTTTCCTGAAAGGATATTAAGGTTACTTTATGTAACTAATTTCGTAAAATGTTAACCGGAACATGAGATTAGTTAAAATGTACCAGAATTCAATAAACCTCCAGAGCATCCTAATGCTTTGTACCTTATAGGAAAGTAAATATTCTTGACGTGCTTTAATGTTTAATGACATGGAATGTGAGTTATTAAAATGCTATTTCGCATGTAGAAACGGTTTCTATCCCTTGTAGGTACACATACAGAAACATCTTCAAACAGTAGGAAGTTTTCTTTTGTTAATGTGAAGTAAAAATAAATAAGAAATCACAAACTGTAAATATTTTAGTAGGTTTTTTAATATTTTAAAAACATTTCCTTTATTAGTTCTCATCTGAAATGGTGTAAGCAAAAGTAATTACCTATGTTGATTTGAATAAAGAAAATTACTTTTACGCCTCGTTTTTAATTCGGCTTAAATTAAACAAAAGGCAAAATAAGAAAGATAAATCCAAAATTTAAAAGGAAATTGAGTTTTGTGAGAGAAATCCTTTTGAGAACTTTATCAAAGTTAATTATTGACATATAATGGAAAATGCCCGACATTGCTTTTACCTAATAATTATATTCAAGTGCATAATTTCTGATACACACTCCTTTTGGCCTCACCCCTAAATTTTAATCTATGTCAGTTTGAATTACCTAAAAGCCACCCTTATATTAAATTCATATGAATTATTAAGTAATTGTGTTAAGTTGTTGAATGTTGAATGCAAATAAATTGTTACGTACGATTCTACAAACAACATACGTAATACATACATGTATACATACAAACATACATACATACATACAGTATGCGATTAACTGCACTGCCCTAAGGCCTATGTTGTACGTATTTTCTGTATGTGTGTAGAATTCTCGATCGACAAATGTTGCACAAGAGTTGTGATACTAAACGTTAACCTCAAAACGGAATTTCTCTTTATATGTAGCTATAAACATAATCTCGCCATGAACATGCTTTACAACGTGTCCGTGTTTGAAATCGATAAAATTATTCTATACTCCAGAAAAAAAATTAGATAAAAAGATAAGATTCTTACCTTGCCCCTGTTGTGCCGAATGACGTGCTGCATCGAACTGGAGCCCTTGTCGTAGAACAGTCAGATCTGCAAAGAAAACTATTGTCTATAAAAGTATTATAACTGCTAGAAATTGCACAAAAACAAACAATTAATAAATATTACCTATAACGTATATGTATACAGGTATATTGACCCTATACGGTACGGAATATATTGGCCCAAATATGAAAATTTCAAAAACTGTAACTTTTGGGTTATATGTATACGGGTCTATAATGGTTACCGATTAAAATTATTTTCATATTATACAGGATGTTCCAAATGCCCAAAAAATATCAAATTTATGTTTTTTTAAATGGAACCCCCTGTATATTATTGCATTTTTGGATTCTTCGATCAAAATAAGTGTTTGTTTTGATAAGGTTTATAATACCTAAACCTTAAGGTTTTTTTTAATAATTTGAATTTTATCAAAATCTGACCTAATTTTCATGTTTCAAGTAGGTACTTAAGAAGTATTCACGTTATGGAAGCGAAATTTACAATGAAGTGTAGCAATAGCTAATATTTACATCTCAATTATAATAAATTCGTCATCTTATACAGGATGACCAAAAATAAATACTACTTAAGTATGAACTTTAAGCGGTTGTAACTTGATTAATTTATTAATACTTTCAATAGTGCAACGTTTGTGAAACATGATGTTAAAAGTATTGGTTAATTTAAATGGAACGTCAGATTTTTTAACATACCAGGAGATGTATTTTTTTATTACCTATCTATTGGTATTAGGGTGTTCATAAGCTTAGTGCTCGCGTTTTTCAGGAAACGCTAAATAATTGTGTTATGCGCCATTTGGAGTTTTTTAAATAAAAGTTCAAATGTATCTAGATGCTTTTGGAAGAAGTGCCTTTTAACATTAGAACTACGATGTGGCTTCAACTGGATGGAGCTCCGCCTCATTATCACCGTGAGGTTCGGCAATTTTTAAATGCCAACTTTCAAAATAAGTGGATTGGAAGAAGCGGATTTAAAAATTCGCCCCCCAGATCCCCGGACTTAACACCAATAGATTTCTTTTTGTGGGGATACATAAAAGGAATTTTCTATAATACACCTCCGACAACCACAAAATATAAAAATGCGCATAAGAGACGCTTTTGAAAGTGTTACCCCGTAAATGTTATCCAAAGTTAGCAGTGGTTTCGAAAAAAAAATTTACAAGTACCTGGAAAACGATAGTCGACATTTTAAACACATGTTATAAATATTTTATTTGTATTATGTTATACTTAATTAGTTAATATATGATTTAGAATATTTAATTAAAAAAATCCAAATGGCGCATAAAACAATTATTTAACGTTTCCTGAAAAAACGCGAAGACTTAGCTTATGAACACCATTATACCAATCGATAGGTAATAAAAAAATACATCTCCTGAAATGTTAAAAAATATGACGTTCCATTTAAATTAATCAAGTTAGAACCCCTTAAAGTTCTTTCTTAAGTAGTATTAATTCTTGGACACCCTGTGTAAGACGACGAGTTTATTATAATTGGGATATAAAATATGATCTATTGTTACACTTCATTGTAAATTTCGGTTACATAACTTAAACAATTCTTAAGTATTTGAAACATGAAAATTAGGTTAGATTTTGATAAAATTCATATTATTTAAAAAACCTTAAGGTTTAGGTATTATAAACCTTATTTTGATCGAAAAATCGAAAAATGCAATAATATACAGGAGGTTACTATTAAAAAACATAACTTTGATACTTTTAGGGCATTTGGAACACTCTGTATAATATGAAAATAATTTTAAAAGGTAACCATGATAGACCCCTATATAGCCCAAAAGTTAAAGTTTTTGAAATTTTCATATTTGCGCCAATATATTCCGTGCCTGATAGCGTGAATAACCCTGTATATAACATGCTCATTTACATGAATCATTTAGAGGCTTTTACCTTGCTTTTATCGTGCTTTCGTCGTCGTTTATGTAAATTCAATTTTTTTAATTATGAAAACCACCACTTTCTCCTTTTTAAACTGCATTGAAACACGCAAAAATCACAGAAATACGAATATTTTTAAACCGGTTTTGTAGTATATGGCGTTTTTAATACTGTTATAAGTCGGTCTATTCTAAAGATGTGCCGATAGTAGTATAGTACACAATATTTGGAAGAACGCAGGGTCACATGATAAAGATCCTAACAAAAAACGGCAAATTATTTGAGTTGTTTTTATTTATGTGGAAATCAGTATTGCTAACAATGATGTAGCAAAGCAAAGGAATGAAATTTTGATTGTTTTAAATTAAAAACGGATCTAGAACATCAAATTAATAGATCTACTATTAAAATAAAATAAAAAAATATTAATTAAATTAATACAAGGATTTTACTAACAAAAGGCTGTATGTAAAAGAAAGCAAAATTTGTTCTTATCTACTTATTTTAAGCGTCCGTCAGTTAGTTGTCTTATGTTTGATGTACAAACAAATTTCTTGGTTATATTAAAGAAGAACAAAGCCACGCAGGCTGCAGAGTAGATGATAGCTTTATACTGATAAATATTATTCAATAATTCTGAGGGGTCTTAAGACTTATAATTTCCTCTATTGCCCTCATGAAAGTGTCCAGCGCCCATAAAAGGGCATTATCTCCCACTTTGAAAGAGCCTATGCTAAACCAACATTGTATCGTCAATATAATTAATTATTATTAATATGTTGAAGCTTCAACGTTTTCTTATTAATTTATAAAAAAATAATTATAGATAACAGAAAACATGTATAATGTAAGATGGTCAATTACTTTAAATCGATTTCGTCAACATAATAACGATCCCAATGCAATTTTCGACTTTTGTTCCACTCTGAATATTTAGTCAACATGAAAAAGTTTATAGAACGATCCGGTAGACTAAGATCGGTCCAAAAACAACTCAAACCCGTTCTTTTTCGAACTTATTATTTTGAAACGGATTTGTTAAGAGGTATTTTGTAACATAGTTCTTGAGTGTGCTAAAAATATTGACATATTTAATACCTAAATTTCTTCGTAATATACTTAATATAACACGCGGTTGAATAAATACTTATAACCTAATGCGTTTTTGTATTATATTGCAATTTTAAACACACTTCTCTATGAAAGCTATAAATATGGATGGATGTTTACAGTTATACTCATCTGAATGTTTAAAATATCGTTAGAAACAATTAAACTGTCATAAAATTAGTAGAAGTAAAAACAGATAAAAGGATTTATATGACAAAATATAAACAAAAAAATGAATAGTCTTTTAAGTTGTCCAATGTCATGGTAATGTAATTATAGTACAACATTTTGAAACAAATATTGTTTAATGTTATTTTTAGACGAGTAATATGGATATAATGGTAATTTTTTCAAATAATGCAGTTTTTAAACAGCTTTTCAGTTTTTGTAATGACTTTTCGTTGAGCATTCACTTTTATGGCTCTAATAGTTTTTTATTCTTCAACATTTTTGATTTCACACTTACCATAACATTAAAGGAAAAATAATTCGGTAAAATAATTTTCAAAGTTTTGCAAAGCTACTGTCCCATTTGCTTTATGAAATATTTCTTAATAAAGAGAATATTCATCTTTTTCTTTTTAAGTTCACAGTTCAG
The DNA here is from genome assembly GCA_029378335.1 of Agrilus mali. Lineage (NCBI taxonomy): Eukaryota > Metazoa > Arthropoda > Insecta > Coleoptera > Buprestidae > Agrilus > Agrilus mali. Next base: position 17,133,138 of record CM055657.1, read on the forward strand.
TTAATTTCACGAAAGTCTAAATTTAGTTTATAACACATTATTGTCAAAAAATTTCAGTTGGTCTTATATAATAATATTCAAAAAGTTCAGATAGTAACAGTCTTGAAAAAGAATTTAACAAAAGAAATGAGTTGCATCTTAAAGAGCAATACTTATTTAATATTAAGTAATACATTCGTGGCATATAATCCAAGTAATGTGGTTCTCTACATATAAAGAATTTTTGTGATTAAGACTTTATTTATTAATTAAAATATACCTGCATGATATTTAAGATAGGAATGTTAAAAATTAAATTAAATTTAATTGTCTATTGTTAATAAAAATAGATTCAATGTCAAATGATGTAAAAATAGATTGTATCCAAAAAAGGAGTATGTTTATTGCTGTCTTTGATAGTTTTATTGGATACTTTACTCTTTACGAAACCTTCACGGTGGACATTATAGATTTGCATTTCTTATGTCAATATAATGCATGCTGATTATAGGGTGTAAGGAAGTGATTTGGTTGTAGGTAGGTACGAAATTAGGTTTACTAAATGTCTTGCAGAAACTAACATAGTAATTTGGACTAGACATTAACTATTTGAAGTCCTTGGACTTTTATAAGTCTTAGTTTAAATGAGATGCAGGAGAAACGGATTATATAAATATTTCAACATGTCCCACAAGAAAGTTTGTCGCCATGGGCGTCTGACAACTGTTTACTTTTCTAATACAATAAATTAGCAAGCATTAATAAAATTATAAATAGATATATCTACCTATTTGATTATAAATACGTTTTAATGCTAACTTTTAAAAATTGTCATTCAACCAAAGAAAAAGAAGGAAAACATTTCCTTTCGTCGCGTTTCAATTTTTCTTATAAGGTATATTTAATAATACCTGCAAATTATGTTTCCATGGTAGGCACCTAGGTAGGTATCTTAAGAACTTTGAACTTTTGTGTTTGCCAATTCAAGCGGAACAAACGAAATTTGAAGCATGAATGACCTCACGGTAATTAATAACAAACTGTTACTAAAGCACGACTTATTGTTCAGCGTTAATAAAGAGTTGTAAATTCGTCATTAATAATTATAAAATAGGTAGCTTTAATATTACAATGGTATAATATTAAGTACAGAACATTCTCAATGCCTTTCTTATTATTTATAAAAAGCACGTGTCACAATGTTTGTGTAGGAAAAAATCCGGAACCATTCAACAATTTTTTATGAAATTTGGTTTATTGTGTGTAATTTGGTCGAATTTCAAAGATAGGATAGTTTTTATCTTGTTTATGGAATTATTTGTAAGTTACGTAAGTTTCTAGCAGATGGCGGTGTAAGTTAATTTAACGACTAAACATTTCGTCATCTCTTGCTATCAAGTGTTTTAACTAAGTATTATTTAAAAGAGCTACCGAAACGTGTGGCTGGGGCAGCTAGTTACCTATAAATTTCCAATAATTAGATACATCAAACAATTTTTTATGAATATTTCTGTCTTCATTTGTCTTCTTAATGCGTATTTGATAACCCAAAAAATTATATACGAATGTTGTTTTAATTAGTTACTGCTGGTTCTGATTGCAAAAACAGCATATATCAATGAAGGCAAAGTAAATTGGGTTCTGATTTCATTAGCGGAATTTTAATTTTTTTAACAGATCAGAGAGCGGGAATTGAAAGTGTTCCATTTTTATTTAGAAACGTTAAAGCGTCGGGGGAGTAACAGAGAAACATTCCATGACCTCTATTTTAAACGCCTTTGAGTTTTTTATTTCACTTTTAATTTGTTCTGCACAAAGGAAATTCATATCTACACTGAGACAAAGGTAGTCACATGTTCGATTTAATTTAAACTCACTCTATGACTTGAAACAGATTAATAAATTAATGAAGACAAGTCTTTTTAGTCCTTCATTTACATCTCACATCTGGATAATATTATTCGTTGGCAAAAGAATTTATGGTTATAATTACCACAATTACGACAAGACGCATTTAAATACAGAATTGGCGAAAGCAAATGCTTTATTAGGTAGTACTTGGGAAATAGGGCAAAGGCTTTGTAGGAATGATTGGACGAAGAGAAAGGGTTATTTGATGTGACTATCAGAAGTGTAGCACAATATGGTGTGGAAGTATGGGGATGCAAAGAACAGGAACAAGTGAAAATATTATATAGAAAATATACAAATTGGGTATTTAATTAACTTAGACAGAAACAAACCAGAATTTTTAGTTAGAAGGGTGTTGAAATATGGTAAGATTGTAGAGAAAACTAGAAAAAGGGAAACCAATTACGAAAGGAAACTTGAAAACTTAGGATATGGGTAGGGTTAGAATGAATAATATTTTTTTGGGTTGTAAGAATTTCTTTGTTTCTTTTTTTGATCCTTTGATTTTTTGTTTTGCCTTTTTTTAATTCCGACAAGGTGTAAGTCCTTTGTATATCGAATAAAACCGAAGATTCTTCAATCAAAATTACTAGTTGAGGAGAAACGAATTTGACTTGTCCTAATCAGTTTATCAAGTGTAAAAATAAAACGAACAACTTAAAAAGTTTAAAAACTTTAAATAAAAGCCAGACATTGCTAACTATAATGAACTTATCCTCTATAAATCAAAAAACTTAAAAAATCTGTTATTATTATAACTGACGACGAAGGTTAAATATCAAGTTTATTTTTGTTTCGTTTTAGTCGGCAGTTTCAAATTACCCCATTTACCTCAATAGTTGAAACAGATTATTTTTAATTTTCTTCGTAATCGTAGTTATGGTATTCTAATTAAGATTAACGAAAACTTATTTGTGGGAAACTGCTGTCTGTAAACATTATTTTTCGTAACTGTTCGTATTCATTTCAGATATGATTTCCTTAAGTCTTTTATTGTTGGTATTAATGGCAACACTCATGGAGCTCAGCAGTTCAGCAAATATCCTGATGGTAACGATGGGCGGTACTAAATCACATAAAATTCCCTTTTGGGCTTTAGCCAAGGGACTTACAGCTAGAGGTCACAATATAACTTTCATTAGCGCCTTTCCTTCCGACTTTGGTATTCTCGGGATGGAAGAAATAACTCCAACAGGATTAGTATTCTACGTCCGGAACTTTACTGATTGGGACCTCGTTGGTGCCAGAATGAGAGGAGAAGAACCAGTTCATCCACTTGATATGCTCCGATATGGATATGAGGTACAATTAGTCTTGATTTATATTACTATCAGAAATTTTACATATATAAAACTGTAGTGAATAAATATTTTCACAAATATTTTATTTTCTCAGGCGTGTGACGCACTGTTATCAGATTCGGAGACTCAAGAATTTCTGTATTCCAAACAAAAGTTCGACCTTATTGTTCTCGATGGAGCTTATCCTGAATGTGCTCTCGGATTCGTGTACTTCTTCAACGCTCCCTTCATGTACATAAACACCGTAGGATTTTATACAGGAAGCTTGTCGATAGCGGGAAATCCGACGCCATATTCAGTAACACCTTTCCTGGCGCGACCGTTCACAGATTCGATGAATTTGCTACAAAGGACTTCGAACGCTGTGTGGCATTTGACTGCACAAGCAATGCACATGTACATGGTGAAATATTACATGCAACGGACGTTAAGAAGATATTTTGGACCGGAAGTGCCACCCATCTACGATATGTCGAGAAATGTCAGTTTTATTCTCCAGAACGCGTATGCAACTGTTACATATCCACGGCCTTATCTTCCTAATGTAGCAGAAATTGCTTGCATTCACTGCAAACCACCAAAACCATTACCAAAGGTATTACTTGAATCTGCTATATTTAACTCATCTGTTTACATACAGTAAGAAGCGAAAGTACTGAATTAATTCACCAAAAAGGACTAACTAAGAGAGTGTTATCGAATTACAACAAACTATTCAATTCCTATTTCTCTTACATTAATAATGAATACCTACAGTATGTTTATCTGTTTTCCCACCTGGAAAAAATCCAAATATTTAGTTATTCAAATTCATCAGATCATAACACTAAATTTAAAATCATAAAATAAGTAATTCGCTGTTGGTACCCTGCTTTCTCATTTTGTATTTTTTACTGCATGGCCATTATAGAAATTAATGTCCTTATTTTGAGTAGTTTTTTGTATTTAAATTAGTTTTGGTATGTATTTGGAGAACATTTGGTGACCTACAATATTTTTGATGTTATGTCAATATATTATGCATTTCTTCATTGTAGTATAAACATATTCTATTAACGGTTTAACAGAAATACGCAAACACTTAACAGTTGTTTAGAAAAATTGTTATCCCATTTAACAGATGTCTTTTGAATTATGTATTGCATAATGTGTACCTACTCTGGCAATCAATTATGTAGTTTATTAAAAATTTCAGCATAATTTGGAAAAAGGATTTTTACATTTAAGCAGGTATACATCACAAAACTCTCTTCATGTCATTATTTATTAATTAGTTTTAGTTGAAATTAAATGTTCTCCTTACTTTTTAGGATTTAGAAAAATTTGTAAGTGGTAGTGGTGACGCCGGATTTATTTACATCAGCATGGGATCGTCAGTAAGAACAGCAAATATGCCAGAGTACCTTCGGAGAATGCTCCTGAGAGTATTCAGGGAGCTTCCTCAAAGAGTTCTATGGAAATGGGAAGCAGACGATGATATGCCCGATTTACCAGCTAATGTTAAACTAAGAAGGTGGCTTCCACAACAAGACTTATTAGGTAATTGTGAACAGTAATTGCTAACGTGTTGTCACATAAAATTCATGAGATACTTATTTTAATAAATTATAAAAGCCTTGCTATCTCAAAAAAAGTTTAAGTATTTTTCTTTCTGATGATAATTTGTATTAAAGTGATGATGACCTAAAAACTATCTATATAAATTTTCATTATAAAAATTATACAATGATGTATAATGAACTAATGAAAATTAATTTGACCGATAATGTTTTAAATGAAATTTTATGATGTATTTTTAGGGCATAAAAAGATTCGTGCTTTCATCACTCACGGCGGTCTTTTGAGCATGTTCGAAACAGTGTATCACGGAGTACCAATCGTCAGTTTGCCGGTGTTCTGCGATCACGATTCCAATGCAGCGAAAGCGGAAGTGGATGGGTACGCTGTGAAACTCGACTTTTCATCCCTTACGGCAGAAAAGCTCTTGGGTGCTATTAATAAAATCATTTACGATCCCAAGTATAAAGAGGAGGTGAAAAGAAGGCAAGTACTCCTTCGGGATCAGAAGGAAACGCCTCTCGAAAGAAGTATATTTTGGACTGAGTACGTGTTGAGGCATAGGGGAGCAAAACACTTACAATCCCCCGCGAGGAATATGAACGTTATCGAGTACTATATGATTGATGTCGTGTGTTTGTTAGTGTTGTGTGCGATACTAATGTGGTATCTTTTGAAAATTTTTGCAAAAATAATGTACAGAATATTTGCAACAGGCAGTTGTGGACTTAGAATGTACGATAAAGTGATCAAGATCGAGTGATATGTGACTTTAATTTAAGTCTGTTCTATTTTTCTTCTGTGGTGCGTTTCATTTAATTTGAATCGTTCCTTATTGTGCACAGTTGTTGATATTATGGGTGATATAGAAAATAAAAATTAAATAGTTAATATTGTTTGCATTACTGAATTAAAGTAAATCAAATATGTATTTTACTATTAAACAACGATCTAACTTGTAAGTTAATTGGTGGAGTATTCGTCTAGTTGGTTTAATTTTACTATTCTTGAGGAAACAGATCCTCAAAGTTTCCCCATTTAACTAATTAACATAAATCTATAAAGTTTAATTTTTGGCTTATGCTTCACTTAGTAGTACCTTATTTAAATTAAGAAAATTAAATAGAATAATCTGTCTAACTACCTATTTCTACAGATGTAAAGGCAATATTCTTAAGATACTTTCCTACAACTTCAATATTTTATGTTAAAGCCAAATTCAATTTTAGAATGAGCTAGTTTTGCCAAAGCCAAACTAAATTAACCAACGAAGAATACTTTGACCTGGTTCAATACGGCTCAACCTGGAAAACAATCTGTCAACTAGATTTGGTAGTATTATTTAGAAGTAAAACTTAGGCAAAACTAGGTTATCCTAAAATTGGGTTTAGTCTGTGATAACGAGCAACTTAAGTATAAAATGGAGACAAATAAATATTGAATATGTTTTTAAACTCTTACTTTATTATTTTTCGTGTTTTATCTACTGGTACATCTAATAATAGGTACTGCAAAATTTTTACAAAAAGTTGCCGGTGTTCTACCTTAATTTAATTTATTTCGCTTATTGATTATTTTTTTTAAGTAACCTAGAAAATTGCAAATTGTAGTTTCTACTATGATACTTCAGTAAGTGATCAGGATCAATATTTGTTATTGGATCCATTTACGTAATTGTTTAAAGAATCAATAGTATTTATAACAGAACTCCTTCTTTTCGATTCGTCATTTTTTACAGGTGTGACAAGAACATTTTTGGAATTTTTGAAATGCATTAAGCCAGCAATTGTTCCTGCAACTGCAGACGTGACAAACAGTATCCACTTTGCCGTAAAAACAATCTGAATCATCTTAAATGCAGACTTAATTTGATCAACATATTCGTCACCTAAATCCGCACCCTATAAAAAAATTCTGCATTACTAGATCGTAAGATTTAAAATACTTACTTAATAAAGGTTTACAAAAGTGTAAATTAATATTTAAAAACAACGTTCTTTTTAATTAATGAATATTTATTTTATGGATACCGGTTTAGTTCAAAATTGATATAACTAAAGATCGCTCAGTAAGCAGTTTATTGAAAGTACTAAATGTAGATCGCAATTTTGAATTTAGTAGTCTCATCAGCAAGTTGACATTATATCAACTTGCAAGCTGTATATCACCATTTATAGGTACGTTTGGTGAAATAAATGTAAGTACAATATTAAAGATAAAAGAATAATACTGATTTACCTCTTCCACCCAAAACACAGGCAAAATTGTAGTAGGCAGATTTTTCATAAAACTAATTTTTGGTATCGGTTCAAGGGGCATACTGAACTGCAGCCTTTTTCTTGCAGCTAATGGTGTTCCTGTCATCTGAAATAAAATATAAATAAATTATATAATGCCTCTTTGTAAATAATGTTTGTATACATAGATAGAAAGATAATACTAAATACATATACATAGAATTAATGTAAATTGTGCTTTTGAAGAGCTTGTATTAGCTACAAAAATTGATCTTGGACCTGAAAGTTCAAATTCGTGGATTCTGATTGAGTTAAATTTTTGCATTCAATGATGTCTTTACATATCGCATTAAAAAGCACTTACAGGCTCAAAATACATATAAATTCCGTGCTCTTCTTCGTTTGGATGTAAACCACGAACACCATGAATGTAACTTTCATCAGACGCGTAGAAATGTGGCAAGGATGCGTATAAAGGAGCACCAACGCATTTTGTTATTTCCATCAATCCTTTCTTCAAACATTTATTAGCTTCAGGACAGTAACATTTTAAACTTTCATCTGTAGACATGTCCCCTAATGTTGCAGTGTACTTATTCACTTTAACTTCCTTAATAAATGTTTCTTTTTCGAAAACTGCAGCTATTGATCTAAAAAGTATTTCAGTCTTTCAAATATTTAATTGTGTCGGCATCTACTTTATGAAACTTCATTATCATGGTCACTTTTAATAGTAGGTATATTTTCTTTACAATTGTTTCACTAAACATTAGCATGTTCAGAAGAAGTATTATTGTAACTAAGACTAGGTTGTTTCTGTATTTATATCTACTATTTTCGGTAGGGGTAGTTGTTAACAAATTGATTTATCAGAGGGGAGTTATTTATATTTCCTATTTCATTTAGAAGTAATTTATTTTCATTTCTTACATGTTTTTTCATTTCTATGGTTTCCAATATATCTAGCGTTTTTCCCTTTTCCTTTATGTGTAATATTTCTATGTCGTCTTCTATGTTAAATTTGTGTTTTTTATCAATTACGTGATTTATGAATGCTGACTAATTGTTGTAATTCTTTATGTTCATTAATCCTTTCATTGAATGTCCTACCAGTCTGACCTATATACAATGCTTTACAAGTTCCACAGTTTAGTTTATATATTCCACTTTTTTTCATTTTTGGTGTTTTATCTTTTTTGTTATTAATATATTTGAACAAATTGTTATTCGTTAGCGAACACATAAAGAAAAATACGAGCCAAGTGCGAGTCGAACTCGCGCACCGAGGGTTCCGTACAAATATGTAAATACGTGATGTAACTAAAAATTTAAGGTTTTCGGAATTTTTCCTTTATATGTGCTATAAAACATTGCTTCATGCCTAATTTCAAGATTCTAAATCGACTGGAAGTACCCTTTAGGTTTTGATTCCCTTGCGAGTAGTTGCGAGTTTGAAAATATGCGGTTTAAATTGCTGTTTCTTTTGATTGCGTTGACATAGAAGTTTGATTTTGTTACAGCTTAAAGGTATTATAGACCTGAGTATTTGATATGAATTTCAATTTAATACCTCTACGCGTTCATGAGGAAAGGGGTAGTAACTTTAAAATTATTAAAAATATTTTTATTATATGATGTAACTAAAAATCTACGGTTTTCGCAATTTTTCCTTTATCTGTGCTATAAGACGTTGCTTTGTACCAAATTTCAAGATTCTGAGCTCACGGGAAGTACCCTGTAGGTTCTGATTCGAAAATTTGCGGAAATTTGCGGCATAAACGGCTGTATCTTTTGATTGCGTTGGCTCAGAAGTTTGATTTTTTTCACAGCTCCAAGAGACAATAGACCTGAGTATTTGGTATAAATTTTAGCTTGATACCTCAACGCGTTCCTGAGAAAAAGGTCTTGACAGACGGACAGACGGACGGACGGACGGACGGACGGACAACGAAGATATCCTATAAGGGTTTCGCTTTTTCCTTTTGAGGTGCGAAACCCTAATTACGCAACAATAAGTCAGCATTCATGAATCACGTAATTGATAAAAAACACAAATTTAACATAGAAGACGACATAGAAATATTACACATAAGGGAAAAGGGAAAAACGCTAGATATATTAAAAACCATAGAAATGAAAAAACATGTAAAAAATTAAAATAACTTAGTTCTAAATGAAATAGAAAATATAAATAACTCCCCCCTGATGACTCAATTTGTCAATAACTACCCTCACCGAAAAAAGTAGATATAAATACAGAAAAAACCTAGTCTTCTGAAGATGCTAATGTTTAGTGCAACAATTGTAAAGAAAATATACTATTAAAAAGTGGAATTAGATCTTGTTATATTTGTGCAAAAGTAACCATAAAAATTATTTGCTAATATCCATCATCAGTTAATAGTGAAGGGGAAAATGGTATTTTCAATTAAACGGCCAAATATTTTATTATTAAGTAGAATTGTCGTTTTTCATAACATTGGTATATTGATGTAATAATTTACCTATTTTACAGCAATTATTTAGTAGAAATAGAATTTTAATTAAATTAGCGATCATGTCACCTAAAGATTGATTTTTTTTGTTCAAAGATGAATAATTGTACATAATTATGCCGTTCGTTACTTTCTTGTAATAATTGTGAATATATTGCAGATTGTGAATCAATAAATTCGCAATTTAAAGGGAAAAGTGTTACTGATGTAACTGTACCTAATTGAAATATCCGTTAGTTATAATAATTTTATGACAAGTTTAGATTAATTTCCTTCAATTCTAATTTTTCCGTTGTTGATACCAGAAGAATAAAGAAGGAATAAATTGTAACTTTTTCCATCATCATCATGTATTGCAAGATTGGGAACAATCGATATACAGATACAAATATGTACCTCAAAAAAACATATAACTCAATACCGCTTTATACACGTATAATCAATTATAAATAGTTGTTATAGATTACATAAACGAATAATTAGGATGTTAAATTAATAGATTATTCACAAATAACGTACTTTATTACGCAACTTACTGCAAAGTTGCTTTTTACTTTACCGAGAGATGTGATTCATATATGGAACAGTTTAATTAAATTTTGATTTTTAAACATATTTTAGATGTAAAAAAGCAGTTAATTATTTATGTATTTTTAACTTTCAATTGTGATATGAACAATATTTTGTAGTTGGATTGGTTCACAATTTACAGAGGGTAAGCTCTCCAACAAAAACTTTGATGCAGATCTGGAGAGTAAAGTGGAAACTCCTCTTTATCATTCTTTTAAGGATGTAACTACACCACACGTCAATCTCCAAATTATTGATTACTCGTAATGGTCTATTAAAAGTTAATTAATTTCGCCATTTTTCAATATTTTTTATAGGTAAATAAGTATCAAAAAGTAACCATAACAATTTAGCGAAATAGTACCTAAAATCAAATCCAGTGAAACACAAATATGTACTTAGGTACCTCGTCTGTAAAATTTTGTATAAGCAGTAGGTACCTAGGTGATAAGTCCTTCTAATTGTTCGCTAATAAGGCGCATTGAATGAATGAGTTAATAAAATGTAGTAGAAGTTTACCTTATTTCTTGTAATTAAAAATTCATAGGCGATTATTTAATACGTAACAATCGATCGTTAATCTGCTCTAAACCCCTGAGTCTTACCGTTGGAAACAATTAAATTTCCTATCGAAATCTGACAGAATAAAATAAACAAACAGCCTTACCTACAAATATCGGGCGAAAATGCGACAATACCTTCTTCTTTTTGAAGAAGGGGTGGAAAAATTGTCGAATCAGTACCATGATAATCATTACACTCCTTTGTGGGCCAAACGTTCATGCTTGGTTTGTTATCAAATTCAACAACCCTACCGATGTCTTTATAATTTTTTAGTCCCCGTTTCACTGTGAATGGCCTCTCATCAACTGTACCATTTTTCTGGGTCAAAACATTATAAGTTTAGTAGATTTTATTTAATACAAACAAATATGTTGACAAAAATGAGAATGTCACATTATTGAAAAACATAATATACTGTTGGTATGAATAAAAGTGAGTGAATAGTTGTCATTTACATTTTTAAAGTAGCTACCCCATTTGAAGTGCAATTGAACGCGAGTAAAAATCTAAAACATTTGAGAATATGAACTTAGTATCTTGAGTCGGTAGTCAACAACCGATTAAATTCTCAGGAGTGTATTTCATATGGAATAGCTACTTTTCTTACAGTTTTCCCTCAATAAGCCTGTCGAAAATGTATTACGTATCTACGTTATAGAAACGTGTGTCACTTACCCGTCGAATGAAGTTATTTGTAACAACGAAGCTACTAATGCTAATTTATTTTTAATGATTATTTTTTTCCAGCTTTTTTAATTTTCAAAAATATCTTTATATACAGGCCAAATAATTACCTACTATATACAAGTGACAATAACAAGAAATGAAGAAATTTAAATTTCTCGATTTGAGATTAGAAATTTGGAGGTTGTTTGCAGATTTAGGCCATAAACCTATCAGTACTTTTAATTCTTTTCTCAATTTTGAAGTTAGAGGTATCGTAATATTGATAAATTTCATGTAATGAAGATGACCAATCATAAATGTTGCTTTACTTACGTCTCCAAAAAAGGACAATTTAAATATCTTGTCAGCGATATATATCACATTTTTCGCTTCTAGTTTTATCTGAGCACAGGCTGCCTTTCCAGCAAAATCCGTAACGTTGCAGTAAACAGTCAAACCATCAAAGAGGATTTCGTTCGTTGTAGCAGTAATGAAGGGCGATTTTGGATTATTAAATATTGAATTCAAAGCTTTTGAAACCAACGATAACATTGCTGGTTTATCCCTCGCAACAGCAACTGATATACCCTACAGTTTATTAAAAATTGAATCACCTATCTCATTAAAAGTTGTAGTCTTAATTAGGTACATACATAATATATGACTGTTAATTGGATAAATGCGTTTGACTTGGTAGAAAGAAGTATACTTTACAAACGAAAATAAAACAGGTAGGTAATGTAAAAAGGAAAGTGTAACATCAAGTTCTACCTTTCCACTAAGAAATAAAAGGACTTTTCTTTTATTTATAAATGCCCTCCCTGCATGCTTGTATAGGTATAGTAGCTTTGTTGACTTTGAATAAGTATATAACAGAAAAGTTTTCCGCTGTTATTTACTAAAACATTACAAGTAAAATATTTTTGTTGAAGGTAGCATTTTATTCAACTTTTAGATAATTTATTTAAGGAAGTAGTTCTTCGCAGAAACCGTTTGTAGCTTCTACAGACCAAATAAAAAATTTAGTTTTATACCTTTCTTTTAATTTAATCGATAGTTTTATTTTGATTTTTTTAAAGTAACCGCAATATACAATAATATAGTTCTTTACCAAAATTAGTGGGTGTGGAATGGTGACTAGTTCATCCCCTGTTAACGGTGCGGACTTGGTTTTGTTAAAAATCCACGTCATTTTTCCATTATATGTAAGAGTATCGTTAACTTCATTATCTATAGGATTCACTTTTTCCTTCCAGAAACTACGATTTAATAGATAATAATATAATTAGGAACCTTTATTTAACAATGTCACCTAAGCATTAATTGACAATTGTTTTCAAAATAAGTACTTAAAACGAATATCATTTTTGAAAGATATCAGGAACACGTAGTATTTTAAAACGAAAATATAAATAAAATAAAAAGAAAATAATTCGAGCTATCTTATTTTCTGTTGTTTTTATGGTAATTAGAAATAACTTAAATACATATTAAAACAATAGCAAATTATTGTCGATAAATTGTTATTTTGAAGTAGTTATCAACAAAAAGTTCCATCAGCTACATGTTTAGGATATTCATTAAGGTCCTAGCTTATTATCATTAATGTTTTGAACTGTTTATAATAACAGCGGCTGATGATCATTATGTTTAATAATCGATTTAGTGATTATAAATTTATAATCCTTCTGTAACAAAATTTAACATTTGACACGCAATCTTAAAATTAGAAATAATAATGGTTTAATGCCTTTGAAATGGAGTTTTGTAATTAATTTAATAATTTTTGAACAAAAACGATTTTAATATATAAACATTTAATAAAATATTATAACCCTTTCGTTAAATTAAATAATACCAATCTGCTTTATTTACTTATAAAAAAAAATTTAAATCGATTTATTTTATATAATTAACGTTAAAATATTATGCAGGCATTTTGGTCTTTGTGACAGTATTTCTAATAAGACTTGGTAATTAAGGCGTGTTTTGACCATTTTTAGTCACTTGAATTTCTAAAAAAAGTAGGGCTACTGTTTTATGACTTACTCGTAGCAATAAGGTCCAATTTCATCCAAAACCGGACTGTCCCCATTAAGCACGGCCTCAGCATTAGTAATATTGAAAATATAAACTTTAAAATCCAAAGCAAAAGGTGTCTTCATATACATTTTCCTTATTTCACTACCAGGTTTTAGTGCTACTTGCTATTAAAAAAAAAAAAATACACGGCACTTTACCATTACCAAATATTTATTTATTATTATACGTACTTGCTTCACTTTACTTTTTACCATTTTCGGAAAAATTATAAACCCAAAAATAACGACAACAATAAATAGTATTCCCGAGACTAGTGCAACTTTACCGGCAAAGGTCATGTTGTTCTTTTTAATCAAATTCGAAATAATTTTTATCACTTTGTACAGTTCGATTATTCTCATGCATTAGTCGATGTAATGTGTACCTTACCAGGTTGACCGTTTCTAATACAGAAACTTCCAATAGGTACCACTGTCAAGTTCAAAGTGGGGGATGATAATATAACAAAGCGAAATAATACGGACAAATGTAATAATGAATGACAAGCGAATTTATACAAGGTAATGTCACCGTTCAATTAGTATTGCCATTATCTTACCCATACGCATTTAATTACACACTAATATAACTTATAGTTCAAATTATATAGTTTCCTGATTAAGTAGTAGTATTTTTTTATGTAACCTGAAATATCTACAAAATTTATTGTTACCACCATCAAGTACTGATCAAAATAGAAGTTGATTTATTAGTTGCAATTTTTAGTTCTTAAAAATGTTTTGTTAAGCAAACAAACTCTTCTGAAATATTTATTATCTATGCTAACTTCATTTAAAAATAATAATAATAATTATCATTATTATTTATTGCACGGTTGCTCAACGAAAAAAATTTACAATATTTTCAGTCTAATTCCCATTGTTTCGTCCATAAATTTTTGGGCTTCCTCAGTCTACATATAAACGAAATAAATTTAACTTTATATTTATAAATTTCTAACATCTTTATATAAGTATTAAATATTTGTTGGATAAATTGCTAATGCTAATAAGACTTTATCTCTTTTGCTAATTGTGAAACATTCAATTAAAATTACAAGATGGATAAAACCTACTCCTATGCCGATTGTAGGTATCTCGTACATATGATTACAGTAAGTTTTAATTTTAGTGCACAGTTACTCTTGAAACAATTTTGTCGAGTGGACAAACTATCCATATTATTAGGTTTTGTTTTAATTTTAATTGGAAACTGAAATTGCCATTAATCTTCAAGCAACAAAATAAAATAAAAAATTCTAATAAACACTTACTCTATTTTAACGTTTTCAGTGAAAAATATACATTTTTGAATCTACAATTTTTTGGGATTGTTTATTAATTTCCACATTCTTTCTGCTGCTGTGTTGTTTACTAAATCAATCTACTACTATTCTATTGAATTATTGATGAATAATCTAGAAAACACAGCTACACACCCCATATTCAAAAATTGCCTATACCGGTTTAGGTGTGTAGATGACATAATTATTTGCTTTAATGGTTCAGATAGGCTTCTTTCTAAATTTCATACTTATATTAATAGTTTACATCATAAAATTAAATTCACCATAGAAAGTGAAAATGAAGAAAAAACTTTAAATTTCTTGGACATCTATAAACAGAGAGGGATCTAAACACGTGTTTGGCATCTATCATAAACCTACCCATACTGATTATGATATGTAATCCATGCGAAATCTCACCATCCTAGTACACACAAATTAGCAGCTTTTAATTCATTTATTCACCGGTTAATTTCTATTCCTTTAAAAAAATATCTTTATGATTTGGAGTTACAAATGATTTATAAAATAGCTCAGAATAATGGCTACACTGTTCAGTTAGTTAATAATATTCTAAATAACAAAATTAAACAAAAAGCTAGAAACTGTATTTTCCCTATCACAAAAAATAAATTAAAAAACTTCAATTGTGTCACTTATCTAGGCAATATTTCTGTTGCGGTCGCTAAAAATATCCAACAAGTCAACTATAATTATATATTTTTTAAAACTAATAATACTCTAGGTCGCATTATACTTAACAACAAATGTAAAACACCCAAATATTGCAATTCAGGTGTTTATTTACTAAATTGTTCATATTGTGGAGAAGTTTATATAGGTCAAACAAGTCGTTCATTCAAGACTCGTATTAATGAATATTTTAAAGACCATGTTAACAAAAAAACAGATTCAACATAATTATGCTGAACATTTAAACCAACACAACCATAATTTTGACCACGAATTTAAAATCCTTCACATTCAAAACAAAGGTCTAAAATTGGATCTGTTAGAAAGTCTAGAGATCAATAGATATAAAAAACAAAATAAAATCTTGAATGATCAACTCGATTTTAAAAATTCCCCGTTACTTAACCTAAATTTAACAACAAAACCATCCCTACCATAATTAAGTATTAGATATAAATAGGTGTAACGTAATCTTAGTTTGTTAAATCTTCACCTGAAGAAGCTGTTGTACAGTGAAACATATGTAGTGTCTATATTTTAATATACTCTTAAAACTTCTTTGCGTTTTTATTGTGAAAATCTACTATTAATCCACTTATCAAACCAAAATTGAATTTTACTGTCACATTTTTTTCAGATATAAAAATATTCCAGTATTTCTCAGTTTGTTCCTCTCCTATGTTGAGGTAATATTTTTACTAGCTCTTTTCTGAATTTTAATGCCACTGCAATTCTTTTTTATGTCAAAATTTCCTTTATAATGAAACTTCAAACAACAATTATGATTGTTCAAGTAAATCGAAAATTATATTTGCTACAAGTTCTTGTTTTTTTTTCACATATATAAATGTATAATTTTACTGACCAAATCCTTATTTTGCCAACCCTTTGTTCAAATGCTCTATATTTATCGATGAACCTTATTTTATGTACTTTTTAGAAAAAAAATATAAAGTAGAATAAATGGCACACGATAATATAATAAACAACGCTACAAAGTTTTTAACCTTTACTGTTAGTTTTTTAACATTCCCTACTTAACAAAAATAGAATAAAACTCAAATTATTTTTGGTGCAATTTTTGTAAAACTGCTTGATTAAAACAGCACACACAAAAAACACGGAGGAAAGTTTCACATCAGTTCCTTTTTGTTTATTTTTGTGATTTGCTAGAAATAGAACACAAAATGTGTTACATTCAAACGGTCTCTTTACCAAATTACCAAAACAAAATTTAATTTTCACTGTAAAAAAGAAAAATAAGGACAAAAAACTTAAAAGGCGGAAATAAGAGTTAATTGGGTTTAAAGGGTCCAATGGGATACATACAGCTACCATAAATTATTTATTTTCGGTCCCTAATCTAAATCACTAAAATGTAGGTACATGAGGTATTTCCGTGTTTTCTTGCTTTGTAATCTCTTTCTTTATCTTAAAAAATGGTAAAATTAATTTAGAAATTCTTTTATGCAGGAACTAAGACGGACCAGCCAATCTTTTATTACTCATCAGATTTCCAGCTATCCATATTTATGAGTTGCGAAACTATTTGTACTCTTTTAAACTGCACGTACTTTAAAAACTAATATCCATCTTCTTCTTTTGTTAACTTTATGTACTGAATTGTAAAAGCATAGTTTAACTCACTCTTCAAGGAACTTCTAACAAATTTACGCAAAAATTAATTTTGTTTACTAGTTGTTGTTGTTGTTTTAAACGTCGACAAAATATGATTGAGTTTTTAATGGGAAAATAGATAGAACCAAAGAAATAAATATGAATCATTTATTCCAATATTGCAGATGTACATAAGAAATCCCATTTCTATTAGTGAAAGAAAAATCTAAACATGTCAGATACAAACAAAAATTATTAAATATCATATTAGGAATGAAACCTCAAGGGGTTATTTCACTCAAAATCGTTTTTTATCAATATTGTAACACGTTCTAATGCTTCATATATTAACACACCTACCGACATGTACCTGGCAGTTAACAAAAGTTACAAAAGCAGAATCTATGGTACACACTACTACTACTACTCGCATTACGAAAATATAGAGCATTTAAATTTAATAGTAGTAGTAGTTTCTTGAATCCTTACAGCAATTCCTAGCAATGACGTTGGCAATTTGCCGACTAGCGTGTGTGATAAAAAATTACATGTTGTCGAGTTTGTGATATCTGCACGAAGTCTTCCTTTATTATTAGTAAGTTAATTATTAAAATTTTAAACAACGATTCCTTATTACGACGGGGACATCGATCAATTGCGAGAAACTGGCACGCATTTTTAAAAATCTTTTTTATTATATGTAATTTAAAACCGATACAAGAACAATAGTAAAACAAACATATACTACTAACAATGTATGCACCTATATATGATGTGGAATTCTTACGAATAGGATTATAGTTTGATCTAATTGTTTTATTTCAGCAGTAAAAAATCAACAAAATAATTATCAATTATGAAAATATTTTACCTTAATCATTCTCTTGATGTTACTTATATTAGGTACATAATGAAAATTTAAATAAATTCAGTTGTGTCAAGAAATTAAGAAGGTGATTTTCTTGATTCTTTTTATACAAAACTACAAAAACTCGTTAAAGATTATTTGAAAGAAGAAGAATCACTCTAATACATTGTCCCTTCGGGATGGATCATTTGAGATTAGTGTATAATTGAATAAAATTGAAACCCTGCCAAATGGGACGATTTTCTTCCGGGGGATGTCAAAGTTTGCATCTATTTTAAAAAATTTTGATTATTTAAATAAACGAGGCAAATGATTAAACCCATTTGTGATCTGGACAATTTTAAATGACAAAAGTTACAGTTCCACGTTTTTCTGAATTTTTTGAAGACTGCAACCCATTTAACACAACATTTTTTTTCGACAGTGTACCCAAATATAAAACGAAACAAAAAATACATAAGTGCTTTAAACAAAACAAAAGTAACAAATATTTTATTTTCAGTTATATAAAAGGTGTTTTTGTTTAATCTTTTTTGCGTTTGTACTTGGCAGCTAATTAATTTGTCGTTCTTTTTAAAGAACAGACTTTAGATGGAAAAGGCAGTTAATAAACCCAACAAATTTAATGAACATAGTCAGCCAACTATAACGAGATTGCAGAACAAACACATTTTTTTCTGGGCAGCTTCAACTGCACCATACTTACCTACATGCACGAAAAACAAAAGAATTTTCTTGAAATAACTAGACCCTCACAATGGAAAATAGATATTTGAAACTGAATGAAAAAGTAAATTGGTTTTACATCTCATTAATTATTAAGTAAGTTTTAAAAACCGTCAAATAAACGTATCTTGTTTTAACCGAACAGTAAATTCGAGTTACAGCAGAAAAGAATTTATTTGAAAGGATTTATTTTTAATTTAATTTTGGTTAATTTTTAATGTTGTCTAAAACATTATTCGTTTAAAGAACAAAATTTTTAGACTCAGAAAAGGGTCTTAAAAACCACAACATGCTGTTGATTTACGAATTGGACTTAAAAAAGAATTCTTAGAAGCTATCTAAATGTAAAGTAATGCACTTATTATTTTTGGAATAATTTTAGCTGACTGTATTGCTACCTAATGATTTCTGTGGGTCTTTCTTCTGCTGTGAATGCTGAACGTTTTATTCAAAGACCTTCAAAGTTTTTAAACAGTAAAGTGAGTGCAATTCGTTTCAACTTATGCCTGATCGCGAGGACATTTGGAACAGAACTGATTTCACCTCTGTTTGAAGTGAATGCCCACGTTAAAACGCTTTGTACGAGTGTGTGAATGATATGTATGTACGTTATTATTGGTGTTGGATAGAACTGGTAACACAAGAAAACTAGACAGAATTTTTACCATAAAGGTTTGCCACATTCACTCGTTCATTATTTGTAAATTAATGTAAAGTGAACTTATCAGTAAAAATAAGTAAATTTGAGTGTAAGTAACAAGAAAAATTGTTGGAAATTCAGTTTTAAGTTTCCAAGGTGATTTCACTTAATAGTTAACAATACTTCTGTGAAAGAAACAGGTGGTTGAGTAGGAATATTACCATTACAGTAAGTAAGTAAGTAAATAAGAGATATTTTTCTATTTTAATGTGTATTTGGTATCACAGAAAGAAAAGCATTTCAAATGTTTAGATATTTTCGCGGTAAATAATACAATACTGTGGTAATTATTAAAGAACACTAAAAGACAATGGAGAACCTTCAGTATTCTTAATTTCAATATTAAAAATTTATATTTATTGATTTTTGATATTTAATACTAATTTATTTATAATGTTACAGAAATAGAAACAGATATTTTCCAAAAGAAATAATGACATACTTAGTATTTTATGTATTTGTAATAATATTGTTCACTGACATCAAAAATTATTTTTTTTTTTTCGTTTGAATAACGTTTTGTATTGAATAAAATACCATTACTGCTATCAACACAATAAATCAACCTATAAAATTGTAATCAGCACTGAGTTTTTCCTGCACACATAAAAAAACTTTTTATGATTGTTAATATTAGAAGAATTTACTTTTATAATTTATGCCTTTACAGATAAGTTTTATATTCATTTTTGCAAGAGAAAAAGCAAAAATGACAACTGAAGTGACGGAATACTTTTGCGGATTGGGTCTAAAGAAGGCAACAATACTTATTGGAATTTTCCAAAGTATTTTGTCTTTCATATCTTTCGTGTTATGTGCAGCTTATGCTGAGCATCCCCAAGAACTTCTTGAAATGGCAGATACGTCAATAGTTCCTGAAATGCACGGTAAGGAACTATAGAACTCCTGTTATAAGTTTCCCAAAGAGGAAAGACTTGACATGACAAAATATAATTGAGAAAACAAGGGAATGATTATAAAAATATACCAAAAACCTCATTAAAAATAATCATTACATAAAAAATATCAGAGGTTCAGTTTTCAATGATTTAAAGAATCTTCTGTATTAAGTGAGAAGTTTGTTCAAGAGGTCACTATTTTAATTCAGTATTCTTTGACAATAATAACAAGTACAATAACGTTCAGAAATATACATATTTGTAAAGATAAAAGTTGTTGAGGCGAACAAAAGATAATTGGGTGGTATATATCAGTCGAACGTATAGGTAAAGTGTGCCAGAAATTAATATTTTGTTCGTTTGAGAAATTTAATATACCATAGATGTAATATGTGAATCTGTATTAAACATATTTTTAACAGTTCTGACGTTTATTTTCTAAAAGTACATGCTTTTGTATACATTCCATACAAATGTATCTAAATTGCAGTAAATTGAATTGTTTCAAGTTTCAAGTTACTATTAAAAACCTAGTTAAGCATTACATTTTGACTGTTAAATCATTTTTAGTGATATACACCAAAAATTGGCAATAGGGATAAGATACTCTATTAGAATTATTAATGTATTTAAAAATAATTTCTTAGTGACACCGTGAACTTCTTGCAAAGATATTTCAAAAAGCTCATGAACTGTGAAGTGTGCAGGACGCTGAGGGGCGGAGCTTACGTCGGGACATTTAGTTAACACTCTGTGTAGGGCTTTGCGCATCCCTAGGTCAAAGCTCGTAAGATTCTAAAATACCCACCTGTACCTATAACCCTGAAATATTCAAACGATTTTCTCAGATTTAAATTAATGAAATGTTCTGGTCTTTTTAAATTCATATTCTAATACACGTGCAACAATTATTGTAATTTACATAAGAAAGCAATTAAACGAATTAATCAATTTATTACAGCAAACAAAAGCTGTAAAATTGGCTGCAATCAATTGATATCTGCTTATAGTGGAATAAAAGTATGATTACTCCATAATTAAACGTAAAAATTGGTTCGTTTGAAAATAAGTAACTACTTTTTTACATATTTTTTCACTATTTTGTAATCTCATCCATTAAACTATCATGAACGTATTTAGTACTCAAAATGTTCTTTAACTGTTAGTAGTAACTATAACATTTCTGATTATGATAAAATATAACCAAACTGCCTGACTGACACTCTATAACAAAAGATAGGTCATTGTCCGCTTCCTCTGAAGAAATTAATTTTAATCTCTCTAAAGTACATAAGCACTAAACAAAATATTAAGTATTAATTGTGTTTTAAAGTGGATTCCAGTTCTTCGTGACTTGAATTTTAATATTAAATCCATTTTGTTTGCCATCATGATCCTGCTGTGGTTTTTGAAATTGTGAACACTAACCGTTAATTCATGGTTTAAACATTGTAACCATGTTTAACAATCGCTTAATGATGAGCTCATTATTAGAGTGTCCTTGGTTACGTTAATGCTATTTAATTCGCAAAACGACGATAAATCACGAAAACACAATTTGAGGCATCAGCAAATTAAAACGCTTCATATTTACTTTGCATTCCTTTATGCATGCATTATAAGCAATTGAAAATATTTGTACAGTCACTCAACGATTTTAAAAAAAAATTGACCATACCCAAGTATGTCTAGTATCAAATACCAGTGGCGTAGCCAGAGTTAGTCCTTGAGGAGGGACATCAAAACAAATAAAACTCGTACAACCCACAAAATATGTATCGAAAAGGGTTTATTCCCAGTTCGGGACCTACGTCTTATACCTGCATATTACATAGTTTAATTTATGTACTTCTAAAATACATATCTACCTGTGAGCCCTAAAGCATTTGAATTCGGCCAAACATGTAAACAGATACCTATATTAAAAGTAGCTTGTAAATTTATAAAATAAGAAAATTAAACACAGTAAAACATTATGTCTACGGGTATTGCATGACTACGACAACATTCACTTTGTTCGTGTTGTTATTATATACCGTAACCTTGCAATCCTTAGGAATCAACAAAATCATTCATTTATAAAAAAGTTAAGGAAAATAAAAAAAGGAAATGTCACCCGACCTAAAAATGAAAACATTTGTTAAAATTTAATTTCAATACAATACGAGATACGTCCAGTGGGTAGAATAAAAACGATCACCCTGTATATTGTTACGATCGCGATACTAACGGCTAATATCATTAAACTCATTTAGTTTTATTTCCATTAATATCCACATCCCTATATGGTAGGTCTGGAAAAGATGGCAACAAATGGAAAACGTTTTATTATTATTAAAAAAAAAAAGTAATTCTTCGTAAAAAATTTATTCGTATAGTTGTATTTTTAGTTTCAGGCCTTGCACAACTTTTTATAAATACATTAAAAGAAAAAAATATTTTTTAAAAAAAGCTTTTATTTAAATGCTCTATAAAGAAGAAAATAAAATTTTCCTTTAAAATTTTAACTATCAACTTATAACCTCATTATACACAATTTATATGATCATAAAAGCTTGTCGCGCGATTTACTTGTGTAATTAAACAAGTACCTATTTAATTGAGTAACTCAATCTGCTAAGTTTAATTTTTTTTACTCAATTAAATAGGTACTTGTTTAATTACACAAGTAAATCGCGCGACAAGCTTTTATGATCATATAAATTGTGTATAATGAGGTTATAAGTTGATATTAAAATTTTAAAGGAAAATTTTATTTTCTTCTTTTTAGAGCATTTAAATAAAAGCTTTTTTTAAAAAATATTTTTTTCTTTTAATTTATTTTTTACTTTTTAGTTATCGCTGGCTAGGTTTCTGAGTCTGTTCATCTCATAGACAGGTTGCAGACCGACCAATGCTGATGACGCCCATCTCGCTAAATCACACAAGTCAAAGTTAATCAACCGATGTTACAGGCTCGAAAAATTCTAGCTCAAGAACAATCGAGGTCTCTACATCAAATTTCAGGTGGATTAGAGCAACGGAGCTTATAATCACCATCTTTTTTTTAACCTGCCTTTTTATTATCAGCAAACCCTTTCATTTAATACCCATACTATAAGAAAGCATAAAAAACTGTAAAAGTCCGCCATATTGGATTAAGAGTGATGTCAGAATATTTTTCTAATTATCCTCGGCAAGCCCTTTCATTTGATACCCATATTGTAGAAGTGCATAAAAAATAACTATTCCACCATCTTGGATGTTCCGCCATATTTGATTTAGAATGACGTCACACAGCTTATCATGTATTGTCATCCAAACTTAACGTGTATAGATAATTTCAGCTTAATCGGTTGAAGATATCTGCTTCAAAATTGAGTAGCAAGATTCCACCCGAACAAACATACATTGCAAGTTAAATAAAAGTTTTTAAAATTGCTTTTTTGCTAAAATTAATAATAAAACAGTTTTCCATTTGTTGCCATTTTTTCCAGATTCACTGTATAAGTACTTATTTAGTGCATAAGTACATTACCGTTCGGTCTCGAAATGGGAATAACAATAACACTAGTACAGAGCAGGTCACAAAGTGGGAACTAAAAATGCAAAAGGTCCTGAAGTGGGAAGCCCGGAAGTGGGAAGACACCATAAAAAAGATGTTTTACATGTGCAAATTTTCAAAACAAAATCTAATCGTTGTGGTGTTTTCGCAAGCTCATTAAATAAATAATATATTCCTATGTATGTTCAACATTGCCAAACCGTTGAGCCAGTCCAAAAGCATAAATTATTAAATAGATAATTATTTAATTAAAAAAAAATTTTTTGCAAAACCTTTGATGCAACTTGGACTAATTAGTTAATTAGCCAACTCAAATAACTTTTAGAAAGTCAAACAAACGATTTATATGTAGATTCCCTTTAGCTTTATATTAATGTTTTGAAAAATTGGTGGGAATCGAGTCATCAGCAAAGCCCTGTAAATTATTATTAAAGCATAAGTTCAATTAAAAATTACTACTTAATATAATCTAATCTATATAAATAGATACGTTTGCTACAATACTTCAATAGTCATACTTATTCAACAGAGTTTATTTTTCAGTACTGAAGACTGTCCTTGTCGTCTTAAGTGTTGCAAATGCTTTGCAGTGCGTGTTTTCGATTATGATCATATTCGGAGCACTTACGGTAAGGATCATCCACATAAGCAAATAGAATTAATCCAAAAAAATCATCGTCAGTCACATACTTAATAAAAATTTTAAATAACATAATAATATTAAAAATCAAATCTTAAATGGAAAAAACAGTAATTGTAGATTACTTCTTGTACTACTTTTTATATGCGTGTAACACCTTCTAATTGAAATATCTTATGAAGTACATAATGACACACATTATAGGCTTCCAGAAAGATAAAACTGGTACACTTTCGCGTTTATATAAAAAAGTGTCTAGAAATGAAGAAATTTTGGTCAAAAAAGCAAAATTATAACTTTTTGAACCTCTAGAAGAAAATGTATAAGTACCTGTAATCTAAAATAATTAAATGTAAAAATTTCATACACATTGTCAACGTATGATAAGGCCTTACTTACCACTAACCTAATGTTCTTTGATAAGCAAATCAATGAATAAATATATTTTTATAGAATCGTCCTCTGTTGTTGCTTCCTTGGTTGATACTCAACCCAATTAGCTTGGCAGTGTATATTTTTGGTACAGTTGCAGCTCTTATAAGACATTCTAATGCAAGCCATGTTGCATTCTTTACGGGTCATCTACTTATTGCATCAATAGTGTCATGTAAGTAACTTGATAAGAATTTATTAACGAACCAGGATAATTATCTATTTAGAAGAAAAACAAAATACTGGCTTAGTCCCTACTTTAATGAATATAGAAATAACATTTAAAACACTTTAATAAATGCCATACATAGGTATTCGGAAGAAAACGTTTTGTGTTTAATTTCAAATTATTTTAGATATTTTCCTATTTAATATATTGTGTATAACGTAAAATATAATTTATAAATATAAGAACATTTAGATATTTTTAATGTCTTTGTCCATTTTTAGTGATCGGTGGTTACAACATCTTCCTTGTTCGTAATTACTACGTGTATTTGAAGAGATTGAATTTCTAAAAGGGTGTCTGAAAACCGAAAAAAACGAAGTTTGTCTGCAGCAGAATGCTTCATTGATATGACTGATGAAGCAAAGTGTTTTCGATATTCTCTCTATTTTATTCTTTACGACTATGTAAACAGATTTAGTGATGTAGTTAGCTGCAATAGACGAAGGAAAAATATAACCTGGGGTATCTACTATTAAAATACCTACATACTACTTGTTACATTAACAACTATTAATTATTTGTGATTTTTTCAGAATAATAAATATTTTTGTAACTTATGAGAAGATTATTACTACATAGATTGCAAATGATGCAAAATTTGTTTATTAATTATACAATGTACACATTTTTGATAGAAATGTGTTAATAATTGGCGTAAGAATATTTTTTTGTTATTGTTTCACATAAAGCTTTTACTAAAAAAAATTTAATTGAATGCTTTATTTCTTAAATGTTATTATTTTAATTACAGTCAAAGTTTTGTAGTTAAAGAATTTCTATGAATAGTGGCAACAAGGAAATGAAATAAAATCATCACAATCAGTCTTTTAATTTAACAATAATTTGATAAATTAATCACTGTGTACGTCAAACAGTAGATTTCTATCAACATTCTACTTAAATCCTGTGAAGAGCTGCCACTTCAGGGCAAAATAACAAATTGGTAGGTTCCTAATTTTGTATGAAGGTCCTTACAAAAGTCACACCACCAAAATGCGTCATTAGTTTAAGATTGTGATAATATGATTATAACACGTTTTTTGAAAATTTAATTCCTTCAACTTGTCTAGACTACTAATCGCACAATAATTTTTAACAATATGATAAAGGAAATAGTGTGAAATTTAATAAAGACAAAAAAAAATTCTCAATTGCTTCCACGTGCTGTAAGTAAAGATAATAACTAACTTTTCGTAATTATGGCAGATAATTCTTTCTTAAAGTGCCATGATATAATGTCTAGAAAAAATTAAATTCTCGTGGTAGGAGCACTCGAACAGTTCGTATCACTTGAAGAAATTGATATCCTAGGAAAGGAAAGTTGACTAGTTTGCTTTTTTATCAGTCGAGCCCTATATACAAAATAAAATACGACCAAAACGAAGTTAGTGGCACATAAAAATCCTAAAAAATATAATTATGAAATCAAACCGAAAAAGTATATGTTTTAAGATTGCATTGCCTACCCGCATAGATTGCCGATACTGCTATAAAACTGGAAATAATATAGTGGGATGGTGGAATTAAAACGGTTACCCCAAATATAAAAAGAAGTAACACAAATATTATGCAGTGGATCGTACCAAACAGTAAGCAAATTCCAAAGCCTAAGAAACATGACTGCAAAGAAAAAAAGTAAACAAAAATTATTTAGGAAGTGTTTACAGTTATTTTAAATACTTTAGAATCAACCTTTATAGAAAATTGACTTACAATAAGATAAATTGAAATTCCATTAAAAAAATAATTGTTTGGGTAGTTTTGAGATTAATGAATACTCGTATTTTTAAGAATTAAGATACGACAATTTAGCCACGTAGCCAAATATGTAATTTTTCAAAACTGTAATGCAAAATTTGTAAACAAATACTTTGTTCTTATCTAAACATTATCGACATTTGATAACGGTGGGTGCCTGTCGCACCTACGGTGTCAATGTTATGTTTTTATTAATGACAATTATAAGACCTTGATAGTAAAAACACTTTGCCTATAATATTATTAACACCTAATTTTTATATAAAGCGAAACTCTGATAGGATATGTGGATTCATATAGAATATATTTAAATCTGTGTTAATTTCTTGAAAAATTCATTTCTTTGTTATTTATCCTTAGGAAATATGTAGATAACGTTCTTGAATGAATCTAATGTTCCAAAGATATTGTTTGATAACAGCTTGATATAACAAATTACCTTCTTAGGTCTTTAAACTTACCGATATTAATGCCACACAAGTACAAATGGTAAGTAAAAAAGAACTAACAGCAACCAATGCATCTATCAGAAGAAAATATTCTTCGATTTCTTTTTCTTTTTCATTTATTGCTTCTTTGGCAATGGAAAATCCATAAAGCAACAATAAAGTTACAAAAAAATCTATTATCTGAAACAATAAAAAAGATCAAATAGATAATTGCACTTAGATCTTATTTTAGCATTTTTATTTAATTGTTAAACTTATTTTTGCTTTTTATCAAGCACCTGTAGCTAAATAGAAAGTATTAATAAATTTAAATGTCTTTTGCGTAAACTTTTTTGTAAATTTAATCAGATATTAATAACTACCTGAATGATCAGGTGGATTTTATACCATTTATACAACAAATTAAATTCTTAGACGATTGGTGTATTTCGACAAAGGTGTAAAGTTGCCATGTCGTGTGTGTTGCTTATGCGTAGAAACATTTATCTTTACTGAATACTGGTAAGAGTCCTTTATCGATAAAAATTGAAGTCTAATAAGGGCACTTAACAAGTTCGTCCGTTTTTGTGTCCTGATTATGTTCATTAAATTATATTCCATTTTTTTAATCTGTCGAACCAATATAGAAAGAGACGCACCGTTAACAATTTAATTTATAAATACCAATATTTTATAATTTATTCACGGTTTTTGTTTTTACTTTACCTAAATCCTTTTAATTATGTTGCTTTTAGTAGATTAATTTTATGTTGGATCTATTTACACAATTTGTTGATGTTTATATTGTTTAATATAATAATATTTGATAAACGTAATCAAACAAGTTTCTCTGTTTATTTTCAATCAATTTGTCAATTAATTTATGTTTGTATACAAGATTATTGGCTATTCGTTTAGTAACAAAAACTTCTTTTTGAAAATTTTGTTTATTTAAGGTAAAACAATACTACTAATTATATCTTGAATAGGTGAAAAAGTGTTTGCCATTCTTGTTTAGACCTTTTAAGAAACATTACGAGAGTTTATTGTAGATATCGTGCTCTTACCTTTTTATTGTTTAAAATTTTTGCATTTACGTCCACGAAGTTCAAGTTGTGATCGATATCTTAAATTTCTTCGTTTTTAATCACTTTTTGATTAGGTTTCTATCAGTACTCGTTCAAATTTGTTTATAATAGTTCTTATGAAAAAATAATTAATTTTGATTAAAACAAGTTCCCGTTAGCCTACCTACCTATAAAAAAAATTAAATCTTGTAATCCTTATCTAGTTCTACTCCATTTAATAAACTTAAGATAAAGATTATAAGTTCTGGTAGGTATGTATTTGTTGATGTAAAGAAACATCTGACGTCCTAAGGAATTAATTTTACATTGTTTTATGTGATTAACATCTTTGGTATTGTTATTTCTTATGTAATAGAAAATATTGGTTTTTAAGGTAGATTATATTTAGAATCATTTTATATTTTGTTTACAAAAACTGTAACGGGGGCTATACATGTACAATATTTACAACAGGTTTTATAGTAATTTTATGGATTTTGTATGGTCCACAAATATTTAGGACCTTAGGATTGATTGTATCTAATTTGAACGAATTAGAGTACTTGGTTGCTGTTTTTAATTTAAGTTAAAAGATCTTTTTGATTGAATATTCACAAAATTACAATCAAAATGGTGTAAATATTTAAAAAGCTGCAAGTCCTTGTTATTAATTAATAATTTCCATAACATATTCATAAAAATTCACAATATTACCAAAGATATCTTATTCTTTTATTTTTAGACCTTTTTACTGTTCGACCTAATCGCAGAAAGTTAAGTAGAAAATTTATTTTGGATAATGTTTATCTCACACGAAATGACAAAATGTTGAGGGTTATTGATGGCTTGTTGCTAACAGATATAAATTCTGACCCTAAGAAATTGTGTAAATAATTACACAAATTAAGCCGAAAACGATTTAGCAAAGGAATGCAACACAAAAAAGGTTTTACTTCAAAATAAATTATAAAAAAATTATTTATAGGTTGAATTATAACTCATATAAGGGTACAAGCAATTAGAAATTTTTGTATAGATACCAAAACATGAAAGTAATCATAAAATCGACAATGATGATTCTAAAATTTTGCAGCACATTTTGATAATATTTAAGCAGAAGCTTTTATCCCCTTTTTATGTCATATTTTATGCACCAGTTTTATTTTATCAATATTAAAAGGTATCTCCGCACCAGCATGAAAAATTTACGTAACTGGTGCCTATATTGATGAATAAAGATATATCTGTTTGATTAATGTTATCTTGTTTGTTATGGATTTATTTTTTTTGAGCTATACGTATATAAAGGCCTGACTTTAAATTTGTTCGAAGAAAAATTTTACGCTATTAAAATCTAAAATTGTACCTAACGATTTATTATTATATTATACTAGAGAAAACAAAAATATAATTAAGAACTTGTAAAGGATGTCTATTTATTTCCGATAATTTCTTTGCATCTTTTATTATAACTAGCAAAAATTTTGTTCATTCTAAGCTGATCATACATTTTCGTAACTCTATTTAGTCAATAATCTTAGCAATATTTTTTTGTATATTAAAAGATCGTTATCAAAAATTGCTTTTTCATGACATTTAATTTTTGGCACATTCACCAATTTCACTAAGCGGACCAGAAGCAAATGCAGATAACAAAAAAAATAATAAAAACTTACGCATTTTAACAGTATAACTTTGTATGCTTGTTCTTTTGATAACAACACACAACACTGCAACTTGTGAAGCATCATTTTTGCATTTACATTATGATTTATGTTTGATCGATCTCTGACTAAATCGAAATAAGGTGAATTCCTAAGTCTGGCTTTACTCCAAGATAATGGTACAATAAAGATAACTTACATTAAAAATGACTGCCTTAATAACCCAAATCGCTTAATTGTTTCGTTTGAAACAATATCAGGACTTTCCATTTTATAAGTCTATTTCTTACTTAGGTGTTACATTGTTTTTATTCTATTTGCCTTTTAGTCTATGTATAAGCTTATATATTATTTATTATACCTATATATTTAATAGAATTATTATCGATAATGTTGTTTGAATTAATTCTACACTGTTAATAGATATTTAGAATTTGTTATGAATACGTGTATGAATGGATTTTATTATCTAAATCGCATTCTTCGTAAAACATGGTTAAATAATAAAAAAATAAAGGATGAGAAACAGAAAACGCTGGGTATGTTTCACTAAAATTATATTGAGCCTCTACAACATTGTTTCGACCTTCTCAAGTCATTCTCAAGAGAGAAATTCTGTAGTTTAGAATGACCTGAGAAGGTCGAAACAATATTGTAGAGGTTCAATATAATTTTAGTGAAACATACCCAGTGTTTTCTGTTTCTCACCCTTTCCTTTTTTATCTGAAGAAATTACAATATAGTAAACTGAAGTGTTGCCAAATTGTTTTTATATTATATTGGTTATCAACGATGTTACTACTGAACTTATTTTAATAAATAATGCAGGAGGTAGATATGACGTGTCGCTTTTTATGTCTGGAAGGCGCTTTCGTAATAAAAGAAGTTAAATAGGTAATATTTTAACAATTAATTAATGTTGAAATGGTACAGGAAGAAGGGTTAAATAAAATCATTTCCGCTTCATATCATATTTCAAATCATAAAAATCATTTCATTGTGTAATAATTAATATTTTTAATTAAATTCAAAAATTACTGTAACAGTAGATAACTCACAATAATACCTATAAATATATACCTGAGGCTAAAATTTGGCCTCATTGATTATTAGTAACTGTATCTATGTTAGAAATAAATAGCAAGTGTGCAGAAAAATTCTATGAAATGTTTTAGTTTATCTGTGAATAAGTCTTTTAAATTAGAATGTAGGGTTACAGCATTCTGAATTTATAAAAATAAAAAAATAGTCACGTTTTCGTTTTTCAAATGATTTAAACACAACAAACAGGCAAACACTAATAAGAAATCATGGTAAATTTTTATGTTAGAATATGTCGGCTATCTCTTTGAAGAAGTTCATTTGTAGAGAAAAAAAAATAAGAAAATTATTTCCCAGGATCTTTATATTATAAACTCATTTATAAGTTTTTAAAGTGTGAACAAAAGTTGCTACTTTAAAATTACGTTGGAGGGCAGTTCAATGACTAGTAGTAGTAAAAATTAATACCTAATCAACAAGGTTTTTTCTGATAAAAAAACTTACACACATTAAAAGGAGCCAAGTATGTGGCTACTAATATTTTAAGCTATGCCATTAAAGGTATGACGTAGGTAAAAATAAAAATCAATAAATCTATGACAAAGTTAAAACATCACGGGATTAATTTGATACTTTTAAAATTAGACTACGTTTTCCTTTATCATACAAAATCTATCTACGACACCCATCAATAGGAAGCGCAAAGTTATATATAAATTGTTGGCTTTTATCATTTAATTGATACTTTGTTAATTGTGTTCGGAGGTAGTATCGCACTGCGAACTTGTAAGTAGATACTAACACACGTGTTTTAAAGTTGAATTGTTAAAGATGGGCCTAAAATATGAAAGATTCAGGAAATTTTTATTATGGTTTTCTGGTTTTCAAATGGTAAGAGATCACCAAGTTTATTATTTCATGTACACCTATTTTTATTTTTCTGTTTTGTTTTCTAATAAATTAATTTAATACTTTTTTGATACCTACCTATGTAGGTATGTGTTAATATTTTAAACTAAGAGAAATTTATTAAATAATAACTTGTAGTTTATTAAATAACCCACTAATTGATCATATTATGTTTTGAATACTATTTTAGACTCTCCATGCCATTGTTACGATTGGATTTATAGTACTGGATGTAGAAGTAAGGAATTGTAAGCAAGATTGTTTAGGTAAGGGGTAGTATTAATTGCAAATTTCTTTTTCACACAATTTTACTTCATAATAAATATAACATATTCTTTGTTCAAATAACATAATTACATTTTTCTGTTTTTTTATTTTTAGTGGACGTTATTCACACAGAAATTTTGGAATTTCTTCATGTAGTTCCATTTTTTCTGGCAGTGTTTCTGTTCGTAGGAATCTATCGAGTAAGTGTAAACAATTAATTTTCTTATTTTTGGCAAATTTTATTTTACCATCTATTTTTAATTAATTATGATAAATTACCTATTCTATATTTCCTATTGCGCATCTTTCTCATAAGGAAATAATTTAATAAAAATTGTTTCACGTAGGAGATTGTCTTATTCTAATATATCAATGGACAAATAGAATATTTATTTATATATCTTATCCATGTGAAAATCTTATTAACAAATTAAATCAAACAACTAAAAGTGCATCCGTTAATATTAAAAAAAATAATAATATTTTCTGAAATGCGTCAACCACGTTCTAAAAAATTATATCAAAATTGTAAAGAATGGCAGGTGCTTTATCGTTAAGCAGGTTTTTTTAAAAACCTTTGGGAAATAGGAAGCTAATGTAATGGTAGGGTAATACTACTACATATGTAAAAAAAACCTATTTACATAGGTGTAACTGTATCACTACATATATCTTATCTCATTATAATATAGCAGCAATACGTAAACTGATTTTAGATAAAATAAAAGTAATAATTAAATAGCGAATTAACTCAGAAAGTTAAAATTACTGTTAACGCTTATTCTGCTAGGTATTAAATGTAATTCCTCAATTTGAAACTTCGTTATATATTTTACGTCTAATTTTTATTATTTTCAACTGAACTATTTACAACAATAAATCATCTTATCTTACCAAGTATTTAAGAATTAATTATTGTCAGCAAAACAAAATTAAAATTTATTATATTTGTACTGCCTACAAATAAATTTAGTTTATTTTAATTTTTATTTAATTAATTTAATTCTCCTTTTTTTACAGAATGACTTACCACTGATAAGAATATGGTTAATTATAGTTATGGTAGCAACAATTATTATTTTTTCTGTACAAATAGCAATATTCATTTATTATGTTAAACAAGGTCTAAATTACGAAATATGGTTCATGTATATTCCACTATTTATTGAAATGGGTAAGCTGTTATCAATATGGGAGGTTTTCAGTTTAATTAGAACTTCTTTTATTACAGTTGTACTTACCCTGCTAATTGCTTATGTTTACCAATATTACAATAACCACAAACAACCAACTACAGAAATTTCATTCCAAGATAACACATCACCCGATGAACATGTTGAAAAAGGTACCAACGTGCAGTAAAATATCACATATACCTGTATTTAAGAAGGGGTTTGAGAAAACCCTAGGATTAGGTGATTGAAAAGACTGATTATATTTAAATATGTATGTATATATATTGACTGTTTGTATGTTTTTCCTGTGAACCTTTTAATTTTAGTTGATAAAGAATAGCTTTAAATATGTATATTTTATTTTGTAAACGGCAAAGGGTTAATAAAAACAGCAATTAATTGTAATTGTTATTATTTATGAATTCATTTTATTCAGAAGGCAGTCGTGATTTCTTACTACAGTATGTATGTTCTATACTCTAATCCATTGTTTACAGAATTCATTAAACGTAAAAATATATTCACAATAAAAACAATTTATTTAATTACATACCATTACTCAAATACAAATAAATACACAATTTTGAAAATTAAAGATGTTTCGAAAGAAGGCCTCCATGTGCGCCAAGTCCAAGACCATGGCCGACTAAACCGTGGCCAGCTAAACCGGAACCAACCAAACCATGGCCTATCAAACCAGGACCAACTAAGCCGTGGCCAATTACACCTCCAACACCAACATCAACTGGTACTGGTACAGGTGCAGAAACGCCTACGGGAACGGGTGCTGGGACGGGAACTGGGGCTGGTACTGGATAAGGAACAGCTCTTGGCACATCAACGGGAACAGGGTGTGGCACAGACACTGGAACTGGTCTTGGTGCATCAACAGGAACGGGACGTGGAGCATCAACATGTACTGGTACAGGTCGGTCTACAGGGTATGGTCGTGGAACATCAACAGGTACATCAACCTGAACGGCCACTGGTACGGGACGATTCACAGGGACAGGGTATGGAGCAGGCACTCCAACTGGAACAGCCCTATCAACGGTACTGATTGAATGTGAATGAGTTCTTGGTCCTACAGCGGCACCAACAAGTCCAGGTCCAACAAGTCCGGGACCAACAAGCCCGGAGCCAGCAAGTCCGTGACTAACAAGCCCTGAACCAATAAGTCCAGGACCGATACCGATACCATGTTCAAGGCCTCCAAGGGCTACACCATGACCAAGAGCTCCGCCAATCAAAGCAGCATCGCCCAAGCCAAGAAGTCCTCGTTTTTCTTTTTTGGCATCTTCACAGAAGACGCTACTGGCAATTAGGAGAGCAATTGAACAAATCTAAAATTAATCAAAACACGTTTCAATTAAACGAATGGGGACTGAAGGTACTTTTGCTTACCTGGAGAGCTCTCATGTTTACTGTATTTGCAATTTTCTAACGAACTATATTGAGAACCGGGACGTTGGCTTTTATATGTACGTGGAGGGGTAATACCTTCATGGCCGTTTAATTCAGATACTGGTATACGGAAATCAGATGGGGCTACAAACATGGGTTGATACGTTGAACTTTCACCGATACATTTACATGATCGCGGTTCGAGGTAACAGGAGGTTGCTCCAGAATAAATATATCTTGCGCTAGTATACATTTATTCCTTCATTCATATTTTGTTTCATCCGTTCATAAATATAAAATTTCATTATTTCTTTCTCGATAACGTTACTATTTCATAATAATTGCATGTAACGTAACGGATAAGGGGCAAGAAATGGCGCACGTACCATTAACATTTATAGAACATTTATCATTTTGTAAAACGTATTTTACTTCTTAGATATATGTAATAATTAGAATAGTATAATAATAATAATAATAAAAAAAAAAAAAAACGTTACACTGGGTGTGGACAATTACAATTATGTATTAAATCGCTCGTACAGTTTACATGCATTGTTGATTCAATGATACGCAATATGTAGAAATAGAGAAAAACGTAATATTGAATAAATGGTGATTCAAGGACCCACAAGTAGGCATAGCACAAATGTTATTTAAGTCAATAATTTTCACAGAAAATGTTTTCCTTTGAGGGAAAGCCCTAATTATTTATTTATGCGAAAATAACAAAGTACCGTCCAAGGTTTAAAAAAGCTACTACACTCCTGCTCCGGGCTATTCTTGCGAACCCTGCTCCTTTCATTCATTACTCCTTTCCATTTGTAAACTAGCATACAATTCTAAGGACGTTAGTCGAGCAGTTCTTTTTAAAACTACTTATTTACGTACATACGTACCAGGGAATGAGTGACACCGTAAAGTTTTCACATTTTTTACAACTCCATTGCACAACCGTTATTTTTTTATAATCTTGTATCGTTATAAGTTTATAATTTCGATGAGTGTCGTTTACTTTATTTCATTACTAATTAACAGCTACCTGAATAATTAACACGTAACAACACCTTGCAACTACTAGAAACTAGTTCACATTTTCTGGAAGAATTTTCTGGAATATTTATTTGTTTTTATTCTGCTATTACAAACACCTTTTAGTGTGTATACTTTTGGTAACAGATTTACCATACTGATTATGATTTTTTGTTCTGAGAATGTATTTAAGTGCTTTTTTTCTTGGTTCATATACAAACAAAAAACAAACATTAGAGTGAATGAAAAACAGCTTTTTAATTGAAAATTTAATATGTTATACAATTTATAAAGAATCCGTGTATAAATTTGAAGAAAATAAAATCTAAACTAGTATTCTGTAGGAAACGTTTCAACACAAATAAATGCATATAATATTCAGGGCAATAAAAAAATCTAACAGATCAATTTTATTTATTTGGTCTATATGTTTTATAATTTTATGTTTAATAAATTTTTTTAGTAAATCATCGAATTACCTAATATATACACACCCTATTATAATAACTCGATGTGAGCCTTGATCCTCGCTCTATACCCTCGATCTTCACCTACTATAATTCAATTAGCTATCAATATCACGTCTAGTCACACTGTCATGCTACTACATTTACTTTCACCATTAGGTACCGACCTACAGATATTACGTATTATAAATACATCTTCTTGATTTTATAACAGTAACAAAACAAATATTAAGAAACATTTTGTAGAGATTAGTTTAGACAAAAACCGTTTTATGTGGGATTTGAATTTTATTATTTTATTTATTTTAGTTCTACAACTTGTGGTACCTATTAGCCTGAAATACTATACATAATCAAAATTGAAATGTATTTCTATGGAAAATATAATGATAATATATGTGGTGGAGACCTCAATGGTCACAAAAAATGTGGAGATTACATTGTGACTTTTACCGTGTCTCCGAAGTAAATAAAGACTTGTAGAGGACGCCTGCAATATAAGTGGTTTATGACAAATAATTAATTAATCGCATGATACTAAAGTTGACATAATTTTATCACAAAAACTAAAAAGCACTTTAATATATGAAAGATGATTACAAAATATAAAAATATATATAAGTACGTACTTGTAATACCTAATCTGTCAAATTTCATAAAAAAGTTAAGCAAACAATATAGTCTTATATCATTTTAAATATTATGTAGTTCATGTTTTTAGGACAAAAATGCATTTTGTATTTTTCTTAGTTATTCCAACTTTGTCACTCTCATTATTTCAGTTACACTGAAATCATTCAGATGTAGAACACACAGCAAGATTTAAGCTTTTTGGACTGTATAAAAATTTTAAGCTCTCATAATGACATCCTCAAAGGTTTCAAAATGACCAGTTATAATTTCAATAGGTAGTTTAGATTTTTTTGTATCACTGTGCTTACAGATATACACTTCGATTACGAGGGTCATTTACAATAAAAGTGGGTTTAAAAAGCAGAACTAAAATACATATATTTAAAAGCTGATATAGTGTTGCCATTGTATAAATTCGAGTCATTAAGTAACAACATAGTTGCAAGCTAAGTTTTCCTTGCTCACGCTCAAATGAATCAGAAGCTTTAGGAAAAATCGTTACAGACCACGCAATAAATTAGCTCTCGTAAGCGTTTCAGATGCCGACCTACTGCTGTTAGTTATCCGTTTTTCGAAGTTTTGCAACCACACCATTGGACGTAGGTTGCCCACCAAATGGATATGGTTTTATAGGAAGTAAAGCGAATGCATTAGAATTCTCATGTGAACCAAATCAATTTATTGTTGTTATTTGTACATATATACGTACATTCCTACAGTGTGAATGCTTGAAATGGTACACAGAATTTGCGTTTGTTGAAATTAAAAAAAAATTTGGTGTGTACCTCGGAAAGAAAAAGAAATATTGATTACCCAACGTTACCCCTGTAACGACTTTTGTTAAGTATAATTAAGGAATTTAAATTTAAAATCATTCGAATAAATGAGTAACTCATCTCGTACTCGTCTTCTATTTAGGTATATTGTTATCGACCATTTCCAGAACACTATTTTCAAAATTTCAGGAGTATCTTTTGTATGTATATCTCGATTTATGGCTTTCTAAATGCAGATATAAACGAGTTTATAGATCGATTATTGATTTCATTTCATGTGCTCGCTCACTAGAATATTTAAAAATTTAAAATATTGGACTGTGTTCTTATAGTTATTAATCCTGACTATTTAAAGAATATAAGTGAGGAAATTTTGTCATATTTTAATAATCAAATTTCTATTGGATAAAGTACAAAACTCGAAAACAATATTTAATGTAGGTGAGATATTTTTAAGTTCCTAAAAAAGACACTTATTTTAGTAACATTTTCAGGTATAGCAAATGAAGTCATTAATTGTTACTATTAGTATACAATTGAAAAAAAAGGGAAACATATTAGCAGAAGTAATTCAGTGAATTTTTTTTCAGAATATAAATAGAAATCGAAATATAGCAATTAGAGCCGACGACACATTAAGGTTGCCTCAGTTTAATTTAGCTGGTTCTGAATTATAAAGTCAAAATTGTAAATTGTTGCTTATTTTTTGACTGAAAATTGGTTATTTACATATATATATATATATATATATATAGCTGTCGGTCAGTCTGGCATCCGAAAAGAACTCCAGTAAACTGGCATCCGCCTTATATTCACGGACTGAATACTGTTTTCATTTTAAGGTGTACCTAAACTCCGACGTTTATGCGATCAAACCTGCATCCTATATCTCTACAATGAAAATATTTACAGTAACTGCCGATAAGCGCAGGAAATAAAAACATAAAATTGTTCTGGAATCAGTCAATGATATTTTGACCGAATTAAATTTAAAATATATCTAAACCAATGGGTTTTTTTTTTTTTTTTAAAGAGATTTAAATGTGATAAATTTGAAAAAAATATATAATTAAGAGACAGTTTAAGATGTAACAATAGTATTTTAAAAACATTTTATAAATTTATAATTTTTTATAATCCATGGGTTAATCTGCTTCATATTTACCTCAAAATGACTTTTATCTGTTTTTGTTGTAGTGTTCGTTCAAATTTCCCAGTATATGGTAAACTAATAGTGAGAGCGATACTGATAAAATTGATTGGGTATAGTTATTGTTTTAGCACCTTATCTTACGATTAAACAAATTCTCTTCACATTTAAGCTTCTCAGATGTGAGAAAAGTATTATATCTGTGTTTTTGAATAATAATTTTGCAGATTTTTGCTAA
Source organism: Agrilus mali (assembly GCA_029378335.1). Taxonomy (NCBI): domain Eukaryota; kingdom Metazoa; phylum Arthropoda; class Insecta; order Coleoptera; family Buprestidae; genus Agrilus; species Agrilus mali. Next base: position 17,172,142 of record CM055657.1, read on the forward strand.
CCAACATACTATTTATTATTTATTATTATACACATGTATTCTCTATTTTAGAGAATTTACATTTGTTTTCCTTACATCCTATTTTGTCGAACTTATAACTTTTAACTTATGATCTCACCTAATCTATTAAAAGTAACCTTCATTTTCTCTAATCTTTGTTTCCGTTATTCTCATGTATTCGCATATTTCCTCACACACTTCTCCTTTTAGCGTCTCTACTATCAACCCCCTTATGTTGTTCTCTAATCTCTCACCTTTCCATCTCTTCATAAAATCTGTTATTTCCTCTCTTTGGATTTGCATTACATTTCCACAACAAAACAAATGCTCTAGCGTTTCCTCACTTCCTCCACATAGTCTACAAACCCAATCCCTATACCCTTTCTTAAATCCTCTCCCTATGTTCCCGCATCTGATTCTTGCCCACATTTCCTTATTCTCTTTCTTTTTGTACCTTTTATTTAAGTACTCTGCCCCGTTTTCGCCTGGTACAATTTCCCTATACATTTTGTTATAAGAAGAGTTCGATAAAGCCTCCCTCTCTGTTTCTAGTTTTTATTCCACCACACACTCTTTCCCTTTTTTAATCTATTGTATATTTCCTCTCCACTTCTTCTCTCCCAAATCATTCTACTCACATCTGTTACTTCTAGCTCATTTAGCATTTCCCCTACAATTTTCCCCCATTTCGAAGGCCTTTTATTTAAAATGCCTCTCATCTCTTCCACTAAGCAGATTTTTGGCCATCTCTCGTTGCCCATCCCCATTACGTCTTTTATATATCTACAAGCCCGTTCTCTAACTGTGTATTCGATATCCTGCACTCCTAGTTCATTCCTCCAAATATATTTTGGAGTATTTTTAGCAACCCCTAAGGCCATCTTACAGTACCTTCCTTGTACCCTACTCAGATCCTTTATTTTACCCCAACCCCAGATTTCTACTCCGTATAACGCCACTGCTCTAACCAAAGTATTCATCAAATACACACGATCATTTCTTGTGTCTCTACCGGTTCTCTTAAAAACACCCCATGTTGCATTTGCTGCCTTTTGCGCCTTCCCAACAAGTTTTTTTATATGTCCTTCTGTACTATTTCTTGTCGAGAACCAATACCCCAGATACTTAAACTCATTCACAATTTCGATTATTTCGCCCTTAAATGTCTAACCTTCGTTTTTTTTTTCTTTTTCCCCCGTTCCTAAATACCATCACTTTAGTCTTTGCCGTATTTACAGGCTAACCAACGTACTAAAAAAATAGAGAAATTTACCTTTCCCTAATAGCGATTTGTTAAATCATCCTCCTCTAGTGCAAAAATAATAGTTTTTGCATATAAGAATTAGGTACATGGATTTCGAGAGATATTTTAAATTTGTTTTGATAAAATTGATAGCATAAAAACTAACGGAATTATAATGCAAATAAAATGATTGTCTCACGTTTTCGTAAAAACAAACATTAATACGTAGCATCACGTCTATTGCTGAAATGGAACGTCTTCCATCCATTAATTATTTTTTAAGCCCTTAACAATATATTTTATAGATATTTTTCTACTATTTCAAGTACGAGATTTGTAGTTTCATTTAAATTTGAAACTTAACATGAAATATAGAAAATTGCGTATTATAGACTACTTTATATCTTAATTTCTCTAAGATTAAGATTAATTAGTATATGATCGTTATGTTTCCTTTTCAATATAATGTGAGTTGTAATTATTTATTAAAAAATGAATATTTCAAAATTTACTAGTTTTTACAGGTCAGTTAGTCAAGTCGCAGATGGAAAAATACCTACATGTCAGACGAATTAGCAAAAAACATTCCAAAAACTTACAATACGAACACAATTTTTTTTTTTTAAATACAATAAAAGACGGCACGTTGTATAGATAAAACAATAAATAAATAAAACACCACGTGGACATCACATTTACAATTAATATTTAATTAATTATTTGTTTATTTATTATTTTATCTATACAACGTGCCGTCTTTTATTGTATTTTTTACAAAAATGGTTGTCTTCGTATTGTGAGTTTTTGGAATGTTTTTTGCTAATTCATCTGACGTACTTTTCCATCTGCGACTTACTAATTGAACTGTAAAAACTAATAAGTTAATAACTTGTTACAACTCACTTTATTTTATTTAGGCCTTGAAAAAAGCCTACACTGGGGGCGAAACGTCGGCTGTAGTTTTTAAAATAAAAAATATTTTTAGCCCCATTGTGCTTTGATTGTTACCTGTACATTGTTTTTGGGGAAGTATGGTTAATATAAAACGTTTTGAAAAGATACGATAGCTTAAGAATTAAGGAAGTTACTGTTACATAATCAATTACATTTTTTCGGCATAAATTATGCTATGAATAATGGCAAGATTTCAATTCATTGCAAAAGTCTCATTAATACCTACATTTCATAGAATAGGTACATTTTTTTTAAATTCCACTTTAAAAGCAGATGTACTTTTTATCTTTAAACATTCGGTAATTTAACTCTTTTTACTTTAAAGAAAGAACAGTTAAGTCATTTAAAATTTCAAGGCTTCTGGTTTGAAATACTGATTTTGAAGCATTGTTTAGAACACACTAAATAGGCACATGTAATAGATAAGAAACAAATAAACAGTCGCTATCGGATGCAACAAGGTGCGTGGTCTGTACCGTTTTTTGAGGACGCACGTTTAGCCTTAATTCGGATACGACATAGGTATACGCATATATTACCTATGCGCCATCTAGCATATATACACGACACTGTAGTGTTTAGAAATATACGGATATGGCCTAGTCTGGCATCCGCTCGGATTTCATTTAGTACCACAGGGCGACATCTGTGTAATACACTAAGGCTTTTGGACCACATGTTCAAAGTGACGTCCGTATATCGGATGCCACTTTACCCCGGACGCCATTTCTACCGCACTTTTAACATGTGTGGATGCCACTTTGTACCGCAACTATATATATATATATATGTTACAGTTAAAACAAGTTTTTAGTTAGAACTCGTTTACCCTAGTTAAAACTAGTTTTTACTTAATGCTTTTGTTAAAACTAGAAATACCCAGTTAAAACTAGAATTTACCACTGATATATTTGATTTTCAGCTAAAACTAGTTGTCACATCGAGCTGTAGTTAAAACTAGCACTAGAAAAACTAATTTGGGATTGAAAACAAGATGAATTTTTAAAAATATTTATTGAAAAGATCTAAGACACTGACAACCAAATAATAATCTAACACTAAAGGAACATTTTAGGGAACATCGACTTAAATTAGTTGCCAAGATGACAATATTAATTATAAGTAAATAAAACAATCAAATAAATCAACAGAACACAATCATAAAATTTCAAAAAGAAACATTGTTAAAGAACATTGATTAACACACAATTAAATCTAATCTGTCGAACTTATATTTAAAAAAGGATTAGAATCTACTTGTTATTGCAAGACAAACTATCGTGGCATTTTTAATTACAAACATCAGGTTACGTCTCGCGAACAGTTTTAACTAGTAAGAACTAGTTTTAACTGATATTCGATTTGAGCATTAGTTAATTCTAGTATTAACAAATGCATAGATATATTAAAAACTAGTTCTAACTAGGAAGAAGGCGTTCTATCTAAAAACTTGTTTTAACTGCAACATATACACAGACATAGTTTAAATAAGTTTTGGCTGTCTAATTCGTTAAAATGTGGGGAGTTCAGTTTTAAAGAAACACGTAAGTCACTAATGCACAAATATGGCATCGTTAAAAGTTTGCAAGAAGGTGTCAAACAAAGTAAAATTTGCAATGAAACGGAACTGAGTGAATAGGAGATTTTAAGATGTTCAAAAGAATCCGTAAATTACAATATGAAAATTTAAAGTTTTGAATAGTTTTGAACAAATAAAAATTCATCCGATCCGACCTTACTAGGTACTAATTTGACAGTTGATCCGACTATTTTCAAACGATTTTCTCACCAAAGAAATGCAAATGTGAATATTAGTGGTGCTATATTGCACTCAAAACCTAAAGGTGTAAAAATATTTCAAAACTATTAGTAAACTATAAATCCAATACAAAGGCAATAAAGTGTTATTTTTTAATTTATCGCTATAAGCAAACACAAACTAATGTTTCCAAAAATTACTACTTTTAGGTATTTTATTTCTATCTTCCTTTATATCAATAAATTTCGTAATATGTTGTACATAATATCGTTATTCTTTGAGACAAACGTGTACCTACCTCATACTCAGTCTAATTTTATTTACCAAACAAACCGTTCGAACCTTTTGTTCGACCCGTTTTAATGGTCATGGTCTAGACAAGGGTCGCAATGTCATATTGTCTTTTTTTTCGAAATCGATTACTTAATAAAATCGAATAAGCAAGATCATTGTTATTGCAGCAAGGACGAAATCCAGTTACCGTTCGCTGTCTTGTTCCGAAGAATGTCAACGAGATCTTGGCTATTTTATGAACATTTTGCTATTACTTTCTCTCCTGTACAAAACAGACAAAAAGTTTGATTTATATATTTTTTTAATCACCATACCTGTATAAATTGCACAATTTAACACCTACCTACATTATCTTAATCTAAATAGAAATCAATTCCTTAATTAGAATTATCGACAATGGATAACTTTTATGATTCGAGTAAAGTAAATACAATAGTGGATACTTAAATTTTCATTTTTTTATATTATAGATACGTATACTTATAATGGTTATATCTTAGTTTATATTTTGATAAGAGATAATTAATTTTGATGAAGCAAACGAATCACCATTCCTTTAATCTGTTTCTCTCGTAAACAGAAGGAACAAGCAACCACAAGAACAATATTTTAAATTTTCCTTCAGAATCGAATTACAGTTAACTGATTCTCGCAGTATCGAAGCAGAAAACGATTTTTACCAATACATAGATATTACCGTGAGATGATTTGTGTACCTATTTTATCCTTACAAATTGTATTATAAATGGATTAAGTGCAGTAAGCATAGTAGTTATTATTTTGATGGAAAAAAATTATTACATACATAGTTTATTTAAAGTCGTAAGATTTACTTTATTCTCTTGTATTAATTTAATTATTTAATCCCATGTATACTTCTAGAGTATTTACATTTTGCTCCCTTACAATTACAGTTTTTATAAACACAACTTACTATCTACACTATACTAAATTTTGCCTCTAATCTTATCTTCTATAACCCTAATATATTCACAAATTTCGTCACATACATCACTTTTTAATGTTCCAACTATCAACTGCCACGTGTCATTCTCTCTCCTATCACCTTTTCATTCCTTTATAAATTCTCTTATTTCCTCTCTTTGCATCATTATTGCAATTCCACAACCAAACAAATGCGGTAATGTTTCCTCACTACCTCCACATAATCTACATTCCCAATCCCTGAAACCCTTTTTAAGTCCTCTCCATACGTTACCACATCTAATTCTCGCCCATATTTCTTTATTCTCTTTCTGTTTATGCTTCATATTCAAATATTCTGCCCCATTAGCATCCGGCATAATTTCCCTATACATCATATTGTAAGACGATTCTATTATAGCCACCCACTCTGCTTCTTGTTTCTTATTTTGCCAGTCAATCAATTCTTTCTTAAGAACACTGTATACTACTTCCGCACCCCTTCCGTCCCATATCATTTTACACACGTCCGTAATTTCTAGCTCATTAAATATTTCCCATACGGATTTTCCCCATTTTGTATTATTCTCTTGTATTATCCTTTCCTTTTTCATAATGAATTGTCCAAGTAGAAAACATTAAGATAATCAACAATTGTAATGTACGGTGCATTTTGCTGATAAGTAAGTTATTTGTCATCCCATTAGCGAAAGTGTCCGAGTTAAGAGAAATTTCAAGCATTTCGCAAACCGCTTTTCTCCGTCATTGAATAGGAAATACAGTAAATCACTTGCAACCAGTATGTCCAATTAGGTACAGGACAGTGGCTAATAAACTAACATAAACAAACGGTGTAAGGTAACCCCTGACAGGAAATATAAAATTAGAGCAAATACAGTGCACTGTTTATGGAGACCGTTCAAACCCTTTCGTAATAGAGATTATGTTTCGTGGCAACAAGATAACTCAATCCCCTGTTCGAAACCGATATTGTCGTGTTACTTACCTACCTGTTCACGGTTTCAACGCGAACAATTCCACATCAAAACGAATCCTTTCTCTTAATATTAAGGAAATAATAAGTAGAACATAAGCTTTGGTACAAAATTATGTTTGCAAAGATTTCTAAAATGAGTCTCATCGGTTTTTCCTTTGTGAAATTTCGTGAGGCTTACACCAATAAGAGTAAGGAATACATTGATCTTAGTACATGCGTTTTTAATAATATCAAGGCTGTAGGTGGTGCTCGGTTGATGAAACATAATAATTCCAATAATAAAATAACAATTAATTGTTTCAACACTTTTAATAATAAAACACTCTAGTGTTTTACATTGATCTTGTTCCGGTTTGTCTTGAGAAGAAGACAATCCAAAAACAAGATGAACATACACGATACAATTTCAGAATGAGTAAGTCCAGAAACTTAAGTACCTTGTCAACACCACTTGTTGAGGATCTTAAGTGCGCCTCCTTCTTGAATTATGATTATTTTAGAAAATACTTATCAATTCTTACAAGCGGTTTGCTAGGAGGAGCTTTTGAGTAGGTACTTTTCTTTGCTTTATCGTGTGAATAAATTTTAATTTTTACAAATGAAGGTGTAAGACCTCATTTAAAATTTAGTTAGATACCTATGTAAAAACTTAAATTGGAAGAATTATCCAATCAAATATTATTTAAAAAATTTAAAAAATCCAAGAAATGCGATTTTATTACATCTTTCATTTAAAATTCACTTACAACAATTAATAAATAAATAAATAAATAGGTGAAGAATACCTACATCTTTCAGACTCAAAAGATTTTCATCTGAGCTAGCTTGAGGGTGTTATACACCGGAATAGCAAAATGTAAACGTTATCAGATGCATTTTTGTGAAGCAGTAATATGAAATCTTTCTTGTGACGTTTATTTTAAAAATACTCTTAGTGGGTGTCATATATTGTCATGTCCTAAGCACTAGATTTTATCATTAGCAATAAGTATCCTGTTAGAATTCCCATTTATTAGTAAAAACGACGAAATTAATATGGATCGATAGATCCATTTCAGTTTTATCCTTTTGAATCATTCATTGTTCTCGTTTGTTTCTCCTAATGACAAGACATCATGAATAAACAGACGTATTCTAATTTTCACAAATTATCGTAAATTAATGCTTTATACCGGAACGCCGCGCCGCTTTTATACTTACCTATTGATGCAAAGCGTTCGATTTAATTAAAAATGCACGTGGGAAATGTTAACACGTGTCGCTTATGGTAATTGTCTCATCATTGGGATTTAGTATGCAAATGTGGTCGTTTCAAATTTGAATATCTATTTTGCTACTTATAGAAAGCACTTTCCGACACTCAAAGCCATAAAAATGGTAATGCATCCTTTTTGGTGTGTCCAAAGACCGGAAGACTGGAAATGTAAAAATGCAGCCCAATTTAACTGTCTCGGTTATATGTTGAATATTCTAACTCGCAAAAGGGCATTCCAATCGTAACCAAGAGAAAAAATGTCAGTTGCTTAACTTCTTGCTTTAATCTACGACTTTGGTTAGGTCTGCAAATCGGACAACGTTTATTTTTTATCCCCCTAAATGTTTAGAGTGGTCCACCCCTAAATTTTTTTAAATTTTTTAAACAACATTTTTTGTTTTTATTTTTTTACAGTTTGGCATTAAAAAATACATATAACCCTTAATTTTTACCTTTCTACCACCAACCCCCAAATTTTAATAGCGATATTAGTACAGTAATAATCTTTAAGCTTCAGTGGTCGATAAATGATCAATTATTATCAATCAATTAGTCATCCCCGCCAGGCGTCTACTGATGTCACTACTTACCCAGCAAACAGCACGGAGTGGGGATGAGAATGAAGCAGAGTTTTTTAGAATGTAACAGGGAGTTCAAATATGTTCTAAGAAGAAAAAGAATGTTTTATTATAAAATTTCAGAATGAATTGACAATGTTCAAGAATGTTCCAGAATCTTGAACATCATTCGAGAATGTTCCAGAGTGTTAAAGAAAGTTAGAAAATGTTTTGAATCATTATGGGATGTTCTGGATAGTTCTAAATTCGCGAATATTCTACAATGTTCCATCAAACGTGTAATATATTCTTACCCGGGCAACGCCGGGTATTGCTGCTAGTTTTATATAACAGTGAGAATATATTGAATAATTCTTAGGTAACAGGCAAAACATTGTAATCATAATATCATCTAATGCACAAAACAGAGCTTAAAGCCATGCTTAGATTTATCTCTGCAGTTCACCGTCACATTCTACTTATAAATGGATGTTTACGGGAATTTAACTTTTATCTCATGTATTGCGTTAATAAAACGGTCTAGTTGAGTTTTATTAAAGTACTTATATAAATATTTGCAAAATTACGAAGGAAATCAATTACATAATAGTAATAAATATAAACTAAGAGAAGAATTTAAAATACAACTTTATGAACTAATTTTTGATCTCTCACCCAGATAGACAAAGGAATATGTTCAAGTATAAAATAATCGACTAAAGGACAAACGAGATAATAAAGAAATTCTACAAATATTACGACTTTGCGGCGCGTTACATGTAACTCAACTTATAGGATGCTGATCGTCTTATTACATAGGTTGCTTACCTTACCTTGATACAAAAATTCCAATTGCCTGTAAAACGTTTTGTTTAAACTATGATATCTCATTAATATTACACAGATAAATAATATCACTATGACGTGTTTAATGTGGAATATTTCCCAGTAGGTACTATATTTTTAAAGACACAGCCCAAAGCTACGGAACTCATGTTTTGCAAACAATTTATTATTCTTGTTTAATAACGCTTAATATTCCTAACCGTGTTGTATGTGGCTAACAAAATTTAAAAGGTTTTGCTTAAAATATCAAAATGAAGTGGTAAAATTCCGATGCACTTACTTACTTTTATTCATTCTTCATTAAACAGTATTATCGCAAATAAGATAATACTTATGCTTTTCTTCTTATGAGTAGATTTTTCTCATTTGAAAATAGTTAATCAAGTGTAAGTTCAACTCGCGCGAATAGGGTTTTGTACCTTATCAAAAAAGTATTAAAAAGTAAAAAAAAAAGAACTGTACTGGTTGGGAAACTAACTCGGGCATGCGCTGTATTATTACTTTTTCCTGAATTTGTACCATAAGAGCTTCCTGTAACTCAGATTTGAATGTTTTTTCCTTTTGATATGCAGAATCCCAAAAACTTTTTGACTTTTTTCAAATGATTAATTTCCGATATAGGTAGACGTATTTTTTTTACTGTTATATTTATTCTCATCCTTCATTATTTTATAAGACTTGTGGTCAACCCATCGACTCCTTTCTTAAATATTCCTTTTTCCAATAAACTTTTTTTAAAAGTCGCCACATGTAAAACATTTCTAATACCTATAGATAGGTAGATATTTTACATGCAATAATAAATTCAATAATAAAATAGGAAATGCACCAACCAACCGTAAGAGAACTTTCGTTTTGCCGCCTTTGCAATCCTTATCTGTAAGCTCTGCGTGATGTAATTTTCCTTATCCGAACAACGGTGCAGGTCAGTGCGGTGCTCCTAATAAGGTGTCGGCCGTTTTGCGAGGAAACACTAATAGGAATCAAAATTGTTGCACTCGTAATGCCAAGGACAAATTTTGCAACTGCAACACTTTTATTATATAAGATATTTACTGTTTACATCCGTAATAAATAAATTAATAATCCTTGGACACTTCATGAACTTCAGACAAGTTAGGTACATATTTGACAATAAATTATTAAAATGAACATTAAAAATTTAAATATTTTGTGATTCAATTAAACAAAACTGGGCTAACAAAACAATTTTAAATTTTTAATTTCAGGATATTAATATTATTTATGAGTGTGTCGTGATGTTTTCTAAGGTTGCAGTTAAAAAAATTATCGATTTCTTCTTTTTCTTTTTATATTTATTCTCAGAAGCTTTAATGTATGTAGCTTTCAAACAAAACTTTAACTGATAAGATTTTATATTGTTAGTAATATTTTTTTTAATTCACTTAAAAAATTACTCAGACTAAACGTTCTCCAGTTATCAGTTACTCAGATCAGTAAGTTTATAATCGAATTAAATAATTGCAATATCGTAACAATTATTCTATTTGCATCATAAAAACGACAAATACTTTCAAATTCGGGTACCAATCCAACATAATTGTCCTTCGTCGGTTATTATTATATGTTTTTAGCATGCTAATTTCATTAAATACTTTACGCTGATTAAACACCATCAATTATTATTGGGCTATTATAGTAAAAGTGAATTTTGCACGTAAACTAAAATTTAGAGGCAAAAGGGAACAAAAACATTCAAAGTCAATGTTACGTACTTATATGCTGCATTAATTTCTGAATGTATCTAACACGTTGTTGATAAATACTGAGAATTATTTAATATAATTATCCTAATTAAAATAAATTACTTACTATCAACTCAACAAAATACGTCCACTTTAGAGGGTTTTGCATTGTGGTCAAATAAAAAAAAGTTGATTTTGTATTTTCACAGTTTTTCTAAGAAAATGGGGACATAAAAATAACATTCAGTACTTTAGCATCTTTTAATGAGGAATGCAATTAGATACAAATTTCGTTTCTAATGATTTTTCATTGACCGTAACAATATCATCACATACAAACGAAAGTATTTATAGAAATATAAAATTCTTGAGGAAAAATAATCTTGAAGATTTAGAGTTAGGGGCTGTTCATTATATACATCACACTAAAATTAGCTTTTTTGACCCCCTCCCCGCGGTTGTCACGCTGTGTCACACTTTCTGTGACCCGCCCTGTAAATATTACGTCACAAAAACTACCCCCCCCCCCCGGAATATGATAAATTTCGATTGATAATACACAAATTTTGATAGTCAAAAATATTAATTTTTTTTTACATAATAAAATTTAAATAAATTAATAAATATCTTTTGTAACGAACAAATAAATAATATTTCTATTTATCAGAAGTCCAAGGATTCTGTAAAAATTCAATAAAATTTTTTGATGAACGGCGAACGTCACGTTGCCGTAGACCCTTCGTCCTCCCTTGTCACATCTTGCCACACTCAGCAAGACCCCTCCCCCCTTCTATGCGAACGTATTTTATGAACGGCCCCTTACGATTCCCAAAATTATTCTAAATAATATATCGAATAATGCTATTGCTTTATAACTAAAAGAGGGCCCCAAACTTTTTGTTATTTTTTAAAATTCTTCTAATTCGTCCTTAATTCATATACACTGGTTAATTTTACGTAGCAAAAAAAAACATTAAATATCTTCTCTATACACGCTTAAATACGTAACAATATTTTATACAACAAGTCAGGTTTATTTTCTTTGTTACTACTTAGTACGTGCATGTTTTTTGTCTTGGAGGAATAAGCTACTGCCTGTCACGAAGAACAAACGTAACATATTCCTGTTATTTCACGGGCACGCGACATAAATACGTGTAATTTCATTTATCAATGAGGTTGTTGGATACTTTGTGCCACATTTTTACACCGATCAAGACACTCCCTTGAAAACAACGTGCATATATGAATGAATATTAATTTATCGGAAAAAAGCAGTTTTCCGCTATTTCTGAATGGCGTGGCGGCGGGAAAGTTGCAATGTCATCGGCATTTATACATACACGTATATTTATTGTCTATTATAATAATAATTGCAAGAGCTAAGGCTTGATTTTTGTTTGGAAAAAAGGGTAAAGAATTTTACTTGCAGGAATTTAATGTGGTATCGCTTATGAAACTGATTGTGAGTTGTGGGTGTACAAACGTCAAATATTGTAAAACAGGTAAACAGATAAGTCGGTAATAAGGTCATTAGCTAGGTGTGGCTGTATCCGTGCCAGTAACAATTTGCAGTTTTTCTAATGGTATCGATAATTTGAAAAAAAAAAGCATACTCATATAATTGGAAAATGTAAAAAACGTTCTTTATATGTTTATGTCTACCAGTTGATTCAAAATATTTTATAGGCTTTATAGCTATTCATATTTCAAGATCCTGGAAGGAATAGAATGTTTCAATTAAAATTAAAATTGGGTGATTTCATAAAATGGTGGATTCTTTTACAAAAATAACAATAAATAATATAGAAAAGCAAAAAATTATTACAAAGTTTTGTTAAATATTCTTAATGAATAAAACCCCAAATTCCTGGTAAAAGCCTAAAATGTGTTTTGACAACTACAGTGTCATCCTCGGTGAGACATTATAGAGCAGGGTCGATAATTTTTGAAACCAAAAAAAATTATAGTAGGATGAAACCCATTGGAAAAGGAAGAGAATATAACAGAAATGAAAAGAAAAATAATTTACGGGCGATCTGAGGTCGGGAAGGGGAAGGGGGTGAGTTTTTAAGGGTAAAAAACGGTTTTCCTTGATTTCCGGAAAAACTACAAGTCTTATGGAAAAAAGTTTAATGGCAAAGTTGTAGGTTATAAAGAGAGTTACAACTTTTGTCACATAACCTCAAAATTTATGTGAAAAATTCAAATAACCAACTTTTTGGTTTTTTATCTTTCTTTTACAAAAAAAAAATTTTTATAACAAAATTTGGTGAAAACTTTAATGTAATTTTTTTGATTTGAAATATTTATTTTTTCACCTTTTTTAGGGTTCCGCACCTCAAAAGGAAAAAGCGAAACCCTTATAGGATCACTTCGTTGTTCGTCCGTTCGTCCGTCCGTCCGTTTGTCAAGACCTTTTTTCTCAGGAACGCGTTGAGGTATCAAGCTAAAATTTATACCAAATACTCAGGTCTATTGTCCCTTGAAGCTGTAAAAAAATCAAACTTCTAAGCCAACGCAATCAAAAGATACAGCCGTTTATGCGCCGCAAATTTCCGCAAATTTTCGAATCAAAACCTACAGGGTACTTCCCGTGAACTCAGAATCTTGAAATTGGTACGAAGCAACGTCTTATAACACAGATAAGGTAAAAATTGCGAAAACCGTAAATTTTAGTTACATCATATAATAAAAATATTTTTAATAATATTAAAGTTACTACCCCTTTCCTCATGAACGCGTAGAGGTATTAAATTGAAATTCATGTCAAATACTGAGGTCTACAATACCTTTAAGCTGTAACAAAATCAAACTTCTATGTCAACGCAATCAAAAGAAACAGCAATTTAAGCCGCATATTTTTAAACTCGCAACTACTCGCAAGGGAATCAAAACCTAAAGGGTACTTCCAGTCGATTCAGAATCTTGAAATTAGGCATGAAGCAATGTTTTATAGCACATATAAAGGAAAAATTCCGAAAACCTTAAATTTTTAGTTACATCACATATATACAGGTTTGTACGGAACCCTCGGTGGGCGAGTTCGACTCGCACTTGGCCGGTATTTTTTTCCATAAGACTTGTAGTTTTTCCCGAAATCGAGGAAAACCGTTTTTTACCCTTAAAAACTCACCCCCTCCCACTTCCCGACCTCAGATCGCCAGTAAATTATTTTTCCTTTCATTTCTGTTATATTCTCTTCCTTTTCCAATGGGTTTCATCCTACTACATTTTTTTTCACTTTTTAGTATTTTTGAAGGCTTCAGCACTGGTCTATTAGGACTAGAACACTATAGAGTTACGAAACGCGCTTTATGGCTTTAAGCGTTTGTTTTGTCTTTTTGTTGAATTTTTGGAATTTATTATTTCGTCTACTAGCTTCTTTTTGATGCTTTTCTAATATTCTCTGTATTATAAGAATTAATTTTTTCTATAAGAGAAATATGTTTCTTCTCAAATAATAAAGAAAATCCCAAAAACACTAGCTTTAAATTTCCTTCTGCTTTCAAATTTTACTAATAACAACAATTTTAATCAAGTGTCTTTATAATTTATTATCAACTGCTAATTTGGCATCAAAACTGATTATAAAAATCACAAATTATCTGCGCATAAATCCAGATTTCTACAAAAGAATGAAAGCTGCATTTAATTATGTACCTACTACATAGTAACATTGTTCTGTATATAAATTTTTATGTAATATTTACCACAAGAATATAGATACTAATTCTTGTATCTGTTTCTCTACTAATTTTTTGCAAGAAGCAAAGAGCACTCGCTGTAGGTAATTTTATTTTGGTAGTGTACAGAAATCAAAACATTGTTATGAAATACTTCCGAAATTATTGGTATTGTGAAATCCTTTGACACGCCGGTGAATTGTTCATTACTTCGACTCATCATCGGATCCTGAAAGTAAATCACAATTTCGGAAGTGCGAACACGCAATTTTTCTATTACTTTTATTCAAACAGAATACAAATGACCGGAGAGAAAGTCAAATCAAGGCTTATCAGATATCCCTAGAACAGGAGTGATCGTTTTCAGTGGTAACCGTGGAAGTGGGGGTTGAACTATATAAAATTAACAACTAATAATGAAGAAATCAGTTACCAACTCCCCTTTAGGACAAAAACTGTATAAGTGCTCAACATGAAGACCTTGGTACGTATTATGACTAAATTAAGCATTACATTTTTTTATACGTACGTAAGCCATTCCTCATTTTAAAAGTTCTCAATAATATACTAAGAAAATTTATTATTCATTAAAATATGACTTGATATTATTTTTTATAATTTAATTAACTCAAAGGGTTTTGTCAAATTCATAACATAAATCGGAAAAGTATAATTAAGATTTATTATGATTGTTCGATAACATTTATCAGTAAGTCGAATACTTAGATAATATTTAATTTTGATATTTTTACAAAGACTGTGTTCTTTTAAGTTTTTTATCTTTTTTCTATGTAGAAGATTGTCTTTAAAATTTTCGTGAATATCACATTTTAATTTTGAAATATTTGAGAGCCAAGTAAACCCTAATATTAAGGGCTTACACGCTGTAGCCTTTTTTTAAGGATTTGGTGCAAGACTACTGCCTCTATGACTAATTAAACAGGAATTACTTTACCTTCTCGGCATATCTACTTATTAGCTCTTGTATTATATTTATTATTTAATCCGTTGTTCTATTACTTATTATATACTTACATATAACATATGTAGATATAAGGACAGTTTTTATCGTTTTGCGCGATTATTACGTAAAATCCTATTGATTTATAAACCTAGTTAAATATCGTACTTTATAGTAACGGGAGACCACTTTTACTTTTATTTTAAAAAACTACAAGGACTTCTAGTTCCTTCGGAAACTAACAACCTTTGTCATACACGCGCCTAATTGGGTCATGGAACGGGTAAGGGCGTGATTGTGCCCTACCCTTTCACTCACTAATTCTCTAAAAAGCAAAAAGGAAATATAAATCTTACATTAATTTGAAGACATCCTGACAACCAAATGTTGTGTTCATTTCAATTTTTTTATAATCGAAACTTAACAGAGTTACTAAATTTGATTTAAATGAACAACAATAAACAAATTGCATTTCATGTATATAGAGTTACTATGCACATTGCTAAATAAGTAATTAATTGATTGGATGTTATGTTACGGCTTCTGAACTTCATTAATTTACAGACCTATTGAAACTTTATGCTCAATTATATGCAATACAAACATTACATATATTTATTAGTAATGAACTTGTATTTGCTAATTCGTTAAAATGCATACCAAAGTAAACATTCCGAATGACCTTTAATTTATTTAGAAGTTAGTTTGTTATATAAGAAATCCGAAAGAGGAAATCATTTTTAATTTGCTGAGAATTGATCGTCAAAAGAAAAGTGCACAGAATGTAGGAGTAAATTTTCATTATAGTTGATGTTTTTTTTAATAATTATCTGCAATGCTTGTTTTTTTATAATATTGAAAAGCGATAGTCAATCCCCTCCTTTGAACCATTCACAAAAGGATCTCTCTTAGGCTCGCATGTTTATGTACTGACCTCCCCTACTTCTTTAACGCTTGATCGGATATTGAGGTTGCAGTAAACAATCGCGACTTGCATTTTTATCCTGAAATCCCGTGCAGGACCAAAAGTATTGCACAATTACATTGGCGCAGACTCTAATGAACGACATCGTTTGCATTGTAAAACACTTTCTCTGTTAAAGTGTATGTGTTCTGGATAGTCAACTAATACAGCAGTGATAGTGTTCAGGTATACATAAATTGGTATTCGCCAACCATGCGCGGTAGATTTGTAGATATCGGTCATTTGGGTATAATATTTCTAATGAGACGAATTTTAGGTCAATTATTCACCTTATATTAATTCAAAAAAATTCTTCCATTGTTCTTGTTTGAATCTTTTGTGATACGAAGTGTTTTCTTTTTTAAAGATTTTCTTCAGTTTACTGGTGTGCGCTGCTTTGGCCACCGAAAAGGCTGAAGATAAAGAAGTTGAAGCTTCGCCTGAGAAGAAACAAAGCAAAAGAGGAGTTTTTGGACTTGGCCTCCACGGATCTCTGATTGGACCAGCTGCATTGGGACATGGTTTAGCCCTTGGTCCAGCAATTGGTGCTGGCCCCGTTGGACCTGCAACTATCGACTTGGGCTCTCACTCCCATACTCACACAACCATAACCAGAAATTTAGGATTGCCAGTACCTGTACCACAACCTGTCCCAGTTGATAGACCTGTACCAGCCCCCTACCCAGTAAATGTACCAGTACCAGTCGATCGTCCATATCCAGTTGATGTACCAAGACCATATCCAGTTCCTGTAGACAGGCCATACCCAGTACCCGTAGACAGACCTGTTGGAGTACCAGTACCACACGCAGTACCATATGCAGTTGACAGACCAGTCGGTGTTCCCGTTCCCCAGCCAATTGGAGTACCAGTTCCAGCACCTTATCCAGTAGGAGTCCCCCATCCAGTGCCAGTTCCCGTTTCCAGACCTCTTATCGTTAAATCCTTCCACAGCCATCACCTGTGATAACCTAATTTATCAGTAGCATATTGTGAAAATAATGTATTAAAAAAACATGTTTGTCTTCTCAAATTTTATTGTGTAGCCTTGAAAGCAAAATTAGAAAAATAAGACAATTTTACACAAACTGCCTCTCTCTCTATTTTTAACGCTGTGTGCTCTCTTAACACGTTGTTTATTCAATTTCCATTTGGAAGAAATTTAATACTCAAAGTTAGTTATGTAAGGCTTGTAAATTTTAAACTCTTGAAAATTCTCTGTATTATAGGGACATCCTGTTTAATTTATTTACAACTGCAATAGCATTAAAGAAAAGAAAGGAAAATTGCAACCTTTTTCATTTACACCCCTCTTTCTTCATAAATAGTGGGATTTCGTATATGAGAAATATTTATAGTTCTTTCATACAACTAAAAAAAATTTTTTTTACTTAATGGACAGTTATTTATTTATTCTCAATGGACATTAGTCACTCAATATTCTGTAGTAATACGAGTGTAAGTATTCCAAATAACAATCGTTTAATGTGTTTTGCTTTCCACACTTTCGGATTTTACAAATTTTACTTTCTGTTTTAGCCAGTCAGGCCGATAAAAATAACAATGCTGTAAATTAGTTTCCTCATGTTAATATTTAATTACTTCTATATTATCATATTTATCAACGAAGTAAGAAGATAATGGGTCCACACATTGTTTTGGATGTATTTAGTAATATGCTGTTCATTGTCAAAATAAGAACGAACATAAAGTTGTCATCGTAAAAGAGATGAAGAGCCTTATCGTTTTTTTCTATTTTTGTGGTTGCATTTTAGCTACTGAAAATAATGTGTGCACTTCTTTCGTTGATTATTACAATGATATGGCGAACAATCCAAACTGCTACTACAATCCAGAAGTTGACTTAGATGTGGCAAGTATTTCCTTTGTTAAACAATTCAAATTTTTAATTAAACTTACTTAATCGTCCAGATTATTTTCGTGAATAATAATAAAATTGTAATAATACTCCTATTGTTTACATAGACACAAATTATTTCAAGAAATGGATACCCTGTGGAGGCTCATCCAGTTGTTACAAATGACGGATTTATGCTGATACTTTTCCGAATTCCACATGGAAAAGTACAACAGGAGGGATATAATACAACTCCTATACTTCTCCAACCCGGAATGGGTCTTAATTCTGTGTCGTATGTTAGCAGGGGAAATACATCTTTGGGTTAGGATCCGTATTTTTTAATTGACCGTTAGGCGTTTCAATGTTTTTCCATTTGTGTAAGCTTAATTCTTCAAGAGAAACATAACACTGTGAGAATGAATATTCTAGATGATAACTTAGATGTATTTTAACAACCTTGAGAATAATTTCAGTTTGAAAATATTGTTTTAGAGTTACAAAGTTTTCATTGTTATCAAATTCAGGCATCTAACGAAAACACACGTGCAAATTATATGAAATTTTAAAAGGAAATGCTAGTGAAATACCGTAGAAAAGCTTAAAGTCAGTTACTGAAAATAAATCAGAGAATCGTTTTCCATTTCACTAAATTCTATAAATAATAACATGTAGAAAACTACATTAATAAGATGAAGACATAAATACACCGTGTACACAGTTTTATCGATAACGTTTATCATTTTAATTTATTTTATTTTAATTTGTTGTACTTAAAATTTATAAATTTTCTTATAGGGCTCATAATGACTGTTACATTCCTAATAAAAGTTTTTCAGCATTCCTTTTGGCTGATGCTGGTTTCGACGTTTGGCTCGGAAATTTTCGGGGTTCACAATATTCCCAAGTTCATTTGTACCATACTTCCGATTCTATAGCCTATTGGAACTATAGTTTCCATGAATTGGGAATATACGACATACCAGCTCAAATTTCACTGATCAAGGAAGTTGCTGGACAAGAAGGAAATATTTTATATCTAGGATTTTCCATGGGAAACACCGCTGGTTACGTCTACAATGCAATGTTTCCGGAAGAAGCATCAAAAAATATAAAATTATTTATTAATCTAGCCCCAGTTGTTTATACTGAAAATATAAGATCAATTTTCAAGTATTTTACTATTTTATGGGAATGGGCACAAGTAAGTCCTTATACCGGGTGTATAAATAAAATTATTTGGCGAATTTTTCGCCAATGTACCAGCAACACCACTTTTCAAAATTTAAAAATTTCTTGTTTGTTTGGATGAAATAACCTCTTAAGCTTTGTTAATATAGTATGCTATTAAAAGTCAGTTTAGTAAAAAACGATGTAATTCTATAACTACTATACTACCTATTAACTTTTGAACGATCTACTTGAAATTTCGTACAATTGACAAAACTAATTTAAGTCTTTATCTAACGCTTTCTAATAGTAATTGTTTTATTCTTATTTCATCATTGAAAATGAAGGGTCCACAAGAGTTCTGGTAGGTATACTTATAGAAGTTGTAAGCCTTTAGAGTCTAAATTGAAAACGGATTCAGATACTAGACGAGATCAATAAGATGTAAGAGGTTTAGGTTTCAACATAAGCCAAAAGCCGTCTTTTAATAATATTTTTAGAAACGATATTCGATATTACTTGATATTTTTGCATCGACATTTTTCAAATTTGGCATCCTTCATTTTCATTTTTTAATCAAAAATTAAAATACACCAACTTTACTTTATTTCAGAAATTTATTACCGATATTTTTGTTTTTATTCCTTCTTTGGGATTTTATTTTGAACTGTAAATATTTTAGTTCCTGGCAGATGACGACGCTTTTCACAAAGACCTTTTAAAACGTGACCAGCTAAGCACAAAAATAATGAAGCACATTTGCTTGCCGTATCCTATTCAAATGAAGCTCTGTTGGCTTGGTACAATGCTACTGTCTGGTTTCGATGTGGATCAATTGGATCCCGTAAGTGTGCCGCTTGCCCATTTCAAATTATGTTCCTTTCTTGTTCAGGTTACCCTCAAAACATTCAAGCTGTTCTGTTATTTAAGTTTTCATTAATCCGCCTTCATTTTGATGTTAGTTTTAATTTGAAAAATATTATGTTCAGGTAAAATAACCGACCACTGTGTTTACAATATTTCTGAGAAAATAACAAAGGAATAAAAAGTGTTTAGGAAAAAGTAGGTCATCATTTATTCGTATACGGAGGTTGCACCATAAGTTTTACGAAAGTACATGAAACCCAATTAAAATCTAAATAAATGGACTCATCTCTTTTTGATACGTAACGTTTATTTCAATTTGTAAATAATCTAAAGGAATGACTGCCAAAATCACTTCAGACAAGTTTGAAATTGCAGAGTTTATGACTCGTTCAGGACCCACAGTCTTGAATTCTTCTCCCTATAGCACAGGATACTGGATACTTCCAACGGTCATTTAAAATGGCAAAAATTCATAACCGAGGATAAATTATTAATTACTTGGAATAGTGCCTGTTTCTTCACATATAAAATCTGATAACACATATTTTGAAAAGAACTTTTTTTAGGAAAGCTTGTGGAGCAGCCTACGTATAAATAAATCGTTTGTGCCTATTCAACACATTTCATTAACAATAATTGCGGACATATTCTTTCAATTAATTTAAAAAGGCATCTGTAAATTGTTAGTTTCTAGGAGACATTGCCCGTAACTACTATTCAGCACACTGACTCCACTTCTGCCAAAATGCTGACTCATTTTATTCAAGGAATTAGTTCTGGTGGTTTTAACCATTTCAGTTATGGGGTGGAAAAGAACATTAATATATACGGAAGTGAAACGCCCCCGTCATACAATTTATCTGCTATCAAAGTACCTGTTTATATAATTTATGGTGATAATGATTGGCTTTCTACCGAACAGGTAATTGATTTTTTGATTAAAAGATTCGTTCATTCAAATTTGGTAAAACAGCTACCAAAAATACAAGATTTTGTAATCGCTGAAATGAGAATGAAAAAGGAATTTAAAACAGTATTTCAAAAGTTATTTTTAAAGTTATTCAGCATTTCACATAAAAAAGTATTTTTTATTAAAAGCTTAAGCTTGAGCTTGAGTTTAATTTACCTTTTATTTTTCCTTTTCAATTATTTCGATTATTTGGACATCGAAAATGAGAAAAATGCATACGATAATTTAACGTTTTACGTTTAACTTTGATATTTTATATAGCGTAACATTAATATATTTGGCGAATGCGCTGGGTAAATGTAACACTAAATTACTCATGTACCTATTAATTTCATTAGTTTAGTAAACAACTCAATTATTGACATCCTTAATTCAAAAATAACTTGTAAAATGTCATTCCAAAACTATATTGATGAACCAATTGGTTATAAATCAGCAATAGTGTGAAAAACGACGTTACTCCTCTGTATCAATTTCAATTACATCTGTATGTACCAATAAATTAAATAATCTTTTAAATAATAATGCCTCATTTTTACAAAAAACGTGTTGGTCCAGTTTTGAAAATAAAGATATTTCTTTACTTCAGGGTGTGTTAAGACTATATGATGATCTTCCAGAAGCTGTTAAAGAATATGGAATTTACAAAGTGAATTGGTCTCGTTTTTCACATGCCGATTTTTTAACAGCTAAAGATGCAAAGACGCTACTTTATGATCATCTGCTAGAATTTCTTGAAAATTTTAAAACTTCATAAATACATTACGAATTATACAGCAAGAATGTTAGGTCTATATGTATAGGAAACATCAAGATTATGTTTAAATAAAAATTGATATACAAAATATGTGTTTTCCTTCGTTAACCTTTTTGATAGTATTTCGATTCTTTTTAAACTGTAGTTCCATTTGTGATACCTTATTAATAAGGAAATTTCTTATTTTTCAAACGTAAGTGTAGAAAATAGAGACTCTAATAAGTAAATAAAAGAAAAAATAGCCCTACTCACCGTTAAAAAAAATTGAAGCCGACACATGACAAATTTGGAAAATTTTTTGTGGAGTTATAATAGTTTTAATAAAATCAGGAATAAGTAACTATTTTTAACTATAACTATAATGGACATCTATGGTGAACAGATAATAGGTACAATCCACCAGAGGTCGATTTATTAATTGGAGTGAATTATGAGTTATCTATTAGCAATTAAACAGGTGACTATATAAAAGAATATCTCTACAGGTTATGTATTTTACTGTGAAGTAACCTTTAATCAACAACTTTAGAAATGGATATAATAATACTAGATGTCAGTCGTAACCATACAAGCATAAATTTATGTATTAAATAAAGAACAATTTTTAAGAAAAATTTTTACACGACCAAAAGATTTATGTCCTGGGATAATTTGTTACTATCTTACAGGTGATAGCGATCACAGCAGTAGGAAAAAAATAAACAGAAACATAAAACCACTTAAAATTGTCCTCCAATAGAATTATAAATAAATTTGTATTCAATTGTACTTGTGTCTTTAATTGCTCCTTTTGTATAATTTAATTTCCACCTTTGTGTCATTTTTATTTTTTTATTGGGCATATGCTATTGATTGTAAAAAGCTCATTCATTTATTTTTTTTGCCTAATTTACGTAGTTAAACCAAAAGGAAGTGAATAAAGTCTTTTTAAAATAAGGCACCAAAAGACTCAATCTTGTTTTATTGGGCATCACATGTATCCCAAAATAACTGGATTTACATACAAGTGTCAATAAATAAAATTACTCACCATGAATAATTCAATGATTAGCAGAGTAACTCCGGAATTTTCTTCCTGTAAAAATAATTTTATTATAATATAATTATAGTTTTAAGTATGTTTATTGCAAAATTTTATTTATTTACTAAGTGCTTTAAATATGTTAAATTACAGTATTGATTAGAAATTCCATCAAACAAAAAATAGACGTAGGGTAGTATGCGCCTTTCTAAGACATGAAATATTAGTTAAATGTATACAACTGTGGCGGTAAACGCACAATTTTTGTAAATATTTTGTACATTTTATTTTAAATTTATATTTCTTATTGTGTTTGTTAATATCATTTTAATGTAGACCTCTTATCTTGTGCGTGCCTTTGTTTCCTTTCTATTGTTCCACTATCGGTTACCTCTACCTAGAATTTCACTTTCACCTGTACCTGCATGCACCCCCTTTCTAATAGCTGGTTTTACCCCCTTAATTGCTTTCTCTTGAATTCTGTACTGTTCCATCTACTCAATTCTAGTTATTTCCACAACTAGTGTTATCATCCTTACTCTCAGTATTTTTCTTTCTATAGTCTATGTTTTACTAGCATCCCTTTTGTATAAATACCTTCTAAATTTCCTGTCAATATACCGAACGGCATGGTCTAGTGGTCTAGATCATTGCTGAGCTTTCGAGAGGTCACCGGTTCGATTCCGGGGCCGACTACTCTGGTCCAACTTTTTCTGTGGTTTCCTTGGATCATTTAGGCAAATGCTGGGCTAGTAATATTCCGCAGATAGTCTTTCACTTCTCTTCTGTCTTCATTTCGTCCGTCTCATCTTTCTCCCCCACACCACCACCCACCCATTCCCACGATTCCTCAAGGAGGCTGAAGAGGTCCTTCCGCCCTACCCCCCGACTTTGCACAAGTGTAGGCCGGGAGGGTAGGAATTAAATACCGAAAAGTGTTTTTTTTCCTGTCTTTATACTGGCCGAATAGAACCGCTAACGGCCTGAGGTAGAAGGGTTTTAGTCGGTAGGTCTGAAAACACCTTCCTCGGGAATCCGACACTACCCAGTCGTGCCAGGTCGTGCGGACGATTTCCCCTCTTCCACAAAAACATTAAAAAAACTGTCTTTATACAGTCTGCAATACACTTCAAAAATAGTAAGTTATCTACATTGTCTATATTACTTTTGTTGTCTTTGTTGTTTTTATTTTCACTGTTCTTGTTCTTGAATTATTATTACTTGCATTTCTATTTTTCTATCTTTCACTTTTTTATTGTACCTATAGAAATATTTTTATTCATTCACATTTCTTATTTTTGGTTCATTTTGTATATAAACTGCTATTGTTAGTATTTTCTTTTATTGATTAATATTTTTATTAATATTAACTTTAAAAAACTACAAGCAGAAGTAAAGAGGGGGGCACAGAAAGAGTTTAGGTCCTAAAGAGTTAATGAAGTGGAAAATTTAAATTTTCGGAAAATGCTTTAGTTCAGCACAAAAGAATTATGCGTCTGCAACAAATTTTCGGACTAACAATTTTGTTATAATAGTTAAAAATCCCTACCACTTAAAAGAAATACAAATAAAATTCATGTTTTTTAAAAGAAATTTTCTACATAATTCCCAAAATTCAAACGATTGGGAGCGTCAAACTTAACTTTGATCTTTCTAGTTTCTAATATGAAAATCTCTTATTTAACCGCAGTGGGAGTGGTTTGTTGCTATTTTAAAAAATATTATTTTAGTAGGAAATGGCAATTGGTGTACAAAGAGTCACTTTTGTGGAAAACCTCACCAACGGTTTGCGTATACCTTACAACAGCCTTGTCAGCATTTTCTTGCATTTAAACAAGGTTGATTCACTTATAACACTGAAAAATGGGTACGCCTATTATGGCATAATTTGTATAAACTTCACTTACAAATTCGACTGAATGAATTGAAATATTGTTAATTGATTAATCAATGTTAAAAATCACTCAAACTACCATCAGTTCAAACATCTGAAGGTTATAAAAAGCTATTGTAAGTATTGTATTAGGAAGAGAGTAGTTTTTAGCAACATCTCTTCATGAAAAGAAAATTGATTATGGAAATACAAATGGATAAAATTTTAACGTTATGAATAAATTAAAAATGACAATATTGAATTACTCGTTCGAAGGATATTTTAAAGAAGAAGGTTAAATAACAAATGTAGCTAATCACCCATAATTAGCAATATGATGTTTAATTATTGAAGCGATTCTAGATAGCCTTAACACTAGTACATGTCGAATTTATCCAAACTGGAAATAAAAGTGTAAATTTATGGAAAAATTGACGGGAATGCCTTGAGAATTATGTCAAGATCCTAGTCTACTACAAACTATTTTTTCAATAGTCAATACTATCATTAAGTAAAGCAAAAATGCGGATAATAGGAGTATATTCTTTCAACGGTAGCATAGGTACATGTATGTACTCCAAAGTTGATACTATGTCCATTTGCGGGAATAAATAAAAAAAAATACCGGCCAAGTGCGAGTCGAACTCGCGCACTGAGGGTTCCGTACAAACCTGTATATATGTGATGTAACTAAAAATTTAAGGTTTTCGGAATTTTTCCTTTATATGTGCTATAAAACATTGCTTCATGCCTAATTTCAAGATTCTAAATCGACTGGAAGTACCCTTTAGGTTTTGATTCCCTTGCGAGTAGTTGCGAGTTTTAAAATATGCGGCTTAAATTTCTGTTTATTTTGATTGCGTTGACATAGAAGTTTGATTTTGTTACAGCTTAAAGGTATTGTAGACCTCAGTATTTGACATGAATTTCAATTTAATACCTCTACGCGTTCATGAGGAAAGGGATAGTAACTTTAAAATTATTGAAAATATTTTTATTATATGATGTAACTAAAATTTACGGTTTTCGCAATTTTTACTTTATCTGTGCTATAAGACGTTGTTTCGTACCAGATTTCAAGATTCTGAGTTCACGGGAAGTACCCTGTAGGTTTTGATTCGAAAATTTGCAGAAATTTGCGGCATAAACGGCTGTATCCTTTGATTGCGTTGGCTTAGAAGTTTGATTTTTTCACAGCTCCAAGGGACAATAGACCTGAGTATTTGGTATAAATTTTAGCTTGATACCTCAACGCGTTCCTCAGAAAAAGGTCTTGACAGACGGACGGACGGACAACCAAGTGATCCTATAAGGGTTCCGCTTTTTCCTTTTGAGGTGCGGAACCCTAAAAAATAATAAAACAAAAAATTTATTGATGTTCACCAATTTATTGACACTCAACAAATGTTTCGGGAATAGCCCATTATCAAGAGTAAAAATAATAGTAAATAATGTGTAAATACAGGACCTTGTAGTGTAACTTACCTAGGCCAACGTGATCGTCAAAAACTTCTTACCCTTCGTTGTGTTGAAAAGCCAGGTCTTGCCAAGAATGACAAATTTGTACTCTGGTACGGGTTTACCATTAGAGGAACAAGGTTAAATAAAACACAATGAATTCATTCCTACTTTTTAATTCAAAATCAAAATCAAATGTAAATTTGGAAATGAGAGTGTCAGACTCAGCCTGTGGCTAGCGTGGAAAAAGAGCCTGACAGAGAAAACCACGATCTCAGCCACTCAATTATTTAAAAACAAATTCAAATAAATTTAAAAATCAAAATATCAAGTTCAAGTAAATCACAAATAAATCAAATATCCAATGAAAAAAAAAATAATTCAGATAAAACACAAATAAATCAAAATATCAATGCATAAAATCAAAAATCAAAGTAAAAAAAACAAGTAAAACAGAAATCAATTTCCATAAAATTGTAAATCAAAACATCCAGGTAAAAATCAATTCAAAAAAGGTAATCAAATTAAATTCAAAAAAATAAATATCAATGCAAAAATCAAATCAAGAAAAACACATAAAATCAAAATTATCCAGTTAAAAATAAAATCAGTAAAAATAATTCAAGTAAAACAGGTAAATCAAAATATTAAATTCAAATAAAATGGTAAATCCAAATATCAGTGCAAAAATAAACTCAAGAAAAACACAAGTAAATCAAAATGTCAAATCCAAGTAAAATAGTAAATCAAAATATCCAGGTAAAAATAAATTCCAGGGTAACACATGTAAATCAAAAAAAAAAAAAATATCCAATGCAAAAATAAAATCAAGTAGAACACATAAAAATCAAAATATCCAGTGCAAAAATAAAATCAGATAAAACATGTAATTGCAGGGTAAAACCAACACAAAATAAAATGCACATAAAAATAATCAATCAATAAGAAAATTCAATAAAACACATATAAAACAGGGCACACAAAAACACATAAAAGGGTAAAAACACAATAAAACAAAAACCAAATAAAATGTATGTAAAATAATCAATAAAAAATTGTTGTAAATATAATTAAAAATTCTCAAATAAAATGAAATCAAAAACAACTTGGAAAAGATAAATTCAAATTTTGTAGTTTTCAGGCTCAACAAAAATGAAAAATAATTTGTGTAAAAAATTTAGAAAAACTTATGAAAAATTCACAAAATGTAAACAAAACCCAATTTCCCGAATGTTTGATAAATTTTGACACAATTTGAAATTCAATCCCTACAAACAGCAGCACATTTTAAAACCAAAAACATATTTGTTAGTTAATTTAGGGGTCTGGAGTCCCTAAGGAAGCAATCCAGATAACGATGATCGTTGGAACGCATCGGGCTACACGACTAAATGTTTGTTTGCATTTTTATCTAGTCTATACATCTTTCTCGTTGAGCAAGACATCATTGATAAACTATCAATATAACAAAAGCCCCTGTTATACTCCCATCAACGTCCACACGGGAGAAAATATTAGTACTTACAACAAGGCATTTCATACTTAGATTGAACCACAAAATGTTTTACCCCTTTCGAAAATATACACAAATTATTATAAATTGAAAAATGAAATATTAATGTTAAGCCTGAAAAACTTTTTAAGTGAAATAAATAAAAAAATATAATTTAGTAAGATTTACCTGAATTGAAATTATTTAAAAAAAATAGTTTACTTAATTTAGTGAGATTTACCTGAATTGAAGTTATTTTAAAAATGTAAATTATTTAATTTAGTGAGATTTACCTGAATTGAAATTATTTAAAATTGTAAATTACTTAATTTAATGAAATTTATCCGAATTGAAAATATCTTAAAAATATGAATTATTTAATTTAGCGGGATTTACCTGAAGTGCAATTTATTTTAAAATGTAGTTTATTTAATTTAGAGAGATTTACCTGAATTGAAGTTATTTTAAAAATGTAACTTATTTAATTTAGTGAGATTTACCTGAAGTAAAATTAATTTAAAAATGTAATTTATTTAATTTAGCGAGATTTATCTGAATTGAAATTATTTTAAAAATGTAAATTATTTAATTTAGTATGATTTACCTGAATTGAAATTGTTTTAAAAATGTATAAATGATTGAACAGAATTTCTATAGTTATAAAAAAAAATAATAAACAGTGAAATTAAATTTGAAACAATTAAAATTATAAAAATGATAAACAAAATGATATTAATTTAGAATAATAAAATAATTATCATACCTGTTTGAAATGTCAGTAATTTATAATAAAAAGTGAAATTAAATTTGAAACAATTAAAATTATAAAAATCATAAAACAAAATAATATTTATTTAGAATAATAAAATAATTATCATACCTGTTAGAAATGTAAGTAATTAATCCAATTTGAAACAAAAACTCAAAAACACAGAAAAACTCAAAAACACAAAATACAAATAAAGACACAAAACAAATTACAATATCTGAAATCTGAATCAGAATTGAATATGAACCCGGATTGAATCAGAATTGAATGGATCGAATCGAATTGAATTATAAAACAGAATGGAATATATCGAATTGAATATGAACCACGATTGAATGCCTTAAAAATCACCTCGCAGCCCTTTTAAAGACTCGTACTAATACGTCATCAAAACTAATCGAACCCACGCCGCATCTAAGAAAAATTCCCACAGGAAATCGATCTACGAGACAAGTACCAAAATTTTATCGAATAGAGGACATATCTCACGTCAGCTCAAGAGTATTTATGGTTATTACACCCCATGTGTGCGAAACGCCTGAACACCAACAGAAATTAGGCAGACCACACACAAAAAAAAACATGTGGTTGTTTAGTTTATTTTACTCACGTAAAATGCAGGCAAATATTCTGAGTTATCAGGAAATTTAACAAATAATTTTGTAATACCATGATCGAGAAACTATACAAAAAAAATTTTTTTTTTTTTAAAGAAGCGTGCGTAAAATATTTGAATGATTAAAGATGACCATTGGATACCACAACCTATAGGTATATACTTATTTTAGTGTACTAAGCAGTAGTGGGAATGCTAAATTTCCTAACTATTGTTTGTTGCTTACAACATTTAATATATTGGACAAGGCTTTCTTAATCTCTCAGTTTTCTACAAGGGTTAATTTTTTGCTTTTTACAATATTACAATGGAGGATTTTTACATTGTCGGTATCAATTTTATGTTTAAATAGGGTGCAATGTTCTGAAGTACCAGTTTTTATGCATTTTTTCTTTACGTTATGTAAATGTTGTTTTAAACGGGTTAATATAGAAATACCATATTGTCCAATATAAATGGCGTTACAATTATTACATGACAACTGTTAAATACCACTTTTTTCTAAAGGATTAATTTCCTTTTTATTATTTACTACCAAATTTTATTAAAAAAAAACAAAATCTACCAATAATTTTGTAAATAACAATGTTACTTTCAGGTAAAAGATCCAAACAAAAAACATTTCAGTATTAAACGTAATATAAAAGGCTACTTACGTATTCGCGGGAACGATAAAGCAGGTGAACTAGCGAAAAAAGGTGCTACAGATCTAATAACTACTGAAATAGTCCCCCTAACTTAATCAGAAGCCAAAAAAGCCATCAACAACTTCATCATTACAACATGGAATAGTGATTGGCACAAAAAACCGCCAAAAAAAGCTACGACAAGTCAGAGACGATGTCTTCAAAAAATTCTCTGCCACTGATCTCAAACGTAATGAAGAAGTAATTATTCAAAGACTGAGGATTGGCCATACCAATTTAACTCATGTTCATTTAATGAAGAACAAGCTGCCCCCGTTATGCACAAAATGTAACACCGATACTCTCCAATCAGTAGAACACATCATCACAAACTGCCTAGGATTGAGTAGGTACTCAAAGAAGGAAATACAACCTCTGTATGTCATTTAATAAAAATCTGAATAACCCAGAACTGTATTAAATGTATTAAAATTTTTAGAAGAAACCAAAATGTATGATAAAATATAACTATAGATTAAGTTTTACAATTTACTAATACTAGTATCTAATATGTAATCATGTATAGTCGCTGATGACCTAGCTGTTAATGCGACTTAAAATATCTTAAATAAAAAAAGGCTAATTACGATAATTCACTTTTTTATCATACCTACATATACATATTCTATATATTCAAAAAAGTTCCAAAAACATACTTTCTTTTATTAACAAATAAGCAATAAAAAATAAATGCTAAAAGGTCATAATTTGATGTGTAAAAACTGAAACTAGGTACGTGTAAATTGGATAGAGAGGAATACTTTTTGAAAAATAATTAAAATAACACAAACAATCTTATCAAACACTACAATCCATTTGTTTTTTATATGATGCATTAGCACTTGTTATCCTCCTGTATAATTATTATTGAAAATTAAACTGAACACATTTTGCAGTTAAGACATAATTCCACATAATATGTTGAGAGGTAACCGAAGTATGTAATTTAAAATTTCTTGGTACCTAAGCAATGAAATGACTCTATCATTTTTATAGCCTTTATTGTTGTCTGAGTTAATGAAGCGAAGCATGTTGTCTACAAAAATTTAGGCACTTTAAACAATTACACTTTGTTCAAGGAGATGCCCAAATTCTGATCATCTGTAGGGTACTTAAAGAAGATTTATTCACCCGTATGAATTTTATATAAAAGTTATTGTCATAAAAAGTAATGTTACTTAGGTACTATAATTTTTCTGAGTAAATTCAGAGATAGATACTACAACTACAAATAATAGAATTTTGAGTAATGCAGTTGTTAACTATCAAAATGCAAGGTTCATGGTTTTTAGTATTTAAAAATAATTGTAATTTAGAAAATTTATATGTATCTCATTGTCAAAACGTAAATAATTTGTGCATAAATTTACATAAAAATCACCTTCTTAACGTCATATAACACGACGAATTGACTGTTAAAGAGAACAAAAAAAACGGAAATTACATTTCCTGAAGCTAAAACTAATTACAAACATGATGATTTAATTAATAACGTTTTTATGTATGGAATTTTTTAAATAACAAGTTAAGGACGCGATTGTTAAAAGAAGTCAAAATTCCCCACCGTTACTCAAGGTGACAGATATCGAGTAGGTATAGTAGTAGTACCTAACATTTTTAAAAATTTTACAAGTATGAAATCGTTTTCGGTGATCGACTGTGTAATTAATGTTCGTATGTTACCGTAAAACCATTTACTCTCATTGATACGAGAGTCAAGGGCTTCTAACTTGCTACATATACAAATAAAGTGGTGAGATGCTATTAAGTGCACAATGTCTCATAACGATCATGCAGTCAATAAGTTTGATATTAGTGCTCGTGATTAGTGGCGTTTTGTCGGATGTGAGGGACCGAGCGAATAATGTGTGCCCAACGTTTGAGGACTATTTTACAATTGAAACTAACCCACGATGCTGGTTTGATATCGCTGCAGCATCAGATGTGGTAAGAATGATCAAAGTTACCTATCAACCAAAATTTTATTAAAAACAATATTTCTGGCTTTCAAGGCAAGAAAATTATATTAAGTTGTTATTTATATGAGTTTTTGAATGGTCAGAGTCTTTAAAGAGTAATTAATTAAGTGCTTTCTATTAATTATTTGAGGCAATTAGGTATTTAATGCTTTAAAAAGCAACCACAAGCAGTTATTGATGCTTCCAATATAAAACCGTATTTTATAGTCACGCCCCTTCTATACGTACATTGAAATAATAAGAAAATTTATATCACCAACGCAATATTTCAAAGAATGTATTCATTTTCTTGTAACATAGTAAAAGATTAACAGTATTGGTCTACCGGAAATCTCTTGGTCAGTTGCATTTGTTGCAATTTATAATTTTTATGACAATGTCCTTAATTTTTTGGAAAAGTTGGACAGTTTATGTAGGAGAATACAAATAAATATATTACGTTTTTGTATAGTTTTGGTTGCAATTTCTCGACATAAAAACCAAGGCTTTTGTTGTTATTTCTATACACAATTTAACACAACTTTTTATTTATTATTATTTAACACCTACTTATGGATTACAAATTGTTTTTACGTATTCTTACAATTACTACTTTTAAAGTTTAAAAAGGGTTGTTGCCTAATGCCTATACTATTTTCTATCTTTTAATAAATATTGGAAAAACGTTACTAGCTACGTTTAGAAGTTTTCAAAGTGGGTTAACGGCTTAATGCGAAATATATAAAATGAAGTACCTGTTCCTTTCTAATAACTACCTAATTTGAATAAAATGAGAAAATTTGCAACCTTATTGCTGAGGCCATTAACTTTAGTTTTCTTAACGTTAAAGAATGGACCTTCAATTTTTTAATATCCCTATTGCCATTAGGAACTTATAAATAAATAAAAAATTCGTTGGTTGTTAATGGATAATTATTAAAGCCTTTAGTCTCAAGGACAGAAACTCAAAGTTACCGGTAGATTGTGATTGATTAACAACTCAACGTTACCGTTATCAGTTGCACGAACTTCTTTAAAAATCAAAAGCGATTAGTTAGTTAATTAGTTTAATAAAGTCTATTAATTATTAATAACTTAAAAATATATTATATAATACCTGTTGTTATCTACACAAATTTTACCAAAGGACAAATTTTGTTAACTGTTTGTGATTTTAAAAAATTAAAAGAACTCGCTTCTGGTTCAGAAAAAAAATCAAATTCGACATTTATTTCAGTTAAAATTATACAAGTATAACTTTGCAATTTCTGAGACTTTTTAGACCAGGGTCGATACTTTTTGAAACCAAAAAAAATTACAGTAGGATGAAACCCATTGGAAAAGGAAGAGAATATAACAGAAATGAAAGAAAAAATAATTTACGGGCGATCTGAGATCGCGAAGGGGAAGGGGGTGAGAATTTAAGGGTAAAAAACGGTTTTCCTTGATTTTCGGAAAAACTACAAGTCTTATGGAAAAAAGTTAAACAGCAAAGCTGTAGATGATAAAAAGATCTACAACTTTTGTAAATACACTTTTTTTACATAACCTCAAAATTTATGGGGAAAATTCAAATTACCAACTTTTTAGTTTTTTATTTTTATCTTTTACATAAAAACTTTTTTTTCACGAAATTTGGTGAAAACTTACCTATTTATGTCCCAAACACGCTGTAATTTTTTTGATTTGAAATATTTATTTTTTCACCTTATTTTTACTTAATATCGAAAAAGCACCCGAATTTTCTATCGAAAATTCTTACGTCAAAATATCTCCTTTTTTAAAAACGTTGGTAGGCTTTTTCTTAGTTGAAATCTTTACTTTCTGATGGTGTGAAAAAAAATATTTACATGACTATGGTTAGTTTTCTCAGAAACTTTTCCATTTAACTTTCTTCCATAAGACTTGTAGTTTTTTCGGAAATCAAGGAAAACCGTTTTTTACCCTTAAAAACTCACCCCTTTCTCCTTTCCGACCCCAGATCGCCTGTAAATTATTTTTCCTTTCATTTCTGTTATATTCTCTTCCTTTTTCAATGGGTTTCATTTTACTATATTTTTTTTTCACTTTTAACTATTTTTGAAGGCTTCAGCACTGGTCTATTTATCAAACACCCTTCTAAAAATCCTAGATCCGTCCCTGCTGTAACAACATTTACATAATTATATAAATATATTATGTATTTTCTCTGTGATTAACATAACATACCTAATCTAATTCAATAATAAGTTTTGTAACAATATGGAAAAACGCTTGTCAAATAATAATAAAGTTGTGGAAATTGAACTTTCAATTTTTAATTTTACAAATAATTTTTATCAAGACCTAGGTGTAAATATATAGTTTCAATTTAAGCAGTGAGTTTATCTTATTTTATCTTGCAATGACTACCCCATTAATATTATATTCCTTTGCTTTATATCAGACTTAAACAATAATTTCTTACATAAATTTTACGACTAATATAATAAAGTTTTTATTGTCAACTGATACCTTGACAATGAACTCTATTTTTACTGCAATCATTGAACGGTTACGTCCAGGGTCATTTTTACCAAGGAAACCTGATACTTAGAGGTTACTCATTTCTTTGTATAACATATTTTATTGTTTATTATTGTTTTATTTTTAAATTTTAAGAAATTGTAGTTAGGAAATCAACGAAAATTATTTTCCATTTGTCTTTAGGTTACAGTTATTCGAAGTAAAGGTTACCCTGTTGAAGTTCACAAAGTAACAACAGAAGACGGGTATATTTTAACAATGCATCGCATCCCCAACACTCGACACCCTAAGCGGAAAAGGTACCCAATATTTTTACAACATGGTCTTATAGCCACATCTGCAAACTTCGCAACACAGTCAAGAAATGTTTCAATGGGTAAGTAATGATTACTTTATTAATTATTATAGGCGTTGTTATCATAAAAAAATAGGATCTTAGGTAAAGGATTGAAACTTTGTATACACTTTTCGTACTGTTAGTAAAAGCATTGGGAAGGTCAAAACACTATTACATTACACTTCCTTTAGAATTAATTTTTTTACTAAAAATTCCATTCCCCAATTATTAGAGAAATATTTTTTACCTTTTAACACATTTGCTTTATAAACTTTAAATTTAATTTTTTTAGTTAAAATTTGCAGTTGATTAATATTCAATGCAAATCAATTTTAATGTGAAACTGCAAAAATCCTTTACATGTACATTCACCTCATTAAGTAAAGGGCAAGCTTTTTGGATATAATTTTGTACATATTAAGTTTTATATCAAGTAATTAATTCATTAACGTTATTTTGCCTTGTCCAATGTGGACAGTCTAAAACTGTCGCAACACTAGGAAGTATTTCACGTTCAGTTGGTTTTGAAAACAGCAATATCACTAAGTATTGGTTAACTGTATGTTGTTGATAAAATTTCTGCAGAATGCCAGAAGATTTTTCCACGTACGTTTTATGTAATTAGAGAATGCTAATTAGAGATAGAAAATTAAACCTTGCTAGTAATGCACACAAGGTCGATAAACCTACGGGAAATTGCATTTCTCCATGAACTAACATTGGACTTAGAAAATTATCCATATACTGCATACTACAAGTATCTGAGTGTCTGGTTTAATTATCATAATAATGACCGATAATTAAGTCAAGCGCCTTTGACACACGAATACAATAGTAGTGAGTTATGAGCCAAGTATAACAGCATTAAAAATATACACATGATCCTACAAACCCTATCTGAGTGAAGTTGGTTCCTCTAACAAAATTTTTTTGTTTAACATTGGAATTACGTATTTATTAAACGTTAACAAGTCATTGAGCTAAACATAAACAAGTACAAATAATATAATTAAACTAATATAAAGAAAAGGGGTGTTCAGTTCTACTGTGTTGCCTCCTATTTTTTCCTTCGCCTATTTCGAATTTATTTTGATAATTTTTTTATTTTTGAGTATGCAACATATCTCAAGGGTGGTCTCACATAAACTCAAGGAAAATATTCCACCTGTAAAGATTATTAATTAAGTCATAATTTCGGTTTAAATCTTTGTAAGTAAAAAATTTACGTCCGCTTCTGCATGTTAGACAATTAATAATATACCTTTCAAAAGCTTTTTATCTAATTATTATTAGTAATTATTACGCTGTTAATTGCCTACCGCAGTATAAAAGTTCTATTAATTTTTATTCAATAGTAAAAAATTTATCAATATAAATCCATTTTTTTATTTAATCGTTTTTTATGAATATGTAAGTAAGTATAAAAAGTTTCTGTACGTCTTGCATAAAAACCAACATTCAATTAAACTGACTATTTAAACTGTTAAATTAAACATTTTCCATAATATTTTAGCTTTTATCCTATCGGACGCTGGTTATGACATTTGGATGGGAAACTATAGAGGAACCACTTACTCTCAGGATCATGTTAGACTGACAGTACGTGATAACGAATACTGGAATCACAGGTATGGTAAAAACGGAAAAAGAAAACAATAACTTATCAAATAAACCATTAATTTTTTACTTCTTTTTGTCATTAATAATTGCAACATCTACCTTCCTTAACAATGCTACACAAGCTAATATTCAAATTGGAATACCAGCTTAGAAAGAATGTGGCCATAACCTTTATTGATACATATAAATTGTGCATTTGGATTATTAACAACATAAGACATGAATTTTAAATTAAAATATGTCGATATTATCTATTAAATTTTGTATGCAAATTTTCTCTCGATCTATGACTTTTCCAGAAATACTAAATATGTAGAGTTTATAAGAATGATAGTATATGACGTATTTATAATAGTAATGGTTATAAATTGAGATTGTTAATTACACAAACCCAAAGTCCATCAAGAAAATAGAATTAATATGTTTATAACAAAGTAAATCATGATAAAATCAAACAGCAAAAGGATTTATTGTATTTTAATTAAATTAATTTCAGTTTAGATCATTTGGGATTGTTGGATATACCTGCCATGTTGAACAAAATAGCAGAAGTTACTGGGAAAAAGGGGGAAACAATACTAATAGGTCATTCATTAGGGACAACAATTTCTATGATTTACGCTTCAGCTAGGCCAGAAGAAGCAAGGCGCAACATAAAGTTTATGGTACTTCTAGCACCTGCTGCAACTTTAACCAACATGATTTCACCAT
This sequence comes from Agrilus mali, assembly GCA_029378335.1. NCBI lineage: Eukaryota > Metazoa > Arthropoda > Insecta > Coleoptera > Buprestidae > Agrilus > Agrilus mali. Next base: position 17,208,956 of record CM055657.1, read on the forward strand.
TCCGGATTTTGGCCCCATTATCAGAAGCTATACTGGTGAGAAACGTTTTTGTTTTTTTGATATACCAAAATAATAAAGCATAGATACCTACATTTTTCTAAAACGTTGTGCAGCCATAAATATTTCTAAAAATAATTCGGTTATACTTAATGCTCAAAAATGATGACCTTGGTCATGTAAAAAAAAAAGGAAAAGATTGACCTTCTGTTAACTAATTTAGTTTAAGTGGTCGTTTACGAATAATAAGCCAACATTATAATTTAAGTTTTTTATTTAAGTAATTTAAGCATTATCTGTTGGAATTTTGTCCAAATTTGAAGATGACCAGGACAAGGTGAGAATTTTTTTATGGGGCTTTCTTAAATATATGTATTATAAAAGGTTGTATATAGTCAAGAATATATCTACCAATAAATGATGTTTAAATGTTCTAATGAGGTACAAGAAACTTACATTACGTCAAAATCGTATAATAGTAAGTCGGCATTATTTTATTTAATTATGTAGCTTCCAAACCAAAGGATATAACTTTTAACTTTTTATGATGTATGTGCAATTTGAAACATCATAATTCGAAATTGATCATGAAAATAAATAAATTGCGATTGGTACAATCTTGAACAGAGCATAAAGTCTTTATAAATTTATCCATAACATAAATAATAAAATTATGAAAGACCTACGCCTTACAGGAGAAAACAGTGTTCACTAGGCGACACAGTAATGTAGTAGTAGTAGTAGTAGTAATAGTAGTAAGAGCTTTATTGAAACTAAAAAGTGATGTTTATATTTTTAAACACAAAAGGAAAAAAAAGAAACATATTCTCCAACCTACCAAAATTTAAATATTTACACTAAGCACTTCCCTTCCTTTTCCCTTATATTAATTTTCCCTATATTTTCCCTCCCCCCCTTTCCACATCTCTTCTTTTTAAAATTTGCTTCAATAGGGCCAGACCATTACCATCCGCATTTATTATCCTTCCAAGTTCCTGCCTCTCATTCTTCCCCATTACTTCTTCTAATACATGCTCCATTGATTCACTCTACACATACTCTACACATTCTCATACTTTCTTCCATCCAAAACATATTCTCATTACACTCATTTCCCATTCTGAATCTAGCTATTATCTCTATACTTTTTCCTTCTCTTAGATATCCTGGCACATCATCCCCTTACCATTCTACCCATATAAACTCCCTCATACCTTTCGCGTATCTGGATTCTCAAATTTTTCTCAAATCCTCACCTCTTACGATTTAATTAAATCTTTTTCCCACCATCCTACTAACATTTAATCCCTTTTCTCTTCACTCTTCCATTTGTTCTTTACTTATTGTCATTTCTGTTAAAGCTTTATCCCTTTCCACATCATATTTATTTTTTGTCCTATTCCCCATAATAATGTATTTTGCTGCTTTGAAGAGGTACCTTGACAAACCTAAAGAATTTATAATTCCATACTCAATATTTTCACTAATTAATAGATATCTGATATAGGATGTTGTTGTGTCCAACGATTTGGTACGAGTGGTATCATCCCCAAACATAAGCAACCTTTACTCTAGAACGTTGTGCCTAGACTCACCAATAGTTTTAAAGAGATGCGAGCAGCTTTTCAATATCTTCTATGGTCCCTATACTCAAATGGGTGCAGTATGAATATAATGCATTAATGGAAATGACAGCAGTTTTAAAATAAATTTATATTTACAGGAATTATTACCCGTTTTCTTCTGGCATTTACCCGCAGGAACAAGCATAAAAGTGATAAGACATGCGGCAGATTTGGTGTTAGGGAAATTTCATATGTACAATAACGGTCCTGAGATTAATAAAAGGGTGTACGGATCTACATCCCCGCCCATATACAATACCAAAAATATAAGAGTTCCTACACTAATTATGTATGCTGTTAACGATTGGGCATGTGGAAAAAAGGTAAAAAAAGGTGTTTGGAATTCCTCATCTATAAATACAAAAGAATTAATGTATTTGGATGTTGGGTAAACGATCTTTTTAGATCATTTTTCTTTATCACTTTTTTTTAAGAATTTGATAATAATAAGCGTTATATGTTAAAAATGAATTTTACTTACTTAAGTGAACAAAACTTGAAAAAGTAACTGCTTATTATCTAGAGAAATAATTAACATCTTGATTGATTATCTACACCAATGTTTTAATTGAAGAAACCAATGCTCATTTGAACGTCATAAAGGGACGTTATTCGTATCAATAAATATACTTTTCAATAAATTAAGTTAATATTCCTGTCCATGATGTAGTTAGTTTCCAAAGATTTTAATTGTAGAGAATCAGGCACTATCAAATTTCAAAGTAAAAATATTTCTCCAATTTATTCGTAACTTTCACAGTTGCTCACTTCACGCCTTTTTTACATTCAAACATTTTTTTAGGAAACCTAATAACAGATGACTAGTTAGACAATGGCAAAGTTTTTTGGCACAAGGAGCAAAAACATAAAAAATTTTAACGAAAAGAAAATGGGAGGATTTTCTATAAACCTAGAAACAAAATAAATTACATACAGTCTCAGTTTAACGTGAATGAATTATTTGTTTAAGATTTTTATTTGTTTATGAAGATTCTTAGCCTTCCGTTCTTAAACATTTTTTTGTTTTTATTGGCTAACTTTAAAGAAAACTTAAAAACCAATGTTGAAAGAAATTGGCGAGAAAGCTTCAAATAACGTAGCAAAACTTTCAATGAAGTTTAGATCGTTTTCTTTCAATCTGGAAATTGTGCAACTTTTTGGAAGTTAAATTAAGTTTTAAACGAGTAACTTTTGTGTGTGTTCATTAACGTTTAGTGATATCCTGTTATATCATTATCAGTTAAAAAACACCACACACAATGCTGTCGCGGTCCTCACGTAAAAATTTGTTGAAATTATTGATTTTGACATATATTTGTGTAAAAGCTGTTCCTGATTTTAGGATGCGCTTGTCTTAGCCCGCCACATGTCTCCCGAAGTCCTGCCTTTTGGAGTAGCTGAAGTTGATGTGCACGATTTTAATCATATGGATTTCCTCTATGGATCAAGAGCGAAAGAAATTGTAACGGACAGACTGCTGAGAATGTTTGATTCCCTACACAAATTACCCATAAAACGTACTCAAAAAATACCTGTTCTGTAAATATAAATCGTCTATTAATTGTTATACATACAAATTGTTAAAAACAATAAAATATTTAAATGAATCTTGTTTGATTTTTGATGAAATAATTTTGGAATTTTTCATTGCAGACTTAGGATGATACCTTGGTTGTCGAAACGCATTTTAGGTGTCTAAACGTTTTGTGTGTTTTTTTTGTTGTATTCAGTTAATATTCTACAGTACTCCTTCGATTTTTTATAGACCTTAAAGGTTACATTAAGGATAATCTATTTATTTCTGGCAAAAAGGAGGTAAAATATCAACCTATTACAATTATAAATTTCTATTAGAAAAAGCAGAAATTAAAGAAAATTTATACAAATTGGGATATTTTCAAAACGATTTTGCATAAAGCAAAATGAAAAATCTCAATTTTAAAAACGCAATTACTCAATAAATTTCTTTTCGGCATGAAAAAGTCAAAATTAACTCTATATATCTTTTGAGCTAAAACTGAAACAGTTCTTCATGTTCTTTGGGAAATTTCTTTAAGTATCCTTGTGTCTCAGAAAGTTGTGGAAACTTCGAGAAACTTTTTAATATTAAAACTACAATATAATTAGCCATTGCCTTTATATGAATAAAGTTGAAAGAACAACCATTGTAATAGGCCTCAATCCGTCGAAGAACAGTTACTCACCTATAGGTATACGAAGTAGGTCTTCAACGTTTCTTTAAGGTCAGTAACAAGGCATTGCTCTCACTTCAAGATCGAGTTCACGGTCGTCACTTCTGTATTATACTGCACGTAGTAAAAGGTTAGTTAGCTGGTGCAAGCGAAATGCAGTGGTGAAAGATAGTGAAGAAGCGCTTGAAATTTTGTGAAAATGTGTAGAATTTATTTTTGTGTCGCTGTTTGTTTTGTATTTTTGCCGACAGTTTTACCCGCAAGATACGTTCCCAAATGGAAAAAACAGGTAAACACAGTAAAAAGTAACAATTGTACCAAAAACAGACGATTAATTGATTTAATTAAATTATTTCTATTACTTCTCTAATAATAATCCAAACTCATTTAAGAATTCAGGATTAAGGACATTTTCTGAGAATTTTTGCATCGTTGATTTCCATTAAAAATCAAATTCCTTAAAACAGTAGCGTACATCTAGAAAGGACGATATGTCCTAATATTTTGCTACCTCCCTAAAAAATAATCCAAGTCAGAGTTTTTAATTCTATATCACCAAGAGATTTAGTTTACTGAATTTCTTAAAATTTGTGATCATTTCCTGCCCTTATAAATTAAAAATAAATTTCTATTAACAGCCTGAAATTAGAAAAAAAACTATTTGACTTTCCTTTGAAACTGGTGATGTTCTGATTCGAGTCTAAAGGCTGTTGTGGTTTGAATTGCTTCTAACATTCTCCTCTGAAGAAGCTCGCTACTAGTGCTAGCGAAACGTAAGGAAGCAATTCCAACTGACGATGTCCTTTAGACCCGAATTTAGATATCAACTGCTGCCGCGAAAGCTGTTACCAATCATTTGTCTCCTGAAAATTTTCACATTAATTTGGATACTCCTGCTGGAATGGTAAATAATTAATCAATGAATATCATCCATCAGGAATTAAATATTTACTGTATTGAAAATTTTCAAAATTTAAATTTACAATGTTTTTGGAATCCAACCACCCGGTAGAGAAAGTCCAATAAGATCAATGAACTTGAACTAAACAATGGCTTCTGTGCCTCTAGTTTCGTATGATCAATAAAATCCGTTAATTCGTTGATATGAGAAAAAAAAGTATTGCTTATAACTGATACAAAAAATGGATTCTCTTAATTATTCTTTTAAATCACGAGAAATAACGGGATAAATATAATCAAACAACTGGAAGGCTTCACCAAATTTGTTCGCTAAACGAATGTTTCGATTGCCCCACGATCACCACCGAGAGGGCATACAAAAGTACATCAATATTTAAAAGCACCTGCTAAAGTTTTCTAATTGTTTTGACTCTAGTTATAAATATAACACTTGAGAAGTAAAAAGTAAACGATCCATGGTCAATAATTGTAGTTTAGTTACCTAGTTTACCTCACAGGACAATCAATTTTCTGTCTTTTTTTAACTGGAACCAATTTGTATAATTTTAAAGTGAAAACTTGTGACATTTAGGCTTGCGAGGTCCCAACAGCACAAAACGAACATTCCCATTACGTTTGCGATGACGATGGGGAAGTAAAGTGTCTTCCAGGATGGACCGGCGACTTATGTGACGTCCCCAAATGTCGTCCAGGATGCGATCCTTTAAACGGATATTGTAACAGACCAGGAGAATGTCTCTGCAAATTGGGATTTTATGGCGAAAGGTGCGACAGGTGTATTCCATTACCAGGATGTCGCCACGGTTATTGTAATGTCAGCTTTGAGTGCATCTGCCATAAGGGATGGGATGGAATATTTTGTTCTGAACGTGAGTAACAACGGAAAATTTATTATTTAATATTTGAACCATTAATAAATTTAAGATTGACCCTAATTTGGCCTTCAGTACTGTTATCATCTCCAGAAAATGATTAAAAGTCTTTCAAGCGTATCACGATGCAAAACTACACGATGAAGTTTTCGTATTACCAATTTCTTTACAATTTTCTTGAAGAATGCAATCCGTATTATTAAATTGAAAAGCTTTACGATGCGGAACAGTGGCCACGCAAGTTCGATATGCTCTTGATTAGTTTTTTTAACTACCCATTATAAAAATAAACAGATGCACATAATATAACAGTCTATTGGTTTGATTTGTAATAAATTTTTCTTTTCTTGGATAGCAAATTAGCAAATTCAATTTCAAGCAGTATGTTTTGTCTATTATAGCAATTTGTCGATCGGACTGTCATCCAAGCCGAGGATACTGTGAATCTCCGGGTGAATGCCGGTGCCGTTTAGGATGGGCAGGACGGAGTTGTACTGAATGTCAAGTGCTTCCCGGTTGTCTAAATGGATACTGTCAGAAACCCTTAGAATGCAAGTGTTATCCAGGGTATACGGGAATTCTATGCCAAACGCGTAAGTCATAAAAATCGATTGTTACCTAATCAAGCGTGACATTAACGGGATTATTTTTTGCAGCAATTTGTTCCGCCACTTGCGACCGAAGAAGAGGGTACTGCAGAAAACCTGGAGAATGTAGGTAAGTCGATAATTGTGTAGTTTATGTACTTCATAGACTAGTGAAGCAGTTTAATCTTGATTTACCCTCTTAAAACGGTCGTGATGAAGACGATTTTTGTTATTGAGAAGACGTGATAAATTACTAAATTACATTCACGCATTCAAAAATCACAGCCAAAATATCATAATTTCATACCACTTACAATTAATATTTAATTAAAAATCATGCACACAAATATTTACAAATACAAATATTTTCAAACAAATAAATATTTTTATGATTTCAAAGGGGTTTATACGATAAAACGTTCTAAAATAAATATTTGCGGGGCACATTGATAAATAAAATAGTGTTTTTTATGAAACTACCAAAAATGTGTAAGAAATAGGTAATAAAGAAAAGTTTGATGAGTAATCAAACTAAAACAGATTCCCATTCACTTACCACAATTTTTATTAATTTAATATTTTATTATGATTAATTGTTTCTATACTTCCTTGATGAAAATTCGTTTTAAATTAATAAAACTTAGAAGTCAATTTCCACAATATTTATTTTCTTCACTTTAACATTGTGAACCAAGTTCTGATGAGGTCTTAAACAAGGCGAAAAAATTGTAAACGGAGATTAATAAATATTGTGGAAATTAACTTGTTTAATTATTTATTAATTTAGATTTATTTATTTATCAATGCGAGACTAGATTAGAAAAGAAATTGTGATAATTTTTGTCACATTCTAAAACATAAAAATAACTTAAATAAAATTTTGTAAAAGAAAACAAAAACATTGGTAAATTAGAATTTTTGGAAGTTTTGCGAAATCATTATTAGATACCTGAAAGATTTTAGGGGATATAATTTTTAAATTCTCCCTAACATACCTAAGTCACGAGGATTATTATAAACTCTAAACGGGATTGATATTTAATTGGGTAATGTTATTCGAATACAAATTATTTTCTAAATCACAATACAGCACTTAGGTATCATTTTCTTACAGAAAAATTAAATATTATTGATGATAAATTTTAAAACAATCTGTAAGAATCAGTAAAAACAGTATAATTACTTACAAAATATTAAAATTAAAAAACAGTATATTGTTCTGACTGTTTCATTATTTATTTTTTTATCAATTTCACTAAAATTTCTCAAAAGTGTTTTTTTTTGGTTTACAAATTAACAATTTCTAAAAGACAACATTATAAATTATGGACAACATGCCTTTTCTATCGGCATATTACGGCAAAATATGCGAAAAAATGCTTACACAAGTTTTTATAAAATAAATTTTGGTGAAGGTGCCGGAACAAACAAGTATTTCTTACCATTTTGTTACAATAAATAAATTGTTTCACGCTCAAGTTCACCGGAAAATGTTTTAATGTGACGTTTTCATATCAGGTTAATTACAAATAGCGAAAGAAATACAAACTTAGGAAATAAATTAAATGCTTAAAGTTTTAATATGCTATAAAAATTATATTAATTTGATATACAGTTTTCTGCAATCAGTAGCGTAAATTTAGTTGCATATTTAGTAGGAAAATTTTCTCTCATAAAGTTATAAAAAATACATTGCTTAAAACTGTACTTTAATATTGGTACAAAATTCTTTTCGATGAATACGGTTTACAAATAAAAATATTGTAAAAGGAAATTGTCAAGGTAGAAATTTTTAAGTCACCCTTTTGTAGGCTATTTCTGATTGTCAATATTAACTAAATAATTTTCCTTTTAAGCCATACGTGCCACATATCTAGTCAATTTCTTAATCTTTTTATTAATTAATAATTTATAAAAAAAACAAATTTTAATTACGTTTCTATTAGTTTAAACTAAAATTTTCATTAAAATGTAGCAAATTCTAAACCGCTTTTTTTATTGACCATTAATTAGTCAGTAAATTGTCTTAACTTCATTAAGCTCGTAGATAAACAATATTTTAATACTAAATCTGAGTTTGGAATGAACGACTTTTTAATTAATTGGATCATTTGGAATTACTTCGCTATTGCTTTATTATATTACCTATAGGTACCTATCTTATTCCTGCCCCTTATCTCTCACATAAAACGTGTATGGTTTGGAGATAAACATAAAATGTTTTTGCCACGTGACGTGATGTAACAACACTATTAACCTACAACTGAAATCCAGTGACGTAAGTGTAACAGATGGTTCTGCAGCATTTTCTTTAAAAAAATCTGTTCAACAAAAGTAAAACAAGTTTCAAGAATTTTTACTAGTTCCTGTAACTTATTTATCAAGCACGTCTTGATATACACGAAGTTCATTGCCCATATAGTATACACAAGAAGAATAAAAGTATTACAACTTTGCATGTCTCAAGAGACTTCAAATGTTAATAGAATCAAATGCGTTTATTAAAATTTGTGAACATATTGTGATTTATAGTGATCTTTAATGGCCCATAGATTAAAGTGCGCACAATTTCCATCAAACCTACAATATACAGATTCTACATATATAATTATTACCATTTTAAAGCCAAATCTCTTATTTATCTCTTTATCTATTTAATATTTATATCACTTCTGATAAAGGTAAATTTATATCATCCATTAGGTTTCTCCTTTGGGCACTATTTACGTATAGGTACTGAAAATTTTTCGATATACAAAACTCCCCAATGAATGAGGATTTGCCTCTAAAATACCTTTTACTAACCATACAACACTATCTTCATAAATTTTCAAGGAGTGTTCTTTCTCTCTAGAGCAATTTAATTATTTATTTTCTAAAAAACAGTAACAAATTTATTAGTACCAAATATACAAAGTGATAAAGTTTGTTTACTCCGTTATCCCAGATATTTTTGGGTGTTCAATTTTTTATAAAAAGATCGCACTGTAGCGAAAGCTTTATGCTCATACTGCATCAGTGTGATATACAGAAATAAAAAACTAATAAATAATTCTAAGGAATAACCGGTAAATATACAAAATCAAAGGGACTCAAAGCATCTAGACATGTAAATTTTTGTTTTTCATAATCTTTCCTCAAATATAATTTTAAATGGCCGATAAATCTGGTTTTTTAGATATAAAACTCTGAACAATTTTTTTTTCAATTTTTCATCTACGGCATAATTCTGAATTAAATTTTAGAAAATAAATTGTCTAATTTTTTGTTTTTTTATTAACAACTAGTGGCAAAAATAGGAAACTTCATTAAATAGCGGTATTAAGTCGTAAATATATAAAATTAATGACACTATAGTAAAATTTATGTAGTTGATATCAAAATTTTCATGAGCTTTAATCTTAAGACACTCAGAGACATAGCTTCGTTCATTGTTAGGTAAATACCCAGACAGAAGCTCCTTTTCTCGTTGGACTAACGTAAGTATTTGACGGTTCACGAGATTTTGAAATATATCTATCACTTTAATTGTGTGTTCGTTAGTCCTACTACAATGTTTCCGCAACATATTCTGTATTTCCGCTTTTTTAAACAGGATTAATCGTTTATTTAATCAGCGTGTTTTCAAATCAAAACGAATTACAAGAAATACTTTCTAACTGTTCCTTCCTTCGTGAAACTGGTTTATCAATCGTTGAACGAAACATCGAAGCGCGCGGCTGTTGGTCATTTGTAAAAATCGCGAAATATAGAAGAAATAATTTGATTTCACTTCCTTTTATGTTCGCTTTGTCCTTTAAATATCATCCATTAGATTTTATAAGCGAAAGGAATACCAAGTCTGAGGTGTGTTCTGTGTCATACTCGTATTCGTACGGATACGTTACACACACACGCGTTTTCCGGTTCAACGGTTTCTGTATTCGTCTCTCATCAAACAACTTTCCTTATTAAAGTTTAGTTAGTTCAGTATCATAAACCCGTAGACCACCATTATCATTTTATGACAAGCTTTCCCACATCCCGATACCTACCTCAAGCGGAAATAAGATCAAAGAAATTTGAATTCATTTTACTTTAATAAATTTTCTCGGAAATGATGAAACTAATCTATTCATAAATAATAAATTACGCTTTTTAAATGCCAGGCAATAAATCAATGATTTCATTAAAAATTCTTAATTTCTGTATAGAATAATAAATAATTAGAAACCGCTCTAAAGTACATGTATTATAATTAACGACAGACATTTATAAGGAAGAAAGGGGAAGGTATTTCAGTCAATTAGTTCCGCAAGAAATTTTCCCTAAATGTGTCGTTGTTTTGTTAGATTATAGCTTCAGTATACGCCACATAGTTTACTAAACCAATGGTTCAATTCTTTTACTAGTTTCTCATTAGCTTTCTTAAAAACAATAAACAACACTAGCATTGTCTTTGTTTGAAAATTACGCAAATAAAATTGTTTGTTTCTTCATGTAGAACAAATATTTGCCCAAAAGGTGTGCAAAGTACAACAATGGGCTATTGTATGATTTTATGCATTTTTGTTTACCTTGACAATTTTATTGTTTTGAGCAAATAATTTCATAAATTACATATTTAAGTACAAATAGATACAGTAAATGTATCGGAAGATATTCATTTTGTAATATATTTTTAAATATGTAGGTACATGTATCTTCATGAAATCAATCTTAATTGCTACAAAAGGAAAACGCTATTTATAAAAAAAATGTTTATTTACACTGACGACTATAAAAAATGTAAAACATATCACAAGTGGTGCAAAATGAAACAAGTATTCCGTACATACTAGTGACTTAATATTTAGACTTATAACTTCCCAACGAAACACTGCTGTAACTTGATCCTCCGTAGGATTTTCCGATACCAATTAGGCTACCGTGGCCTCCTCCGTATCCTCCTCCAATACCACTTCCAAATCCACCGCCGTGACCACCTCCAAATCCACCGCCATGACCACCTCCAAATCCACCCCCAATTCCTCCGCTGTAGTAAACAGTTCCAGAGCCTCCTCCAAAACCTCCACCAAAACCACCTCCACCGAAACCACCGCCAATTGCACCACCTCCACCAGATACTACAACTGGTTGAGCCACAGGAACGACTACGGTTTGTGGTACCCTAACTGGAACAGGTTGTGCAATGGGAACTGCGTATGGTTGGGGAACAGAAACTGGAACTGGTTGTGCAACTGATACTGGCACCAGTTGTGGTACAGGTACTGGAACTGGCCTGTTGACTGTAACTGGAACAGCTCGTGGGACGGCGACAGGCTGAGGTACTGGAACTCGTACATGTACAGCCCTTGGGACATCAACAGGATAGGGTTGAGGGACTGGAACGGGCACTGGACGATTGATTGTAACTGGATAGGGTTGTGCGACTGCAACCGGTACGGCTTGGTTTACGGTGGACACGGAGGTGCCAGCATCGGATACAGCTCTACCTCCGCCAATTCCACCCCCGATTCCTCCACCAATGCCGCCTCCAAATCCTCCTCCATAACCTCCATCGCCTCCAAAACCACCGGCACTATATCCACTACCAAATCCGGCTGCGTAGCCATCACCGTATCCACCTCCAAATCCTCCTCCATGTCCTCCACCTATTCCTCCAAATCCTCCTCCATGTCCTCCACTTATTCCTCCATATCCGCCTCCAACTGAATAGGAAGCTTCAGAAATTCCCCTTTTTTCGGTTTTCTTACCCTTACCTTCACACCATCCTGAACCAACAACCGCTAAAAGCAGTGCGGCAACCTAATGGATAAATTAATTGTAGTTTTTCATTCTTTCATCTTATCGATTTTTCCTAAGAACTTACCACAAAAGGTTTCATGTCTGATCTGGAAGAGTAGCTTGTGTGGAATGATGCCTCAGTCTACTCTAGGTGTCTTTTTATACGATTTAATATGGTGAGGGTTACTCTAATTTACTTTCACTGGGCGGATGCGTCCTAAGAATACGTAGACACATTCACACTAAACGAGTTAATTCTATTCGGACGCTTTGGGTAATAATTAAAATTATTTATCGCCGAGGTCGTTTCCTTTTTTTAATTTTTATAAAAACAGTACGTTTACTTACCGCCATTAATATTTTTTACTACGGGAAATTGACCAATTTCAACAGAAATTTTCCGGTAGAATTAATGTCATGATTTTAAATAAAATTTGTGAATACCTTAACTGTAAAATTTTCCATGAAATGTAAAAAAAAAAGCATAACATATGGTAGAAGGGTGTTAATCTACATATCCAGGAATAGGAAATTTGTAGAAGTAATTTCTTATGTAAGCCAGGCGAAATGGAACTTTTTTCAAAACACAAGCCATAAAACTATGACACTGCGAAGATATCTACCTACCTAATGCATAAAGAAACTATTTTCTTTGAGACAATGTTGCATATAAGAAACAGGAACATTTCGGTTTTACCCTGTTTTGCACCTTTTGCCTTTTAAACATATGTATAACATATTAAACGCATTTCCTATCTAACACATCGATTGAATATTTATCACAATGAGATGCTAATTAGTCTTTATTTTGTTTCGGAAGTACTCGAATTTATTACCATTGATAATTATTGAAAATCTTGTATTCCGCAAATGTTTTTTTGCGGCATTTAAATAGACTAGTTGTGAGTCTCATGTAAAAACTAATGAACGCAAAAAGCTTTCGAAATGTTTATTAGATAAAATCGTTACCTTCTCTCAACGGACAGCGTACACTATTCACTACCTATGCTCTTCAGAAATAAACAACACACCCGTTATTATAAATCACACTCTGTTAAAGGTACGGAGAAATTTGCGATGTTATGGAAATTATTCACTTGGTTCTCTTATTAATGCGAAAACCATCAAACTGATTTCTAGGGAATTACACAATTACGAATTGAAAAATCTGTTTAACTGTATTTGTGAAGATGTCATTAATTTCTTTCAACACTTTGCGTGAAATTTAATTCCTCAATTTATTTAACGTACATCAATGCATCTTAAGAAAATTAGAAAAAAAAATAGCTGAAGAGATATTGTTTATATTTCTTTACCCAGTTCTGTTTTTTTTAGCAGCATGATTCTTAATTAAGTAAACCGTACTGCAATGATTGTCTTAAGAATTACAGCTTACAGGATTAGTGGAACAATCAAGCTCAGTTGAATTTTTTTCTTGCAATGACCAACTAGCAACAACTAACTGTTGTTTAAAATAAAATCTGTTACCATGATTGTGAATGAAAGTTACGGAATATGTGTTTGTAAAATATAGAATATATAAAGAAATGAAGTTCCTCGGGTAGTAAATATTTTTTTACAAACTGAAACTTTCACCTACCAGTTTACCATATTTTTTATTCAAGTCCACTCTGGGCGGTCATATTGAAATGTCAGTACATAGATAGATATTAATGCGGAAAATAGAACTGAAAATGTCATTTGTAAATTATGTTTCATACAATATTTAACAAAATTAACTGTCATGTTCTTCCTTAACTCTTCATTAGTTTATTTCAATTTACATGAAACATCATAAAGACAACTTAGTGTTTTCCATAATAAAATAACGTATTAGAGACACACAGTTCTCTAAACATACCGTAAATAAAACAATTGATATCGCCCAATACGACCATTCTCAAAAAGTCATTAAATCTCATGTCCAAAAAGTTGACAATTTTGGAATTTAAAAGAAAAAAATATGTGCCAAAATGTGCCCGAAATGTGCTACGTAAAAAAAAAATTCAAAAAACTTAACTTTTATGACTAGATCCTTTTTATGATGTTTAGTTAGCTCCACAACATCACGTCATTAAAACCAAACCAATTGTGTTGTAATGTGCTCAAGATGTGCTATTATGTGCCATTAAAAGAAAATATTTACTTGAAAAATTGAATTTTTATTGAGACATGCTTTTTGTGATATTTAGTTAGCTTCGCAAAATCACTTTATCAAAACTAAACATATAGTGTTGTAATATGCAATGTGCCAATGTGAAAAAAAATATATTTGAATAAAAGGTTTAGATTTTTCGTAAAATGTTAAGTCTTAAATAATACTTTCTATACGCATTGATAAATGTGGTACGATGAAATAGATAAATAATATGCTTAACATAGTATTCGCATATTGTTCATTAAACATCACCATACATTCTTTTTTTTATATTTAATGATAGTTTTCTATTAGTGTAGGGAATAAACTTTTCATATGGTACCGTTTTAGTGTTATCACAACACATAGACAAAGAGACTGAAATTTTTGCTCATTTATGTATATATAGGTATATCTTAGAATAGAAGATTAGTAATTATTACGTAATAAATATATATTCTTATAAAACAACATGAAAATACTTATGTAGTCAACTTATTTCCCTATTCTCGTCAAAGTAAAATTTCCATTTTTCTTCGTAATAACATGACTAGTAGAGAAAGTATTAATGAAGACAGCATTTTACGAAAAATCTAAACTTGTTATTCAAATATGTTTTTCACATTGGCACATAACAGCACATTGCGGGCATATTATAGCACTATATGTTTAGTTTTGATAAAGTGATTTTGCGAAGCTAACTAAATATCACAAAAAGCATGTCTCAATAAAAATTCAATTTTTCAAGTAAATATATTTTTTTTAATGGCACATTATAGCACATCTTGAGCACATTACAACACAATTGGTTTGGTTTTAATGACGTGAGTCAACTTTTGGGACATTTAGATCTCGTTTAAAGTAAAAAAGATCAATAAAAATCTCATGTTTATTTTAAATTCAAAGAATTGTTATTAGATATGTCTTTTCCTCTTTTAATTAAAAACTCACTCCAGAATAAATCTTACGTGAGAGATAGGTGAGGGAGTCTTAACACGTCTTACGAATTCTCAGTTAATTAAAGAGAAGCAGGGTTCTAATTGATAATAGAAATCACCCCATATAATTACCGGATGTCCATGCAAAATTTTTAAAGGATTTAAAAAATTCTAAAAATAAGTGGGGGTTTAAAGGTTTGATAATTTATTTGGAAGTCAAAAACTTTGTGAATTATGGTATTTATCTAACTATAATTAAATTAATGAAGTAATCGTTACATAACTGGAATAAATATGTGTTTATTATTTAATCAATGTGTCGCAGGCCGCATTAATTAATTCTTCTGAAGTTTGTGTCCTCAGCATCTTTATATAGTTCTTTACGTTGTATAAAAGAGTTATAATTTACTGTCAGATTTGTCTCGTTGTAAATGATCATTTTACATGATATTTAACTTGTCTTAGATGTGTTAAAAGTAACACAAGTACATATTTCTTTTTTTGGTTTGCGCCAGCAGCAAATTATATGCAAATTATAGTCTATTATATTTTTACACCGATACATATCACTAAACTCATAAATATACATATTGGTTTCAACATCGTTTACGTTGCTTTCGATAATATCTGCAACAAAAATGGATTTCTAAAACATTTTAGTTTCGTGTTTGTCAAATTTCCATATTAAAAATAAAGTGATAGTCAATTTATTCGCTGGATGCTGCTGGGAATTCCATACGATGTGGAACTAGCTAAGCATATTATGCATGTAGATGCAGTGAACTTTAGAGATACAAAAAAAAAACCTTTGAGCCATAAAAAATCATCTAACCTTTCTAATTTTAAACATTATATACTACACAATAATGATTGCATTTAAATCAAACAAAAAAAAATAACGAGGTAATTAATGTTCTTGATCAGTGATTCAACTACTGGCCACACAGAAATACAATCCTTTCTTATTTTGATGTTGAAGAAACTCAAATTAGTTTATTTTCTTAATGAATATGATATTTATTAAGACTAACCTGGATACATCTATATTAATAATAATATAATAAGCTTGCTTTAAACAATCCTAAAATACATTTCAACTTAATTTTATTTAGAAAAGTTTTTAGAGATGAAATAATATTGAATTCTGGACTTAAACAAGAGAAGTTCTTAATATTTTTAACGAAGAAACTATTCCAACAAAAAGTACACCAAAAAGAAAAAAGTTTATCTAATTAGTTTAATCAATTTGCAACTGTATTTTGAATACGATTTTTTTTATGGGACTTAATACCAGACCATTAAAGATTATTGTAAACTTTTATGAATGAAAATCATCTCTTCTTCGTCTCCTTCTTTAATTAAGGCATATGAATTGTAAATGATAGTATTAAGATACATTTTACTCGTTTAAAAACCACAAATATAGTTCACGATTAATGAGCCGTAAAGAATATCATTAAATAGATGGATTCTCGAATATTATAATGGCAGATCATCGATAATATACCTAGCTATACCAGACCAGGTGAGACAATTATTTATTCAACGACTTCCTATCGTGAAAGGTATGTCCAAAAAGGAGTCATCGTTCACTCGCACAGATTTTTTGACAATTGGAACGGAATCAAGGAAATTGAATAAGTAATGGCCATCACAAAAGTTTGCGCTTGCAACGAAAAAAATACCGTTGAACCACGATTTACATTAGAAAGCACGAAATTGTATCTTTGTACGCGTCTTATGTATCTAAAAATGGGCGGTACTGGTACAGCACATAGTACCTACATACATGCATGAAAAAAAAATGAGTGAATTACTTTCAGTAGAGCGTAACGAGCACCACATAATGATAGACAGTTATTTTAAATGTTAACTGAATTGCAAAGCCGTATATGGATTTTAAATAACATAGAACCAAGAAGCTAAGTACGCTAATGGAAATGTATCTACGTGCATAAAATTCTATATACCAATCACCTGAAAAATACGATGACACGCATATGATAAAATAATAATTAACATAAATTTAATTATTGTTGATTTACGTTTTCAATTAAAAACTGCTTAGGTAAATTAAGGTTTTTTGCTGCTCATTTTTCGATCTTATTGTTGGTACAAATAAAAGTATCTAATAATCACAGTAACACTATTATTATTTTTAACTCAGATATTAAAACTTCTATTTATACAATAACAAACGAAATTTTTTTTAAGCTGATTGCTTAGTGAAACAGTTTTTAATAATTTTTTGATTGATTAAAAACACTTCATTTTATGGTTCACTTCTTTATTTTCTAATTTTTCTAACATATGTTTGGGCTGTTATGCCATTTTCAAACAGTTTACAAAATAAACTGTTTACTTGTAAACTCTTTCAAAATAAACTGTTTATTTTGTAAACTCTTTGCAGATGGCATAACAACCCAAACATATGTTAGAAAAAATATAAACAAACCAGTGAAACATAACAACCAAGTGTTTTTTATTAATAAAAAAATTATTATGAAAGAATGAAACAAGTTAATCTGTAATCGTCAGTCAAGAAACCTTAAAAACATCTTAGGCCAATTAACTCAAAGTAAAATTTCCGCGATAATTTCACCAACCGTGATTTCAAAATCCAGAACCCATAGTTTGATTAAAATATTCAAGATATCTACAAATTCATTTTTTTTTGTAATGACCTCATAGCAGAATTTAGTACTGTTTCTTCGTTTATAGGTAAATAATAATCCATGAATCGAACATTAATTGTAAGTTCTAATAGGTAGAGTGTAATAATTAAAATTTTCATTCATTTCTAACGCCTTCAAAAAGGGGAGGTTGTTAATTGGACTCTTTTTATGTGTTAGTGTATTATGAGATTTTTCACCTACTATGAGCCATTTTCAATAGTGCTTTTTTTATTTAATAAAATATATCTCAAGGGTAGGTATTTATAGTCAATTCTAAATTTGTAAGACGTATTTAATCCTTGAAAAAGACAAATAAGGAGACGATTCCCATGTATCAAAACTTTTGTTTTGGTTTGCTCCATATCTATAAATAAAATTTAAAGTTGGTTTTTATTTTTTGAAAAATTGACGTTTTTTCTAAGATTTCTACACCTATTTATTATGAAATGTCCCTTAAAATGTCTGCAGCAAAATTAGTTCTTGATTGAATTAATTCGTGTCAAGTAATCCAGCACACCTGTGGTTATCTATTTTTAATGGTTAAACTAACTGAAAATACTAGATCAAGGGCAATAGTGAAAGAATAAATAACCATCAATTTGCTTTTTGAAGGAGAACTTAAAATATAGGTTTCTTATTTCACTAACTTTTATTGCAGTTAGTTAGAATGCTAAATTATTTTTTATTATCTGTAATTTGTGTTTAGATGCAAAGTAGGATGGTGGGGTAAAAATTGCAACAAATGTTTCCCATATCCTGGCTGTGTCAACGGAGACTGTAATAGACCATGGGAATGTAATTGCAGACCTGGATGGGGAGGATTACTTTGTGACGAATGTGAGTAGATGTTATTGATTTTATTCTAGAAACAAAACTCATTTCAAATAAAATAAAATAGTAACAGAGGTTTATTAAAGGAAATGAAGCATAAATATTTTTAAATTAGGACTGTTAGATGCTAAATACCGCAGGGCATATTTGAAACAAGAGAACTAATGAAAGAAAATATGAAATAGAATCATCAGAAATATGTATACTTTCTGAAATTTATTTTCTGCATTTTGGAGGAATATTACGTTACATGGGGGAAAATAATTGATTAAAAAGCTGTAACTGGCGGCAAATATTTAACGAATTATGTACATAATAAAAGGATTTTTCGTTTGATTTAAAAAAAATAACATCTTCAGGTTTCACCATAATCTCATCCAAGTGTTTAAAAAATTCTCTTCAAATAAATAGTCGGTTTATAGGGCGGGACTATACGTAATAGAATTATTATAAGAAAAATCTGCTGCAATTCTTGATCACTAACAGATAATTTTTTATTTTATTTCAGCTTTGGACTTCTGTGAAAAGAACCCAAACACATGCCAAAACGATGCTAAATGTATCTCGTTAACCAAAGAAGATGGAAGTTACAAATGCTTATGCAGAGAAGGAACAAGGGGTAGAAATTGTGAAATTATCATGAATCCACCAATAATGTATCCTACAACCACCTTGTCAACTACCACATCATATTCTCTATCTAATGTCACATTAACATCCTCCACGATGTCAACTACGTTGGCCACAGACTTGGATATTGACAAATTTGGCAATAATCAAACTGACTTGGAAGATCAAAGTCTAATTAACCATGATATTGATAACGAAACTCGTTGATAAAGTACATTTTCTTGCTAGTCTTTTAGGTAGTTACGAATAGAAAACTTTAGGTACCTAGCATACAACCTGAGCACTATTTATTACTGAACTAATTTATTATTTATTTATTTATTAATGCTATTGTTTATTTGATTTTTATTGTGCTATTAAAATAAAGTACTATTGGAGAATAAATACAACTGTTTCTTTTACCTAACTAAACCTTATTTTCTTTAAGCAAGTTTTGGCTTCTTTTGGTCTAGAAAAACCAAATTAACTGATTTTGACAAAATTTAAATACAAATCGAAGTGCCGATGAAGAGGATACGCTATATATTTTTCTTATAATAATCAAAATAAAAAATAAACTTGTTACTTCTCAAATACACATTCAGGTTTTTTGATTTTAAACCTTTTCTGTCATGGGTAAATTATAATATGATGATGATGAGTACTTTATGGTTATTTTGACAATGGCAAATAATAGAATTCTAAGTAAAATATGAACATTTATCAAGATGCAGTTATCAAAAATTCAGCAATATTTGAAAAGCAATTCAAGGATTAACAGAAACGTGCTCATCAGTTTTATTGTGGAGAATGAATGAGAAAAATAAGAACGAGAAACGAGGGAAAGAAAGAAATGAAAAAAGCCCTTTGTGGTACAGAAAAAAGCATACAGAATTACTTTAAAACTCCAACTAATTTGTTGAATTGTTTATAAAAAGGATTAAATTATTTTTTTAAATTCACAAAACAAAATCTTTTTCTTATAAAATTGTAGGAACAATTCTAAATTATATAAAAACTCAAATGAGTACCTTTCATTTAATGAGTTTATTTTCGCAGAATTGTTAAAAAGGTCCAAAACTTTTTGAAAATCTATAAAAATCATTTTATAAATACGCCTCCTCTTTGTAGTGAGCTTTTATTCATGAAATTGTTTTTAAAAACGACAAAAGTTTTCATCAAAGTATGCAGAAAATGTTTCTAAACAATTGAGGGATGAATTTTAAAATGTATTGAACTTGAATATGTATCCATCACTTAATGAGATTTGGATAGGTTCTAACGCTGCTTAAAATTAGCTATAAATGTGCTATTTAATCATATTTTCATGTTTAATAAAAATAAAAACAAATGTCCCTATACCGTATTTTGTTCTTTCCCTATTGTGTAAATATTTTTTTAATTCAACTAATAATTCAACAGAATGAACTATATCACTTAAGGCTAATGTCAGCATAATAACCAAAGTTTATATCAATGTAATAATGTCCAATTTGAAAGAGTTTCTGTTTTTTTCTTAAAAGCTAATAAAATTGTTCTCAATAGTTTCTGAAAAATTACCTTCCATCCTGAGCGCAATCCTCTGCTCCTCCGTAGTTATCCTGCGAAGCAATCTCTTCTTTATTTGAACCTGCAAATAATTTGGCACAATGAAATGAGGAAAAGAATTTAATATCATTTTTACAATAAAGTATTTCATAGTCTATGAAACGAGAACGGTTTGACATGACATTTATTTATCATGAATTTCTGCAAGGTTAAATATCTTGCAAAAATTCAATTGTACAAATTGTTGTAATGATACATTACAGAAACGTTAGTTTTTATTTACACGAGATTAAAAAAGAAAACATTTCTTCATTTCCCATTAAATAGTTTTAAACAATATAGGCATTCCATCATGATCCAGTGTATTGAGGATTGTAGAAAGTGATAGAAAGTTACTTTACTTACTGGATCTTTACTTATTGTGAGGATAAAGGCGAAGAATCACACTAATGTAATTTTATATTTTAAGATGGGTCACCTGAAATAATTATTTAAAGGGAATATGGATGTATGAAATAAAAAAGTTGTCATGAATAGTCAAAGATTCATAGTTAAAATTAGCTACAGAATTGAAAAACGTCCCACCAAAATTTTGCTTAGGACCATAGATCTCAGAGTTAATTTGCATTAAAATGATTATCATATTTCGTTAATTTTGTGGATTCAGTGCCTTGTTTGAGTAAAACACAAAAATATATAGCTAACAATTAAATCCCAACTACTCAAAATATAATAACTCTAAAATAGTCAATAATAAATTTATATTAAGGCAGTTCAGGAATATAAACACCACTTTTCAATAGCTCCAATTTAGATAAAATATCGTTTTTGCAAGCATCAGTTATTAATTATGTTATGGCCGAGCGGTTCCATTTTTTATCTGTTCCTTAAAACGTTCTAATCTTTAGTTTTATACAATAGCTTTAGGAACTCAGTTCACTTTCGTAAAGCTGTCATATTAATCAAATTAAAAATAACTGTTCCGGTAGATAGTATTTCACCCATCTGATTATGTTTGCGTAACAATAAATTCGAATTAGGATTATTGTCGCAAGTCCCACAGTAGTCTTCCACGTTAAATTAAACAAACTAACTAGATACATACCGCAATTTCTTAACACCCGTCTAATTTTTCAAAGTCGAATCGGATACGCTCCGATTTAATTTACGGACTACAGAGCTGTAGGTATTACGTGTGTAAACATTCACGTTGCAAATATTTTATTGAAGAGCAAGCAAGCAGCATCGCCTTACTAGACCGTGACCAAATGAATAGGTCAATATTACACAATATCGTCACGGTAAGTTCAACCGGAATCGTAATAAGAAACGTAAAAGATATCTACAACCACAACAAGTGAAGTTATATAGACAGGGCGGTTCACCCTCAAGTTCAATAAATTAACTAATGACCCTCCAAATCCGCCCTTCAAAATAAAACTGAATTTTGTCGATAATTCAATGTGTCTGATAATAGTTCGCAAATGAACGTATTAAATACCAAAAATAAAAAAAAATGTACCTAATACTCATGAGGTTGGGGTGCCCACAAAATGTAACTACCATAACTGTAGATTAAAAACATGCAATATATATAGCTCACAAATGAGAAGTCAGTAGTTCAACACAAAATTTACTCAAATAAATATATAAATCACGCCAATATTATAAAGGCGAAAGTTTGTATATGTGAGTGTGTATGTTTGTTACGTCTTCACGTCTAAACGGCTGGAGCGATTTTAATAAAAATTTGGTATGGAGTTAGCTGACACCCTAAATTAACACATAGGCTACGTTTTACTGCGGGAAAATATCTTATTCCCATGGGAAAATCGATGAAAATGAATTCGCGGAATATTATAAATGCGAAAGTAACTCTGTCTGTCACAATCTCGCCTAAAATACTGAACCGATTTAAATGAAATTTGGTACAAAGATAGTCTAGAGCCTGAGAAAGGACATAGGCTACTTATTAATGCGAAAAAAAAAGGTTGTAAGGGGTTGAAATAGGAAAGTTTGTGCGAAAATTCCGTAACTTTAAAAGATTGTTTAGGCTTTTGATTAGATATAAATAAATACGACATTCAATGTTTGTGAAAATTTTACCCTAAAGGGAATAAAATTAGCCGATGAAAGTTTTTGTGTAATTACGTCGTCCAAAAAGCTTAGGGCTCATAAAATTAATATATTAAGTGTAAAAGGTTATAGAGGTTTTGGTTATTTGGATCAATAAAAGTAGTTGAATACTAAGCTATATAAACTATTTTAAACTATAATTAAACTATATTAATCTGTCTGTCTGTGTATTACGCAATCACGCCCAAACTACTGTACAGACATAGATAAGTAGATATAAAGCTTGAGGCTTGAAACTTATTTTTTAGGCTTTTGATTAGATATAAATACGACATTTAATGTTTGTAAAAATTTTACCCTAAAGGGGGTAAAAATAAGGAATGAAAGTTTTTGTGTATTGACGTCGGCAAAAAGGCTTACGGCCCAGAAAATAAAAATATAGAAGAAAAAAATTTTAAATGCTGCCGAAAGTCACTATTCCACGCGGACGAAGTCGCGGGCATAGCTAGTGATAAATAAAGGGTTGTTCAAAAGTAACGCACAAAATTCATATACTCTGCACGGGTTATTTTTTAGAAAAACGTTGAAACACGTCAATTAATTTAAATTTTTGTTTGTCTTTCAACCCCCTCCCTGCAACCCGTTAACCTGTAGTTACCCCAATTGTTTTCATGGCACCTAGGTCATATGGGAGCTCTATGAGAAGCTCCTATAAAACTCAATTCGATAATGTCAACAAAGTAGGGATCAGCTCATTTTGTTTCGGTCAAGAAAGTCCTCATATTCTTTTAAATTAAATGTAATCGCTTGCACTCATCTGATTCGACTTAATGTAACAGATACCAAAAGTAACCGCCTTTTACTTGACATGCACTTAGTGTAGTAGTAAATATTATCAATTGTACATCCTTATCCTACTTTTTAGATTCTCAATACTATGTGGTATATTAATTTTGAGACGCTCTTTTTAAAATACCTGTATAAAAAGAAATCCAACGGAGTAATGTCTGGAGACCATGGAGACCATTCGTTTACTAAAAAAATTGTATCAAGTTTTTTATCTTCATTTAAGGCGGGTTTTCGGCCCATGTTGTGTAGATCCCGTATTGACCCCTGGCCTTCAAATTTGTGAAATATTCTACTCAAAGATGTCCGTGAACTTGGGATCTCAGGATATTTTACATTTAACAACACACAAATCTCATACCGATTCCGTACCTTGTCTCCACAACCCAGCATCATTAAAATTTCAATTATCCTAAATGGTAAGGTTGGAGGTTACTAATTTACCAGCTGGAAATATTCGAAATACGGTTGATAGTGTTTAGCTCAGACTCAGTGCGTGTCAAGTAGAAGGTGATCACGTTTGGCATTTGTTACATTAGACCGAATAAAAAAAAAAGTATGAGGACTGTTTTAACTGAAACAAAGGGATCAAACCCCTACTTTAGCGTTACTTAGCATTATCGGATTGGATTGAATTTTAGAGGAGCTTCTCATAGAGCCCCCACATGATCTAGGTTGCCACTTGAAAGAAAAAGTTGGTGTAGCTACAGATTAAGGGGTGCTCGAAGTTTTTTCCTCCATTTTTGGTGCCGACAAGACGTGTGTGTGTGTTTTTCTGTTCGTGTTTTGTGCTTCTACTTGTGTGAACTTCTTACCTTTTTAATATTTTACGTAAATTTATTCAAATTAAGTATTTCGTTAATTTTCATTAATTTTTCATAACTTCTCGAAGCACTCTTCTAAATTGTTATTTTTTAATTAATTTTAACTATTTTGTCAATTGTTTTTTGTTGCCACGAGGCATTTCGTAAATCTAATTTTATTTTTTTTAACGTTTTGGGCATTTCTGGCAAAGCGTCAGGGTTTTCAGGAACCACCACTGCTCTACCAGGAGCTAAATAATTTTTCTTTGTTTGACAAAGTGGCGCAGGAGCATTTTCTTAAATTCAATTAATTTCATTTTTTTATTAACCTACTATTATTGTGCTAATCAATAAGAAATAGTTCCGTTAAAACTTACGTAGTATACTAAAAGATTAATTCCAGCATATGTTTTATATGGTTTCACTAATACTGTAAAACTATAAAATTATGAAATCTTGGAATTTCAGTGTTTTCATTTTGGTAAAATCACGTAGACGCAATAAATTTGAAAGGGATAAGGAGAAATGTTAGATTAGGTGTTTGACAGATTACCTTATAGTGTATTAAACTTAGTTGGTTAGCAAGTAACTTACTGAAGTCGGCAGCAGACAAAAGGGAACATCAAAATGGATTACAGTTAAACTTTGCCTTCGAAGACAGTACCTACATACATTTCCGAACAAACAATAAGACGTGAATATACCCGTCCGCCGAATGCTTTGAATGTATAGTTTACAGTAATAGATAGTGAAGTACAGTACCTACTATTAATTGAAAACTAACAATGTTTCAATAAACTCCACATCAGAACCTATAACATCATCACTATGAATTATTGTTCACCCAAGTTAAGTTCTGACAAAAAAAATTGTTTAGTTGCGATCATTCATAATCAAATTCAATTTAATCAACTACATATTATTGCCATAAAAGCTATTATATATTTATATATTACGGTTTGTTATTCGTAAAATTTAAATCAGTACGTAAAACAAATTTTAAATTTTGTATAAATAGTACCTAAATTAGATACCTACTAATACAAAGTTTTCACTTGTTTAATTAAATTCGTCTGCCTATATGTATATATTATTTAATAGTAACATTCTAAAGGAAAAGTCGTCTAGCTTTAAAGAAATAAAAATTGAATACATAATATGAATGACCAAACAATAAAAAAAGAAAGCCTTTCGACGTTTCGGAAGTAAATCATATCTCTACGACCCATTCATGATGGCAGGAGAAACTAAGGACGACAACTACTACAGAAATGGCAATAATAATTATGGCGATACGATGTAAAAACAACAAGTTCAGCCAGCGCCTTGCAATAAAACTAGCGGGAAATGTTGGCTGTACACTTGTCCTGCTGACGTATTTATTGGAACGGCATACCAAGTTACTAAATGTAAGAGTATTGACATTTAGGAAGTATTTCCACAATGGCACTTTTAATTTCACAATTTTACTTGGCTACGACTCTTAAAACGCGAAACTTAAAATTTCAAAACTGTTGGGCACATTAATTACATCTCGATCTAAGCTAAAATATTACCCTTTACTTCCAAGCAGCAAGACCCTGTATATTATAAATATAAATGTTAATTGCAATAGGTAATACATTTATTAGGTCAGAAAGGAAAAATTAACAAAAATTTGAACAGCTTTCAAATTATAATGCTAAGTATTTTTTAATTTTTATTTTCCTTTATATTCAGTATTTACTGTCTAAAGGTAATCGGAGGACCTTTAACTTTACTGCGAATTATTCATTAAAAAGGTTCATTGCTTTCTACCACTTTTACTTTCTGTTATGGGGTCAAATTAAAGATTCATATATAAAGCAACTATAAACACTTTTTTATTTCGAAGTGACTGTAGTCCAGAAAATAAAACTAATAGAAAGGTAACCAAATTTAACTGCAAATAAATAACAGAATCAGACCTCAATTTATAATATTTGATTCTATTTAAAAGAAACAGAAAAGTTGATGGGAAATTCCATTACAAGCATCTAACCATTATTTAAGGATATTAAAGTGTTTTTAATGAACTGAAAGATGTTGGACAAAAAGGAGGATAGCTAATTTATTGAAAGGAAGAAGGCATGAAGCATATTGACCAAAAAATAATTATTCAATTTAATTTTCCATTAAACTTATCAATATTTTGTAATTCCTTTTCTGTAAACTCATACAATAAATTATTACATCGAGTACTTTTACTTATTTATCTTTCAAAAACTGTTAAAACTGAATCCGAGTATATATTAAATATTTTGCTTTCGATTCATTGTGAATCATGATTGAATTAAATCAAGAAATAAATAAGTTAAATATGTACAAATAGTACTAGCCATTAAATAAATAGACAAATGGAAAGGGGATATTATTTACAATATTAAATTCTTAACAATGTTTTTCGTGTAACGCGATATTTGCATTGATACAAGAAAATTGAAAGCATCGCAATTATTCCTTGGAGCAGAAGAGTTCAATGGTAATGGCTTTTACTTTCATATAATTTGCAGACCTTTTGCTTACCCACTGTTATTATTTTACAAAACGGTTGTGCCATTTACATTGTAGATTCTACCTAAAAAAAGGCCTTTCGACGAAAGTAAAGAACTCTAATTTAATATTATAAATCACTATTTCCCTCTAAAATGATAAAATCGAGAAAGTAATAAATCGACAAGATTTTCCAACAACACGGAAGAAGTCGACTTTTCTATTTACAGTAATATTAGTCTGTAATAAGAGATCTTGCAGCCTCGAAAGTTTCATTAAAGAGGGCTTGCTTATATGTTTGTGAATGGAGCAGGGTTTTGAAGCAGTAAAAGTGGCCAATATTGATCGCATTAACCCAACAAGATGTTAACCTACGATTGCAGAGTTCTAATTGTCTCAAAAGCTTTCTGGCTGTGAAACGTTTGATTTTTTGCGCATAAAGGTTTAATTCTTCGTAACATCATAATAAAAAAATAATGTCGAACAAAAACAAACGGAATTGTTCATTAACTAAATGTTAAATAAAAGTTAATCTTTAAACAGCGCACTTGCACTATTTATGAATAATATTTACAATAACGATTAAAGGAGGAAGTTTCACTAATGTACTGAAATGTACTCGACAATTTTGTCACTGGAGTACCTACAAAAATAAAAGTACATGTGTAGAAACAATATATAGATAGTTACAAATGGGGGAGGGTGGCTGATTACAAATTGTATATAATTGGTGGCAAATTGTGAGAAGAATGTTGTTATTGGTTATTAACTAAGTTGGAATATTATTCAATGCTTTTTTTATTTCTAAATTATAACTTTTATGAACACGATATACCAACAAAACATAACTCCTAGTTTTACGCTTTAAAAAGACACCGTAGCCTTTCGCTTATTTAAACTTGGCGCGTGTGACTCGAGTGAATGAGTCGCAAATAAGAGGAAGTTTGTCTATGAACTGGGGATTCCCCGATCTTTGTTTGAGTTTCGCTGTCTCGCTCACACCCATCATAATTTCGTCATTTCATTGTAAGTGCTATTGAGATTACAATTTTGGACTTTTTGAACGACATAAATAATTTAAAATCTTTGCCAAATAACGAACTTTTGAACCACTGTAATGATTTAAGTGTAGTACTTCAAGATGGAAAAAGCAAAGACATAGAATCTTATGAGCTTTACGAAGAACTACAACTTTTAGTGCCTAATCTACCAAACTCCATTAGAGATGCCAATCAGATGATTCAATACATAATTACAAATGATTTGGAAGACATCTATCCCAATGTTTACATTGCTATAAGAATAATGTTGACTATGCCTGTAAGTACAGCTTCTGTAGAAAGAAATTTTTCTAAGTTAAAAATTATTAAAAACTACTTATGAAACAGTATGCTGCCTGCTTTAGCAATAGTCTCAATCAAAGCAGATTTTGCTGCAAAAATCAATTACAAATCCTTACTAGAAGACTTCAGTATAGCAAAAAGCCGAAGAAGATTACTTTTGTAAAAAATTAAATCACTCAAGTTACAAAATAAAACCTTTTTCAAATCTATATGCTTTTCAATATTCTCCCACCGCGCAATTATATTTTTTCACTATCATCAAGAGGTATGTCGTGTCGAAGCATGTTTGGTAAGATAGGTTTATTGCGTAGATCTTGGGAACGAAAGCAAAGGGGCCTCGCTGATGCGATTTTGTCCACGCTACGCCAGTGGCACACTACAATATAAAATTTTGGTATTTTCTATATCAAGAAGGTAATTATGATTAATACAACCCGCATTTGCATCGTTTTTACTTATGACATAATTAGGGTAAAGTCGGGAGAGGTGGACTGTTTTTTAAACTTCTGCAACTTTTATATTTTTTACTAAATACTTTATTAGTATATTGCTATTGTTATACATTCTAATGATGAAACACGTTCTACATGCGATAAAAGGAATTAATGCTTTGGTCCGTCTCACCCTCACTATGGGAGTTTGGTGGACCATTCAGACGGGAGAGACGGACCACGACAAAAACATCTAAATAATTTTCTGAAAAATACATATCACCTATACAAAAGATATTTATTTACGTATTCATCTTATAAGAGTTATTTGAGCCGGTTTTTTTGAAAATAGTAATCTTTTCTGAATCCATCGCTTACAAAATAAACACTGCACCCAATCATCATTTCTACGTGTTTCTCGGTAGTCTTCTTCACACCCGGCACATTCATTTTCAAATGAATTAACGTCATCGCCACTATCGGAATCATCTAATTCAATATTTTCGTCTTCGGACGAAGTCTCGGAATACGTTTTCTCCTTTTTCTTTGTGGATTTCTTCGTTTGTTTTGCTTCTGTGCTTCTATTTGCTCATCTGTATTCAAAATTTCCGCAACTCGTTTTCCACGGTTTTTAACAGCAGTGATTTTAACAATATTTGGGACGGGAGATATGTCATCAAGTAATTGACCCGGAGTGCGCTTCTCATTAGGAGTTGTAACTGCTGAATCTTCGTCAATAATTTTAGTTGAACAACTGGGCTGTGCTGTGGTTACGCGATTCGGTAGGCAATCCAATATTTAACGGTACCAAAGGGTAAGTCCGTTCTGTAGGTGTACCAGCGGTCTCTATTTTAGCTGGGTGTACAGCTTGTGGCGTTAACAATGCATAGTCCGGGACGATGTCTGGATTAAACGGCATTATACCCGTGGCCTGAAACCCAGATACACCATCCTGCACCGTTGCTGACTTACTCCATGCTTCTCCTAGCAATTTTCCATACTGCAAACGCGTTAATCTTCTAGATGGGTTATTTTTTTATAAAAATGTAGCTTTAAAACTATACCTGTTTATAAAATGAGCTTAATATATAAAAAAGAGTTAGGTAATTTTGAAGCAATTATCTGTCATATATTTCAGTTTTTGAAATTATAGTTACTCGTGGTCCGACTATCCCTAATAGAATAGAAAGAGGTCCATCTATCCCAAATGTTAGGGAGAGACGGACCACCGGATTACAAAGGTCAAATATTGAAGTATATGACTATTTTAAGATTAAAACGCTAAACTGTGTTACATTATATATATAAGCTTTATTGAACCAAAAGTTATAGTCATACAATAAATTAACAAATTCCTCTCCACCATTACTAATACTAAACTATAATAATACCAACCCTTTTTCATTCTTTTAAAATTACTTTTAAATTTCCAATACCACTGCCACTGTCATTTACCGCCCACCCACATTCCTCCATATTGTTATTATCAATACATCCTCTCAGCACGTGCATCAGAGTTTCGCTCTCTTTCTTGCTATTATTTATTTCTCATATTTTATCTCTTTTAGTCTATTACCTTTAATAATACCTCCTTTTAGCATTTCCTTACATTCATCCACTGTTTTATTCATATTACATTCATCCAAAACATGTGATATAGATTCCCTTTCCCTCCCACATATTCTGCACAACCTATCCTTCTCTTTCAACCAATACTTACATTCATTACATTCATTACCCATTCTAAATCTTTCATAAATACTTATCTCCTTTCTTTTTACCAAATATTCAGGAACCCAGTCGCTCTGCCACTCATCCCATAAAATTATATTCAAATCTCTGGCGGACTCCGAATTATGAATACTTTTAAGATCCTCCCCCCTTATTATATCTCTGCATCTTTCTCTCACCATCATTCCAACGTTTAGTCCCATATTAGCCCAATCACTCATTTGCTCCTGACTCAGACTCAATTCCTTTAAAGCCTCCCTCCTTTCTTTATCATATTTTATTTCTCTCCCTATGTGAAATATTCTTTTCCTCCAAACTTCTTTTCTTATATCACCCTCTTCCAGCTTTCCTAACTTCTCTTCGTACATTACAGTTCTTTTTCTTGTTTCTTCAACCATCTTCCCACATCTTGTTTCTCTTCTAATTATATAATCAGGCGTACACCTATCTAAATTTAAAGTCCACTTTATGTATTTCCTATACAATATCTCCACCTGTTTTTTCTCTTTCCACCCCCATACTTCGACCCCATAAAGTATAATACTCCTTACCACAGCATTGAATAAACTTATTCTCTTATTGAAATCGTCCCTACATAGCCTTTTTCCTATATACCATATACGCCCCATTATCGCATTAGCTTTAGCTACCTGATTATCAATATGTAAGTTATCACTATTACTTTCCTCCAAAACGTACCCCAAATATGTATAAGTTTTAAGTTTTTCAATTACCTTTCCTTTCCAAATTACTTCCTTTTTTTTCATTACCCTTTCTTCCCCCAGTTTCCCCAAATTCCATATATTTAGTTTTTTCACTGTTTAACTGCAAACCCTTTCTGTCTAGAAATTTTTCCAGAACTTTCACCATGCCTTTTAGTGCTTCACTGCTCGTTGCCACCATTGCTATATCATCGGCATATGAAATTGTCCAGAATTTCTTTCTACCTACAACCAATCCCCCTTCAACTACTTTACTTATTTCATTTTCTAAATCGCTTAAATATATATTGAGTAGCTGTGCAATAATTTTACAACCCTGTCTCACACCCTTCCCCAGCCAAAATTTCCTTGACTCCCTTCCATCTACCCTTACGACTCCAGCTGTCTCCCCATACAACCCCATTATTCTATTTATTAATACTTCATCTATTCTACTAACTCTAAGCATATTTAACATTTTATCCCTTTTAACTGAGTCATATGCACCTTTTAGGTCTACAAATAAAACAAAAACTTTTCTTTTCATTTCTATATGCATTTGTATTGCATTTTTTAAAAGAAATATAGCATCAATGGCCCCTCTTCCCTTTCTAAACCCAAACTGCATTTCACTTAAAATACCTCCTTCATTCACCTGCACGTCTAATCTATTCTTTAATATCTCCGCATAAATTTTATACCCTGTATCCATAATTGTAATCCCTCTGTAGTTTCCACACAATCTTTTCCACCTCTTTTATGTACGGGCACAATTGCTCCACATTTCCATTCGTTTGGTATCTGATTCTTCCTCCAAAATTCATTCAAAATACTACTTAGTTTATCTAAAATAATATCCCCTACTTCTATCCACGCCTCCCCTGGTATCCCATCCCTTCCAGATGCTCTTTTCCTTGACAGTGAATTTATTCCCTTTAAACTTTACTTTACCCTATACTCAGAATTCCGCTTTTTTATAGATCTACCACTTCGAGAAATGTTAAACTTCATTGTTTTCTTCCTTTATTCATTAAATGTTTGATGTTAAAGTTATTTCTCTGCTTTTCTTGGTTTATTCAGGAAAATGGAGGAACGTAGAATTTGACAAACAACCATTCACTTAATCTCTTCTGAATTCATTTAGTTTACTAAATTGTCCTTTTGTCCCTATCCATTTATATTTTTTTTATTTGCATAATTCAAAAATATATGGATAAACACCACCTTAGCCTCTTGATTTGTAATGAAGTGTAAAATTAGATACCACTCGACAATAACAACTGCTAGGTAGGGAATAGACATCTAACAGTTTTTTTATGTAATCTTTAGTATCTAAATTATTGTAAATGGCCGGAATATCAGGTGTGTTCAACATTTATAGTTAGTGAAACTTTCCCTTTGTTTTTGTTCAATTTCTTTTCGAATTAATCATGCAGTTTTACAAAAATTGCACCACGGATAATTTAGCTTAATTATATTAAGTAAGCCAATAATTACCTTTTAATTAGGTACTTTTTTATTTAAACTTACCCGTTTCTTTAATCTATGTAATTTTCAGAGTGAACAAGTAACTTACCGCTTATAAACTAAAGTGAGATTTCATACTAAGTAGTTAAGCTTACATTTTGTTGAACACAACTTTTAATAGGTATATGACAAAAAAAGGCAATCTTACTTATTATTATACGGTTGTGAATTATAGCAATGGGAGGTAAATAGACCTTTTTCTTGTAGTTTTATGGGATCGACCTAATGAAAATATTCTATTTTAACAGTGAAGAACAAAATAATAGGATTTGTTCCAGCGTGTACAATAGACTCAACTCACAACTGAAGAAATGACAAAACAAGGACTGGAAGGAAACTTCAAAACAGAAAAATTTCTATCATTTGCCAGTTACATTGTTTTTTACTGAAAGTTCAGAGACCTGATCACAAAAAGATTAGACAATTTATCGGGTGCATCCTATAAAAAGTGGTTAGTATTCTTGTGAATTCAATATTTCTTACCACAATTCAATTACTTATCATTCTTCTTAGTTGGAGTGCACTTGCCAATTTTCTTAGCTTCTATCGTTTCCAAACTACTTATTGAACTACTTTTACACAATGTTATTGTAAGTACTGTCTATTAAATATTTTTTTGCCAAAATAACTAATTTATTAAATAAACCATACGTGTCGTTCTTGACTTTCCTAGGTATAGACCAGGGTCGATAATTTTTGAAACCAAAAAAAATTATAGTAGGATGAAACCCATTGGAAAAGGAAGAGAATATAACAGAAATGAAAGGAAAAATAATTTATGGGCGATCTGTGGTCGGGAAGGGGAAGGGGGTGAGTTTTTAAGGCTAAAAAACGGTTTTCCTTGATTTCCGGAGAAACTACAAGTCTTATGGAAAAAAGTTAAATGGCAAAGTTGTAGGTAATAAAAAGATCTACAACTTTTGTGTTTATACTTTTTTCACATAACCTCACAATTTGTGTGAAAAATTCAAATAATCAACTTTTTAGTTTTTTATTTTTATCTTTTACAAGACTTTTTTTTCACGACATTTGGTGAAAACTTACCTATTTATGTCCCAAACACGCTGTAACTTGTTTATTTGAAATATTTATTGTTTCACCTTATTTTTACTTAATATCGAAAAAGCACCCTAATTTTCAATCCAAAGTTCTCACGTCAAAATATCCGCTTTTTTGCAAACGTTGGTGGGCTTTTTCTGCGTTGAAATCACTACTTTCTGATGGCGTGAAAAAAATATACATTACTATGGTAAGTTTTCTCAGGAAATGCAAAAAAACGAAAAAACATAATGTTTTTAAAAATATTATAATGAATAACGTAATCAGTATAAAGTATGTGAATTCAATAGTACGATTTACATGTATATTAATATATTATGAGATTTTCTATGACATAAATAAATTAGAATTTAATAAATCAACTTTTTTACTGAAAAAATAGCAGCGGTAACATTTTTTAGATAAAATTCCCTTCATTTTTTTGCATTCCTTGAGAAAACTTACTATAGTAATGTATATTTTTTTTTCACACCATCAGAAAGTAATGATTTCAACGAAGAAAAAGCCCACCAACGTTTTTAAAAAAGCATATATTTTGACGTGAGAATTTGCGATTGAAAATTGGGGTGCTTTTTCGATATTAAGTAAAAATAAGGTGAAAAAATAAATATTTCAAATCAAAAAAATTACAGCGTGTTTGGGACATAAATAGGTAAGTTTTCACCAAATTTCGTGAAAAAAATAATATTTTTTTTAATACAAAAGTTGTAGATCAACAACTTTGCCATTAAACTTTTTTCCATAAAACTTGTAGTTTTTCCGGAAATCAAGAAAAACCGTTTTTTTACCCTTAAAAACTCATCCCCTTCCCGACCTCGGATCGCCCGTAAATAATTTTTCCGTACATTTCAGTTATATTCTCTTCCTTTTCCAATTGGTTTTATCCTACTATGATTTTTTTTTACTTTTTACTATTTTTTTAAGGCTTCAGCACTGGTCTAGTATATAATAGTGAGAATAATACTTTACACGAAGACGGAGTCCCCTATTAGATATTTTCTTAAGGACGTTTCTTCTATTTTTATTGTATCTCGCTCAAAACAAATGACTTCATCCTACATAGTGTAGATTTACCTTGAAAAATGGACATATTTACCTACTTTCATTAATATGTGCTAAAAGGGTACCTACACCATAACACAGAAGTATGATCTTTTTGCTATATTCTAATAGGTATCCTATCTGTATGTATAAGTAAATCTACTATGTGAAATGCAACGGTGCGTGATTTTACGAATGCAAAACACTTTTTTTTGCACAGACTGCCTACAATTAATTCTTTTAATATAATAGGACTGATCAATATTTGTATCTGGAACAGTTTTTGTATACGTATACGCATAAGTGTTAGTAGGTACTAATTATTTAATAGTTTTCAAGGTGATTCCAACATAAACAAAAATCAAAGCTTCGCAATACTTTTTAAAGTCTTTTAAAATTTACCCGAAATGTAAATAAGTTCCTAATTTCGACCTTGGACCGCCTCATTAAAAATTATGATTCATTCCAAACATCAATTTCCGGGAGTGAATATTTTGTAAACAATCCACAAACTTGAACTATGACTGGAAATTAAAATCTGCAATTAAATATATCTACCTGATATGCATCTTTAATTACTATTGGTAATTAATCATCGCGTCTTGTCTAATTACTTTTTAAATTAAGTGTTACTCATTCAAAGGAGATGCGTTGCTTTGCTTCCTTTTTTAAATAAATAATTACTTTATTACATGGTTTGCTTTCTAAGGTAAATTAAAACGGTTTTGTTTTTCTTTTGTTTTTAATAAATATTTAGCTAATCGTGCAAAAAATAAACTAACTCAAAATACAATTGGATTTATTACTTCTCAAATATGCATAATTCGCTTAAATTTTTGAACTTCTGTCTTTTTATTATTTTTAAGTGACTGTATAATAGCGTCCACATTTAAATTTCGACCATGGCAGTTAATTCACAACCCATGACTAGTTAATTAAAAAAAAAATCAGGAGAATTAGACTGGAGTAAAGGACAAAACAACTTTTGATTCTAAATAAATGTAGGACAATTATAATTACCATTTACTTAATGTATATATTTCTCGCTTCTAAACTTAAAGCGACGGTCAATCATCCGAAATAAACGCGATAATACGCATGTCACTAATTGTCACCCAAGAAAGCATATAATGTACTTATTTATGCATTGAAATATAAAATGACATAATTACGTTCTGTTTCATGAAATGGAGTTCTTTTATTTTACATTCTTTATGCTTATTACAAAACGTAATAAGTAAGTTTTTCTCAAAGGCTAATTTCATTTTAGTTTTGACACGAGAATTTTTATGCCTTTGTGCAGTAGAAGTGTACACCTTTGGTTATAATTATATGAAAAGTTTTTATTTTCCATCCTCATTGCTACAAAAGAAATGAAATAATTATTATGTACGTAAATGTCTCATCAAGCACTGCGGAATTACGAGTACGAATTAAATAATTTAAAATGTACGGAATATAATAAATTCTAAAACTAAACAAAGAAAAACTTTTACCAAGCTTAAAAAAAATATGGACCGGAAAAAGA
Organism: Agrilus mali; assembly: GCA_029378335.1. NCBI lineage: Eukaryota > Metazoa > Arthropoda > Insecta > Coleoptera > Buprestidae > Agrilus > Agrilus mali. The sequence continues at coordinate 17,245,251 of CM055657.1, forward strand.
AAGCAAATACTGTATAGGAATGTCTTCGTCTAACTAAATAAATGTACCTAAATGCTCTTATCCTAAAAAGTTTTTTTAATTTAAAATTATGAACGTCTCCACATTGTATGCAATCGAAAAAAAGCAAATAATATACTGGATGCATAATAATTTTGAGTAGATATACAGGGTTTTTCAAGTTGATGGGCTATTAGAAGTATATAAATTAGTAGAAGGAATTCAATTCTGAAACTTGGGCTCATTTGGTTATTCTTTATGACGCTTCTTTAAAAAATATTTTGAAGTTCGATTTACATCCGGTTATACCGGAAGTCGACACCAACTCCCTTATTTTAAATGGAATGGTATATTTTTTACGCTGAATTCGAATAAAACGTGTAATTCTAAAGTAAGTTTGATAAACAACTTGTATGCCTATGACGATCGGTTTCTGAGTTAATTTAATTTATAGAAAAAAAATCGCTACCGCAATCCAAATTATAAAAAATCATAACTTCTACAAAATACGACTCAGACTGTAGAAATGTTTACTAGTAACAGCTGAATATTAGTGCTAATGCATTGACAAAATTAAACTAAATAATTTTTACAGGGCCTTCAAAATAAAATTCTAAAATTTAAAAACTTCAGACACGAAAAACTTCGTTTTTTTAAATGGCACCTACCATTTTTTATTTTTTCAATCGACTCCTTTTTTATCCTCTTTTGATCTATTTATAGATACTTCCTATTGTTTTATTTGAAAAATTTTGAGTAATTTAGAATTTTTAAAATATAGATAATTTCATTACTTTTGGCTTAATAAGAGTGTGCGTTGGACAATTGACCACTAACGACAATCAAAGCAAAATCACAGTAAAACCTTTTTGATCGCTTAATTTCTTTTGGGGAGATGTTCGAGACAAACGTTTATAATAAATGCTTCAATTGAAGTTTTAGTTTTCGATTATTTTTTTGTAACAGAAATTAATCGAAAATGCGATTTTTGCAGTTAATCATGTTTGAAATTTTTAAATATTAGAATTTTATTTTGAACGCCCTGTATAAATGGTTTAGTTCAATTTTGTCAAGGTGTTAGCACTAATATTCAGCTATTACTAGTAAAAATTTCAACAGTCTGAGTCGTATTTTGTGGAAGTTATGATTTTTTTTCTATTAATTAAATTAGCTCAGAAACCAATCGTTATAGGTGTACAAGTTGGTTATCAAACTTACTTTAGAATTACACGTTTTATTCGAATTCAGCGTAAAAAATATACCATTCCATTTAAAATAACGGAGTTGGTGTCGACTTCCGGTATAGCCGGATGTAAATCGAACTTGAAAATAATTTTAAAAGAAGCGGCATAAAAAATTACCAAATGTTTCATAATTGAATTCCTTCTACTAATTAATATACTTCTAATAGCCCATAAACTTGAAAAACCCTGTATATGTTGCTCACTAATACGATAATTGAATAAGGGAATCAATTCTACTCCCACATAGCATCTCTATATTGAAATATAGAGATTATTAATGTACGTTCATTAATAAGATGAGTTGTTTTTATTTATTTTGGATCCGTTCATCCCCTAAGTGAGATTTGATAAATTTATTATTATTTATTTAACTACTGTTTGAATTAAAAAGTTGACATGATATTTTCTATATATTTTCTATTCATGATGAGAAACAAGAGTCTTATGAATCCCAAAATATAACCATTTTGAAATAATGATTTATTTGATATTAGTATTAATATTTATAAACATAATGAATTAAATAATGATCTTATTATATTGTTAGAGCCAACAATTCCTTATTACTACATAAATTCAAAAATTGAATTGATGAAGTTTTTTAGCAGTGTAACTCCATATTAATGAATAAAACACTTTAACTACGAGTTACAAAATTCATTTATTTGTATCCACTACACTTGTTTCGACACACAGTGTCTTCTTCAGGTGTTAAAGTAATCACTTCACCACCTGAAGAAGACACTGTGTGTCGAAACAATTGTAGTGGATACAAATAAATGAATTTTGTAACTCGTAGTTAATGTATTTTATTCATACTTAAATTCACACTACCTACATGTTATTTATAAATAATATTCTCTAGCATTTTATACAACTTGATTTCATCTAAAGAAGCATAAATTAACAAAACCAGAAACATTTACTTGTTTAGTTACGTTTTTATTTTGAAAAATTATTTAGTGTTAACAACTAAAATAGTATTAAAAGGAAGGGTATGTATTCAATCTTATACGAGAAAAATCAACGAACTGAGGTCAAAATTGCTCTTTTAAGAAAATTGTACCCCGTTTTATTATATTAAGTTTCATAGACGTGACGACAGCATTTTTTTAGCATGACTTTTTTACATTGTTTAGGTGTCAATAAATATATAAAAAATAATGCTCTCATGTCTAAAAAATCTCGATTTTGACCTCAAATTGTCAAATTTTCTCATGAATAAAACGTAATCACTGTTTAATCACTGTTAATCTAGTGACTTGTATTTTATTACAATAATGAGAAATATAAACAAAAATGTAATTACATTTTTCCCCATATTGGGGCACAGAAAAGAAACTCACTTGGTAAATTTTCGCAAAAATTTATTATCAATCTGACAGTTGTTTCGACAATTATTCGTAATTAGACTATATCTATTCTTTGAAACTGACCGAATAATGGTCAAAAAAATTATCTATCAGATTAATAATAAATTTTCCTGAAAGTGTAATTTTTATTTGTGATATGTCTTTTCACATATAAGTCATCATTGAATCCTTGAATTTGATCACCCTTTTTCTGGCTTATTGATAAATTTATGTAAAAAAATATCCCTAATATATTCTGGCAATGTAAATACCACTCAGTTTTCTGTAAATGTCACAGTTTATGTAAATCTGTTATTTATTTTTACGTAACAGGGCGATTTTGTTATTAGTCATGTTTTAGTAACACTCTGAATCGTTATTGGTCAATCATAATTGTCATTATTTAAATACTCTCTGCACGATCTGAACCTTTCAGACAATGGTACCTACTATTTAAGCACTTGAATTAAATGATAGTCAACGTTATCTGAATCTCAATCTTAAGTGAACCGTAACTCACAATGATCGATATAAGTAAGGAAAATATGAAGATTTGACACTGGTGCAACGATGGCAGGCAGAGAAAGCGAACTCGATCTAATCAAAATTTCTTTTTTTAATCGCGTTGTCGCTTTGAGCCAGGTTTGTATTTCAGCCCGGCTGAGGAGCATTGAAAATTTGATAAAAAGTGAAGGGAATATATAAGTCATCAAATCACCGGCAACGTTACTATTCATGTCGGTACAGTGTAACCATGTGCAGACCAGTTTTGCGAGTAAGTAGAACATTTGTTCATCATCCACAATAACAATAGTTCATCTAATCAGGAAGTGTAAATAAGTGATATTTTTGTTGGTAAAAAAGTGCAACAAAGGTGAAACAGTTTAAAATCACATGAAAGTATACTGTGTGTCTAAAATATAATTCCCACAAACGCACTGATAGATATTGTTGATTGTGTACAACGAGCCGGGCTTAAAATAAAAAAAAAACTACACTGTATAAACTGAAGAATGTAATAAAAAGCACAAAAACTTTTCACAAATATATTTACTAAATTACACAACTATAGCTTCGCTATGATAAAGCTTTTTCAAGTGTTGGTATTGTACAAACTATAGTCGTGTAATTTAGTAAATATATTTGTGAAAAGCTTTTGTGCCTTTTATTACATTCTTCAGTATGTACTACTTTAACTAATTTTATACGCTGTATCACCCCCTTATAATATAAAAATATCTAGGATTATTTACGACATTGAAATCATCTAAATCCTTGGAAAAGGATGAATGGGGGCAGATTAGATACTACGCAAAATATTTAAATTTAATTAAATTATTTGAAGTTAATGCACACAGTTATCATCGTAGTTATGAAATAGAATTATTTTTTGAGTCAATATACACCTTGACACCTATATAAACTCCTTTTTATAGATTCATCCACGACTATGTAATCATATTCTAAAAATGTTGATTAAAGTAAGAAAAACATTTCTTTTTTTGGTTTTTAAGAAAATCAAAAGATACAATTGCACATTTGTTTATTTTTTCTTTTTAATAAATAATTAACCTCCAACCTACGACTCATTCTATTAAACAAGTACCTATTTACATAAAAACCAATTATGAGAACTAGTTACACATGCATATTGATTGATTTTTTTAATGTTTTAATTAATAGATCGATTTTGTTTCCAACCTCTTCGAATTTCTTACTTCATGTTATATAAAAATATCACTATTCACAAGCGTAGATAATTAAAAACTAATAAATAATTTTTTATAACTTCCTCAATAAAAATAACAATTGTGTTCAAACAAATAAAAGTTTTATACTATAGGTACGTATGTAAATATAAATACACGGAAAATTTTAATTGTTATTTTATAGCTGATTAGCGTACAAGTACTTATGTATAGGTATCTACTTTATACCTATGATCTGTTGAAATTAGAATCGATAACTAATGGTCCTAATAGCCGTATGATATTGGAAAGTCACATGCGTATATCTGCAGCTTTACAAATTATATTATTAATTCTTATTCAAAAGACAGTTTAATAAGTAGCCGTACCCGCTATTTGTTCTAGAAAGTAATATTTCATACATTTATTTCGAAATAATTTACAATCATTTAACACAAATTTTGCCTCATATCTCAACAAATTGAAAAGGCAAGTCAAAATCCTTCTTTTTGTTTCCAAAGATCTTCAAGGATAACAAACTAATTAACTAAACAAAACGGTAGAGATTGGATTTTAGATTACTTTTTTTGTAATACTCTTAATTAGTTACAAAACGGACGCTACTTAAACTGAAATTATTTAACTTCCGTAAACATAAGTAATAAAAAAAAATATTTAAAGGAATCTTATAGCTTTACTTGTAGCTAGATAATAACTATAACAACTGCTAGCCTGACAAGTTTCTCTTTAGTTTGTCATTAACTTGTCCATTGCAGATATAAGATATCATTTATTTATTTTCTATCCTAATATCATTCAAGACTGTTGTAGACCACTTTCACCACCTTCATTTATATCACTCACTGATCCTAATACTTATAATAATTGCAATTTCTTACCCACTGTACGCGTGCTCGCGAATGACTTCTAACCATTTATTTCTATATTTGTGTCTTTCACTTACAAGAGATTATTACAAATAAAAAACATGTTAAATCTTAATTACTATTTTTTTTTATTACTGTTATATGCTCTGTTTCATAAAAAAGGGGACAAAAATGCATTTTATGTAATTCTTCATGTACTTTTACCATTAGTTAGTATTAACACATTAGGTACATAGAAAGTTTTTGAAACTAGAATGCATATTAGCTTCCTGGTATGCAAGTAAGCAAAATTAAGGTAATTGTTCGTAAAAGGCGACCTAATTCAAATCCAGTAAAGTACAATAGCATTCTATCCTACATATTATGTTGAGTAACTTTAACGACTTGCCAAAAAAACTCTGGAGATACGTACATACACTACAGGTACAAACTAGCGAATAATGCAGGAAGTAGACTTGTAAATATCTTTTATTTTTTGCCTTGCACTTCCTGTACAATATCGGATGTTAATTTGTGATAAAATTGTTCTTGTGCATTATTTAAATAACGTACTCAATAAGTCTGTTCCTTCACTCAGGAATTTGACACGGTTAGTTTATTATTAAAGTTAATATTGGTTATTACTTTTAAACAAACACCGCAATTAAAATAATCGCTTCTTAGTTAAATAATCTTGAATCTTACAATAGTCATTAAGTATATTACAAATAGCTAGCACAATTTAAATGCTGTTTACTTTTACACATGGGTATCAACGACCTCTTAGGATGAGCATTCGTTGCAAACCGTCATGCTGATGAATGAACGAATGAATGAAAATATATTCCTCGTGCATTCTTTCATTCATAACTGCGGATGTTGCATTCAACATTCACGTATCCACATGATATTGAATTTTACCTAAGTAGAAGCTAATTTCCACTTATTTTAAACAGATGTTTCTTTTTAATGTTAGAAAATATTATAAATCTTGTACACTATTTTATTGAAAATCGAATTGTTAATTAGCCCGTGTTTGGTATTTAATTCAAATATTGCAAACTTTCCACAAAAATTGCACTCAATCGCCGTAACATGCTGATTTCTCTCAGTAATAATAATTTATGCATAGCAAAATATAAAGTCTGATTTGCACATACGTTAACAAGAAAATATTGTCACCGGAAGTTTTGATTATACCTATGTACATATATAAATAAATAATTTTTAATTGCTGCATTCTTGGCAAATAAGTAAAATTTAAACAATTTAAGCCATATATCTATGTTTATTATTTATATACTGACTTTGATAAAAAATACAATTAAACAATAATTCAGAGGCACAGCACGAATTTAATTTTTTTTTCGTCCTTTTAGTAATTAATTTGATTTACTTTAGTTTAAAAAATTTTTTGTGTATTTTTGCCTTGACATATAGGAACATATTATGTATTAATAATTTTATAAATTTATTATATAGGTACTACCTGCATGGGTATCTACAACATACCACTACAAGTAGGATTAAAAATAAATACTGAAATATGCTTTACGCGAGGTCCTTGCAGGTCAAGAAATAAAGATTGCCTGGAGATAAATATGATTTATATTTTAGCAACTAATTACGTATCGGTATTCCACTAGGATACATACCGCAGGAATAACCTTTAGCAAATTGAAAAGTAGCTAACCGTCAATATCGTTAAAATTTATAACATTTAGTTGGAACTTTAATATTACAAGACGTTTGCACCGCGATGACGATGGTGATAAGAAATATCGTGGTACATACCTCGTAAAATTGCTGAAATGACATTAATAATTTCTTAACTGCTTAACCTTTCCTAGTCAAAAAGCTATTTCTTAAAGGTGAAATATAGAAGAACAATTAAATCATTTTCAGTCGATAATGCAAAGTTTTAACTTGTCGACACGAAGAAAATAAAATAAAAATATTGTAAATTTGAGAAAAATTTGGGAATCCATATACGCGAAAGGTATGACGGAGCTTATATGGGTAGAATGGCAAGGGGATGAGGTTTCAGGATATCTAAGAGAAGGAAAAAGTATAGAGATAATAGCTAGATTCAGAATGGGGAATGAGTGTTATGAGAATAAGTTTAGAAGTATGTGGGGAGAAGAGTGAATCAATGGAGCATGTATTAGAAGAAGTAACGGGGAAGCATGAGAGGGAAGAACTTGGAAGGATAATAAATGCGGATGGTAGTGGTCTGGCCCTATTGAAACAAATTTTTAAAAAGAATAGGTGTGGAATGGGGGGAGAAAAATATAGGAGAAATGAATATGAGGGAAAAGGAAGGGAAGTGCTTAGCGTAAATATTTTAATTTTTATAGGTTGGAGAATATATGTTTCTTTTTTTCCCTTTTGTGTGTGGAAATGTAAACATAACTTTTTAGTTTCAATAAAGCTCTTACTACTACTATATTGTAATTAAAACTGAGCTGTGTACTTAGAGTATAAGCTTTTATTTACGAATCATTTTTATGTTCTTTTATTCTGCCTCTAAAACATCTGTCGATTTGCCCTGAAACGTTCCAGCTTGCTTACAAAACTTAAATCACGTAGGCTTTTTCAATGATTTTAAACGAACAGAAACATTCTGTATTTAGTGTTCTTCTTAGTTTTCAATTTTGATGTGCTAAACTTAATTAACGTGACATAATGTAAGCTACTAGAACATTTCGAATCACCTTCACTCAGCTTTGCCTTTTATAGAGTTTCCATATCTTGGATCTTAAGTTTGTACCTCAGTACATCCGTAAAGGTGAACTATTGCAAAATAGGCACAAACAAACCAACAACACAAACCTTTTACCTATTTGTGTCACCTTTTTACAAATGGTTACAAGTGTTTGCTGTAGGTGGTCACGTTTATGAGCCACGTAGAGGCAGGTCAGTTTATGATAATTACCAAGCTACCTTCGTTAACCTTTAATAAATAATTGATCGTATTTTTATTCAGTAAAAAAATATTATTACGATAATTAAAATGTTTTCTTTTAGGGAATTCTTTTATTATTGGTAATTTAAATGTTTATCTGTACCTACCTTAAGGTCAAAAACACCTTTCTTGCTATTTCAAACATAACTACTTAATAACAAATACAGATATTAAATAATTTTCATATAATAAACAGGTTGTTACTTAATAAGTAAGTTTACAGATGTTACCTAGTTTTCTCTAATTTTTTAGCTGTAATAATTTATCTAACCCAAAAGTTAAATTTGATTTATACCTCATTAACAAAAAATGTTGCCAATTGGAGATCTTGTTAACATATTTATATGTATATACTTGTATACCGGATAAAATTTATACAGCAGCTGTTATTGAAAATGATTGAAATCATTGAACTTCTATATATTGGGTATCGTGTGCAGCAATCTTCATGAGGAAGTAAGATTTGTGTTGAAAGATTAAATCCTAACACTTGTCTGTAATGTAACCAAGATGAATGGCTATCATCTCAATCAATCTCTATTACTGTTTTAAAGGCGTTCGTTAGGAAATGCCAATTAATCAATTTATATATAAAATTGTCTCGACAGTTTGCAATACTTTCAATAAATCTTACCCTTCAGACTTCAGAGTGATTTAAAAACTGACGATGATTTAGTAGATCAATCCAAGTGGCTAACTGTACCGAGATAGCCATTTATTGCTTTATTAAATTGGTACGTCAAGAGATTAAAATTGCTCTCAAATATTTCCAAAAAGCTAATGTTAGTATCATTACCAAGAATTGTAAGACGATTGTGGAGAAATTTATTTAATAAAATTAAATACGTCCCCGTAAAAAAATGCTAAACAAACACACTCATTGACTGTAGGTAATAATTTTGGATTCACCCTTACAGGCCATCAAAATCATTACAGTCACAATGTTAAAAGTTGTAACAAATTAACAACGATAAGTTTCATTTAAACACGTAGATAAATTACAGTGCTCTGAAGGAGAGCCATTTTACCCAACTCAGTTTTTGCTTATCTTAACGTTCAATTTAATGACAAAATAATAATCTGATGTTTATGTTATAGTAATAATGCTATTATCTTTACAGGTTTTGTGCATCATTGCATTTTCATCGACAATTCTCTCATCAGAAGTACCAAGCCCAGTCAAAAGCCGGCATCTTCACGACGTGGACGTTTCAAAGGGTTCCCTTGACCTCTACGTTGAAAGCAACTCATTACACAACGAAAATGCACAAGCAAGTTATCTCCTGCCTGTCAACGAGCACCAATTTCCGCAAATTAATGAAAACGTTCCTTTAACAACTTCTTACGGAATAAGAGAAGAAACGGACGACACCCTTCTGAAAAATTCCGAAAATAGTGGCAACACACGGATAATAGTGCAAATACCGACCATATTTAACAAAGCTATTGTTCAAGGGAGGATTTTGCCCGATGCCGGTGGAATTTACCAGAGCAGAGATTCACTTTTAAAAAACGAATAATAATAACATATCACCCAATCTTATTAGGGCGGAAATTCCACAGAGTAACCCTCCAGTAATTGGAACTATTGGATCAGGTTCCCTAGGATACACATCATTGGGGAATGGATTGTATGCAATTGGTTCAGGGTCACTGGGATTCGCTGCTTATGTTCCTTCGCAATCCGGAAAAGGCTCGATAACTGTACGGAACAAGATAAATAAGAAACCCCCTAGAAGCGGTGCTAGTTATCGGTTTAACAGTTTCAGCGAGATTACACCTCATGCTTATCCGAAACCTATGGATTTAAAAAGGGAAATGTCGGAACAAATAGGACTATAAAATTAACTGAAATGTTCAGAAGTGTTGTGGAAATTCTAGTCGTTTTTCCAATAAATATTACATCGGTCGACAATGCATACGTGATAATTTAAAAATTCGGTTTTTTGCGTTTTAAATTTTAAAATGAATTTTTCATTCTTACTGAGGGTGCTGAAATTCATAAAAATAAAGCACAGTAAATTTACTTATAAAATCCACGGAATTTGTGTTATGAAGATACGCGTTTCGAAAAGACTGCGAGGAATTTATAAAAAATGTGATTCTTTTTCGTTAGCTTTAAGCGAAAAAATGTACATAAAAAAGCAAAAATATGCATTCAAGATAAAAAGCCACAGGAAATTATTTTGTATCTAACTTGATTGAATTTCATAGGTATACAAATATAAACGTGGTTTCTTCTTTTTAAACTTGTAAATGGCTTGATAATTACACGTGTTCAACAGGATTTAATTAATAGAAAATCTAAAAGTGCTACATTTTGTTTTACACCATTTAATATTCACCCTGCTTGGGTGCGTCTACTATTACATATTTATATTAAGAAAGAAAACTTGTTATTTTTTGTATATATAAAAAAACTGTACTTTTTATATAATAAATAAGTAGAGTAATAGTTATCAACGTTAGGAACTCTTTTTTTACATGCAATACTTTATGCTGAAAGATATTATTAATTGATTGCTTACAGTAAAAAAAATAGCATAAAATATCTATAGTACAATTTAAATAAAGTTATGTGCCTTCTTTTATTACATAAAAAACATTTTATTTCCAGAAACGTAGTCAATTTATTAAGTAAACTAATTAATTAATAAGTAACTTTCTTGCCAAAATCAGATTTATTGACCTCAAAATGCGAAGATAGAAATAAAATATACGATTATAAATAAAGTTTAATAGCGCTAAGCGTCAGATGGTAAATTTAAATAAAATAGTACCTCACTAAGTATGTATAAACGACATAAATTATAATTTACTTTCTTTTTTTTTTTAGGAAAAAACTGTCAATTACGTAAAGAAATTGATAAGAAGTTTTTCTATTAACTATCATTTTTTTAAAGAAATGAAATGACAATAAAAGAATTTGTCAAGCAGGTTTTCGAAAATACCCAAAAGCTCATTTTACATTAAAAGAGTCAATACAAAAAGAAAAGAAACATTGAGAAAAATCCGAAGGAAAAGTTTATACGTTAAAATTAAATAAAACAAAATTGTAAACAACAGTACCTACTTGACTGGAAAATTAAACTACTTTAAGTTCTGATTTAATTTAATTCGTTTTTATAATTAAATGACGAATCAAAGCCCAATTGGGGTCAAATAATTTTTCTATTGTAAAAACCCAATAACAAGGTGCAAAACGTTGAGTGTCTTTACAATAAATAAAAATATATACTGTTTGGTGTTTATCGCCTTCATTTAAGTATTCAAGGGAGGGGACGTCTTAAGAGAGCTTAGCAATAAAATATCAAGAAATTGCAAACTTCGTAGGCAACTTCTTTAACAGAGAACGGGATATTTTGATGTTATTTAGCAAGAAAGTAAAAGTGTTGACACCTACTGGATCTCTTCTATATTTCTTTATTTGTTATGAAAGCAACCTTTTTCAAGAATTGCACAGCTTTTCAAGAAGATGGTGCTACTGGAGATAACTAAAATAACAGAAAAAAGTTAAATAAGTTTTGTTTAACTAACATATCATATCAAAAAGGAAATTACTACCTTATGGTGAAAAATCGTGTATCATCTATTTATAAAAAAAGCAATTAAAGAAATCAATTACATGCACGTTGAAGCAATTGTCAAACTCAATTTTCATTTAACTGTTCCGTTGATATCATTTATTATACCTAGGTAGTAAATAAACGACCCTAAAAACAAAACTAAGGGTTTACAGATCATTTGATTTTAATAGTAGAATTACTTCCGAAAACAAGTTCTATTTTAGGATACGCAAAAAAATCGTTAAGTAAAATACTTTCACTTTAATGGGAGTGGACGTTCTAGACGGCCCCTTTATATTTTCCAATGCTAACTAGTTGCATCATCTGCACTAAAAAAAAGCTTAACACATATATATTATTTTTTCTTTAGTGTCGTTGTATTAAATACAATCTACGGATTGGAAACAACTGGATTCATATTTTAAGGATTATATAAAAGTTTGATATTTAAATTTTTGAGTTTCGAAATCGACATTTCATTATTCAAAATGCTACACACACTTTTCAGATAACACAGATACCTAAAAAGAGTTTTATTTGGATTATCATCTGATTCTTATTAAATCAACATGAAACATACATTAACCCCTGGGGGGGCACAAATTTGATTAATATAATTATGGGTCGACTTACAATAATGAAATTAATGCGGCGTAATATGTATATGGAAGTACATAAGAAAGCCGATTGCAAAAATGGGCATTGGGTTCAATTCAAAGAGCAACTCGCACTTGTCACCATGACAAATACGACGCAAAAAGAAAGTCAGCTTCTAAGTACATAATTATGAATAAGCTGATTTAAAAAGAAGACGTGAACAGTTTATCACATACGTCATCAAAACATAGCAATAAATTAGTAATGACCACTAAACATTAGTTCCGGTACAGATGGATGGTGGCATCTTTTAATAAGCGCATTTTTATCAGTATCATCACTCTATATAATCTCCTTATTTGGAGATATGTTACATAATATGTTCTAACATTTGTCCAACGGAAGTGGGAAAGATGTGATTTATGTCACTGTAAAATGTAAAGTCGGTAATGTTTTCAGGAAGATAAACGTAACTGGCACTATTTCTGCATTGGCATTACATATTTCATAAAATTGGCGAGCAAATTATACGCTATGCCGTTACAGAAACTGAAAGTAGACCACGCATCTCCCTGGGTGGATATGATGTAGAAAGAAAGGCGAGGCTATCTGATCCCATGCATGTGCCATCCGCCCCTCTATAGGTGACTTCTTATAGCCGCCCAAGTATATAAGAACACGATAATTCTCTATCCCTATCGCAGTCTTCTGTTCCATTAAACAGCATTCACACATAGCGCCATGAGAACAACGGTAAAGAAAAAAAAATTAAAAAATGAATCTCCTCAGTTCACGCTGATTCTATATAATTACGATGTTTGCTTCTTATTTTGCAGATTTTACTGTCATTCCTGGTCTTTGGCACCTGCTTAGCCGGAGAAACCGAAAAGAAAACCGTTAAGCGCGGCATCATTTCGGAAGGAATTTCATCCGGAGTTGGCGGTGGTTTAGGCCATGGAATCGGAGGTGGTGCGATCCTTTTGTCCAGTCATGGTGGTGGAATTGGTGGAGGCCTAGGAGGTGCTGGATTAGGGGGTGGACTCGGTGACGGCCTAGGAGGTGGTCTTGGTGGAGGACTCGGTGGAGGACTTGGCGGTGGATTAGGAGCTGGTGGATTATCTGCCGGTGGTATTGCAGCCGGACCTGCGGTCATCGACTTGGGATCATCAGTACATACTCATCTCACCGTTACCAATCGTGTCGGAATCCCACAACCAGTTCCTGTACCAGTCCCAGTTGAAAGAAATGTTCCAGTACCAGTACCTCAACCTGTTGGTGTTCCAGTTGACAGACCCTATCCAGTCCACGTGCCAGCTCCTTATCCAGTCCATGTCGATAAGCCATACCCAGTTATTGTACACAGAGACGTACAGGTACCCGTCAGTGTACCAGTTAAAGTTGCCGTTCCCCATCCAGTCGCTGTACCAGTTCCACATCCCGTGGCTGTTCCAGTTCATCAGCCAGTCCCTGTACCAATACACGAAACTATTTATGTGAAGAAACCCGTACCGGTTTTAGTTAAAACTGGAATCTCCCATGGGTATGGCGGTGGTTTTGCTCTTGGAGGCCATGGTTTTGGACACCACCATCACTAATAAACTGTGATCAGAATAAAACTTCCATTTTCGTTATCATTCTGTACTCTAAATTGCCTCATTAAGTTTTAATCTAGTCCACCTTCCGAGTGGTGTTATGTAAAATATATTTTTGTAAATAAATGTTTTATATACAATTTTATTATTTAATCTATCTACATATATAGTCACGTACCTACTTGGCAGTATTTCTAATGGTTGTTATAGCATACCCAGCTATACCTACATTTTTTCCTTTTATTTCTTTTTACATAAACTGTTGATACAGCTTGCCAATAAAAAATGCCAGTTATGATACCCATAAGGTTATAAGTAATTTAAATGAATATACTTGAACATGAAACGAATTATAAATCAATTTTTATGAGGTGACTGTCCTACTTTCGCCCATCAGGCATGAAAAAAAAAAGGGTTATTTGGTTTCCATTTCCTTCTTCTAATACCCACCACTAATCAACACCGGATCATCGTATCCTTTGTTCAGTTTCAAAGAAGATATTCAACAAGAAGCAAGTAAAGACGTTCTATCTTCAATATTTCTGAGAAGCCATCAAAATTCAAAGTAAAACTAAAAACTGGTTCTGAATTCTTCTATAGTGGGTAAATGGTACATTGCAAAAATTACAGTAGTATCCGTAGTACTTTCCACACTTCCACTGTTGAAGCCACGAAGACTACTACAACAACAGGTACGCATATTTTGTATATTTTTAATACTAATCCTCAAACAAGAATTCTTAATGGTAACAGTTAGTTAATATTGTTTAAGAAGGTTTTTTATGTGTTTTATGGTCAGGTTTATTTAATTTATTTGCGAAGCTTTTTATGAACATCGCTTTGGTCTCCTATCTACTGGTTCTTGCCCGATATAATTACGTACTAATTAGATTTATTATAGAACCCCTATCTGCTGTCAGAGCAGAAACATTTAATATAATAAAAAATTACTCCACATTAGAAAAACGGCAATTTTGGAAAAACATTGGCAATAGAATTTGGAAGTAGGAATTCATTAAAATGGTTAATATGTTACTTCAAAAACCTTTTCATGTCCTAAGCTAACGAGTGACGAAAATGTTTATCCTTAAAGTAGAAAGTACAAGATGTGTTTTTGTTTGATTGATGTTAGATGAATTTGAATTTTTAAAAGGCATACCTGTGCTCATAAACCGTGTATGGTTACATTAGAATAATGGATCCATTCATTCCTTCAAATTCCTCAAAATATTATGTCATTCTCAGTTTACAAAAAGACAAAGAATTTGTTTGTCTTTTAATTTTCAAAGCCCAAACAAAGATAATATACAAATGCTATCAGTTTTCAAATATAGCGCAACAAATCCCAAGCAACAAAGAAGAAAACTTTAATTTTATTATTATCTATTTGTTTATAAATATATTTTATCCTTGAAATATTTCCAAATTTTATTATAAAATAAACTGCAAAGCAACAATTTATTATTCTTATCTTTTTCTTATTTCGCTTTTAATAGGATCAAAAACCCCGTACCGTATTTTGGAAAATTTTGAGAACATATTTCAAGGCATTATTCCAAATACGCAGTTATAAATTGCGTTTATGTGGAGTATTCACCAAAAGGTAATGATTGTTTAACGTGTTTCTTTTATAAGTATAGTTACAGTCAAGTTTCTCGCTTGACCTAGCACTAAATTATCTATCGGATAATTTGAAAACGCACCAATCTGGTAGAAATCTCATGAATTATATTATTGACCTTAATTTGAGTTTATATATTTTGCTGACACAAGCATAAGGTTGCTTATTACAGCTTACTATGTTTTTATTTCAATTTACGCAAATAGAAAACATAGGTATTCCTACATGTGCTCAGCTTTTCTCTTTTACTCTACTGTAACGTGTGCTATCTAAATACGAAACTTGAAATAGATGCAATTTGCCGCTTAAATATATTTTCCTAATAATTTAATTTTACTTTTAAGCACAAAACTAATTACTTAAAATGTTGATTTTGCTATTACAACAATAATTAAACATGAATGGGCTTCAATATTTAATTTTGTACAGTTCTCGTTATTTATTTTAAATCAGAGGTACATTCAAAAATATTTATAAAT
Source organism: Agrilus mali (assembly GCA_029378335.1). Lineage (NCBI taxonomy): Eukaryota > Metazoa > Arthropoda > Insecta > Coleoptera > Buprestidae > Agrilus > Agrilus mali. Next base: position 17,261,218 of record CM055657.1, read on the forward strand.
CAACAGTATTTGATAAATTTTCCTGAAATTTAATAAATTTTAATCTTTACTGAGTTAAAAAAAAAAATTATTTTTTTTACAAAAGTTATGAGTCTTTTTTGTTGCGTTAAGTAGATCCATTGTTTTCATAATAAACGCATTCAGTTTATTTGCTTTAAACTCAAGCAATTGCAATTGATTAAACATAAAAGAATTGAAAAATAGCAGGCATTTAAAAATATGAACTACTTTAAGATTCTTACTCAACAATTATTGTAACTATAAGTTATAAGAAACTTTTAAATTGATAGAACGAACCATAAACTAGCTACAAAGTCAAATTTTTCAGTAAATTTTTTTTCATCAATGGGAAACTAAATAGGAAATGAATAAGTGTAGGAAGTGAATAGATAAAATGAAATAAACAGTAAAAAAAGACACTCCTATTTAATACAGAAAATAAAACACGAGTCGACTTTGTGTTTTTTTAATTTTATTTTATTTCAAGAAAGTTACTATTATTAAACCACCTCCGGTGCGCGTTTGAATGTATAAAATAATTCCATTAGAAAAAAAAAACGAAATAATGTTTTAATAGCTTTAAAATTAAAAAGGTGCCTGCCTATTCAATTTTGACTTTAGTGACGTTTTATTACGATGAAATACCAATCTTGAGTCATTTATCTATTCATTATTAAGATTGATGATCCACTTTTAATAGAAATATAAAATATAACTATTTTTCTTAAACTTAACTGTTCGACATTATTTTTCTTATTAATCTACTATGATACGTATAATTTTATAACAGATATCTGTAGTATAACTTTAATAATAATCAGAACAAATTATTTAAACAAATTTGATAAACTTTTACTAGATGGCGATATGTAGTCTGTTAATCCTCAAATTCATCTATATTATTTAGTTATCTATCTGACGACTTCGTAGAAATACATATGTGATTCTTTCAATATATAGATATCATAAAGGCGGAATTAACAACACTCCATCATATTAAGACAATATTTTATAACATACATTTTCTTATCAAATACCATAGGTACTCAATACATAACATTTAATTGTTACAAGCAGGCTTTACAGTGGACTATAAAATAGTTTTAAATTTTATTTTGGCAATATGTATGAAGCCAATACATTCGGTAGTGTAAATTTCATCTATTAAGATACATGCTGGCAATATGGCTATGGCTGACAATATGACAAAGTCGAATTTTATTCTGAAAGCAAAATCTTTTTATGTATATTTAAAACCTGCCTAACCGCTATTAACAAGTTTCTATTGCTAGTATTTTGGCTGTTAGTCCCAAATATGTAATTGTTGCGTACACTTCTACGTTTTAGAATTAAAATAGTTAAAAACATTTGGCTGCTCCTAATTAAATAAAAGTGAATGATTTATTTTTCTGTACATGGAGTCATAGCTTAAACCTTCAGGATTAATGTGATGATGCTAATTTTTCAATTTCTTTCCAACCAAAAGAAAAATATATAAAAAATTCTAAACATCAGCAGTGTTAAGCAATATGGCCAAAACTTCTGTTTAACAATATGACTATGTCTATATTGCTAGACATGAGAGAAAGCATAACATAACACCCCGTATAATCAATTTTAATAAGTGGTAAGACAATAATATGAGATTATAATAAATATTCTCTTTGTTTAATTAGTATCTAAACTTAATTTCATTAAATAAGCGAATATCAAAATTTCTATTTGCTAATTTTTTGTTCTGCATGTTCATCTACATGTACCGCTTTCCTTTACGGGTTTTTATCTATTTTTAAGAACTGTATTAATTTAATAAATTTAGAAAAGGTCGCTAAAACAGTTTATTATTTCTTAAGAGTACCAATACCACTTTTCTTGATTCTATTAAAATGAAACTTAATTGGTCCAGTTTACAGAAATATCTGTTAACAATTTAGCATAGCGATATTGGCTGCAGATGCCTTATATAATATCAATAATATTAACCTTGGTTCACATTTTACCATTCTAGTCCTTCTTAATTTGAGTAAACATCTTCATGAAGCCTATCCTTTCCTATCAATTTTCCATTTCCTTGTTTCCCATTACTTTTTTTATTATTTGATATATATGCAGTACCATAAGTTGTATACCATATTTATTTGGCATCGGGTTTCCTTATTGTCCTTTAATCACTTAACTAAAAAATTAAATTATGTCATCATATCCCCCGTAGATGAGGTTTTATAATAGTTAATATTAGAATGAATACTTTGTATAAAGTAGCTTAAAATTGAGGAGGAATTAAAATAAACAGGAGATGGGAAATCACTAAGAAATAAGCGAGACATAATTACAAAAGGATTAACGAATATATGTCAGATATAAAGGCTGTTCGTGAACTACATACGGTATTCTTTTTTAATTTACAATTTGATCCCTCCCTTCTCTTTAGTGATATTTGCTAAAATATTAAGTAGCCTCTACCATCTTCATCTGGTACAACCTATAACAAGTTTTTAATTTTAAGATAGCAAAAGAAATTATAGGAAAAAAAAAGTAGACGTGGTATTATCGATGATCGAGGAAATAGAGATGTAAGTTATTCTAGTTTTAGGGAAATGCAAGACTGGCTCAAGATAGAAAGAAGGGGAGAAACGATAGATTGGACTAAAAGCTTTGTTAAATCTAAATTCAGTTTTTTATACTTCATATACTATTTTATTTTACGTAATTAGCTGTATAATAACAAGACGCTACTTTTGTATTAGGAGCTATTTAAACAGCAAAGTAAAAATCTTTATGGTCGTGTAATTCTCTAATTCTTCTAAAAATGATACCATGTAAAAAGTTAACGAGTAAATTTATTCTATATGAACGGACGAATGCATTATTGTAAAAAAGTAAATTTAGTACTACTGTTAGTTAACGAAAATACTTATTTTAATTTTCAGTATGATGCATTTAACTTTAAAAATCGTATTTAATGTGGAAAACATAAAATTAACTATTTCCCAAATTTATTTTACTTATATCTAATAAAGATCAAAAGAATTAAATATTATTAGAAAGAGTGTGCTCATTATCATCAACTATATCAAACATCAGTAAATTGATAATAGAAATGCAGTATATAAGCAAATTAAATGTGGTTGTAAATTGTCCCTCCTTGCCAAATTAATTGAAAATTCAATTTTAAAGAATTGGCTCTGTATAAAAACAGCATTTGATTATAATAGTCGCCCATGCATGTCAGCCACGTGAATTATGTTTTCGTTTTTCTTATAAAAATACCTATGCTGTATTAATTTAAATCTAAATAAATTAAAACGTAACAAAAATTAAGTTACGGGTAAGTCAACAGTGAAATTAATGCAGAATATTTTTTTACAAAAGTAATTAGCAAAGTATTAACCTATTTAACCAAAAGTTTTAGCCATGCGTAATCATATTCAGGCGTGACATCTGTCTTTCGCACATTTGTTCCATTTCTTTCTTCGAAATGTCTGCAATTTAGAAACTGAAAATTGCCTAACAAAAATTGTCTATAAAATAACTGAGTTTAATAGAAAATAAAAATTTCCTCTTTACAATCAAATAGGCAGATAGTTGCACTGAATATAATGGTTTGCAGCTTTAAGTGGTTTTGAAACTCATCTTTAGAGAGTTTTTCATACTTTTTTGCGCCTAAAACTACCATTGCTTCATTCTGTACAACTGTTTAATTTTTTAACATGAAATGGAATTGTAATAAAATTACAATTCCACTTCATAAACGTCCCTTTTCCGAAGTTCAACATTTAACAATAAATGTTGAAGTTTACATAAATTTTAATTACAAACACTTGTTCATAATGAACTGCTTTGAGCACATTTAGTTTGCTAAAAGACACAAAATTATTCACCTTGCCAAAGTCTATTATAATTCTACATTTGTAATTCCACAACAAGACAGAAATAGGTCCCTTTTGTTCGCATATGTATGCATAGGTAGTAAAATCTACAATTCAAATTATGATCATTCATTTGAGAAGATGTAAATGTTTGAAAGACATTTCGAAATTACATTATGCATAAAATTGCTGAATATGAAGATCATACTGTTGATTTTTGGAAGACTGATTTCTTAATTTTGACAGTCTCTGCTTTTCTGATTTTCCCACTCAAACCTTGCAAAGGTTACAAAAGCAATATTATTTTTTTGAAATAACAAATATACTTTCCTTTTAAACTTTCTAATTATCACGACGTTAATTTTAACATCTACTCAAAAATCAGTTTCCCAATGAAAAAACTATCATTAATTTATTAACCTTTCTTTTTATTTTTTTTTTACCCGATAATTACATTGTTAAGAAACTTTTGAAACTGTTTGATTTTAAATTGAGATCAAGGCGTTTAACCAACGAAATAATAAATATTTAAAAAACTTACCCCCTTTTGAAGTATGAATATCTGATTTAATTTACATAATGGATTCGTACAACTGCATTTCAGAAAACTTTCACACCATTCTGTTACAAAATCTTTATCATCAGCGTCGAAGATTACCAATAATAATACAAAGCGAACTACAATATAACATAAGAGGTATAAACGATATTTTACCTTATCTGTAACAATAGTGTCGCTTTACTATTGATTTGACCGAAGCGTGACGTTTTGGTAGACATTCAATTTACTCCAAAGAGACTTGTGGCTTCTCCAAGGTAGGTAATTACGTCATAAATAGTCTAGAAGCTTCTGAAGTGCATCCATCAATCAGTTAATTATTTTAAATCCACATTGGGCAAAAAACCACTAGGAAACAATAACAACAGTTATAAATAAATAAACTTTCCAAATTCGTTACACAGTGTTTGAAAGAGATTTCGCCAATTTACATACAATAGCTGCTTTAAAGTTATTTTCTGATAGGTACAATATTTCATCGTAAGGGTGTTTTTATGCACCACCTAAATATCGTTCGTGCTATGTAAATAATAAGTCTTACTTTTGTTTTAAACCCCCTTCCATTACTTTTTTTCTGTAGGGCCCTTAAAATTTAAGGCTTTTTATATTAATATATGTAGCAGGTAGAGTCGATAAAAGTAAGCGAAATAGTTGAAACATCTTCAGTGAATTCCGTGCTCTTCTACAAGCAATACTTTAGATAACAATATCTCTAACGTTCAATATTGTAATATTTATTCAGAAAGCTCTTTGATCGTCTGGTCATCCAAGTCCAAAAATCAGAAAGCTCGTTATAAAAGTGTCCATTATATATTTATGGAAATGCTAATTTGTTCGTGTATCTATTAGTGTTAAAGAAGACGTTAAGTGAAGTTTAATCAAGTGACGAAATTAACTTGACGCACGCGCTCTTTGTTAGTGACGCTACAGGAAGTTTGGTTGGTTTAGCTAGGAAATGAAACAAACTTCGCAGCATTTTCCAAAAATGCCGCCCCTCTAGTTATCTCGGAGTACTCGGCTTCTTTTATAGAACGACAAACCAGTAAAACAGACTTAGTTATAATTACCTTAATTTGTGTGACTTGGTCATGCGAGACGAAACAGCAAAAACCGCGACAAATCAGAATCTTTTTGTCCCATCCACGACTAAGAAAATACGCTAATTTACGGCGATCGTTGTAAACATCAGGGGAAGCAGCGAAAGTACTACCTCCTTTCGAGGGGCAATCGCTTGCTACATGCACATATAAAAGCAAGAGTCGATTTTCGAATACCACCACTGTTCTTGGGCTTTCTCGACAGCACGCCATGAAATTTTTGGTAAGTAGGTCTGAGTGCAACATCAATTACATAATATACTATTACGAATCGATTTCAACAGGTGGTCGTTACAATATTTCTAATCGGAGCAGTCTTCCCAAAGGAAGAGGCCACAACAGAGAAAAAGCAGCCCCAGAAACGGGGGACTTTCGATGTAGGTTTTGGTTTCAAAGACTCGTTTGAAAAAAAAAGTGGTTATTCTGTTGGAGACGATAAAGGAAAATATAGCGATAATTACGGTGATAATACAAGCCACGAGAATTATTATCAAGAAGACGATGAAGACGATCACGACTATCATCATCCTTTGCCAACGCTGCCGCCGCCACCACCTCCACCACCGCCGCTCCCGCCCGTTACGTATCCGCCTCCGGTAACGATTTCGATACCGCAGCCGTATCCAGTGCAGTATGAAAGACACGACCCCTATCCCGTCGATGTGCCTGTACCATATGGTGTTGATCGACCGTACAATGTTCAGGTGCCAAGTCCATATGCTGTACCTGTTGATAATCCAGTTCCATATCCAGTTGAAAGGCCAGTTCCTGTACCTGTGAGTGTTCCTGTGAGATATGCGGTACCTGTGAGAGTGGACGTTCCACAACCTCAACCATATCCGGTCCCTGTTGCTCGACCAGTTCCGGTTCCCGTTCCCAGTCCAGTTATAGTTAGGAGGCCCGTACCGATTTACATTCAAGCGCCACCCCCAGTACCGGCACCGTTGCCACCTCCACCTCCGCCGCTTCCGCCACTATTCCCTCCATTTCCTCCACTATCTCCACCGCTACCTCTATATCCTCCTCCATACTATCCACCACCACATTTTCCGCCTTTGATGGCAGGTCTTCCCCCACCACCGTTGGGAGGGGTATTTGCAGCTAACGGATTTAGGCAAGGATATGGCAGTGGATATGGATATCCAACACAAACATTACATAAGAAATGATTTTGTTATCAGTGTGTGCTGTCATGTATAATAAGGCTACTTTGTAATATTTTTGTAAAATTTATAGTTTATAATCCAAAACATACCTTTTATAATTAATACAGAGACTGTGATCTAAGTATTTGTTTGATTATTTATTGCCCTGAAAAATTTTCTCTAGTTTTAAGTTTAAGTTACAGAAGTAAAAAAAACCGATGAAGAAACAAACTCTTTACAAAAATGATAAAATGACGCTTCCTCGTTCTTTTCGAAACTTACCGGTACGTTAATGTTATATAAGAGAAACTAACTGTTTAATTACTTTCAAATCAAGCAGATCAGAGCTTTTTATGACATCTCTACGTAATATAGCAGGCTTGACTGAATAAGAAGACAATACTATTAAAACGTTAGGCATTTTAATGCACCAATAAGCAAAAATATCGCGTGGGTTGTTTCTGGTTACATGGATTTTAAAGAAAAAGGTTTTTTCTTAACGAACTCTCTCATAGTTTATAACGATTGCAATTTCCTCATGGCAAAGATGCTGAGTAGGCTCTACTGGTAACAATTTCTATTATACATGACAAAGTGCTTCTACTTCTACTAAAACGTATTTCCCCTTATAATAAACCCTCCCTAATGCTATAGAATCTGATTGAAAATAATTGAATTCTCTTATCATAGTATACATTCAGTTCATTTATATTTCTTAGAGTGTTAATTGCGCATATAGACTTGGATGAGTTATTTTCAAAAACGTCTTTAATTCACGCTCAAACGAGCCTTGAAATTGTATGACATCCGTAAAAAAATAATTTTAACAAGTCCTTAAACATTAAAAAGTAAGAAATGCTGAATGGGCACCTTATAATTTGCGTAATGATCATTGCATCTGCGATCTGCCCATCTCGTGAAGCATAACCAATATTTCAAAAGATAACCGAGATTAGCACCACCACCTCTTTTTATTAAGTTGATGTAGTATTAACTGGAAATTACAAAAGCTTATATAACTATCAATGTCGAATTTCAAAAACTTTCTTGAGGTATTTAAAACATCAGAACAAAATTAGAATGCGGATCATTTTTCGAAATAAGTAAGTCATATTGAAGTTTTTAAATTCTACTGAAACCTAAAAACCTTGAATTCTTTGATGTAAGTATTTGTACCTATTTACACTTCTAAAGATTTAATTTTATTTTCACTCTAAATACTGTAACAATAGCATCTAAAGGCCAAAATGACGTTGCATAATTCGGATTTGATTTGATTTTGAAGACATAAATAGAAGTTTACTAACATTTGTTGTCTTAAATTAAATTTTAATTGTGAGAATAATGCTGTTTTATAAATTTCGATAAATAATAAACTCACTAAACCATTTAAACATTTATAATAAATTTAAATTTCTTGAATAAACAACACCACATATGTTATAAGTTGTACTGTAAGCTCTATGCCAGGCGACTGCATCAAATATTTTTAATCTTCAATTGTAGGTACAGTATAAACAATAAGATACGGTTTTAAAACCTGATATTCTTTTCGATGTAATGTTTAACATTTTTATATAATAAAATAAAATAAATTTTCTTTATACAGTAGTCAAAAGTGTTTTTAAAATATACATTGGAAAATTTTCTTTGCAGATATAATGCGATTCTGACTTTGCTGTTCTTCGAATATACATTAGAGAAATTATATAACAAATCACTGTAAACACAGATGCCTTTTTTGCAGAAAATCAATATGCACTTCTAAAAGGTGGTTTATTACATAGGTTTTCCCAAAAATATTTATTTATTTCTGTTTTTTCACAAATGTTGATTTAACTATATAGAATTTACATTTTGATGTAAACTCTATATACGTAGATTATTATATTAGGTTTGACCAAAATGCGAATTTTTAGCTATTGTAAACTTTAATGAAGTAATGATTAAAAATATTAAATATTTGTTGGCGGATATATGTATTTGCATTTATTATATATATATATTATGCATATAGGAAATTATTTCTCAAGCTTAATAGTCAAGTCAAATAGCAAGTCATTTTATACCAGTTGAAAAACATAAAAATAATAGTTTTCCCCTAACACATAACAGATCCGAACGTCAGTTGTCGCAGTAGCGGTGGAGCTAAAGGAGACAGCATGAAGAAGTCATAAGAAAAAAATCTGCTTCGATGATTTTTATACCGAGCGAAAATTTTATTAAATTATTGTTTCAATCACATTTTTTTTGAAATAATCGTCAACTTTATTGACTAGGGGGGGGTTATATGTCAGTCACGTGTATGAACCTCATTGAAAATTTGACAAACAAATTTATTTTATAACTTATGAAATTTATACATCCAAATTTTTATTCTTTTAAAATAATAAAGAAAATCGTCAGTTGTATTTTTGACGGGGGTAAGACCGTCAGTCAGCGTGATAAACATTTTGCGCGCTCAATGCATTTGAGCGTTGCATAGTCTCTTTGGAAAATAAACTGACGATCTTTACACCCACAAACAATCGACTGACGGCGACTTTTTGTTTTTTTAACTTTTAATTATCTTATGCTTTGAATTCAATAATTATAATATTAATTAAATATAAATAACACCGCATTATATTTATTAATTTTGTGTCGGTTTCAAATTATATACAAAGATACTTATTTATTTATTAGAAACAAAACAGACTTAACAAAATGCATACTTAATTCAACGTTTTGCATGCATTAAAAGTAAATGTTCCCGATTGTTCAGAATAAAAACGACGCTACAGACCACATTATCGAACAGCGATCCTTTTGTTAACACACTATCGTCGTTAATTGTGAATTCTTCAATTATTGTCAAGTATCGCAGTAAATACAAGTGATAGTGTACTGTTAATAAAGTTCCTAATTATGGCAGATGAGAACATAAAAAAACATTTTGAGAAATTTGAATTTGGAATGATTAATTCCAGTTTTCGAAAGTAAGTTAATGTTTTTTAAGGAATTATAAGAAATACCTATTGTAAATACTAGGTAGATATTCAAAACAAAACTTAATAACAAATATAATGTGGTGTTATTTATATTAAATTAATATTATACTTATTGAATTCAAAGAATAAGATAATTTGAATGTTAAAAAAACAAAAAGTCGTCGTCAGCTGATTGTTTGTGGGTGTAAAGATCGTCAGTTTATTTTCCAAACAGGCTATGCAACGCTCAAATGCATTGAGCGCACAAAATGTTTATCACGCTGACTGATGGTCTTACCCCCGTCAAAAATACAGCTGACGATTTTCTTTATTATTTTAAAAGTATAAAAATTTGGATGTATAAATTAAGGTATAAAATAAATTTGTTTGTCAAATTGTCAATGAGGTTCATACACGTGACTGACATATAACCCTCCCTAGTCAATAAAGCTGACGATTATTTTTTTAAAAAATGTGATTCAAACAATGATTTTATACATTTTTGCTCGGTATAAAAATCATCGAAGCGGATTTTTTTCCAATGACTTTCATGCTGCCTCCTTTAGCTCCACCACCATCGGAGCAGCTGAGCTGAGCTAAGATTTCACCAAGACAAAAGTTTTGATTTTGACAAAGTTCAACTCTTACTTCAACTCATGGAAATAATTTTTTTTGTCTTGTGAAGGTACTTGATAATAGTTTCGTGTCTTGGTTCAAGTGACTCGGTATTTCTTGACACAAAGAACACTATAAAAGTTAATTTTTAAACAAACAATCCTACTAATAACAAAAATTTATATACTTAATAAATAAATATTTTAGAAATTAACCTCTAAATTTTATTTAAATAGTTTAAAATGAATTTTCATCAAGGAACTGTAGAAACAAATAATCACAAAAATTTATTTACCTAATAGTACTAATAGATAAAGATAAATATCCATTGAGAGCCGTAAACATTTATTAAGCTATCGGACGAAGCGAATTGATTACAAAATTACAAAGCAGGTATTTAACGAATTGTTTTATTATGCATTAATTAAAAGGGTACTTGCAATAAATTTTTGTTAGATATCTACATTAACACAACAAATTTAAGATATTACACTTTTATTAAACAAAGTAGCAATTGTTTCGTCAAACATTGGCTTCGTCAGACTTAGAGTACTTAAGATACGTAATATACAACATAGGTGTTTATATATAATTATTACTAGGTGTAGTAGTGTCGAGAAGAGGGAAATTATTACATTTTGTTTGGTCGTTTAGTAAATTACCTATTTTTTTATATTTATATATTTCCAAATTTTCTAACAATGTCAATTTATACCTTACCGTTATTCTAAATGTAAAATATCAAAACTATTGTTAAATAAGTGTCCTCTTTCTGTTAGGTATATGATTAACACAGGTAGAATCTACATTATTTTTAATGTAACTGTATTTGTGCTCTGCCAAACGTTTTTTAAAATTCCTACCCATCTGTTCAACAAAGAATTTTTGGCAAGTTCCATATGTCAACTTATAAACTCTAGATAAAACAATGAAGATAAAATGAACAAAGAACTTCAAAGAACAATTGTAACTTTGTTTAATAAAAGTGTGAAAATCTTAAATTGGTTGTTTTGATGTTGATAACGGATTTTTATCAAATTCCTAACGGTCAAAATAATCCAATGTTAGATATTTATTAAAATGCATGAAGATGACAAAACTCTTAACAAAATTTCTTGATCTCGAAAATTCTCGACGTAATTCTCTTTAACCTGTCGAGGTTTTTACAGCAGCGCTCTTGTCTTTATCTTGTCTTGATTCTACATAACAATTCTTTTGAATTTCAGAAACCTTTCCGAGAAACTCTCTTCTCTATTGAGATTGTCCGACGTTTTGCATTCTCACATATTATTACTGACGGACTAAATTCGATTACCACGGAAAAACCAACACTACATATCCTATACAAAAATTGTCCATGAAGATATTCGTTAATTTTTTTAAGAATCGTTGGGATCAAAACGCTCCTTAATCTACTAGGACTTTATCTATAAGGTCAGGAAAATGAATTCCCTAAGAGTACGCATCGGCCGTGAAAGCCCAAAAGCTATTTCACCATACCCTTTTATTCACATTAGCCTACTTACTTAATATACTTAATACGTAACATAAACGAACAAGCATTAAGGTAAGTAACTTATAAAAGAAATAATTCTTAAATTAGCAAATATATACGTATGATAATAAGTCTACGCAAACACTACAAAGTGATATAGTGGCAATGGATGACGGAAACCAATACTTATTAATATTGCCATAATTATAGATGAAGCACGGTTTATGTAAATTGACACTAATAAACAATTAATATAGGTATACATACGGATACCTGAGCGCAGCTTATAATCCACTCTAGGCTCTAGGAGTAATTGCTGATCGGTTTGGTATTCACGCGCTAAAGCACAGCAATTACTTCATATTTTTATAATAATTATGTTCACAAAAGTAGTTTGGCAGTTTTTCTATAACGTACTTTTGTTTAATCTCTACCTAACAAAAATCAATAAAAGGTAACTAATTTATAACTTAACTAGCAGCAATACCCGGCGTTGTCCGAGTAAGATTATATCACACGTTTGATGGAACATTCTAGAATATTCGCGAATTTAGAACTATACAGAACATCCCATAATGATTCAAAACATTCTCTAACTTTTTTTAACACTGGAAAGTTCTTGAATGATCTTCAAGATTCTGGAATATTCTTGAACAATACCAAATCATTCTGAAATGTTATAATAAAACATTCTTTTAGTTCTTAGAACATATTTGAACTCCCTGTAACATTCTAAAAAAATCTGCTTCATTCTCATCCCTACTCCGTGCTGTTTTTTGTTGGGTGAATAGTGACATCGGTAGACGCCTAGCGGGGATGACTAATCGATTGATAATAATTGATCAGTTATCGACCACTGACAGTTGAATATTATTACAGTACTAATATCGCTATTTAAAATGGGGGTTGGTGGTAGAAGGATGAAAATTAAGGGTTATATGTATTTTTTAATGCCAAATCATAAAAAAATAAAAATAAAAAATTTTGTCCAAAAAATTAAAAAGTTAAGGGTGGACAACCCTTATCACGTAGGGGTATGAAAAATAGATAGTTCCCGATTCTCAGATCTATTGAATATGCATATAAAATTTCATAAAAATCGGTCGAGCCGTTTTGGAGGAGTATGGTAACTAACATTGTGACACGAGAATTTTATATATTAGATAAACCAAATATAAATGTACAGGGCTGTGGTTGGAGGGAAGGGGACGACCTAAAAGTCATATTTAGAAACCGCCAAAAAGACTCTTTACATTGATACTGACTTTTCCAAAAGTTTATTCATTATCCATTAGTTTGTACTCATACACTTTTTTTTATAGTTTTAAATCAAAAGGATGACCTGTTTCATAACAATGTCAGGTGTTATTAACTGCGCTTCATTTTTATAAATCCATTGTAATTTATCATAAAAAAATATTTCAAACTTGAGAAAGGTATACCAAATTTTTTTCTATCACACTAAAAAAAGAATATTTTTATTAAAAACGTTTTTACACGCTATTCTGCCTTGATTCCAACAATTCTTTATATTTAAAAAAAGAAGGCGGGGAGATTAATGATTTGAATTTAGTTTTATGTATTAAGTATTTTGGTCTGTAGATCCAGCTTTGTTATCCCTGTAGACTTACTTACTCAATGGTAATTATGTAAAATTGTTAAACCAACAACAATTAATTTAGAATAACGGATAATATTTCTTCACCGTTGAAATTACATAAGAGTTAATATACATAATTATAAAAAAATAATTGTTGGTAAGTATAAGAAAACTGGATTGATAAACATTTTTTAGAAAATTGAATCAGACTATTTTTCACACTCCCACAGTATGTATGTCATTGTCGTTATTGTATTTTAACTGCATTCAAGTTGATGTGTTTCTGTAATTAGTGGATGTGAGAAAGTATTCTCAGCCATAATACTTTTTTAGCCATCACGAAACTTAAAATACCAACTTAGTACTTATTACTGGTTAGACTAGCTTTAAATTAGAGTAGAGAATAGGAGAAAAAAATTATATTTTTTTAATAATTTAGCAATAACATCTTAAGAGGATTTCCACTACAAGCCAAAAAGGTTTCTTACTACTATCGTGGACGGTACATCCCTAAGATGACCAAAATAACTTTATGGTGTTATTTACATTTAACTCGTAGACTGTGGCTCCAACGGCCAAATGTCTTTGGTACAAAAATTTAACTTCAGATAATTTTTACCAATCCATCACTTGATAGTAATTCATGATTTTAAGTCATAGAATTCCACGAATCGAATAATTTTTCTCATAAAGATTTCCTCTTTTCACAATTTCTAGCTACGTCACTGACTCATTTTGCTTTGAATAGGTCGCGATCAGCCAATTTATTTCCGCATTTAAATGAAACATATACAAGGTTAGTCTAATTCCAGTATAGGTAATTCTACTAATATTTGCCTGTACAACTGTTGATGTAGGTATCCAAATATAATCAAACTTTTAATTTCCTATGTACAAATTTGCATATTTCATACAAAAGTTGCTATAACTACCTAAAATTTTTACTGTATTTGTATACATTGAAGATCACAAAATATAATGTTATATCTAGATAAAAATAGGACACCAGTATCTAGTACCAGTATCTCTCTCTCCCTCCTTCTCTAGGTAATAGCAAGTAACATTTGTAATAAAAGAAAAAACTAATGATGTTTCTTTGATCTTATATATTATAAAATACGCAGTAAATATTTTACTAGTGATGTTGACAAATTCAGAATGAATCACGACAGACTATGTATCTTCTCGCTCAAAATTCAATTTTCGCTTAGTTTGTTGTTATTGCAGTTAATAAAAATTTCATATAACAGTAATTAATCAAAGCCAAATACATAATCTTATATCTTTTTACATTATACTTTACTCACCTTATCGCTATTAACAAATTCAGGATGAAACATCAAACACTAAATTCACAATCAAAGTTCACTTTTCCCTTAAATTGTCATGGTCTTTAATATTTTTTGTCCCGTTTTAGTTTCAATTGTAACTATTTTGAATACACTAAGAATAAATAAACAAATTTCTCGATTTTACTTGCGTATAAAAGCCACAAATTCTACCGGAATACTGAAGATATATTACTGTTTTTACGGCACCATAATAATATTAGACCACTTTTTGTCCACATGTTTCTACAGATAACGAAACTTCATTACTTGACCTCAGTACCCTTCAACAAAAAACCTGTTGGTATACCTACCTACACTACACACAAAAAAAACAGATTTGTTTACTTAAATAAAATACACGTCCAACATTCAGTTTTACAGCAACAAGGAATAATAACAACGTTGAGAAGTATTTGAAATTCAATTGACAATATTAGACAGCAGGTAATTAAACAAATAATTAGTAAAGGCGAAAACGAAGAAACTAGTTTCAGTAATTTTGTTTATTTGATAATTTGAATAAGTCTGATGTATAAAAATATCAAAACTGTCTCATGAAATTATATTTTTAGAGATATGTAGAGGTTCGTTAAAAGTTAACTTATGATACCGGTAGGCTTTTGAAAATGTGGGAAATAAGGCCATAGCTCGTGCTATATCTATCTAATTAAAATATTTGCAATCGCCTGATTATACCGGAAGTCGACACAACTGTAAGCGAAAAGACAGACTGTATACATCTAGTGGTAGTGTAACAGACTGCATACAGCAATCGTATCGAGTATAACAGAAATAAAAAAAAATAAAGATAAACAAGAGGCCCCGCGGGACAGTAAAGGAAAGAAAAGGACTTTCTGGTATATACGTTGAAGTGTAGATGACCGAGGCTGAAATAAAATACCTATAAAGTGTTTCTTTTATTTTAATTACAAAAATAGTTCCTTACACAACTTTGTTATTTTAAATCGAATACTGTGTTTTATATGACATTTTTGGATTCAGCACATTTTTTTAGGTAATCCCAAAAATTAGTGCTTTTTGAGATATTGCGATTTTTCTGAAAATTTTGAAAATTGCATGGCCCCACTAAATAGCAAATGATTCTACTAAATTTGAAACTATTACTCTTTGCCACATTTTCAAAAATGCCAGTATTAATCATTTACAAACTTTTAACGAACGAGTTACGTGGAAAACCCTGTATGTATTAACGCTAAAAAAAGGGTAGGGGAAAATCTAGAGGAAACTATTCATATTTAAGAATGTAAAGTGGTTTAGTTTCTGGAAATGTTAACACTAGCTCAAGATACAGGTAAAACTGACCATTTTGTGAATCTTTGATGATTTCTTTTCGACAATTCTCAAGAAATATACTTATATATCTAAAGACTAGATCTTTAAAATTCTTTTGAGAAAATGATATGAAAATACTGCAGCCTTCTTAGTTTTTCTGCAACCTATTTAGGTACATACATGGGTAAAAATAAAAATAAAAGTCTGCTGTCAATTAGGAACTTATATTTATAATTAATCACACAAAGAAACGCTTTTAAATGTTTCAACTAGTTTTATTTAAACACTCTACATATGTTTTGACTTATATTGGGTCTTTTTCAAAAGTAATTTGTTTACTAAAGGTGAGGTATAATAATCTTACGTATACGTGTAGGTAAAGGTAACACAGGTACACGCAGGTACAAATCAGGTATTTTGGGAAAACCTACTTCTACTAATCTAATTTGTGTTCCTTACATATTGGTCAACGATTGGTGTGTCTTTGAATTCAGATTAATCATTATTAAAATTTTTTTTAATTTCGAATTGTTCTAAAATGTTTAATCGTCAGCCTTTATTTTCGGTATGGAGAATTTTTAAATTGTCTTTGTCTATTTTATGATTATTCTGTAGGCAATGTAAACTTATTTCTATTGATGTTTTCTTATTTTTTATGTCTTTTTCGTGTTCAGTTAACCCTATACCAAAATTTCTGCCTGTTTGGCCAATATAAAAGGAACTAGTCTGCACAATTTATTTTATAGATACGACTTTTTTGTAGTTTGTTAGGTTTCTGTTTGTTATTTACCAAAATCTTCTTTAAGTTGCATTTGTTGACGAACATTGTAATTGTGAATTTAAAATTCTTTTCCTTTTGTTTGCCATGTGCATAAAAATTGTTTAAAATATTTTTTTTCCTTTTGTTGTTGATCAGTTGGTCGATTAATTTGGGTTTATATCCATTATGCTTGGCTATTGTTTTTATTATGAGTTCTTTTAAAAAATTTTGTTCATTTAGTGGAAAATTTAATAATCTATGGACAAAACTGTAAAAAGTTGAAAGTTTTATTTGCCAAGTGTGTTTGGATTTTGCATGTATAATGGCATCTGTACTCGTAGGCTTTCTGTAATTATCATATTCTAATTTATTGTTTACAAGTTTTACATTGATATCTAAAAAGTTTAGGCCTTGGTCTTTATCTTGCTTTTCCATCGTAAACTTAATCCTATTGTTTAAGTTATTTAGCTGCATTAAAAATTGGTCTAATTGCCTATCAGTGCCTGTCCAAATTGCAAAGATGTCATCGACGTACCGTGTCTAATATAATATGTTGTTCGTTAAGTCATTATTATTGTTATCAAATAAATTATTTTCGAAGTGAGACATAAAAATATCAGAAAAAAGTGGTGAAGTGGGTGAACCCATAGGTAGCCCTTCAATTTGCTTGTAAAAGTTATTGTTAAAAATGAAATCATTTTGATTGATACAAATTTCAATTGCAATAATTAGTTGTAAGCAATATCTAGATCTGTTTCGTTTAATGAATTTTGTATGATATTTATAAGCTTGTATTTGTGGTCTCTCCGTTTATCATATACACAACTATATACATATCTACAATATAACTTCCAATCCACCCTGAAATAGCTTTACACTTCATACGTACCAAATTTCATTTATCTTCAACTACGTTAGTCTTCTTAAATAATATCTTGAAAAGAAACCAAAAAAGAAAAACTACATTACATTTAGCTGTTGTACTAATTTCGGTTTCCTCCTTTATAGAAATAGTTGCTTGTTTTATTTATGTACCAATAGCCAATATTTTCAGTTTGCACATATTCTTAAATCTAGAACTGTGAAAATTAAAAGACAATATTCATTAGGCCATTTAATGTATTAGTTCACACATGTATTTAGGGCGTATTTAATTATTGTTCATTTATTGATTGGTTGGCCTCCAAACCACGTTCAATAATTTTACGATAATGTGTCTGTGGAAACGTAGATAATTACCAACAAAATCTTACGCTATTTTATAATACAAAATTACAAATTAATTTACTTGTATGATTGTATTATTTGCATTTAATTTAATAGTAAAAGTGGATAAATTAGTAATGACTTGGACTACTTTTGATTTTAAACAAATATATCAACAAATGAAAGATTCATATCGTATTATTTTATTGTACTCATAAAACTAATTAAAAAACTTAAAGTGAATGGTTTATCTAAGTGTGTTTAATGAGTAAGTTAATTGAATACTAGGATATACTAGCATTGACTATTTTCTATTCTCATCGTAAAACAGATAGTTAGCAAACAGAATGATACCTACATAAAGTTAGTTTTATGTGTTCAATACTTTGCAAAACATAAACATAAAACAAAGGCAAATGTGCTCAATCAAAATGGAGATTGTTGACCTTAGGAAATACAAAGTGCCCTCAAACACAAGTGTAATAAATTACAGTTGCAATGCATTTTCCTCAACTGTATAGACAAAACTACAGCAAGAAAATTTTATCTAAATAGATTTGAGGTTACCCTTATTTGAAATTTGATCGCATTAATTAAACCAGTTTGGCCTAAGCAAAATTGCTTTATCCTGAAATCTGGTTTGACAAGTAGCAGATTCAGATCTAATCAGTTTCGACTAGGCCAAGCCGGTTTATACTGTTACTCCTGGACTAATATAATTTAGAATTAAAATTTAAATACTTTCAATAAATAATTCAAATAAATAAATCCCATACATTTTATCTTCCTATCAGGTAACATTCGCTTATCTTTGAGTCTTCAATTTTCTTCAGTTGCGTTGATTATCCTATTCCGAAGCGGTGAATAATTCTCATTTAAAATTTGACATCACAAGCACTGAAATTTTCACAGTCAGTTAATCTTCTCTTCAGTGATGTTGCTCCAAGAAAATTAAGGAATTACTTCCATCGAAAACTAACTTTAAAGCAATAAGATCATGGGCGTAGCTAAAATTGCTTTCTGAGGAGTGAATCCAAAAGTTTAAAATCGAACGGCAATTATTTTCTTTCAGTTTAGCAATTAAAGGTTGTGTCCTTTATGAAAATGTATAATTTTAAACTTCATTTTACTAAACCTTTTCATTTCAATAATCTTCATCTTTTCTATGTTTCTGTTATTTACTGTTAATTAGATATTTCCTTTTTAAACGTCTAAAAGGTACCAAAAGGTTTAGTTGGGAAACTTGCCTAAGTAAAACATTAAACAAATTTACATACTTTATAATATTTTAATAGTTTGCCATTTTATTTGAAACATTTTCAATGTACATACACGATTTATTTGTGTTACTTATTGATAATTCGAGACAAACAGTATTTCATCCCCAAATTAGAACATATGGTTTCAATATTAATAATTAATTATTAATTAGGTTATTGAATTAAAAAATATAAAATGGTAAAAGGTGTTCTACAAAACGACACAGCCATTAATATTCCTTCAATAAATTGTCACTTGAAAAGGTAATAACGAGTATGCATACCTACGTATATTTATAGGTACCTATTCATGATCACATGGGATAAACGGGTTTCAATACATTCCAGCATAATTATTATTAAAATAATTAGTACTAGCACCAGTTTGATAAATATGCGATAAACCAATAGTTACATAATTAGTGCATTTTAAATTCTTTTATTTAGCATTTCTTTCGGCTATACATAGTATAGGAAATAGTTCATAAAGGAAGACCATAAGATTTACGCATGTTTGAAAAGCATTAATTGCGATATCAGTCATAGAGAATAAGCAGCGAAAGTTTTCTCTGCTACGACCACTATATAAACGAGACGGTGTTGGATATTTACCATATCACATCTGTTTTTCAACACACACGTCAAAATGAAGTCCAAGGTAAGAAACGAATTGTAGAATTAGTAAAAGTTTTTACAAAATCGTTCTTTACTTTCAGTTTATCCTTTTCGCCTTCCTGGCTATCGTTTTAGCAGAAGAAGCGAAGAAAGATGTCGAAAAGAAAGAGGTCGAGCAGAAAGATGTCAAGAAGAACGAGAAAAGAGGGTTGCTCCTGGGAGATCACCACGGATTTGGAGGAGAAGATGAACTATTCTCTGGAGGGTTAGGATCACACGATCTTGCATTAGGAGGTCATGATTTCGGTGGTCACGATTTTGGTGGTCATGATTTTGGTGGTCATGATTTTGGTGGAGGTCACGGCCTGGATCTTGGTGGTGGTTTGGGGGGAGGCCATCATATAGAAGAACATAATGTGAAAGCAATAACCATCGAAAAGAAAGTACCTTATCTAGTTCCACATGCTGTTCCTTATGAAGTGAAGAAGCCTTACCCTGTTCACTACCCTGTCAAAGTTCCAGTGGAGGTACCAAAAGCTTACCCCGTTGAGAAACCAGTGCCTGTACCTTACGAAGTTAAGAAATTCTATCCAGTATCTGTAGATAAACCAGTACCTTATCCAGTCAAAGTTCCCATAAAGGTACCAGTCAAAGTTCCCTTCGCAGTAGAAGTACCAAAGCCATATCCAGTAACAGTCAAAAAGGCAGTTCCATACCCAATTAAAGTACCAATCATTGTCGAAAAGAAATACCCAGTGTATTTGAAAGAAGAACATCATGGTTTCGAACACCACAGTTTTGGTCATCATTTTTAATGTTACGTGGGTCAGTATCGCTACATAAATATGTATGAGTCTGCTGCACCTACACTTACGTCCAGGTGAAAAGTGCGTTCGAGTTTCTTTTTTTATTATTTAATTTGTAGGTCAGAGGACGCAACAATTTTTGCCTGACTGAAGATTTCCCAGTCCCAGCACATTTTTTATACCTAATTATATTGTTGTTGTGCGTATACGGTGTAAATAAATTGTTTGTATACACGTACATGTTGTTGTTATTTTTATTTTCTACCTAATTAATACCTTGCAATTGTGCGAGGAAGTTGGATATGTTGTGTAATAGAAAATCTAGTCCGATTTAATAACTGCATAATACAGGTGTAGGTACGAGTAATACTACGAACTGGTGTTTCCCACTGCAGTTTGTGCAACGCTCGCCGAATTCTAGTTAACCGAGCTGTAATTACGTTTAATTGTTTCAACCGCATGTGCTAAAGAAAATTGGAAATCATTTGCAATTCAAACTGGGGAAATAATTACCACAAAATAGTAGCCTCCATTTTTTATTTTTAATAACAATTACTCAATTATTTTGCCTATGGGAATTTTACTAATAGCTAAATAAATTTCATCTGTCACACTTTCAAGACAACTAGATAATATTATCAGGCATATATACATTAAGTGCAGTAATTTTAAAAACTGTTTATTTAATCTTGATATGAATGACTTAATATATTAAACATTAATCTGTGTCATCATGGGCAACGAATCAAAATTGGTCACCTGTCGAATTCAGAAAATATGTCAATTGTTATAATATTCAGTAGACGTTTTGTAACTGTATTTATAGTATCTAAGAATACGTGTCATATGGCATATTTTTGACATTTCCCATTCGGTACAAATTGCATGTTAACACATGTATACAACCGTCAACTTTATGATAATTACGCAGAATTATGTAACTAGCGTTCGTATCTACCGTCTGTCCACTTAGAATGATTCCTTTACATTTCATGAATATTTTAATAGATATTCGTTTAAGTGAAACTTGTACTGTAATTGTTTACACATACGGGGTACATTCCATAAGAAAATTACAAAGGAAACTTACACTACTCCATTATGTAATTTTTCATTGTCATTTCTAATTTCTAAGTCGTTATTAGTAGAAACATGCAAGTGTAGGTTAACAACTAATTACTGGAAGATTTATTATACAACCAGAAAAGAAACTTAATTTAAAATGAAAGCATTCGTAAAGGATCTTCTCCATGAAAACTAACAACATGTAACGTAAACATCAGTTCACTGAAGCTGAAGAAATTATCATCAAATAAGAAATAAAAAATGCTTCAGGGCACTTTTAAAAAATACGATCAATTTTTATTCAACTTTCTTGGACTTAATTTCCATTAAATATTACTAGCTAATTACTATCTTAAACAATAAAATAAAGATAATTTCATGGGTTCTATTCGCTATAATAAACGCTAAACAATTTTCTGAAGACGTAAGCTTAACGCAACGAGAAAATCAAATTGAGTTCTGCGTCTAATCTATGATTCTATACGAAAAGCTTAATATTTAGCTGAAGAAGTCAAAACGAGCATTAAACTCCTAAGAAGAAGAAGAAATTTTGAGGGGATATTTGGATTATGATGTTTCATACACGTAGCTCAAGTAGACCCTTTAAAATTTCCTGACAAGTTTCTCTCAATATTTTAGCCTTTATACATACGGACGGCTCTTTTCTTCTATTAATTAAACAGTTAAAAATATTCACTAGAGCATTCTCTCCATATGTGTATTATGTTCCAAACCTTTCAAGATATAGAAGCAGTAATTCCGACCAACCAAACCGTATTTCCGAATTAAAATCCTGATATTTGCGTAAGCTCAATTAAACAAAAATGATAAGTAGTGCCGATTAATATTATTTGGAGGAGAAAGTGGTTCTTTATGGCTTTCCTGATCATTAGGTTTCAGTATCGAGTGTCATGTGGCAAGTACAAATTTGCTCACAGGTATATGCTTTTCGCACGATAAATACGAAATTAGATCAATTTGACTCTGTCTAAGAGCCTTACGTGGATTTATGTCACGAATGACCCCAAG
The DNA here is from genome assembly GCA_029378335.1 of Agrilus mali. Lineage (NCBI taxonomy): Eukaryota > Metazoa > Arthropoda > Insecta > Coleoptera > Buprestidae > Agrilus > Agrilus mali. Next base: position 17,283,931 of record CM055657.1, read on the forward strand.
GTCATTCACAGACCAATTACAGTTTCCAGTCGTTGATAAGCTTATTAATTGGATACGGAAATAGTGTAACTTGAGGAAGCTCAAATTAAATCTGGCCTGCTTATGTATGTATACGCAATCAACTTATTGTCTAGAAGTTACAAATTTCTTTAATATTCCCGTAATATCGTCATATGTACATACACGCACTAGGAAGGGATATTAATATAGAAAGCAAGAAATGTTTTAACATCTCCCAACCGTGTCGCTCCTCTAGTATATAAACACTCCAATCCCCAAGCAAAACATAACAGTCGTTGTACGTTTAACTAATCGGTCCAAAATGAAATTAAAGGTAATGGGATCAATTATATTCTGCACAATTTAATAATACACCATACTAACGTCGTATTTTACGTGACTGAAATAGATTTATAACTTATTTTATTTAATTGAAATAATTTTGCTTGTTTCAGGTGGTACTCTTCGTAGCCAGTTTAGTTCTCGTTTCTGCTGACAAAGCGGAAGAGAAGAAACCAGTAGAAGATGCAAAAGACCAAAAGGCAGTCGAAACCTCAGCTGGGGAGAGCAAAAAGCAGGATAAACGAGGTCTCTTTGGTCTTGGATACGGAGGAGGTTTTGAATCTCATAGTTTCGGAGGTGGATTTGAAGGAGGACTTGGAGGTGGCGAACATGGTCATATCAAGTCCATAACCATCACCAAAGAAGTACCTTATCCAGTACCTCACCCAGTACCTGTACCTATTGAGAAGAAGGTCCCAGTACCAGTTCCAGTCAAGGTTGCAGTACCAGTTGAAAAACCTTATCCCGTATTAGTGCCAAAACCTTATCCAGTACCTGTAGAGAAGCACATTCCATATCCTGTGGAAAAACATGTGCCTTACCCAGTCAAGGTACCTATCAAGATTCCTTTCCTCGTCAAAGTACCTATTCATGTGCCCAAGCCAGTTCCCTACCCAGTTCACAAGGAAGTTCCAGTACCAGTAAAGGTACCAGTTTATATTGAAAAGAAAGTACCAATTCTGATTAAGGAACACCACGGTGGATTTGAAGGTGGATTTGGTGGACACAGTTTTGGACATCACTTCTAAACACGACTGTTATTTTTTTGTAAATACTTTTTCTTTGTTTCATACAGCACTAGCTACTTTTACCTGTGTTAATTATTTATACTTTTTTATAAATTTTTCTATCTCAGAAATAAATAATTTACAAACACCATATTTTCTTTTTTTAATTTAAAAAAAAAACAAAATATTAAAATTAATAATATATATAATTAATTAGTCGCATACCCCATAAAAAAAAATTTCTAATTTCAAAATTTGGTGCCCTACTTGATTTTGGATAATTTGAAGTAATTATATGTATACAATTAAAAATAACGTTAACTAGGATACATAAAAAAGGAAAGCAGAGAAAAACAATAAATTGAGATGTTGCAATGTTAATTACGATAATTATAAGCAGAACCAGAAAATTAAACACAATGCTGTAATCCAATAATTATCAAAATTATTTGCAAACAAAAACCAATTACCAATAAATTAAGAGCGATTTATAATATTTAGCCAATAGTAAATAATTGAAATTTCTAAATACTGTGAATGGGTTTCGCAAATTTTCAAAAGAAATGCTTTTAGCATTCGAAAAGCAAGAGCTTCCTCCTACTAATTTGTAATGATTATTCGTTAATGTTAAGAAAGCGTAATGGAGCTTTTACACTTGAAATTCAGTGTCTGGGTTACTCTACCATAACACCAATCTAAAATATAAATGTGTTAGTAGCTTTAATGATTACCTAATTGTTTAAATACGTTTTAAATAAGAGTTTATGACTTGATGCTACGAAATTGGACATAAGTATCACTACAGTAAATGTAATAATAAATAATCAATACAAGATTGTAGAAGAAAAGAAGACAAATCAATCGACCTAATTAATGAGTAGGTCACTAGAATTTAATCAATGTTTTGGCCGAAAATACAGAAGTAAATAAAATTTTTAAAATGAGAATGTATCTTTAGTTTTTTGTTTTTATTATTAAAAAGAAAAAACGTATATCTAGGTACTTTAATTTATGAATCATTATTTTGATATCGGAAATTTTATTAACAGCCTTTGAGAAGTTGCAATTATTTTATTTTGAAAAAAGTTCCTTTTCTCTTAGCTGAATATCATAATCACATAACTCCATGTTAAATTTTAAACACATATTCAACAACTAACTTAAATAGGTAAGTAAGTTTCTTAAATCACCTAATAAATAAAATGACCAAAATGATTTTGCTGAAAAAGCTATAATTAAGCTAATGAAAACTTCAAAACAACTTGAAGTCATTTCTCTGAAAACTTTTTTAAATACATATGAATAATGGGAGAAATTGAAAAATACTTCAAATTACCAACTATGTGCTCAATGTTTCATGTGAAGCTTATGCCATAGAAAAAGCTATAGAATTAATAAACACTGAAAAAGTAGAATCTTGCTTAATTTTAACCGACTCACTAAGCGTACTAAAAGCTCTCCAGAACCCCATAAAATCAAATCAACAAATAAAAAACATCACACATGAACTGTTAAAAGCTGAAGACAGAAGTAAACAAATCATATTAGCTTGGATACCATCCCATACTGGTATTCGCGGAAACGATAAAGCAGATGAACTAGCGAAAGAAGGTGTTACAGATCTAATAACTACTGAAATAGTCCCCCTAACTAAACCAGAAGCCAAAAGAGCCATCAAGCATATCATTGTTACAACATGGAATAGTGATTGGCACAAAACTCCACCAAAAAAGCTACGATAAGTCAGAGAAAATGTCTTCAAAAAATTCTCTGCCACTGATCTCAAACCTAATGAAGAAGTAATTATTCAAAGACTGAGGATTGGCCATACCAATTTAACTCATGTTCATTTAATGAAGAACGAGCTGCCCCCGTTATGCACAGAATGTAACACCGATACTCTCCAATCAGTAGAACACATCATCACAAACTACCCAGGATTGAGTAGGTACTCAAAGAAGGAAATACAACCTCTGTATGTCATTTAATGAAAATCTGAATAACCCAGAACTATACAAAAATGTATTAAAATTTTTACAAGAAACCAAAATATATGATAAAATATAACAATAGATTAAGTTTTACAATTTACTAATAATAGTAATATGTAATCATGTATAGTCGCTCATGACCTAGCTGTTAATACGACTTAAAATATCTTAAATAAAAAAAATTAAAAAAATAGTTAAAATGATATATTTTTTATTTAGAATTTTCGAAAATTTCTCTCATGATTTCAGCTAGCTTTGTGCACCTCCCCAGGACTTACTCCATATCTTACTTTTGTTAATTAATGTTCACATTGTTTGTTTATAATAAATTCATTTTATACCACCAAAATTATTGGAAAGTTTTAACAAGAATAAATTAAAAGGAATGAAAACAAAGCACTTGACAGTATATTTCTAATTAAAATTAAAAGTGCTTTAAGCTTTTTTCTATGTAACATTAGTTAATTGTACACAACGGTTTTTACACTTTTACAATTATTAGAAACCAGTTACCTAATCATATTAGCAAATATTATGCGTATATCTACTTTCTTGAAATAAAAAAGCTAAAACGTAGAAGTCAGCTGCCATAATAAATAAATTAGAAATGATTTAGAAACATTTTATATGCGTTTGTTTATATACATGCACATTAAAAAGTCCAAATTGAAACTGAACTAAAAGACCTGAATGGCGATATATAGACATAATTTTTGAATGTACTTATTTATCAAGTACATAAATTAGTTAATTCCTCGTTTTTTTTTGTGTAATAAAAAACAAATAAGTTGACAGCTGGTAAATTGGCTCGTTATATAAATTTAACTAGTTTAAAGGTCGTTAGTGAAAGAATCACAATTTTATTTATAAAAAAAAAAATTTTTAGAAAAGTATAAAATATCTTTATTTATTGTGTTGTGCAACATAACAATGAAGAATCTCTATTTACAACAATTAATAACAGAAACAATTAACAAAGAAAAATCACATATTGCTCACACCCCCTCAACTATCATTCACCTAAAACAATCAAAGATTTAATGTTCTTCAGCTGCTTCGCTTTGTTGTACATCTTGACTGGCTTCAACATATTGCTCCTGTTGTTGTGCAACGGCAGCATAGTCAGCGGAATTGTCTCCATCAGCGTGTTCCAAACCAGCGTTTCCATAACCGCCTAATCCTTGATACTGTCCAGCTGAATACGCATCGTTATTATACTGGCCATTATCATCTTGGGATAATTGCTTGTAATCACCACCTCCAATTCCACCAGAATAACCACTAGATGCCCAATCTCCATGCCCTTGGCCACCTTGGTACTCGTTATGGGGTACTGGATATGGTTTTGGAACTTCAACGGGAACTGGAACCTTCTTGATAACTTCCACAGGAACTGGATGAGGTACTTTCACGAAGTGTGGAACATGAACTGGGAATGGTTTGGGAACGTTAACAGGGTAAGGAACCTTGAAGGGCACATGAACTGGATACGGTTGTGGTTGGGTAATTACTGCTTTATCAGACACTCTAATAATTTTCGTAAGATCAGCGTGAGAGAAACTACCACCGTCCTGAATGTCATGTTTGGGATATACCAGTTTGTCGTAATCATGTATGTCGGGCACTCCAACGAGCTTAGTTGGGCCATGACTGGAAAACCCAGGAATTGCCCGAGTTTGAGAGAGAAAGAAAAGTGGAAGTGCAAAGGCCTTAAAAATTAAAACAATAAAAGATATTAATAATAAAATATTTGATAGTCGTAAGGAATTATATTTTATAGATAATAAAAATAAACAAGAAAAAAAAAATTTTTAACGGAACCTACCCAGAACACCATTTTAGTATACACACGTTGAACGAATCGGGACTGATGAAAGTAATTGTTAAAAGAGCACTTATATACAGTCGACAATCAGGGAATTGATTAGGAAGTAGAAGACCAGTTTACTTTCTTAGGAGACGGCAAATTCTCCAAATAATTTTCTGAATGGAAGCAACTACCCGTCTTTGTTCTTTCACTGGCACTTTATATATAAAAGAAAGAGACACCCATATCCGATAATATAAGCGAAAGTACTTCCACCTTTTTGCTACAAAGCTACACATGTAATAAGCTATATGTATTTTCATTTAATTTACCTAGCAAAGCGGAATAGGTTTAATGATTTGTGTTATTAAACGGATAGAGAATATTAATGAACAAAAATGGTTCACTAAGTTTAAAAAGAGTTTTTAATTCCTTTTTGTAACGCTTCTTCAAAACAAACGAGTTTTTAAAATTCATGCATATATTTGCGAATTCTATTATACATAGAGGTGGATCGAAGAAAGTTCGACGACATTTACATTCTACTTCTGCGATAAATCAGATCAGTGATAGCGAAAGTACTTCCTTCCCTTCACTGTCACTCTCGCGGCTCACTTATACAACATATACACCGCATCCAATGTCACTGTCGACCGAAATTTTAAACGAATTGGAGTCGCTTATAAATTATTGTATTCGTACCATAATAATAATTGAAATTTTCAACATATTGCATTGCGGTAATTTCGTTAGGTTAAATAAGTAATAACAAAAATACTTAAACAGTTCTCTCAATGATAACATAAATCGTACAAAATGAATAATATAGTAATTAATATCTATCGACTGGTCATTTTACGCGAGTAAATTATTTGAAAGAGAGTGACACTAATAAATAAATTCCAATAGACATTAAATTCTAAACCGAGTGCCAATGTAGTATAATAAGTATATAAAATATAAAGTGAAAGTAAAAAGCAAAAAATAAAAAGAAATTCGCGAAGAAGAGACTTACATGGGTTTGAAAACTGACGTGGGCGTCAAGTGTTATCTATTCAAAAGCAGAGAACTAATGCCGAAGTAAGATTTATATGAGAGTATTTCTTCCACATTTTTGTAAATCGACTATTTTCACTGCCGCTACCTGAACTCCCAAGCCGGTGGTGGGATAACATCCGCGTAAGAACCAGTGACAGTGTGACTTAAAGTGACATTTGTTGAATGAACAGTGGGAAAATGTAGAAAAAAGTACTGTACCTACTAATAAACAATCAGTAGACACCAGGATCCTTTCTCTATTTTTTTGTTAAAGAATGACATTCATAGAATGGGAGTCTTCTAGAGAAATGTTAATATTAAAAAAAATAAATTAATAATTGCTTTTGAAACTGCATACCGTTAACATCTTTAATGAAGGTCAGGCTCTTCCATTGAAGAGTCCGTGTATTATAAAGAACATTTTAAGCTCTTTCGTTCGTGTGGGTTAAATATTTAATGCATTAAAATAATTTATTAAACTAATTATTATTGCTGTACCTGCTAAACAGGTAATTAATAAAAAAAAGTATTTCTAAAGACCCTGTATTTCGAGAACAAAGCAAATATACTTAAAAGTTTTATACTACATTGTTGTTAAAAGTTAGATGAGGATTAGCCCTCAAATATTTTGTTAGAAAGATTAGAATACACCTGTATATATATTCGCTGATGGTATCAACTGAATTTTTTAATTTTGTACTACCATTCGACCGGTTCTTCAAAATGGTCATTAAACAAAATATTTATTTATTGATAAATATATATATACAGGCGTTAACCTTTTTTAGATAAAATAGTGGGGTACATAGGTAACATAATAACTTGAAAAGAAAAAGTATACGCATATTGTAATAAATTGGTGGTATTATCTAAAGGCAAGTACCTTATTCCGAATGATTTTCTTGAAGTTACATATTGAGTTATTTATAAAAATATCATTAACATTCGTGTTAAGATTGAGGTTTTTAAATTGTCTACTTAATCTAGCACTTATCGATCTGTTTGATAGAAAGGACGGTTCAATTGTAACATTAAAGAGAGTATTCGTGTTACGTAGCATTCTTCCATTATTATTTAGTGAAAAGTGTTCCAACAACTTTGGCTCATGTATTATATTATTACTAGCAGCAATAACCAGCGTTGCTCGGGTAAAAAGATATCACACGTTTGATGGAACATTCTAGAATATTCGCGAATTTAGAACTATCCAGAACATCCCATAATGATTCAAAACGTTCTCTAACTTTTTTTAACACTCTGGAACATTCTTGAATGATCTTCAAGATTCTGGAACATTCTTGAACATTGCCAAATCATTCTGAAATGTTATAATAAAACATTCTTTTACTTCTTAGAACATATTTGAACTCCCTGTAGGTAACATTCTAAAAAAATCTGCTTCATTCTCATCCCCACTCCGTGCTGTTTGCTGGGTGAGTAGTGAAATCAGTAGACGCCTGGCGGGGATGACTTATCGATTGATAATAATTGATCAGTTATCGACCACTGAGAGTTGAAGATTATTACAGTACTAATATCGCTATTAAAAAATGAGGGTTGATCGTAGAGGTGTGAAAATTAAGGGTTGTATGTATTTTTGTATGCTGTGTCATAAAAAAATAAAAACAAAAAATTTTGTCTAAAAAATTTTAAAAAAAATTAGGGGTGGACCACCCTTAATATTTAGGGGGATAAAAAATAAATTTTAGCCGATTCGCAGACCTAACCGATATGCACACAAAATTTCAGGAAAATCGGTCGAGCCATTTCGGAGGAGTTTAATTACAAACACCGTGACACGAGAATTTTATATATTAGATAAAGTTTATACAAAAATAAGAAATCATTATAGGTACATGAATGTAAATATGTTAGGGGTTTGAAAGTTTAAAGTTAGGGGTTATCAAGGATGATCATTTTAACTAAAATAATTTAAACACTCAGGCACTTCCGGTTATCAGTTATTTTCGAGTCATAGCAAAAATAAGTTTCATAATTTATACAGGACGTTAAAAAAAATTCAAAGTTTAAAAAAGTCAAACATGAACAGTTTTGTCTTTTCAAATGGCATCTACAATATTTGATTTTCTCGTTCTGTTCAAAAGCTTAATAGTTCATATTTATAAAATTGTTATAAACAAAGCTTCTTATGAATACTCTAATTCAGATTTAACTTATTTGTTCTGTATTCAGTGGCGGCTCGTGGTCAAATACGAAGGGGGTTCACAAAGTTAATAACATGTAGGTAATATCAGAACATAAAGCGTATTTCACTATGTTGTAAGTGCGCCGCAGGCGAAGATTTTTAATATTTTTAGTAGAACCAAATACTTATGGCATTTAATAACACATAAATAAAAACCTTACGTTTACTTATACAGGAAATCCATTCGTCTATGTTTTGCCGACAAATGTGACAAATCCGTAACCCCTGTTTTTGTCCACTCAACACTTTCATTAGGATTACCGGCAAAAATCAGGTACGGAAAGCAAAATAATGCGTTTAAATTATTACACCCACACAACCACGAAGTTTTTTTATACTGTTCTACTTTAAACACACGTTTGAACTTTTTATCTTTTAAGGTACACTCTTGTATCAGCTGTAGTTTTGGGCGAGGTGGACCCCTTTTCTTTATTTCGAAACGATTTTGAAAATTATTTGAATTTTCTTTAATATATTTAACGAACACGACTCCATCATTTACGTAATATTTTAATTAACACGTATTGTGCAATAAATTGTGCGTCATTTACAATTAGTGGACTTTGAACTCTGAAATCTGAACATGCTTCTGAACCATTCTGAACATCATTTTTTTACTATCGGTTCCTACCAACACTAACTTCCAGAGCCTTTAAAAATGACTCGTACTGGACATTTTCACCAGGTGGCCTAACCGAAGTTGCAAAACCCTGGCAGATTGTCGGGTACCTGTGCCGACGTAGCACGACATTTTCCGGCTGATTTCGGCTTCTCGTGCAGTGCACCTAAACGCTGTATGTTAAGTGTATATTATCTTCCATTTCACGTGTCCGACGCCTCTCTCTCTCTAACGCATGGACATCAAACGGAGTATCGCTCTCCTGATATGTTCAGAATAAAACTTCAACCAAAAAAGTTAGGTGAAGTCGTCAGCGACACAACAAAAATTTAAATACTTTCTATGGGTTACGGGTTGATGTTTTGTAACTATGAACTATGAAATGATAAAAGAGATGTATATTGTACGATAATCATCAATAATATAATAAATATTAAAAGGATAAAATTATATGGTGTAACTAGTTCAATTTTTAAGGGGGTTCACTGAACAAATGCACCTACAGTAAAACCGCCACTTTTGTATTTATAGATAATTTGAGTAGTTTAAAGAACCCTGTAGATATAAGTACACTTGGATAGTTTAGTTCACTCGAGTACTTATTCGAATGTAGACGACAAATTGAGCAAAATCTTAATAAATTACTTAAATTATCTAATTGTAAGTAAATATTCTAAACTGGACTTCGTCCACTGAATAAGGATGAAGCATTTTGATTGATTTGTGTAGACTGAATTGAGATGCAATGGGCGTGTTTAAATTAAGACAAATCCACATAGGGAGTTGTCTTTCTTGTATGAATTCCAGCCTAATATGGTTAGAGCAATTTTCACATGACTATGTGCTTTTATGGACAAGAAACAGGTGTCTATTTATGTAACTGTATGGCATCCGAACTACAGTATCATGGAATCTCAAACATTAACAGAATTGTTCCTTATCATGATGCAATAGAGAATCATTTCCTGGACTTCAGTTACTATAAATTCCAGTAACCCTCATTGTTTTTTCAGATATACAAGAATCTTTGTCCAGACTAAACCAATAAAAAAATATTTAGGTGTTCTTGTCTTTTTAAAAGTCCTGGTTCTTACGGCTTCCAGTCCTTATTTCTAGTTAATTTTATTATTTTCAAATCATAATAGCATTTACGATAAGATTTTCTAAACGTGGCCCTCCTGGAGCCAACACTTACTTGGTTGATATCTTACAGAATATAAATTATCTAATCTATATCTATTTTTGTTTTAGTGTGTGTTATTGATCATATATTTCTATTAATATCCACGCTTTATCAACTTCCTAAATAATAACGTCAGGCAGCTCTTCGAGAAATTGGTGCCGCCCTTTCATTTTATTGCAGAATTGAAATGGTAGCATAACGAGAACTCGTAAGGAAATTCTTGCGCAATATGATGTAAGTAAAATTTATAGTTACAGAGTTATATAAGAAAATGTCTTGTCAATCTAGCTCAACTTATTTGGCACAAACAAAAAATAAAATAACAAGAATATATGCACTATCAACTTGTCGTTTGTAATATCACGTTTTATTATTAGGTGTAGTCAGACTGCTTTGTTGCTTTATTGCTTGAGGAAGTGAAAATACTTATAAAGTGCCCGAGATCGGTTCTTTTCCTGATCTAATGAACTAGAAAACTGTTTAATGCATTATTTTATCTTTTGTGGTAATACCACTTACCTGTAGTGTATTACCTATTAATTTACAAATATAAAAAGCGAACCGCAACTGTAAAAAAAATTGAAACAAACTTAAACATGTTGGAACGTATCTAGTAATTAAATAAAATCATTCAGTAGAAAGTATGTTGAACTAAGCAATCAGAATATTTTATTTGTAAACTGTTCAAACCAAATGTAACGTTGTTATAACAGAATTTTATAAAATCGCCCTTTAAGAAAAGTTTATCTTTACATATGTTAAAATTATTATAAGCATCCATTAGAATGTCCACGTATGTAAAACAAACAAAGAATTACAAAGAATTACAAAGAAAAGCTAGAATCACAAAATCCTTTTATGAACCAATTACTAAAAAGGGGTTATAATTTTAATCTAAAACATTACTAATGTCATATGAAGATGTTTTGTAAATATTTTCAAATATTCTAATATAACTATGCTTCTTAAAAAATATAAATAGACAATTGTAAATATTATTAGGGGGATAAACTGCAAATTTAAAAAATTACAGTTCAGTTTACTTCTATTTACTTACCTATTGTTATCAATTTAGAAGTTAAATGAAAGTTTAATTTATTTGAAAGAATAATATTAATTAACGTTTTGCAGGTGTTCAAATTAACAATATAGATGTTAAGAAAATATACAATCTATTTTTTATTAACATTTCTCCTCTAATTTCAATTCAGCTTTAGGTTTGTTTATAACTCATTGGCTTTATTATAAGTAATAATTAATTTCCAGTTTTCATATTGAAAGGTTATTTTATCATTTATTGGCATTTAATATGAGTACATGCAATTCATTGATATTATCTACTTGTACAGGGTGATTCATTATAATGGCGCCCCCTTTTAACTTTGTTATTTCGAGTGTCCCAAAAAATTTAAACGTATGGTTATGTAGGTGCTAAAAAATACTTTTTTCTATTTATAACAAAAATTTGAAAAATGATCAATATACAGGGAAAACCAAAAAGTTCATTTTTTTAAATGGATCACCCTATATATGAATTAATTTTTCAATTCCTCGTAAAATTCTAAGCATAATTTATATAACATACCATATATCTAAATTCAATAGTTTCTGAAATATTCGCATTTTAAACGCTATCATCAAATATTTTATTAAAAAAATTAAAGATTTGATACGGAATGGAGGCCCAGTAGAGCATCTTTATATTTAACTAAAAATTGTTTTTGTTATATTATTTATTGTTAGATTTCTTGGTTTGTTGTTGTTTAATAAAATATTTCATGATAATGTTTCAAATGCGAATATTTCAGAAACTATTGAATTTAAGTACATATACGGTATGTTATATAAATTATGTTTAAAATTTTACGAGGAATCGGAAAATTAATTCATATATAGGGTGATCTATTTAAAAAAAATTTACTTTTTGGTTTTCCCTGTATACTGATCATTTTTCAAATTTTTGTTATAAATAGAAAAAAAAGCATTTTTTAGCACCTACATAACCATACTTTTAATTTTTTTAGGACACTCGAAATAACAAAGTTAAAGGGGGAGCGACATTATAATGAATCACCCTGTACCTATTATATAATTTTCATGTAAAGTTCATACTCCTTTTATCCCTACACAGAGTGTACTTATTGAGTTATTAGAAGTTACTATAATAATAACATTCTCATATTTGTTTATTGAAATACAATTACGTATAGGTATGCGTGTATCTGTTTAATAATGTAGAAATTAAACAAAAAGGAAAAAAAGTCGACCGAACTAGTACGTGCAATTTCCCGACTGGGCTGCACCCAACTTTCGCTGGAACACATTCTTTTCCAGCATTGTCGTCTAAAGTGACCGTCTAACTACACAACACAAATTGGATGGTTTCAAACAGATGTCTAATACTGTTATGGCAGCTTCCTCTTCTGCTCTCTTATGTAACATGTTACGCGGGAAGTATCTAGGGCGTGAACAACGTTTGTAACACTTTTGCCTTTGCATTTAAGAGCGCATTTGAAAAACAAAGAAAATGTTAAACAGCAGTAAACTTTCCTAGTACACGAAAGACTCCATTGAGTCAACTGGACAAGAAAGACAAGAAATTCAATTGATGCTTTATCTTAAGCAACAACAACGGTTGGGGTTGATATATCGTATGCTGGAACATTTTTCACCTATAACTTTCTACGGTGCTAGTAACTCAACTGATTCAAAATATGAGAGAAGGGTTCAAAAAAGTTTCAACTGTCATTTAAAAAAAGAAGAATCGATAAAAATTTCAAATCAACTTTTTAATTCAAAAAATTGTCCCAATTTCTCTTTATAGTATAGACCAGTGCTGAAGCCATCAAAAATAATAAAAAGTTAAAAAACTTATAGTAGGATGAAACCCATTGGAAAAGGAAGAGAATATAACAGAAATGAAAGGAAAAATAATTTACGGGCGATCGGAGGTCGGGAAGGGGAAGGGGGGAGTTTTTAAGGGTAAATAACGGTTTTCTTTATTTCCGGAAAAACTACAAGTCTTATGGAAAAAAGGTAAATGGCAAAGTTGTAGGTAATAAAAAGATCTACAACTTTTGTATTTATACTTTTTTCACATAACCTCAAACTTTATGTGAAAAATGCAAATAACCAACTTTTTGGTTCTTTATTTTTATCTTTTACAAAAAAATTTTTTTTACGACGAAATTTGGTAAAAACTTACCTATTTATGTCCCAAACACGCTGTAATTTTTTGATTTGAAATATTTATTTTTTCACCTTATTTTTACTTAATATCGAAAAAGCATCCTAATTTTCAATTGAAAATTCTCACGTCAAAATATCTGCTTTTTTAAAAACGTTGGTGGACTTTTTCTTCGTTGAAATCTCTACTTTCTGATGGTGTCAAAAAAAATATACATTACTATGGTAAGTTTTCTCAGGAAATGCAAAAACAATGTGACCGCAGCTATTTTTTTCAGTAAAAAAGTTGATTTGTTAAATTCTAATTACATTTATGTCATAGAAAATCTCATAATATATAAGTATACATGTAAATCGTACTATTGAATTCACATACTTTATACTGATTACGTTATTCATTATAATATTCATTATAGTTTTTTTTCGTTTTTTTTTGCATTTCCTGAGAAAACTTACCATAGTAATGTATATTTTTTTCACGCCATCAAAAAGTAGAGATTTCAACGAAGAAAAAGCCCACCAACGTTTTTAAAAAAGCAGATATTTTGACGTGAGAATTTTCGATTGAAAATTAGGGTGCTTTTTCGATATTAAGTAAAAATAAGGTGAAAAAATAAATATTTCATATCAAAAACATTACAGCGTGTTTGGGACATAGATAGGTAAGTTTTCACCAAATTTCGTGGAAAAAAAATTCTTTTTAAATACAAAAGTTTTAGTTCCACAATTTTGCTATTTAACTGTTTTCCATAAGACTTGTAGTTTTTCCGGAAATCAAGGAAAACCGTTTTTTACCCTAAATTACCCGTAAATTATTTTTCCTTTCATTTCTGTTATATTCTCTTCCTTCTCCAATGGGTTTCATCCTACTATAATTTTTTTTGGTTTCAACAATTATCGACCCTGGTCTAGTATCTAAATGTCACGTGAAGGAGATAGGCCAGCATATTTTACTAAATCTCCTAATGGAAATTGAAAGATGCAAAACAGTAAAACAAGAAATTTTGAATTTATGTTGTACTGGTTTAAGTAAATAAAAAATTTTAATTCATTACTCAAATGGTTTCAAAAGTGAAGGAAGGTTAGGCCCTTTTTCTCAATATAATACATTTATTTTTATTTGCTGCATAAAATACCTACATGATATGATTATATATTTTGAGGTTGTTTAAATTTTGTTTTTATTTTAGTTGTGGTTCAAAAGGATTAATAACAGTGCATATAAGTTAACATAATTGTCGTACTAATCTAGGTTAATAAACACTTCTACAGAATGTTACTCAATATGACACTAAATTACTCGCTTGGCACACACTTTTCACGTTTTGCTTAATTGCACCGATAATTATATTAGTCCTACAAATAAAACAATAACAGACATTGTTTAAAGTCCAGTTACCCAAAAAAGGACAGATGCTTAATTTTTACAGAGGACAACTTAAATAAATAGGTACTTAAAGACACAAGTACCATCTGTCATGCATGTAAAGTGCGGCAGTAAAAGCCTTAATTGTGGAATTTACACTTTTAGTGTAAGTGTGCATATTAATGGAGCCTTTTACAAAAGAATTTAATTCCTTCAGCATTTTAAACATACTTACGTAAATATAATTTGTGTGAAACAGTACCACTTAAAATATAAATAGCTGAATAAATAAGTAAATAATATCTTCACATAGTCTAACTTAAACTAAAGGCACATTCAGTCTTAATTTTATTCATAGCTTTGTCAGTTTTATAGCTTTTGAGGGGCTTTCTATAGAGGAAGTCCCTAAATTATATTTGGTAAAGTATTTGAATTAAAGTGCTTGAAACTTAAATTTCCTATTTATTTGTTTTTGGAAATATATAAAGTAACCAAAAATTATTCTTCTAGAAAAATCCAGTTGGGTAAACAATGTTCGGTAATTGTTTTATTACTATTATATAAAATGCAAATTATATATGTATATTTACCTACTACCTACATCAAAGCTCGAAGAGAACGTTTAGATTTATGAGTAAAATAGTTTGTGATCGGCATTTTCCGTTCCCTTCTACTGCCTATTGTAATATAAATTCTTATACCATAACAAAATTAATTAACTTGAACTGCATAAAAATGTAATGCAAACGGAACATTTGGGTTAATGGGTGCTAAAGCGTTCTTGCATAACTTCTACTCATGTAGCACTTACATATACAAAATTCATACTTATATAAACGTAAAAAGGCTATCGTAAGGTTTTAGTATACGATTATGAATGCAAATGAATTGGGCATTTACGTATTGAGGAAAGGAAATGGCCCTACGGAATCTGTATGATATCATGCATGACGATCTATAAAATGTAAACAGTATTTTTCTCATCAATTTAACCGGATAATTTACAGTCACTTAGCCTTCCTTCTACGCCTGTCCTACCGACGTCGAAGGTTTAAAACATTATAAGACTTAGAATGGACAGCATCTAATCTTAATGATTATCTCACTCCAAATTACTTAATGAACAATTTTAATTTCTTGGGGCTATACAGTAGTATACAGGCATTTCTAAACAACATCAATATAATTTGCATTTTAATAAATAGAAACTAATCGAATATACAAGAATCATCGTTTTAACTTATTAAAATTATTTTTAAACTTTAAATATTTACCTATCAAATAGAAACGCTAAATACAGCAGAACCTTGATAACTTAAACCTCGATAACGTAAAAACCTCTATAAATTCATAAAATTTTGTGTTCCCTTCCCCTCGGAGTCCAAAACCTCTTTTACTTAAAATTTGAACCCTCTATAACTTAAACGAATAATTTGGGCATCGCACCTCAGTAAATAATGATAGTGTGAATTGTTTGAAACAAAAAAAAATTATAACCGACTTTTTTAAGTAGAATAAAATAAACTTGAATAAACGTACCTTTAACCCTAAAATAAAGTATGTATGTACATAATAACATTTCGAAGTTTCATTTACATTGAACCTAGCTTGTCTATCTCTATAATTCCTAAACAACGCTCATAAACGGACCTCTGTAAGTAAAAATATAAACCAATAAAAACTCCTTAACTTAAACCCTTAGTAAGTAAAAACCTCAATAACTCAAATTTTTCAACGTTTCCCTTGGTCTTTATCTTATCGAGGTTCTACTGTAATTACGGGCTTAAAAAATAACTAGTTTCTTTTTTAGAAAAGAATTTGTCTGAGGAACGCAAAATTCTAAAAAGAAGGGTTGTAAAATTATTTGTGGGTGCACAACTCGATTAATGCTTCGCCCTATTTTACGATAATTTTTCACATAGTACATTTACTCCCTGTTTAAATTGAATATTAATCCCTTTATTTTAATATGTTAATTACTACAAAATGTGTGGTTTCATACCCAATTGCAAGTTTCTGCATCACATATTTTTTTAATTAATGCAGGGGTATCGATAGATAGGAAAACCACCCCAATATGATGAAAAATGGAAGTACATTTTTTTAATAGTTTTCATTAATTTATCAAAACACGTTAACATAATGCTTAGAAGTAAAAATGCCTACGTTCTTTTCACGGAAAAATCGACAAACTGAGGCTAAATGACTGTTTTTGGAAAATTTCACCCTTGTTTTATCATACTGACTTTTTTTAAAAATCAGTGCATTTTTTGCGGTTTAATTTTTGTACTTATTTTTATATTTATTGACGTCTGATGAACATCATGTAAAAAGATCACTTTACTTAAAAAATGGCGTTTGTGTCTATAAAACTTGAAATAGAAAAAGGGTACAATTTCCCAGAAAAGGCCATTTTAATCTTAGTTTGACGATTTTCTTCGTTAGGAAAATGTAGGCACTTTCACTTTTATTTATTGTAGCGTTAATGTCTTGCATTTCACTAAAATAATGAGAAATAAAAAAAAATATACCTATTTTAATTAAACTTTTTGTCATATTAAAGTCAATTTTCTTAGGTTGCTCTTATGAGTCTCCATTTTATTTCTGAGAGAAGGAATAATTATTTCAGCTAAAATTATTATAAATATGATGAATATCTGAATATAATGAGAAGGAAAAACAGAAATTTGTTCAAATCGAGCACTTCTCCTACTCTCAGGCCTTTTCCTCCCTGCTACGCTTTGTTCACGTCTGCTACCTTTATCAAAATTTGAATGGCATTATTCGATTGGATATACATTACACATCCACCTTTGTTACAATAAGTATATAATTAAATTAGCAGCAATACCCGGCGTTGCTCGGGTAAGAGTATATCACACGTTTGATGGAACATTCTAGAATATTCGCGAATTTAGAACTATCCAGAACATCCCATTATGATTCAAAGCGTTCTCTAACTTTTTTTAACACTCTGGAACATTCTTGAATGATCTTCAAGATTCTAGAACATTCTTGAACATTGCCAAATCATTCTGAAACATTCTTTTACTTCTTAGAACATATTTGAACTGCCTGTAACATTCTAAAAAAATCTGCTTCATTCTCATCCCCACTCCGTGCTGTTTGCTGGGTGAGTAGTAACATCAGTAGACGCCTGGCAGGGATGACTAATCGATTGATAATAATTGATCAGTTATCGCCCATTGAGAGTTGAAGATTATTACAGTACTAATATCGCTATTAAAAATTGGGGGTTGGTGGTAGAAGGGTGAAAATTTAGGGTTGTAAGTATATTTTAATGCCACATTATAAAAAAAATTAAAAAAAATTCGTCCAAATAATTAAAAAAAAGTTAGGTGTGGACAACCCTTATCACTTAGGGGTATGAAAAATAGATTGTAGCCGATTCTCAGACCTACTGAATATGGATATAAAATTTCATAAAAATCGGTCAAGCCGTTTCGGAGGAATATGGTAACTAACATTGTGACACGAGAATTTTATATATTAGATGTAACTGATGCCAAATCGCGATAAAATCGTTAGTAATTTTTTTATCCAAGTACAAAATATTTGTGGAAAACTGTGTACATACCCTTTATCTTTTCAAAAATAGAGGAAATAGTAAATCCTTATTAAGCTACCTGTTTTATAAATTCCTTCAGAATCGACTATGTAAACAAAAGCATAAAATTCTAATGATAATTACACTCAATAAATAATTTCCTACAGATAAGTACATAACTAGAAGTCTAAAGAGAAAGGTAAAGCATACACACAACACGGTATTTTTTATTTATCATGATTTTTTTAATCCTTTTAATACCAGGATAAATCTACGTGTATCACTTTCGATTAGTTACCATAATTATCTTCCACACATATCGATTAGAAGAAATGTTATAGTATTATGTAAATATTAATCAAAGTAGGTTACTATAGCGTATCTAGGTAACTAGTTGCGGAAAATGATTTCAAAGGACGAAAATTTTACAAATTAACAAGATATAATCTAAGCGATTAGTTTAAGTTCGATTAGAAAGAATATTTATAGGAAGTATATAAAAGGGGTGTTGCGCTTAGAAAGAAATACCCCGGACTATATTTTAAGAAAGGAAACAAAATGTGGGAAAATGGTGGAAGATACAAGAAGAAGGGTTGTAAAATATGAAGAAAAATTGGGAGAATTACCGGAAGAAAGGAGGTATGGAGGAAAATTGTATTAGGGATCAGGACAAAAAATAAATATGATGATGTGGAAAGGGATAAGCCTTTAACGGAAATGGCAATAAGGAAAGAAGAAATGGAAGAGTAGAGAGGAAAGGGATTGAATGTTAGTAGGATGGTGGGGAAAAGATGTAATGAAATAGTAAGAGGTGAGAATTTGAGGAAAATATAGGAATCAAAATACGCGAAAGGTATGAGGGAGTTTATATGGGAAGAATAGCAAGGGGATGGGGTGCCGGGATATCTAAGAGAAGGAAAAAGTATAAAGATAGCTAGATTCAGAATGGGGAATGAGTGTAATGAGAATAAGTTTTGGATGGAAGAAGGTAAGAGATAGTGTAGAGTATGTGGAGAGAAGAGTGAATCAATGGCGCATGTATTAAAAGAAGTAACAGGAAAAAATGAGATAGAAGAACTCAGAAAGATAATAAATGCAGATGGTAATGGTCTAACCCTATTAAAACAATTTTTAGCAAAAAGAGGCAAGGAAAGGGAAGGAGGGTAAAGACAAGAAAAAGAAGAATAAAAAAAAGGGGAAGTACTCAGTTTTAATATATATTGCTAAAATTTTTATGTAAGATTTAGAATAAAATAAGTATTTTTTTTTTTTTTTTGTTTGTATAAATAACTTTTTCGCTTCAATAAAGTTCATACTACTAGAAAGAATACGCTAAGGTACCTAACAGCCTAATACATAATTACGTGTATATTTTACGTTTTATAAATGTTAGATTAATTAATTAGCTTAACTGAAAAGTAGTGTACATTATTTTTCGATTGTATCACTCATTTGAATTTATTTTCAGACTAAAATAATATAATAAATGTGGGAATAACACAGGCATTGGTGGATTTTAATGTGTTAATGAAACAACAGATTCTTATAGGAAATGTTGATTTATCTTATTGAAATCCTTTCAAATTTTAAAATCCTATAACATTTACCACGTCCAGTTTTTTTGTTTTTTATTTAGTTTAAGAACGGTTTCTCTGGCATATATATTCATTGCTAAAGAAACATCAAATGTTTTTGAACATTTCTTAAAGGTTAATCCGTCTAGGCGTTTCTCCTAACATTATCGCTTCTTAGTCTGCAGTGCTCTCATTGACCTATATAAAATAATTGAAAGTTCTTTCCCTATTTAGAGTTGACCTTACAATTTTTTCTGATACAATTAAAAAAAATATTAAAATGGTGGTTAATTAGAAAAGGATCTAGACCTAGATTCATCCACCTTTAAGGACTTGTATATATTCAATTTAAGACCAATTTAATGTGGGTACAAGAATATAGACGCTACAAGAGCTTAATGAACTACAGTAGATACACTTAATAGTAATTGTGGATATCTATTTCAAGGATATACTTGACACTATCCTAGCACGCATCTGACAAAATTGAACATTAACTATATAATGATGTCTTAAGATTTTGCACTAATTGCATAAAATTCGCCTTACATGGCCACAGAATCTGATAATTTACGGAACAAGCTATTAATTGTCTTACCTATGTTCGTACATTAAGATAACTTTTTAGTTGTAGTACCTACAAATTCCTTTATTCAAAAAATGTCTTAAGTTTTATTAAACAGAATAACAACAATAATTCTTCGTTCTGTATAGGAAAAGGTTATCTTTACTTTAATCTTGTTAATGAACATCAATGTGGCATACTCAAAATAAATAGGTAAACCTTTAATTTGGAGTTTTATATGCAATCTGTAATGAAAGAGTCAATATTATAGTAAATAGGTACTACAGAATTTCAAATTCATGAAACTATTTTTCTAAAACTTAAAACATTAAAATTAACACAGTTATCGTTCAAGAATGGCCAGGGCTGAACTTAATAGGTGCACACATTAATTCAAAAATAATACATAGTAGTTTATATGTGCACTAAACTCCAAATTTCACTTTAATTAGGGTCATTTGTTTTTAAGACAAAATGTGTGCCTATATTTTGTAAATAAGGAAAATTTTCAACACTCTAAAAGAATAATTTTTACTATTGTAAAATGTTTGTCTTCGTATAAATTCTAATATTTATAACGCAGTTAATTTTTTTTTATAATGAAATATAAAGTGCAACATCTAGAGCCATCTTACAGGATTACTTATAATTCCCAGTTCACCATATGTTTACATTCGTTCACTATTCGACAGTTACCTACTGTTGTTTCGATAAGAAGTTGGAAATTTGTTTTTCATTAGTGGAAAGAAACCTGAACTAAGTATTACTTTAAAAAACCTCTCGACGCTAAAATATTTGCACTGTAAACTTCTGATGAAGCCAAAGTTTAGCAAAACAATTGCTAAGTTTAATAATCTTTTAAAATTTACATCAGTGGTATTATTTTTTTAAAGCTTTTCAGTCTGTTAAAATTTACTTTCTATTTATCATATACCAAATATTTTTATTTACAGTGTAAACTTTTTATAACGAATCTCAAGGGACCGAGCATTTTTTATTTATACTTTAAAGTGCATGCTTCTATAAATAGGTACTTTGTAACCCCATAACTAAAAACAGCAAAAACAAACACAAATTTTCAGTTACAAATTATTATTTTTCAACCTGAAGATGCCACTGACTGTGTGGCGAAATTACTATTATGGATTACAATAATTTAATTTTTAACTAGAACTTTGTGTTCGTTTTTGCTGTGTTTTCAAGTGCATATATGTATTTCTTATATTGTGTAAGTATTTTTTATTTACTAAAAGAAAACTTAGTTCGAGTTCGAGTTTTCAAAAAATAAATTTCATCGTAATAAAGAATGACTGTTGCGCTATAAAGAGTATATCAATATATGGGTTTTACGGTAAACCAACCAAGTAGTGCCCATTTCGACGTTATAAAGTAATTAAGTTCAAACACTTAATGACTTGTGGACTTTAATTATTTGAAGAGAGTTTCATGTAAAATGTGAGTGCTTGACCTAATTGAACCTAACAATTGATTCTAGTGATGAGCAAAATTGGTCTTGATCTTGCTTTTTCGCAAGATCAAGACCAACACCGAGACCAGACGAATTTGAACAAGACGAAGACCAAGACTGAGTAAACAAGACCGAGACCAAGCCCAAGACTATTCGAGTCTTGGTCTTGGTCTTGCTTTGCTCATCACTAAAGTAAATAAAATAATAATTGATTTTAGACTATCGTTTTATGATTGAATAATAATAAGCAATAACATCTTAATGAACTTTTTTTCAATTTGTGGATAGTGAGTTTAGATTTAAAAATGTTTGCCAAATGAAAACATGTTTACAAAATTTTTTGAAAAATGTTCGTTAAGACCTTATTGCAAAACCAAGACTAAAACCAAGACCAGACAAAATTCAGCAAGACCAAGACCAAGACTGCCTAAGCAAAACCAAGACCAAGACCGAGACCAGACGAATTTGAGCAAGACCAAGACCAATACTGAGTAAACAAGACCGAGACCAAGCCCAAGACTATCCGAGTCTTCGTATTGGTCTTACTTTGCTCATCACTAATTGATTCTTTTTATAGTTATTAGCCAAATTACCTCCGCACGCACAGTTATCGTTGAATTCAATACTAGAAAACTCTATTGCCAAAATCAGCAAGAAGGAAATATTATTTTTTGAAGTTATTTTTTCTATTTTGTTTGTTAGATTCTATAACTGTCAGGTGCATTACAAAATTTTCTAACAAGTTCACAACTTTTTAAATTTTAAAATCTTCTATAGGAAAAATTCTAGAACATTCTAGAACCTTCTGAAAATTTCTAGAACATTATTAAACCCTAAAGATCCTTTTAGAACGTTGTGAAAAATTCTTGAACCTTCTAGAAAATTTCATTTCATTCTCTCATATGGAGTCTTCTGAAATGAAACCCCCTTATCTTCGATACCAACCATGCAGCTGAAAACTGAAATGTTTTTAATTGATGAGGGATGGAAAGCTACAATACCATGTAACCCTCATAGGGCTGCTGGGATCGATTGCGTAGCTTTAACGGTAGGTATATTGCACACTTACTTTTATAATATAGATATAGAATATTTACAGTAAGAAGACGTCTATTAATCATGCGAAATGTTCTTCGCTTAATCTGAACAACTTCCTTCTCTTTAGTGATTTTTTTAAGATCAGGTACTTAAAATCAAACTAAATGTTTAAGAAATGTCACGTCACATTTTCATACTTTACCTAATGTTTCGTGAAATCACCACATAATTCATTTAAGACACAAGTAAAACCGCTTCTGTGTAAGTTAATGTCTTTCTAATTCGCATTATTCAAAGAAGCTTCTAAAAACCTAGGAAACTTGTTAAGCATTTTGCCACTTATGTACAAAAATTATCGGAGAAAGGCATACTCAATCGAATTTGGTATTTACCCTATAAACGTGATGACCGATTTCTACGCATTCAATAACAGAAAAAGTAAATATTAAGTCAATAGGCGCGCCTCTTCTAAGAAAAAAGAATATAACGAAAGCAATTACTGTTATTTTAAAGTATTCTTTAGGTGGTGAGTTTGCAGTTTTTTAAACTTGTTTACGAAGACTTAACGACTTAACCATGAAAAATCGATTGAAATAAACTAACAAAATAATTAATTGATGTCAATAAAATTCTAATTCGTTATAATGAATTATTGACTGCTTTACAATAGTGACTTTATCAACTGACAACAAAGTTTATAAAAAATTAATTAGTATAGGAATGAAGAAAGTCTAAAATTAAAGAATAAATATAACTTTTACGTTTTTTTAATTTGTCTGTTTTATATAAATGTAAACTATTGAGCATGAACCATGTCCCGTTTTTCTTTCTATGAAACCTACATCTAACGTTATGTCAACGCTGTTTACTGTTATTTGTTGTTACAAAAAAATAAACATGGCAATTTAACACTTGTAGATTTACTTTTGCATAAAAATCGTAAAAGTGAAATCAATTTTATATTCGTTTTTAGATGTTGGAATAAGCGTTAAATTAAGCGGAGATAGACATGTAAATAATTGTTTTCTTATTTACGAATATTTCTTGTGACATCGACATCGTAACAATATTTTTATATTTTCATTGTGCATTGATTTACCGAAAGTAATCACGAAGTAGCGTTCACTCACAACCTCATTCCCGTTAAACTTTAGTAGAAAATATTTCTAATTGTTTACAAAGGTTACAACCAATTTACAATTTACAAAATAGACTGAATCACTGGATCTCATGAATACTCCATAAAAAATGCATCAATTCGCACAACTGTAAACCTCATAAATCACATTTTATTTTCTCAGAATTTCTAAGGTACCAATAAGTAACATCTTTGCCCACTATTAGTAGGAATATAAAAATAATAATCTATAAAAATGACAATCACTAAGTACATGAGAGATGTGAATCAATGTTAAATGTTAGTTAACGAAAAAAATACAATAAACAATTAGTTATAAAGAATGTTTACTTCTTCCATTTGTAACTAGTTTACTTTGGTAATATGACTCTTCTTCAATTCATAACTTCGTTAACCTTGTCCCAATCTATAATTCGTATGAACTCTACCGAAAAAGAAAGCCACCACAATTATTATTTTGTTTTTTAACCAAACTTTTCTATAACCATTGTTTATTAAAACAATAATAAAGGCAA
Source organism: Agrilus mali (assembly GCA_029378335.1). NCBI lineage: Eukaryota > Metazoa > Arthropoda > Insecta > Coleoptera > Buprestidae > Agrilus > Agrilus mali. The sequence goes on from CM055657.1 coordinate 17,308,263, forward strand.
AGAACTACTTATTTTCTACCTTTAGATGTATAAAGGACTATTCTAGGTAAATTTTTAACAAAAAATCGTTACACTCCTTTTCCTTTTTATTTACCTTGATTCTCCTCATACTCTAAAATCTATAGAATAAAGGAATGAAATGAAAACTAAGATGTAATATTATTTACATACGAGGGCGGATCAAATATAAACGAGCCTTTTTAATTGAGTGCCGGATAGTTGTTCAAGGCGCATACGGACGTTAGCAACTTGAAGTGGGGATATTAGGTGACACGGAAACGACTCGTCGTATTGCTGTGTTTGCTTGGTTAGTAGCTATCACAATGAGTGAGAAAGAGATGCATAGCAGCGTTGCTCAACGGGTTATTATTAAGTTTCTTACACGTGAAAACGTGAAACCAGCTGAAATTTTGCGCAGATTGCTAGCACAGTTCGGAAATGAAACGCTTTCGTGGCAACGGGTAAAAGTTTGGTGAAAAGAATTTAACGAAGGGCGTAATCGTGTCGAAAATGTAATTTATCCCCGTCGTCCGCGCACCAGCATATCGCCGGTTAACATTGCACGCGTTAGAAACCTTATTGAAGGGGACCACCACGCCACTGTGCTTCAGATATCTGTTGAACTCGGCATCAGCTATTCGAGTGTCCACACAATCATAACGAACAACTGGGGATTCCAACAAATTTCAGCTCGTTGGGTGCCAAAGTTGCTGAGTGAAGATCAAAAAGCTGCTCGAATTCCCAACGCAGCTTTAGCGCAGGCCCAAATCAGTGAAATGCACTAGACTCAGTCGGAGCACCATCCATATAGCCCAAACTTACCCCCTTGTGATTTCCACATGTTTGGGCCTGTGGAGGCGTTTGTGCGCAACTGGATAGACTCCCGCCCTGCTTCTTTTTATGAAAACGAGTTAAAAAAAAAAAAGGGAAAAATGTATCATCAAACAAGAGGGATATGTTGGAAAAGTAGAGTAATTTGTGTTTTTGTAAAATTTTTCAAAATAAATATTTAATGAACAAAAGCTCGTTTATATTTGATCCATCCTCGTACATGAGCGCATTTATAGGGGAGGGGTAATGGGGGGTAACAATCCCCCTCTCCAGATTTATTAAACATGACTAAAAAAAATATTAAATTACGAAAAACGAAACGAAACGATTTCTATATCTCCTCGACGTCCCCTATCCTTAATTCCGTCTCAATAATATTCACTGTTCACTTACTAACGCTTCTTCTGAGTTCTGCACTAACTTATAGCCGAAAATAAAACTAGTTTTCAATAATAAAATTCTCAGAGCTTTAAGGGGTAATGAGTTCATTTATTATAAAAACAACACCAACGTTTCGGTTCAGATGTGAACCTTTATCAAGGTGGTTTTTTGTGTTATATTTTAAGAAACATAAGCTGTAAACCACCTTGATAAAGGTTCACATCTGAACCGAAACGTTGGTGTTGTTTTTATAATAAATGAACTCTTTACCCCTTAAAGCTCTGAGAATTTTATTATAAACAGTAGGGGAAGAAAAAATGGAAAATAAAACTAGTTTTCTTTTAACGTCTACCCCCCTCAGATTCCAATTCTGGATACGCCACTGTTTACATATAATTTGTAATAATTAACTTCAGATTAATATGAAGATACATACTTCTTAAGCAAGATAGTAAGTGAAGTAGGTCATCTATCTAAAAACAATGTAGTTGACATCAGATGTTTTACAATTAAGCGAAGCATGCCCCTCTAAAGAATTTAATAATTCGCCATGACTTAAAGTCTTAAATGTGTGAATATAATACTGTCCCAGATTTACTGGCTGATTTCAAGTTTTAAATATAATTAAATCTTCCCTTCAAATAATTCTCCTGACATTCACATCTAAATATAAATTGCATTTACTTGCAGATATTCACTAAAATCAATACCACTTTATATTTTTTACTCTATTCTCTGTTAATTTTATTTAAAAAAAACTAGCAGCCACTTAATTCTGTAGGAAGATAACTTTAGCTACTAGTTTAATTTATCGTAAGATGAGAAATTTCCAACAGGAATATTGAAGACCCTACTTTTACTGCAGACAATGAAACTGACACACTTTTCCTTGCAATTTTGGTTGTAGATTTAAATAAGATACATTTTGAATTTGTTGTATTAAACATTCGAGTAAAATCTAAAAGGGGAATCGTTCAACATGAATGGTGGAATGAACAAACTGTTTTCTGGTTTGAAAAGTAGAGCACGAGTCAAAATCAATTACAACTAGTTCACAGAGGCAACTTTTTGGAATTTTCACTCAAATGCAACGTAATTGCTTTATAAAACATTCGTTCTAACATTCCTATGTTAATTCTTTTTGTAAATATTGTTTTTGCTATTCGACACGATACTGAAATGTTGTTACTAATTACGTATTATGTCAGTTTTGATGTATTTTGTTTTGCAGTTCGAAAGAAAAGAACTATAAATGCTTTTGTTTTTCATTACTGTCTGCGGTTCTTAACAAATATTTTACAGGTCTTTTTGTTAGAACGAAATGAACACAAATGCTTCAATCGTTTACCGGCTTGTATTAATTTGTTTCATTTCCTCTTCAGATCACTTGCTACGTATATCGTTTTTCTCGAGATAAAAAATGAGCAAGATGTAGGTTACTCTTAATTTAAATAAGTACCGTTTTCTGTGTAAAATCTCATAAACGGTTCGATTCACAGCTGCTTTAAAAAAATAATGAAATACTTGTCGCAATATTATTCTGCTTAAATAAGTGTATGATGTTGAAGTTACAATAATATTAGTAAGAAAAACTTAATTGAAATTTACATCACTATTTTTCCGTTATAAGGAAATTTCTGAACGGGTACTCACAATCAGTCAAAGCATTTATCTACACCTAATAATTAAATGATACAGTATCATAAAAATGTATCTCACTTGTAGTCTTTCTTGAATTGTTTATTTTCTTATTAGGTCTGCAAATTGTCTTGTTGTTATCACTTTATTCCGAACATCACATTTTTTTTGACAAACATTTGTCGACTTTCTAGCAATTACATTACAGCCGATGATTTGCAAATTTTACCGTATACCGTCGAAAATAAAACTTTGTTATAACTCTGACTCTAGTACATAAAAATTAATAAATTTTTAACCATAAAAGTCACTAACTTTTAACTTGTTAAATAAATGCAAGTTTAAAGTAGGTCAGGGGATTACTAAAAGATACATAGTCATCATTAACTGGTAATGACTATAGGTAGCTATTGGTCATCCTTACCACTAGTCACATTTACCACTGAATATATATAAATACGTACACAATCCAAAATAACAAAGACTTCTATTTTCAAACAGTACAAAAAGTATTTTGGTAAAAATTATACAAACAGCTTTACATATTAACTGAAAGCGATACAGTTTCATAACTTTGACTTAATATTCTAGAATGAATGAAATTTAAAATTACTGAAAACGTTCTTATGAACGTAATAACCGATTGTTAAGTCACCCTGGAGACACTTTTAAATTTTATACAAAATAAACTGTTACCAATCTTAAAATTTTATCAATCTAAAGAAGGACCATTTTATATAATAAGTATCATAAGAAACTGCTTGTGTGTTCGATATAAAATCAGTTTCAAAAGCACATGCATACTACAAAAACGTCTATTTGGGTATGAGCCACACTTCGGTGAACTACTCTTGTGGAACTCAATATTTTTCCAATATTTGAAATTTTAATAACCACGCTAACAGTAACATGACGTTATTTTTTGGTTATTTGCAAAGTCAACGTCTGGTCTATATTTCATTATTAGATTCTCACGGAGCGGCGTATTAATAATAAGTAAAAAATATGCAAAATAATGTTGTCAACATATTACTTACCTACACATTACTTAAGTAAGTAAATATTTTTTACAAAATTATAGTGGTACATTATTTTGTAACTATAATAAATCTTTTTTTTAATCAAATAAAAACTTAAATTACATAATCGTAATCGTTCGATCGATGCAGAAAGTTAAAAGTATGGCGGAGACATCTACAGCCGATGCGTTTCTTCCTGAAATATTTACGTAATCCATTATTTTTTTACGTTAACCAAGTGAAAATTCAGATATAAATGCAAAGACTTAAATAGCAATTTTAGTAGATTACCTAAGGCGTCACGCATTAACGATAATTAAAGTTACGAATTAGACTGATTAATCTGAAGTTTTTCTTGAGCCATCGGCAGTCCGAGCCTGTAATATAGTCCGTTTAAAACCAGCGCTTTAAAATAAAGATTGGAACAACCGTTCGAACTGCTTGAACGCTTCTATGGATTACAAAGGTAAATCGCGATTAACAGTTTCATAAATTAGACGCTGCTCAAACAGCAAACGTTGAGAAATAGATTAACTAGCAACTAAAAGTGTTCGTAGTGTTTTAAGAGAATTAAATTTTCAAAGAAAAGGGACAATCTAAAAAAAGCAAAGTAGCCATGAGTGTCTTGTTTAAGCGGAACAAGTGTTTCAGAGACGGGTAAATTCGCAGTTTTTGACAAAACAACCAAGCTGATGTCCACAACGTCTTGGCAAACCTTAAACGAATTTATGGGTTCTTAGATGCACTATCCAGTGAAAGTGACTCAGGGTAACCCTCACCAAACACGGTTCGTATAAATAGGCAACTGAGCGGGGGTAAAGCATCACTTGCTGCAAGTCATCTCCCATAACCAGACATGAAACCTTTTGTGGTAAGAACACGTTCCATTTTTTATAGGGTAACTTTCCAGAGACGTGTGCTCATCCCGACCTTTTGATTTTTTTAGGTAGCCACACTTATACTGGTCCTTGCTAGTATAAGCAAATGTGGTGGAGCACCGATTGATGACAAAAAGACAGCGAAGCGCCAAGTACCCGATGGGGGTAACGGTAATCAACGGCATTGGTTATATCCTCAGTATCCTTATTTATGGTATCCACCGCCACCACCTCCTCCACAGCCAATCCCTATGCTTATACCACAACCCATTCCAGTGGCGGTAGACAGACCGTTGCCGATACCCATACCCCAGCCAGTACCTGTGGACGTACCTAGAGCTGTGCAAGTACCAGTTCCGGTAGCTCAGCCTGTTAACGTGCCGAGGCCCGTTCCTGTAGCGGTTGACAGACCAGTTCCTATTGCGGTTCCTGAAGCGGTACCGGTTCCTGTGCCGCAACCTGTTGCTGTACCGGTACCTCAACCTTTTCCCGTTGATGTACCACAACCTACTCCAGTTAGAGTACCAACACCTGTGATTATTCCTATCGCTACACCAGTTGTCGTACCACACGGACAACAAATCCCACAGAGTTACCCCTACAACGGAGGGTGGCATCGCGGTAAACGTGGTACAATTAATAGTAATAATAGAAACGACACTTCGTCTGATAATTCTTCTTTGAAACACTAAAGACTATATTATCTTCATCCCTACATCAATTTTTCGCCCTTGTGATACCTTAAATATTTTTCATTAGATAGTGAATATTTATCTTTATATATTTATGTAAATACAATGTCTTGTTAGAAAATAAATTAATATTTTTAAGAAGGTATTGTACAATCACATACAAGCAATTAAATTACATTATTGTGACAAAGTGTGACCAATAGTGATATCATATTAAAAACTTTTACTGTGATTCGATAAAAAATAAATAAGACCCAAAAATGTATTTTAATTTTCTTTGCGATTAATACATGTGCCCTATAAAGAAATCGAGCAAAATTAATTAAAACAATGAATAAATCTTGTATCATATTGTTTTGTTTATTTAAAATTAATGTTAGGTATATTTTTATATAAATAATGAAACTATATATTATTATTAAAACTAATAAATAATGCGAAATTACAGCACGTCGTTATTTATATAACGCTTTCACAAAAGAAATTTAAAACTAGACGTGAAAGAAGTAACTTATTTCAAAATTAAATAAAAACCAACTACGCTGGTTAAATCTTTCAAAATATTGTCGTGATTCTCCTTTTTTACTAACCAACAGTTTTGCAAGCGATAAACAGAAGAGAAAACATCGTACATTAAGAATTTTGCTGGTAAAAAGTTATAGACTAGAGATAATTAGATAATACTTTTTCGTCAACTTATTCAATAACAATTACATAATTTTTCAAATATAATTTCAAAATTCTAATATATTTTATTAATTTAATTTTTTTATTTGCAAAATGTACTTACCTATGATTATGTATCTATAAATATCTTGGCTGAAAATTTTAAAATATTTTAATCAATGCTAAATTTTCAGTGGGTATTAAAACTAATTTCAGTTTGAACTCTTTAATAGTTAGGTACTTAAGTATTCATATAAATAACTAAAAAAGTACCTTTCTATGTACACTTGGTAATACAATTTAATAGTATTTAAATACAATACACAATATTGTCACTGTGATTTTACCGCTTCAATCATTCTGCTTTCGATTATTATCAACCGTAATTAATTAACGAGCTAAGCAAAAAAATTCAATTAAATGATCCAGTGATGAATGAAAGGAAAATCACGATTTTTTCGCCGAATTTAGACTTTATGTGGTTAAGAAAAAAGTTCAATTACTTACAGTTTGAAACAATTCAATGTATATAGTACTTACAACAAATGACAATATCAAGGTAGTTCTGTTAATCAATTTTCAATTGTACAAATGACTTCTGTCTGTTTGATGAACCTTTGCCAATAATCTATTTGGCTCTGAAATGAACTAAACGTTCAGCACAAAGCGACGAACTTTAAATCAATACACTTAACTATAATTTTGAAAAAAGTCCTTACCAATATTGTTATTAAATATAAATTCACTCTCAACAGTGGAAGTTTTGTTTTGTAAAACGAAAGGGGCACATATTTAACCGTAAGTAATTAATAATTTTTAAAACGTACGTCTACATAAAACTAACACTGGTTGCCGATGATTTGCACTAAACGTTAATCTAAAATTTGACTACGTACCATTTTAAATAGAAACACAACACTTGATATTATTTATTCAATTCAATTTATAAAACGTACTAAAAATACCTTGTCGTCCTCTTTAAATCAGTTAGAATTGCGGTACCAATCGCTTTCTACCATTATAATAATTATGGTTAAATTAATTTTCTTGGAAAAGACTGAAAACAAGAATTAGGATGAACAAAATTTCGAAAACAGAGAAAGTGCAAGAACACATACTTATTTCGCGTGTTTTACTTACTTCCTCTAAAAAAATAAATGTTGATTAATAGAGGTGACACAAGATTATAAAATACTCACAACGGTCGGGAAGAGAGTGACATGCACATTCTCTGCCTTTTTCACAAAAACTGTAATCGTGAGTCAGTTTCGCTTTCGTAACGATTCCTTGATTCTTCAATATCCGCAGCTACAGCACTGCACTTTTTCGTTCTTCTCCTGGCCCCGCCTACACGTTGAAAGTATAACAAATCTCTTGTCTATCCCTCACTTTTGACAAATAGTAATATATAAGGTTATCGTAGAGAGAATTTGTCATTCATTGATTTAAGAGCGTGATGTACGCAGCAATGAAACCTTTTTTGGTAAATATCTATTAAAAGTCCCACGTTTATAACAGAAATTTTAATAGAATAACTTTCCATTTCATTTCAGGTCCTATCCGTTATCCTAACATTCAACAGTTTTCACACTGATGCCTTCAAAAACCAAAAAAATGAAAACAACGACAACAACAGCAACAACAACAATGAGCCTAACAACGGCCATGCGAAAAAGCGAGGCATCCCCTTCAATTATCCCGCCGGTGGCAATTACTACGGTGGCGCTTATGGATCCCCTGGTCAGTTTGGAGCAGCTGGAATAAACCAGTATTTACCAAACTATCAACAAGCATATGGACAACAATTTCCACAGCAATTTTCACAGCAGTCATTTTATGGTCAGCACGCAGGTGTTGGTTTACCAGCTGCACAGTATCCGTCTTACCCTCAAGCGTATCCTCATTCAGCACAATCTTTCTCCCCACAAACTTTCTCTCCGCAAGCTCTGCTTCCACAATATCTTTCTCCTCAAGCTTTGGCACCTCATGCTCTATCACAACATTCTTTACCTCCACAAATTCTATCACCAAATTCTCTTTCTCCGCACGCATTTTCTCCGCACATTTTCTCACAATTCGCACAGTCACAGCAATATCCTACTCAACAGTTCTCTACACCATTAGCCCTTTCTCAGTTTAATCCAGGGGCTTTAGCACAAAGCATTTTATCACAAATACCTAAAACGTTCGGTTCAGCACTTAATCAACGATCTGGTTTCCAATTCGGTTTCCAGCAAGGAAAGGCCTCGCCGGCAGCAATTCAACAAAATGAGGTAGAATCATCTCATGAAGTACAATCTCCTAAATCACACATTTCATCTTCAGATCAACAGACTTTGGTGCCTCCGGAATCGGAAATAAAGCAATACGATGACCGGAATCCAGGGATAAGAGGATACGTTTCGGGAAATATCGGTGATGATGCTGACAAACCATCGCACAGCTACTCGTCAAGTTCTATACCAAACAAAGACAGTATTCTAAAACATTTCAACATTCCAAAATTCTTATTTACGGACTACACAGCGGACGAAGACGATCCTAACAGAAACAACGAAACTGACCACCTTAAAGTAACCAGAAGTTCAGCGTTTGCGCCCGGATATAACAGTTACAAAACCCACAATGAAGAACCGCGGAAAGGTTTCGTTAAGATACATTTTGGAAACACTAAAATTGAGTATTGATTTTTAAGCATTGTTTTATTTTTGTTTCGTTTTTTTGTCATTTTAGAACTCACTAGTCAAATTGTTTTTTTTTTTTATATTCTTACAACTCCAGGTGTAGCTGTTTATAATATTAATAACGTTGAGTGTTTACTTAACTATTTTTTACAATGTTTACTTATATATTTTCCTATTTGTTATTGTTAAGAATATGCGAGATTAGCGCGCCCTTAGGATACAATTATATACTTTTTTAATGTGGAAATAAATATAATTTACTAAACATTGCTTTTACTTTTACTATTTATTTCGAAGCATTTACATTTCAAGTAAGTACAAGTTTCTTTCTGATTCTTAAATAAATAATGAATATGATCTTGTTGCAGTATTTCGTTATAGATAGCGAATATTTTATCACGTAGGTACAAATAATATATTCAAATCTATACTAATAAATTAATACTAACTTTCTAATAAATCCAAACAAAAAAATACATTCATACGTTTATTTTAAAAAGAATTAAAGAAATTGAGAATATCATTACTAATGAAATTTTTGGATTTTATAAAAATTCAGAATAATGCATCTATTTACGTAATAATTTATGAAACTGTTTAATATTCAGCATGTAATGTACGCATAAGGGGGTAAGCCTACAAAACAATATTCTTTTTTCCAATAGAGTAAACGACTCTGCGGCTAATTAGAAGAATTCTTTAAAAACCGTGAGAATTATTTGGTCCGTTCGTTTATTCGAAACCGAAACAAATTAATTTCGCTGACAATGAACTATGTGCCAATTGTCTCAGTAAAAAGTTAATTAGCTACCCAAAAAAATACACTGCGGTAATAGCATAAACTACGATAAAACTGTCGTGGATTACAACTGTAATAATCGGACTTTTAAAAACAGATTAAAAGGATTTCTTGAAAGACACTTTTAATAAAAACGTATTCATGAAATTTTAATTATTTGTAACAGGTATCGTAGTCATTACAGCCGACAGACGCTGTAAGCATTATATGTACCATATGTTCACTAAATCGTTTTCTCACTATACAAGAAGACGAATTATCTATGTGAATATCATTCCCTAGCATTACATTCATTATACACAAAGCCATTATTAACGACTACCACTGTAGATGCATTCAGAATAAAAGTATAATTTCGCAAAGTAGTTGTTTTCATTACAGTATAAATATCTATCGGGTAGTGCTTTATTTCTAGACTAGATTCTTTTTTTAATGAAAAGAAATGACCAATTAGGTATAATGACTCTCTATTGTCATGGATGCAAGCAGCAGTCATTACTGAGCAAATCAAACAGAAAAAAGATCTTTAAAATTTTTGCATTGTTGCATAACACTTCTTAGTGATACAATAATAATTGTATAACGTAGTTCTGCTACCAAGAACTTTCAGAGAAAGTTTTATTGCAAAAAAAAATAAAATTTTGACAAATGCAAATAATCTGACGATTGTTTCTTCAGTTTTGAGCTTTTAACAATTTTAAAATTCAGCAAATGATATAAAATAAAATTATCTTAGTAGAAAGTAATGCCCACTTTAAAGACAAGGGGTTAGGGGTATAGAAAAATTGATTAAGGACTTTTTTTAATGGTCGCATAGGTACCTAAAATCATATGGTAATGCTTCACAATTCAAGATGTGTCCTCATATTGTATAGGTCCTTTTTTTGGGGAGCTCACTTAAAATTTGAGATACCTAATGGCAGCATTGGTAAGTAGAACTTTCTTGGTTTACTTATATAAAATTAAAGCATTTCTTTGGCTTTAGCGTTATAGAAGTTTTTTGCTACATTTATAGACCGATAAGTATACTCATTAAATTATGCACGTCAAAGTTTATCGAAATAAAAAAAAAAGTGTAGAAAACTTATTAGGCGTTAAAAACCTACTGTTTATAAAAGTTTCATATTGTACCCACTCTCGTTAACTGTGTGAAGCGTAAAATACAATTATTCCGGTAAAACTACAAGCAAATCTAGGTCTCTATGATTAATGCCTCATTATGAATTAACTTTTGTGTTACTTTTTCACACTTTGCGGCTGTATCAAAAGAAAAGAAATCGCCGTTAAATTTACTATTTATAATATTACGTGAGATAATAATTTTTCATCGCTCTTAGCTTCATCTTTTTTAAATACAAGTAACTGATATTTTTATTGTATACTTAAAGAATTGTCTTTATTTACTGTTTTGTTTCAATTCTTACCGACTAAGGAGCAAGTTTATATTATTAAAAAAAAATGAACAATTCAATTTATGATATTATATGCCGATTTTTATATTCCTATTGATTATTTGGTTACATAAACTTTGGTGAAGAGCAATGCTTGGACGATCAGATTTATTTACCATTGTCATCATGAAAACGCAACTGCTTTTGAACAATTGCAGCATTGTCATGCTGTACTATCTCTTTCTGAAGATTCTCAAGAAAGGAAGAAAGTGCTTTTACAAAAATTTTTCAATTATACTTCTTGAAGACATTCTAAATTAAATATAAAACGAATTGATTATTTTACAGTTTATTTTCGTTACTATTGTTTCAAAAACATCTCCTTGTAATTATAAAGTTTGGTTCATTGACTAGAATGAGAAATAGTCTCATAATATGCAGCTTAAACTTTCACCAAATTCTGCATTTCTCTTGAACAGGATTCATTCTACTTCCAGCGGGGCAGCTGAAAGCTTCTGAAAATTCTTTTGAATTTTGTAAAGTCGCTGTAACCCTTACATAATTAGGAGAATGCTCATCTGAATCTATCTGTCTTTTTATCGCGTTAGCATTGAATTCCTCACACCAAATCTGCATTTTATAAGTTATTAAGCACTTTAATGTAATTGTATTCGTAGGCAATTTTCTAAACTTACGCTTCCGTACGCAATAAAGAATAGTTGATTATCAGAGAACTGTTGAAAACCTGGTAATATTTTCTCAGGCTTATAATATTCCTTATACCTTTGATAAGCCGAATAGGCGTTATGTAAACCTCCATTATCGGCTAAATTTTCTGCCAACGTTCTAAGTCCACTAACCTAATCATAAAATTCTATTAAAAATAATTTATAATATCTGATACAGGAGATACGTATGAAAGAATGCAGGATGGATGGATCAATGCAGTTGATCCAGTATAGGTAAGGATTTGATTACAAATAAAAGCTACTTAAATCGAAAAGAGCACATACGAAAATTTTTGTTCCCCGTATCAATGAATTTAATAAGTTTTCCAGTTTTTTTTTATTATTTCTTTATTTATTCTAGAAGTTTTGGTAGTTAAATGTGTCTATTTTTGTTAACTTAACTTAGTTGTTTTATTTGTACTACTCTGCTTCTAAAATATTTTCTTCTAGTTAGATCTAAAAAAGCACATAATCTAAGAAGATTTAAACTTGTTGTACCTCTATAGATACACTCAATAAAAAAAAACTATTGGCAATAATAAAAAAATGGAAATTCGCGAAAGTGGCAAACTGTTAGAGAGATCACAAATGTTATAAATTATTAAAATTTGTAACATTTTTTTTCTATGAAAAATCCCGTTACTGAAGTTTTATTTATTTCGATTCAGTTTGTCTTTGTCTTGGTTCAGTTTTGTTGATTATTTCTTAATGTTGATCGACCTTCCGTCTTATCATCAAGGCTAACAACCTTCTCGCAGGACTAGGCGATCGATGGAAGGATCGATGAAATTTTCCGGTCGGTGCTCGAGGTCTTCTTCCTCGATCCTTGACACTGACGTGACGTGTGTGTGTGTGTTCTTCTGTTAGGGTTTTGTGATCAATGTTCTGGTGACAATTTTTGTTTCTAATCCAGTTACCTTTTCATTTTAATAGTTTCCGTAGATTCATTTAAATTAATTATTTCTTTTAAACTCATTTTTGGTATGCACTCATTTTTATACTAATTAATTTTTTTTTGTCAAATTTTTTTATTTGCCACGAGGCAATTTCCTTTTATTACCTTATACCTCTTGGTAATTTTTTAGGCACTTGAGGCCATTTTGTAATTGCAAATATTTAATTAACCATTCTTCCTTTTATATTATATTATATAAAATTTTTCATATGGTATCGGTGTCGAATAATTGTTGAATGTTTGAAGTCTGTTTTGACAGCCATTTTGACTACAGACGCCCCTTTACTTCCCTTTAATCCTTCCTTAGATAAGCATCTTCAATGCCATTTAAAATTTTAATTTATAATTAATATTTTGTATTTTTTTAGAAAAATCTTCAATTGTTTGTTTCTTATATTTGTCGCCCACCCATACATCATAGTAGGTTCCAGACGGACTGTGAAGCTGGAGGACGGGGCGGGGTGAAGACACTCATAAGACTTTCTATAAGGCCAAGGGAAACATAGTAATTCCTTAAGAACCAGCCAATAACGAGCCGATTAGTACCTGCAGGCGGCTCCTGTAATCCCTAATAAGGTTGGTCTCTCCAAATTTCTCCCTTTCGTTTGGCCCTTCACGCAGTTTAGAAGTCCCCTAAATACCCGGAATCCAGCGACAGTCCCTACGTTCTCGCAGGGACGTTTTTGGGTGGGTGTGTTTGTCTAGTAAGTTAATTTTGTTGTGTGTAATTTTTTTATTAATATACTCTTAAATTTTTTTTTGTTTTTTTTTAAGAGAGCTTCGAACTCTCTAAAGCTACAGGATTCTGCAGGAACCACCGATGCACTACCCGTTTCATTCATTCTTTTCTTTGTTTGACAAAGTGGCGCCCGAGCACGTTTTCTTTTTAATATTTATGATAATTAAATTTTTTAAAACAAACTATTAATAATTTCAAAACCAAATAATAGTTTTGTTAAAAATTAAATTCATTGTCAAGGGGTACCATTTTAATGATCTTTTTAATCTTAATCCTTTAACATGATCTATACACGGAAAACATTGCATAGCAAAAATTACCTAAAAGTTTCAGGTACCTAATCGAGTGACAACCACAGAATATAAAAAAAAATAATAATATTTAGAACATTTATTACAAAACTTGAAATAAAACATAATATATAGGAGCAAATTTTACTGTACAATTTAGTAATTTTTACCATAACAAGTTGTCACTCGATTGCCAAATGCATGGTAATTTTTACCCAAAATTTGTAATCCAATTCTCTCCGTATAACCTGAATATTATCGAAAAAACTTTGGTCCAAAAATAAAAAATTAATCAATGTTTCAAAGCATTTGTATAAAATTTAGATCAAAGATTCATGGTCAATTTTACACCAGCTTTATCTTATAGTACCTATATATATTCCGATAAAAATGCATTCTCATTTAATCTACCAAAGCAGTTTATAAAATAATTTAATTCGTCGTACCTTTTTAGTTATAGGTGTTACCGTGAAATTGTCGTATTGTTTTATAAAACATTTGGTCCTGTCTATAAAATTCAAAATCGTATCTTCGCTCCACCACTGCTTATAGTTACCATATTTGTCAAATTTCCTCCCTTAAATATATCGCCCTTTTATTATAAATTATACTGATTATAGATATCGAACAGAAAACAGCGTTAATTTAATTAACTGGTACAGTGACTAATAATTACTTAATGTGCTTTTTATTAAAACCAATTTTCTATTTTAATATCTCTATCAGGAAATAACGATTTTATTCTTTAGATTTATATAATTATATTGTAATTCTGTAATTAGATTTTTATAAATATAAGTAACAGAAAATCTAAAAAAAAATTTAACAGTAATAACTTCTTAATTAAAACTTTTGTTTAAATTAATTTAACCCTTTCTGTTCTACACTATTAAACTTTATTTTACCTGTAATGTCAAATCCATGGGTAAGTTCATGACCCAAAATGCTCCCAATAGCTCCATAATTAAGAACCCTAAAGCGTTTATACGGCACTAATATAAAAATATTATTGATTACAATTAATTGACTTACTCCAAGCCTAAATTATAGAAAGGAAAGGTTATGATTGCCATTGGTACAGCTAAAAAAATCATTTTATAATAAATTGAAAATTGCTTCCTGAAATTTTTTTTTCTCACTGATGGAATTGTCTGAAAAATAGTTATAAGCGTTCACAGTGGTGGGGTCCGTTCTCCACTGTCTTGCACTTTCTTGGCCAAGTCTCGATAATCTATAAGGGGCGTACAATTTTATTATGTTCATCATATTTTCCAAATACGTATCCTCCCGAATAGTTATCTAAAATATCGACATGTAATTTCAAAATTATTAATTAGCGGGGAAAAAAGAAAATTATTAAATTTTTTGGGCGGTTCCGGGTTTTGTTTCCCCTTTATAATTTTCAGGGCAAAAAGCCCGGAAACAAAAAAGCTATAACTGCAATTTTAATCAATAAATTTTGGGCTAATTGCTTTATATCATTTCATAGATACATTACTAATAAAAAAGTACTTAAAAAAAAATACAACTAAATGTATTTTACGTCTTATGAATTATTTCATTTTAAATGCCTATTATGAAATTGCAATAAAGTGCTTTAAAGTAGTACTCTTACATTTCCATAGTATTCCTCGAGACTGCCGTTCTTTAAAAACCATTCTGGATATCCAATGAAGCTTACCATTTCTTCACTTTTTTCTACAGTCGCTCTTTTAGTTTTTTCATCCATCCATGTTATTTCTCTTACGCGTTCGAGAAAAGCATTTTTAATATCGTTTATCATTCGACTCACCTGAGACATGACACAACAGTAATTTTTTAAGTACCTAGGTAGGTAATCAGCGCAGAAATTAAATATGTTACACAATGATATGGAAAAGAAATAGTTTCATTAAAAAAATCTGAAATTAAGTTTGATAAAAAATATATATAAATTAAGTTTGATAAAACGAAAAACAATAATAATGCAGAAAACTTTGATATAAAAAATTGTAAAGGCGCAAAGAATAAATTAAATTTAAAGTATCGTATAAACATGGTATAATTTAAATGATAAAAATAATGCAAATGCCAATTATATGTATGATGATTCTCTTACTTTTGGAATAGAAAAATTTAATGCAGCTATATCAGCTATACCATAACTAACAGCTACACCCATATAATTAACCGCGAGAGACGCACAGTCTACCGATCTGAAACAGCAATTTGTGAAACAATATTTCCCTTGTTAAATAATTAACTATTTAAGTGCGAATTAATTTTAATTTGAGTAGATCTAGAAATATCTGATAACCACATTAAATAAAATTAATCTCGCCACTTCCTGATTTAAAAGCTCTTGGTCTTGCTTCATACAATGCTAAGATGCTTCTTCAGAAATGTTTACAGAACAGTTACTTAAAGTTTGTTAATGATTTTTATATATAGTTATAGCTTTCACCATGCATGAAAGTAAACACAGTAAATGTGAGTACATACAGAAGAAGTAGTGGTTAATTAATATCTTATAAATTTTTGAAAGCGAAAGTTGGTTCACACGAAAGTAATGTCTCTAAAGGTTCTAGACTAGTGCTGAAGCCTTCAAAAATAGTAAAAAGTGAAAAAAAATATATAGTAGGATGAAACCCATTGGAAAAGGAAGAGAATATAACAGAAATGAAAGGAAAAATAATTTACGGGCGATCTGAGGTCGGGAAAGGGAAGGCGGTGAGTTTTTAAGGGTAAAAAACGGTTTTCCTTGATTTCCGGAAAAACTACAAGTGTTATCGAAAAAAGTTAAATGGCAAAGTTGTAGATCTACAACTGCAATTTTAAATTTTTTTTCCACGAAATTTGGTGAAAACTTACCTATTTATGTCCCAAACACGCTGTAATTTTTTTGATTTGAAATATTTATTTTTTCACCTTAATTTTACTTAGTATCGAAAAAGCACCCTAATTTTCCATCGAAAATTCTCACGTCAAAATATCTGCTTTTTTAAAAACGTTGGAGGGCTTTTTCTTCGTTGAAATCTCTACTTTCCGATGCTGTGAAAAAAAATATACATTATTATGGTAAGTTTTCTCAGGAAATGCAAAACAACGAAGAATTTTTTCTAATCATTATGTAAAATTTTGAGCTATTTATTAAAATTTACACTCTAATTACTCGAAAAACGTAAGATTCCATGTTATATTGATAAACAAAAAAATTAATAATGTTAATATTTAATAAGACATCTACAATACTTTGAGAAAGTTGTTTTTTTTTGCATTTCCTGAGAAAACTTACCATAGTAATGTATATTTTATTTTTCACGCCATCAGAAAGTAGAGATTTCAACGAAGAAAAAGACCACCAACGTTTTTAAAAAAGCAGATATTTTGACGTGAGAATTTTCGATTGAAAATTAGGGTGCTTTTTCGATATTAAGTAAAAATAAGGTGAAAAAATAAATGTTTCAAATCAAAAAAATTACAGCGTGTTTGGGACATAAATAGGTAAGTTTTCACCAAATTTCGTGAAAAAAAAAATTTTTGTAAAAGAAAAATAAAAAACCAAAAACTTGATTATTTGAATTTTTCACATAAATTTTGAGTTTATGTGAAAAAAGTGTAAATACAAAAGTTGTGGATCTTTTTATTACCTACAACTTTGCTTTTTAGCTTTTTTCCATAAGACTTGTAATTTTTCCGGAAATCAAGGAAAACCGTTTTTTACCCTGAAAAACTCACCCCCTTCCCCTTCCCGACCTCAAATCGCTCGTAAATTATTTTTCCTTTCGTTTCTGTTATATTCTCTTCCTTTTCCAATGGGTTTCATCCTACTATAATTTTTTTTGGTTTCAAAAATTATCGAGTCTGGTCTATTCTTCCGTTATACTAAAGAAAAAAAGTATAACTTTAAAATAAAACTAATAACGTTAATTTCCACAATTTTATTTAGTACTTGACCATTGTTTCGTACTATTTAGTGCTTTATCAGAAGTTTACAATGAAACAATTGCCAAGTACTAAATAAAATTGTGGAAATCAACGTCATTAGTTTTATTTTAAAGTGAACATGTATTTCCATCAAGTAAATGTAGAAACTATCAATTTTAAAAAAGTATAAGTTTAATTACTTTCTCAAATTTTTCAAATAGCAAGATAGACAAAAATAAATAAAATTGTACTTATTGGGACTCACTCACCTAGGCCTTACAACTAATTCGTTATCGCGTTCGGTATCCACGT
This sequence comes from Agrilus mali, assembly GCA_029378335.1. Lineage (NCBI taxonomy): Eukaryota > Metazoa > Arthropoda > Insecta > Coleoptera > Buprestidae > Agrilus > Agrilus mali. The sequence goes on from CM055657.1 coordinate 17,326,172, forward strand.
TCCAAAGCAAATCTGCTATATGAGAAGTGGTGCTGCTGATCATATTATTCACAATTGTCCACCAATAAAATAATTCTAACGCACTGTTCGAAGTATTCGTAACAAAAGACAATATATCGCATAAATAATCCGTTTCTAGGTAGGACACATATAAAAGAGTTTTTCCATCTAAATCTAAAGTAACGTTCTGAACACCATCAAACATTTCTGTTAAATAATTTCTCAACACGTTTTTTATTAAATCTCTTTTATCGGCAGCTACGCATTTTTCAGCAAGTGTTTGAAGTTCGTCTACATTGAAAGCTTCGTAATCAAGGTTTTCATCTTCAGTGTAGTTGTGCTCATTTAACTACAGAAAATACTTAATCAAAAGTAAAATTATACAATATAATTAGTTTATGATATTATTTAATTAGTAAAATGTTTTTTGATGTCTCTATTTATTGTAAATTTATTTGAAATATTTGTAAAATAGGCTTACTTTAGCGAACTCATGCTTAAAATTCCATAATAATTCTGCAGCTTCTTCTATTTGTGTATCACTTGTATTTTGTACATTTACATCTTTTATAATAGTATTTACTACAATTTTTACTGTTTCCAAGAAAACTTTTTTTTTATGAGTTTTATAGGAGTGACTGTCATCGTCATCACCATTACCATCTACGCCACTGTAAATGTATGATTTTCTACTTCTTTGCAAAACCATATAATTCTTTCTAATGTATCTAAAAAGACATGTATTTAGGATACCTTTACTCGTTATTACGAGGGCGGTTCAAATATAAACGAGCCTTTTTAAATTGAGCGCCGGATAGTTGTTCAAGTGGCATACGGGCGTTAGCAACTTGAAGTGAGGATATTAGGTGACACGGAAACGACTCGTCGTATTGCTGTGTTTGCTTGATTAGTAGCTATCACAATGAGTGAGAAAGAGATGCATAGCAGCGTTGCGCAACGGATTATTATTAAGTTTATTACAAGTGAAAACGTAAAAACCAGCTGAAATTTTGCGCAGATTGCTAGCACAGTTCGGAAATGAAACGCTTTCGTGGCAACGGGTAAAAGTTTGGTGCAAATAATTTAACGAAGGGCGTAATCGTGTCGAAAATGTAATTTATCCCCGTCGTCCGCGCACCAGCATATCGCCGGTTAACATTGCACGCGTTAGAAACCTTATTGAAGAGGACCACCACGCCACTGTGCTTCAGATATCTGTTGAACTCGACATCGGCTATGGGAGTGTCCACACAATCATAACGAAAAACTGGGGATTCCGACAAATTTCAACTCGTTGGATCCCAAAGGTGCAAGTGAAGATCAAAAACCTGCTTGAATTCGCATCGCAGTTTTAACGCAGGCCCAAATCAGTGAAATGCACTAGACTCAGTCGGAGCACCATCCATATAGCCCAAACTTACCCCCTTGTGATTTCCACATGTTTGGGCCCCTAAAAGAATCACTAGGAGGCGAGCGATTGCAGACTGATGAACATGTGGAGGCGTTTGTGCGTAACTGGATTGATTCCCGCCCTGCTTCTTTTTATGAAAACGAGATGAAAAAAACATCAATATGTTGGGAAAAATGTATAATCAAACAAGGGGGATATGTCGAAAAAAAGAGAAATTTGTGTTTTTGTGAAAATTTTCCAAATAAATGTTTAATGAACAAAGGCTCGTTTATATTTGGTCCATCCTTGTATTCCCAGTTTAATTAATTTTAGTCCTTCTGAATTAAAAGTGTCTCCTATTTAAATTCAGTACATAATAATTAAAGCAACTCGACTTACCGAGGCAGTTGACTTGAAGTTGATGGTGTACCAATATATATCACAGTTTCATTACGATTGTAAATATTAGCGTCTACTGTAAAACCTAATAATGTATCTATGGAAAAAACTTTCCTTATTTTTGCTTCAGAAGCGACCCAGTAGAATTTGTAGGTTTCATTAGTATTATTTGATTCAAAAAATGATGGTATTACTGGCAGCCCGACTACTTTAAGATAATCATAAATTACACTATAGCCAAGTTTGTCGGCAGAATCTGCAAAATATACGATAATTGGCCTTAGGTTTTCACCAAGGGTCTTAATCTATGGTCTTGACTTGAAAATCTTCAAGATCAAGAAATTATTTTTTTTGTGTAATTCTTTAATAATAATTTTTTGTGTTGTTCAAAAAATCCGCATACAGAGAGAAAAATATCTTTTAGACTTTAAAAGGATATACTGTAAACTTTAATGTTTATATAAACAAGCTTATTTATAACGAAAACCTCACGTCACGAGATGCATATCACTTACAGATAAAGATTCAATTAGTTCCTAAAACATGTATTGATCTACCGATCAAAAGGGTTTATACTTCTGCACATGTCAAAATTGGAGCAAAAAAATAACAAATCTTTTACGCTTAGTTAAAAGAATTCTTATTTAGAAGTTACACGCACTACGCATTTTACTAATAATATAATTGTTTGTTAAAATATCAAAATTTAAAATTTCTTGATCTCAAAAATTATCGACATGATTCTCTTAATTTTCTCTCAAATTTTTATTGATGTTTTTGTCTTAATTTAATTTAAGACAAGACAATCACCAGAATTTCGTAAAACCCTAGCTTAGCCCCTTCAATTTGTATATGTACTTATGTTAAACACTCATGGGTAAGTTTCCAAAAACCATCTATTCACAACTTTTCATTTTAACTTCATGGTTAAATTAAAAAACTAAATCCAACCACAAATTACGAATGTCACAAACGAGAAAAAGAAATAAATCATAGTAAAAACCGCTTATTTGTATACCTGCAGTCGCTTTGGAAGAAATACTTACAAATACATTATAACTAGCATCCCTCTGGATAAGTAATTATTTTTGTTTTAACAGAAGCTTATTTTGGCAACCGACTTTGGTAATTAATAAAATTAAGGGAAAGGCGTGAATATTACCTACTGATCAGCACAATGAAGTTTGCTATACGATATATAGTATATGCATTGTAAATGTCTTTTTTTTATCAATCTAATAGGTACATACTTCCAATGTAACAACTTTGAGCCTACCTTTAATTGAGGACCACTTTCTCCATAGATAATTCACAGATGAAAGTACCTACTTGTATGCATAAGTACGAAATTCAAGTTCAAACACACATTCACAAAGAAACACCCGCCCGAAATATTTTATTCATACCTAGTTGAATACTGTTTACTGACAAACAAGCAACGGCAAGGACTACTTGTCCTTGAGAACTATATGTAAACAGTTCACAAACAGCCTTGGATTCTCTTATTACGATTATAAGAGGTAAAAAAGAGGTTGATGATGATAATAGAAGAGAAGTAGAAATTAATATCATTCAGGCCATCTATTGGATTTATGTAAAATGAGAAGAAATTTAACTTGAATCTAGGAAATTTCAATTTAATGATGGTTTTCGCCTTGATATATCCCACCACAATAATTAATAAACACTTTCAAAAGACAACCCACTGTATAAATTAAATAATAAATAAATGAATAATTAAAAAGCACGTGAATAGATTAATGAACATGCACAACTTATTTTTTTAAATAATTTATAACTATAACATTAAAAAAAACTGAAAGCTGTTTAAGGGTCTAAAATGATAATAATTAATCTAAAACCAACACTGACGTTTCTTTCGCCTTGTGATTCAAGGGTTCTTCAAGGATGGGTTGTATAGTTAGAAATGGTTACAAATTAATAGTCTTTTTAAATGTTTATTAAATATTGTGCTAATGTATACGTAAGTTTGTAAGTTTTTATTAAAATAACCATGCTGTACCTGACACTAGTCCCATATTTGCAATTTTGTAATAATTTCTGCTTATAAATATTATCCTTAAAAAAAATTACACCACAAGTAGTGATGAGCAAAGCAAGACAAGACCAAGACTCGGATAGTGTTGAGCTTGGTCTCGGTCTTGTTTAGGTACTCAGTCTTGGTCATGGTCTTGCTCAAATTCGTCTGGTCTCGGTCTTGGTCTTGGTCTTGCTTTTTCGCACGACCAAGACCAAGACTGAAGACTAACACGAATTTTGCTCATCACTAGCCACAAGGCGAAATGTCGATGTTGGTTTTATATTAATTGTCATTTTAGTCCCTTAAAAAACTTTTAGTTTTAATTTATTGAACAATAGGAGAAGAATAAGTAATTGTAATTAATAGACTACATAACACTTTGTTATGTTTAAAAAAATATTTAAGAGAATCTCAATAATGTACAACATACTTTTTTTGTCGTCAGGATTAGCAACTTTATAAAAAATTAAAACATTTATTGAAAGAAAGAAAAGATGACAGACATTAAGAGAGAGAGTTTTTTTTGTAAAGATAATTATTTACCTGTGTCCATGCATGATTTGTAGAGATACCTGCTTTGTTTAACAGGCAACGGTTCATTTTCCGATTCGTTTGAAGTGAGAAACCGCACAGTTGCGAAAGCAATATGCTCATCCGCTGTTTCAAAACTGGAATAATGCGAAAACCAACCGTGATTCGGATGCTCCTTGCTCCATCTTCCACAAGTGAATTTGTAAAAATCTTCGCACGGATCGACAGAAACATTCATGGATAGTTTCAAATTAGCAGCAGATCGCAGACATTCGTCCGATGTACACATTGAATAATTGTACGATCCATGCAAAATATCTTAAAAATGCATAAAACTCATATTTCATGTTTAAAAAGTCATAATGGATTTCAGTTAAAACTAACAACGAGGAATTATGATGCTATAACCGGAAGTTATTACGAGACAAATTAAAAGAGCAATAAATAATTCTTATAAAACAACAGCCAGCTTACATAATATTGCAACCCTGTACCCTATTTGTTGTCATTTTGTCACTCTCCACTTTTGCAATGCTATTTTCGAATTCGAAAAAAAAAATGTTTGTTAAAACCGGATGGACGTTACAACCAACGGTTATAACTATATTTTTACTTAAAAATTTCTCAATGTGCAGTGAACGAATGTAAATTAAAACTGCAAATTTGTGTGGAAATTTTTCCTGTTCTCTTTTAACTATTGTGAAAACATTACTTCAACAATAAAAAAAGTTCAGGAAGTGTCTGGGTTTTTTATAAACATTGCTGATGTATTTTTATAACAATAAAGTGAAATGATGGATAATGCTTCAATGTTTGTATAGGAAAATTTTGATCACGCAAGGGGTAATTTAGCTGGCTGGGGTTAACGATTCTATACATGAATAAAAAATACCCCAGGATGAAACGAAATGTCGTAACCCATATGTGCATGTGTCAATAATTGCACTTTTACTTCCTAGTCTTTTTACTTACATAAAACTAAAAGTATTACAAATGCCAGCAGAAGAACTGTAACACATGCTATCAAAAGTACTATAAGTTTTTTATAAATGTTTCTTTTTTCAAACCTAAAAGAAAAAAATAAGTTCGCCTCAATTCGTAAAAAATAATTTTAGTGAGAAATATAAAGTACTAGGTATACGTATTTTATCCTTACAATGAACCTCTTGATGAGATCGGAACTAAATTGTTAACGCTTTGACCTCCTAAATTGCCAAAATCACTACCAAAATCTGAAACAAGGATGAAAATGGAACTGTATCTAGGTAATAAAAAGTTTTAGGAAGTGATTATATTGTTGGTTGGATTATTTTCTAATTAAATTTTATTATGTGCACTACCTTTTAATAAATGCAAATTAGTTATAAATATACATAATTTTCTTTCACATTTTTTGGGCATTTTATTAATAACTAAACATTAAATCTTATTTCTCTATTTTTCCTCGAAACAAGTTTGTTAAATTTTTATTATGAAACTTACTAAAATATATCGTAAATGATTCTACCGATAAATCATTATCACTCAGACATTAATTATGATTTTAGGTATACCTAATTCTTTTCTAACTTTTATTGAATTTAAATTTTAAAGAATAATATACAAATAAAATTATTGTCAAATTTTAACTTTATAAAGTTGATCAAGTAATAGGGTAGTTGACGGATATAAAATATTATATATTTGTTTAGATAATATGTTAATGTAGGTACGTAATACGATAACAGAATTCGGAATTAAACTTCTAATTGGTCAAAAAATAAAAAAGTTTATAGCACGTTAAAGTTTCTTGTCTATCCCAAAGTTTTGCGTATTATTCATATGGCGGTAGAAGACTGTGACGTCATAATTCAGTATTTCTTTCTCTCTCTAATTGTGATTTTTAAACTTTTATATCTTTTTTGTTTTTTTTATATATCAAAAAACTGTTTATACCGGACTCTGTGAGATAAAGAAGCTTCAATTTAAATAATAAAAACAATTTAGTCAACTACCCAATTATTATCGACAGTAGTGTTCAATTTGTGCTCTTATGAGTAATACTAATTAATTATTTATTATGTATTAATTTATTACCTTGTTCACCAGTTACAGTGTAGACACTGGCGACATCGTTTTTTAAATTTTCGCTCATTTCAATCGCTCTGCAAGGGTGCTACTATATTTTCATATTTTCCAACCCCGAAGCGCACTGACCATGACAGTCAAATCCTTAACGGTAAAACTTGAACACTGCCTACCTGCTAAGTTTCCCGTCACTATATCGTTTTGTTGTAGAGGTTTATTGTCATTAGAGAACATAATAAATCGATGCTCTTTGCATATTGATTGTTTAAAATTAAATGAGATGTACTTAGTTCGTTCTCTCACATACATATGTTACATATCCGTTTAAAAATTAAACTGATTACCTACCTGGTTTGCTAACCCGCATTTAAACTTACGTTCTAAAACTATACCTCGATGGTGCATGAGCAAAACTAGATAAATTACACAGCAACAGAAACAATTATATGCTCTACCTATGTACTATTTTAAAAAAGATAATTTTGTTTTTGTTATCCACTTTGAAATAAATTAAATTGCAACCTTCAAATAATAGGTATAACTACCACGTGTAGGTGGGTATTTGATAGGTATATCAGCAACTTCGTGATTAATAGCGTTTAGCTTTTGAAAACTTTTTGCGTTATGGAAAATTACAAACTAGTGCCAGGAGGTAACGATTTTTATAAAATGCAGGTGAATATTTATAAAAGTAACCAAGAATAGAGTGGGTACCTACCATGAAGGCAGCACACAATTTGACTAATTTAAATTTACAATCAGTTGGGCCAATTGTATTTTAATAAAATGAAATATTAATATATGGGTAGTCACGTGATCATGTAAGTTTATCTCACGCACCATATCAAACACATTTGAATTAAAAAATAAGTATATATAAAAATATACACGATGTCCCACCATATGTCGAAGTCCAGGCGAAAGGGGGTTGGAGGGGAGGTGATTTCCAATCAAAATAACTATTTTTGATATTTTCCGGATGTTGATGATTGGTATTTGTGTTTTTCTACGTTTATGGTAATAACATCAAGGCAATCATTTCTTTGGCTGTTTTTTTTTTGTAATTGCAATTTTGAAGGTCGTACATGTTCATTGAAAGGTAATAGTGTCCAATATTGGGTGATAATTTAGAATTGGGGCTCCAGACAAAAATCGCTCCAAATATTTTTTTAGCAATCAGAGAACATTCTGTAGGGTAAAACTATATGTTTTAGAGCGGGGGAAGACATTTTCAATGATTATTCATAAACTAACCTAACATAACCTAACCTAAACATTGAAATATATAGAGTATGGTCTTTTGATAAAATTTATTCTTAAAATTCTTCTACCTCCTGGAAACCCTTCTGTTAGGTTAGGTTAGGTTAGGTTAGGTTAGGTTAGGTTTAGTTTATAAATAATCTTTGAAAATGTCTTCCCCCGCCCTAAAACATATAGTTTTACCCTACAGAATGTTCTTTGATAGCTAAAAAAAATTTTGGAGCGATTTTTGTCTGAAACCCAATATTAAATAATTACCAAATATCGTACTTTGTTAATTTAACACAAAGCACGCAACTTTGTCTATTAGTTCATTTCTGTGGACTTGTTTTTTTTTTGTCTGAAAATTCTGATATTTTTTTTTCTTTGTGCGTGCTTTGGGTCTGAAACAACGGCAAAGTGTGCAGTGTTTGACAACACTATCAATGATCATGTACGCCCTTCAAAATTGCAATTACAAAAAATGACAGCCAAAGAAATGATCGGCCTGCTGTTAACCATTGACGTATTAGATATAGTAAACGATTTTTGGAAAAACACAATAAATTACGAACCACCTACATTCGGATCGAAAGGACCTCTCCTACAACCTCTTGTCGTTTGGAGGTCGACTTATTTGACACTCTGTATAAAAGTTCTTTAGGATTACTCAACACTAATTGTTATACCATTTTGGGAGCCTAATTTATTGAAAACAAGATCGTTTATTATATATAGTACATATATTTAGAAAAAAAATCATTTGATAGCTTAATCAACTCTAAAATCATAAGGGTTCGTTTTTGCATTCAAAACTATATTAGTCAAATGTATAACAAAATACTCCTTCAACGTCCCATTAATGTGTCACTTTATATTCATAAATAGGTAGTTAAACTGATTGTGAGAAGCAATAAATCCGAAATATACACATTAATTAAAATTTATTACTGGTATATTTCAAAACCTATTTCTTATCAGTTTATAAACATTATTTTTTAATTCAAAATTGTTTCACTTATAGCTTTGAAACTTTGTATAAAACATAAATTACACAGACATCATAATGCTCATAGGCACTTTTTATGAATATTTAATTTTATTGGAAATAACTTGGACGTTTAATGTCGACATTTATATTGTGTCTTCGTCTATAAGTATGTACCTATACGTGAACGATTATCTGGATAAATAGAATTTTATTGATTACCACCATCAGTGTCCTTCCACAATGTGTTTTATGAACACAAACTTATACGTATACCTACGGGAAAAAAATCATTAGTATGCCTGACGAAACAACATCAACAGTTCTGATTCTCATCAGCGATTTATCGTGATGTACATAAAAGGACAGTGAATAATAGGAAACGTAGGATCTCAAGGATCAAAATGTACTTTATGTTTTATGCGTATCTATACTTAATTAAAAAGGAATTCAAACATAAAATGAGAGAATCGTAAATGGGAAGATTTTAGTCGACAATAGGCGAGTCTAATAATAATACATATCTTGTAAAAAAATTGTTGTACGATTATTTGCGACGGTCTAAGAAATATTTTATATTTTATTTTATTGATTGATTAATTATTGAACAATTAATAATTATAAATCGAAATGATAACTGAATCAGAGTAGCATTTCTTAACCGCAAATGCGAAAATCGTGCGGGCAATTAACTACTGCTTATTACTTCTGGTTTTAACAAAAAGTCATCCTTAATTTGTTGACGTTGTTTTTAATTTTTAATTGTTAACGCGCAAAATCCGAAGAACGAAGGCCTATAAAAGGCATAAAGTTTGTCGACTAAATGTATGATTAATTTTGCTACGAAAAAAGGTGAAAATACAAACTACAATTTTGCCAAGTGGTGAATATTTTTTTATTACATTTATTTTAGTGAGTATTTGTTATTATTCTATAGTCAGTACTCGTATACATATACACACACACATATACATACCCCCTTTTACTTCTAAAATGTAATGTAATTAGACAAAACTAATGGGCTAGTTTCAGTTGTATTTTGCACATCTCATAAGAATACTAATAACAAAATTAACAGTCATTAAAATAAGACGTTTATTATTGTACATTCATTACAAGTCTCGCTCTAACACTTTTCAGCATTTTTGTATTATGGCCTGATTAAAAAATACGTTAAAATTTCTGTTTTATTTTAACCATGATGATAACCATGGAAAGGGAGAATTGGTGGCGATGCAATTACAGTCTGCAAAAAATTTTTTTACTTAACTCACAATCAGATAGACAACTGTTATATTTGTTAGTAAATCTCAATTTTCAAAATATTACCACTCACCACCATCTAACTGTATTAATTATTATCTCTTAAACCACTGAATTGTTATCTATTATCGTTGAAATATTCAAAAGTGTAATCACCTTGATAATTGGTGCTGGAAGTGCGATAGTTTTGATAATTGGTGGAGCACTTATTATGGGAGCTGCTTTTATGATAGGAAGTGGCGCTATTATTGGCGGTGGAAAATAGATAGGAGCAGGAGCAATTATGGGAGCTTTAATAATAGGTGGGGCGGCTATTATAGGAGCTGAAAAAGACTTGATAATTGTCGGAGCTGGTAAGGGTGCGAGAAAGCCCGGATCTGCAGACACAGCTGCCAAGAGGGCACTCACAATAATCTGGAATCAAAATTAAATTCAAAAGATACAAAAGTCTTTCTAAATACAAAAACGATAACAACATTAACAAAGTATATAATTGATAACTACAAGAAACTACCTATATACCGTATGCAAATTTTTAAAACCAAAGTTAAAAGTATTTAATAATTGCTTATTATAGATACTCGTACTTACAATTAGTGTATATGTCAGAACCGTGTAAAGGAAAGGAGATTTAAGGGATCGAACTCTCCCCTTTATTAAAATATTTATGCTCTACAAATTTCATGCTTAATTTTTTCACTTTTTGAGTGACCATGAAAACTCTTTTAGCCAAACTCAAGTTTAGCTTTTTTTTAGAATCATTAGAAAAATCTCGTCTCTATATTTACTTATAGTATTAAATTATTTCCTGAAGTCTATAATTCTAAACAAGAAAATATTTATCAAAACTTTGTAGTCAATTTTCACTTATAATCCTAGTTCAACTATAATTAATTTTTACATGGCATTAAATTAAAAATAAAAAAAACTGTAATGATAATTGTTGTGTGCCTACGGCCCAGCGAATTCAATAACATATTTGACAACAATTTCGTAATTTCGGCAACATTAACTTTTAAAAAAGAGAAAGCGTCAGTTGTCCTTTTGAAAGGAACACTGTATGTGGTTAAATCGAAGTTCCTGTGATGTTATGCAATAAACGAATTTCTTTTAATTTAACTTCCGATTTAAAAAAGTTTAGATGACTCGGAAATCGTTCATTCTAAGGAAGCAAATTTAAGAGAAAGTCAATTAAATTTAAAGCTGAAAATTCCCTCATCATTTTCCGGTTTCAAAACCAAATCAAAACGAAAATATTTGAACAATTTTATCTACATCTTCCGGATAAACAGGAACTCAAAATACTTTTAAAAATAAAGATGAAAACCGAGCTCGTGGAAACTCCAGTGTAAAAACGTTTTTATTTAAACCTCTTGCGTAGTTTCTATCGAAGCCTAAGTTTGTTGTTACAAAATATATTTTGCAAAAGTGAAAATATGTAAAAATAAATAAATGTAATAAGCCACGTAACCGATATTTTTGGTAGGTACTTTCTAGTTACCCAATAAAGGAATTTTCTTACATGTATCTTGTAATATTTCAAATGCAATTAAAAAAAGGAAAATTTTGAGGTTGTAATGTCGTTTAAGAAACCTAAACAAATTGCAACTTGCAAAAACAATGTTAACGTAATATTAATTTTAATAACTCAAGTCAGTATTTATACATTGTAAAATAAGAATCACTGATGTCTGATAAATTCACATCTTAATATTCTTTGCAATAATTTTGTAAATTTGAATAGTACTTTTGTAATTCTGAATAAACATTATTTCCCAATTGTAAAAGTTTTTATTTAAATGTATTTTAAAACAAAGCTAAATAAACGATTTCTTTTAGATAAATATTTATCTTTCATCATGTCTTGCAATCTTAAGCCTACAAATGAAATTAATACTAAAATTTTCTTTTCAGTACCTTAAAAACGGAAAAGTAGAAAGAAAATACCAAAGTCAATTAGATAAAATAATTTTTAAGCTTCTTAAAAATTTAATTAAATCTAATAAAATCTTAATGTAGAAAATATTGGTTAGTTGATACAAAAAATGTTACACCTACCAAAGTATTCATGGCAGTAAAAAACGTCAGAAGCTACACCGTGAAAAAAGAATAGTTAACTGCAACAAATTCATTTCTAGCATCCTATTTTATATAAAACCTCCTGAAGAAAACAAATTGCTCAATCAATCGATTAAAATAAGGATAACCGTCGTCCTAGAGACCATATTCCTTAGAATGTGTACCAGTATTTTAAGATCTTGTTAGTTGTAAAATATGTCTTCGTGCGAACACTTGAAGTACGCTTTACGCAAGAATGCCCTAGATTCTTTCACATTAGGTTCGAAATGGAAGAGAAAATCAACATCACATGAAAATTTCAATTAACTTATTAGTTCATACAATCATCCCAACAAAATCATGAATTGTCAACAACAAATTCAATATATAATATTAAAATTCAAAAAGATTTTTTAAAAAATTTTAATAAATTATAAAAGTTTAAAAAGCACAGCGATTTCTTTAAAAATTCTTTAATGATATATCGTTGAACACTTAGGGTAAGTTCTGACAAATTAATAGTCACGCAAAATTTAAGGGGTTGTATACTTAAAAACAACTACGATTAAAAGCTTTAAGTTTAATATTTGCTGTGCTGATTTTTAATTAATTTTTTTTTTATTGTGAGTGTTGATTTTTCAAGTGTTGATTGTAATTTTAAAAAGTAATTATTATTATAATATTAACTAGGGATATAATTATAATAATGTAAGTACATCTGCAATATCTGTAACACCTCTGTTATTTTACTTTGACCAGTAAAAAATAATAAATAAGTATACAACTCCTTAAATTTTGTTCGATTATTAATTCACCAAAAGACTTGAGTCAAGCAATAAGACATATTATTAAAAAATATTTAATATGCCAACAATTTTTTAAAGAGATCGTTGTGCTTTTTAAAACTTTTATATTTAATTAATTGATTCATAATTTATTACATATTCCCATTGCACTAATGATTTCAAATCTCAATCATTAAAAAGTAATAATAAATTGTTACTTTTTTATATTCCTCATTTTGGGAAACGATCAAAAACTTCTACATAATGATTATCATCGATTAGTAGGTACAGTACCTATGATATTTTAAAATCGCAACGATACTTGAAGAAATCTGAGAATGCGACTAAAACATTATAAAAACTGTTTTAGAAGCATGTTATTAAGAAAGGTTGACGTAAGATGGGATGGAGAAACCTCATAGAAAAATATTGCAGAAAGTTAATTCATAAATTAGTTTTAAGTAAGTAAAAATTAGAAAGCAATATAGTACCCAAGTCTTTTTTTTCGTGCTACCAAAAATCAGCTCAATTATAATTGCAAAATTTACGAAAATATAATACTAAGTTTTTAAAAATAATCAACAAATAAAAAATGCTAAGAGCCATAAATCCTTCCACAAATAAACTTCTATAAAATCAAAATTGTTACAATTAATAAAGTTTTAGTGTGGATGCGGTGTAAAGTATAAGAAACAAGAACCTTAATCTCAAGTCTAAAAGGATATTGTGTAAATATTGGAATAAATTAAATTATATAACATTTTTCTTTTAGTTAAGAAATAATTTCTGTTGACAAACAATATATCTATTTACGCTTCAATAAACTCTTTGCATCTAAACTCAGCTTCTGATTTAATTTTTCAAAGAAAAACCTTTTCGTAAAGAGTGGGCAAACATATTAAATTGTGTAATTTTTTTGGAAAAATTACATCGCCTTTACACATAACATAACATAACTAAAGAAAAATGAAATAAGTATTCAATATCTAAATAAGTAAATCCGTAAAGTATTAAGAAAATTTTCTTTTAAAAGACTAATGACCAATAGGCCAACAGCCTAAATTTAAATAATACATGAATTTCACAGGCTGTTGTAAAAATTTAATACTGTTACATATTTTGTTTGACTTTTTTATTTTTTGTATGTTAGTAAATTGTATTCGACTTTATTTTACATTTCGACCAATTTGTGAACAACTGTTTTAAAAAATAAGCAGGCGCCACTGTTCGCTGGTTGAGATTAGTTCATTCATTGCAGATAATATTCACAATCATATTAAATCAATAATATTCCATTAAACTTTTTATTGTTCTAAAAAACGGACTTTTAATGCCTAGTATGAGATTCTTTATATTTGGTATTTTTTTAACTTAATGGTTAGAGATAAAAGAGAATGTACTTTTGCGTCTTTATGTTATAAATTATAGGTAGGTACACAATTTATTGGATGTTTTCAATATAATACATGCATATAAAATGCATCTTTGAATTGTATTTAATTAGTTCAGTGTTTATCTGTATTTATGCTGTATGCTCCAGCACTGCGAAAAAAGTATATTGCTGCGAGTGAAAGGAATTTAAAACATGTCAATAAATTGCAATATTGACACTTGTTTAATTAACAAGATTATCACATGAATGCAGTTACAGCCATTTATGGAAATTAAATTTAGAACAAATTTCTTACTTTTATTAATAATGTAAATAAACAGAAATTCAGCTACTTATACTTTTATAGTGTAACACTAAGTTTATACAGATTAAATAATAATAATAATAATAATTTATTCTCATTTCTCGCGTTTACATTTACAATATAAGCCACGAGGCCACAAAAGAAAAATTCTTGTCCGTGGGAGATTTTAACATGTTACTTAGACTTAACTTAACCTTACTCTAACTTACAACTAATTACCCTAATTTAAATTTAAGTTTTATTAACATTTTTTGACGTTAAGTTCTTTTTATGAAAAATATATTCAGATACATCAAAGGTTATTTAACATTAAAATAACTTCCTAAACATAGAAATAGGACTAAAAAATAATTGTAAGCTTTGAAGTAAAAGCAGAAGGCTTGCTAACTCGCGTTTGCTTTTTTTGAACACTCTGTATATTGATTTTATTTAACCGGGCTCTCGTTTAAATGTAATACCAATTTTGATTTGAATGTTCCCATTATCTTTAATAACTTATCTCAATCATTATTACAGCAAAAATGTATTTCATGTTGTATTCTTTAATATTATAAATTAGTTTAATTAAGGATATAAAACATTACCCATTTATTTAGTATATCTTCTTTCTTATTATTTACTCATAATTTTATTTGCAAGGTTACACAAACTGGCTTTCTTTGAACTGTCACTTACGGTAATCTATGCTTACGGTGTCTTAATTTTCGTTATTCTTAGAATGTCAAAAGAATAAATTAATTAAAACTACTATATTAAGTATTATAGATATACTTCTCATAAATCTAAATAGTTATAAACTGCAATGGATAATGTAGGGGCTGAAGTAGGCCAAAAAATGAGGGTGAGTAACACTCAAAACGAATATTTTATATTTTTAGGTTATATTCCATTTTTATTTTAGTCGGCTATTAAAGCTAAACTACAAGAATTAGGCTGTTATGTAGGTAAGTTAGCAAATAAGTTTTATTTTGTGAAGAAAACTTGACCAATGTTAAATATATAGATGATGAATTACCTGATTACATTATGGTAATGGTGGCGAACAAAAGGACAGAAAGTCAAATGAAAGAAGATTTAAGGCTGTTTTTAACTAATAAAACTGCAGCCTTTGTTGATTGGCTTCAAATTGTATTGAAGAAACTCAAAGAAGTCACTGTAACAAATCCTGGTTTGTACTTATTTTGTAACATCTTTAACAAATTTTAATTTTGTTATTTTGTTGTAATTCTAGAGGTGTACAAAAAAGTAGCAAAAAAAAGATCAGTTGAAAGGTCTTCTGATGTTAAAGTGAAGAAAGAAAAGAAAGAGAAAAAGGAGAACTTAAAAGTTTCAAAAAGAGGTGAAACAGTAGAGCAAGAGTTACAACCAAAATCATTAACTGATGACCTACCTGTAGAAGCTAGCAAGCTTACAAAGAAAAGGAAAATAGTTATTGAAGACAAAACTACCTCATTAGACCCTGTAAATGAAAATGTTTTTGATATTCCTCCTTTGTCAGCTGTAGCAACATCAAATGAAAGTGAACTGTTAGAAATAGAAAACAAAATTGCAAGTGTAAGAAGTCGCTTAGGATTACAAGTACCAAGTGAATCAGAAGATGAAGATTTTCTTACTCTAAAGGATGAATCAGGTAACATTATTCTGTACAAATAATACAGCTACATACTTATTATTTCTAGTGTTCATTCTAAATGCAATGGCTTTATCTTTGTAGAGGAATTATTTCCTGAACAAGCCAACCATAGTTATGAAAACAGTATTAAAGGGTCCCGCAAAATTAATATTATTGAAGAAACTAACAGTAAATTAGAAAATTATGAAGCCAAAGAAACAACTAACATTTCCCTAACTCAAACTGATAAGGCAAAACATGCACGAATTGTTTTTGAAAATAATATTACAAAGGAGTCACCACAGAAGAGATCAATATATGAAAGATTAGGAAAAAGAAGTTTTGATGCTAAAGAAGATGGAGAAAATAGAAATTTTGCCCAGAAAAAAACGAAAACCAAAAAAGATGATGAAAATGGTGATAAACTATTAAGTTCATGGATTAGTAAGTCAGTAAACAAAGAAAATGATAAGGAACAGTCCATAAATAAAAATGGCAACACTATAAATCAGAAAAAACAAAGAGAGGCAAGTATTTCAATCAGAAATAATTTGAAAATTATGCTTTCTATAACTTCTTATTTTGTGTACCTTTTAGAGTGCTTTAAAAAGATTGGGTGTAAAGTCTAAAGTTTCTATCCCTGAAGTACCACCACAACCCCAGATTAACCATGAAGAAGAATCTGACATAGTTATAAACAAGGACGTTCCCAGTGCCATTAAAATTAAACCTAGAATAATACCTCCATCATCAGTTCAACCAAATAAAAACTTACTTCTTAAAGCAGTCGCTGAAGCTCAAAGAAGTATAGCACAAACCCCCATGGTTGGGACCAATTTAAATGTAAGAATGTTATTCATATTACAATTCCATGTTTAGATGGATTTTTATGTTTAATTTAAATTATTACTTTTTTAAGTTTTTTCCTGGTTAATGCATTACTTCTTTCTAATTACAAATGTGTACTTAAAATGATTTATTTTTTTATTGGCTTGGTAAATACAGTCTTTTTAGAGAACATTTGTTAATTAAACTTTTTTGTTATAGCCTAAACCTTCACAATCTGAAAGAGTTAATAAGAAAACAAATAAAAATAGAAAGGCCATACCTGGAAAGCTGCCAGAGGCAGCAAAAGATAAGCTACGGAATATTTTAATACAAATGGAAGATAAGGGTGGTAATAGCATTGATGAGGAAGAGCTGAAATATGTTCCTAAACCATTAAAGCAAAAACTAGTAGAAAATAAGGAACATGAGTATGTCCCTACTTATAAAGATACAAATTCTGGAGATACTTTATCAAATAATAGTAATCATAAAAAAACAACCCTTCACCATCGCTTTGTTATAACCCTGGATGGAATAAATAAGAATAAATGTAAAGAAATCAAAACCTTACGTAGTCCAGATATAAGTGCAAAAACTGAAATGGATGATATTCAGTATATGAACAGAAAAAATTCTCCCATAATTTTTAGTGAAAAAAAATCTGAAATTCCCCAGACATTGCCTGTAGTTCATCAACCGACAATTCTAAAGGTTAAAGAAAGATGTAAATATTGGCCAGCTTGTAATAAAGGAGAGAAATGCGAATATCTACATCCCAGTACACTTTGCAAAAACTTTCCCCACTGTAAATTTGGGGACAAGTGCTTATATATCCATCCACCTTGCAAATTTGAAAGTTCTTGTACCAAAAAGGACTGCCCTTTCAGTCATTTGCCAAAAAGTTATCTCTCTGGTAAGGAGCTGTTTATATTTTTTAACTTTACATAAGGTAATAATTGTATTTATTTTTTAGGGCCGTTCTTACCCTCGCAACTACAACAGTGCAAATTTTTTCCAAATTGCAGCAATGCTCACTGTATATTTTACCACCCCCGATCTTGCCGATTTGGCAAATTTTGTAAAAATAAAAGCGAATGCAATTTTCTGCATACATCAGTTCCTCCCAAGCAAAATTTAACGTGGAGGAATTAATTAATTCGTAGATAATAGCTAATTATCCGTATATAATATACGTATATTGAGTTAATTAAAGTAAGTTATTTTAAGATTAATTTATTATTATTTTTTTGTAAATACATAATACGCAAGTTTTACTTATTTACCCCGTATGCAAAAATAAGACGTTTATTTCCTTAAACGACTCACTTTTCCATTAAATAAAAATGTGCTTAATTTTGTTAAAATTTAATAGCAAATCTTACCTCCTATGTTTTATGTTCCATACAAATGTTTCTTTCACCCAGAATTCATCTAGAATTATTACAGTGTTGCCTACCATTGCTTTTTGCTAATTAATAATGTAATACAGTTATTTCGTTTTCGTAAAAATTACTTCAAACATAATTATTAAATAAGCTGCAGTCACAGTTTAATTAGATTATGAGATAAATATTTAACGTTAATTAATTCTGAATAAACATTTTAATTACCTGAATCTAATTCAACACTAGAAACTTTTAAATAAATTAAAATTCTTAAGATATTATGATCCACAACCAGATTAAACAAGAAACGTGAATGTAAAATACTGCCGTTTGTCCAGATAATATTTAGATAAATCAAACTATTTCATTTAATTTAGCATCAATTTGTTATTGAACCAATATCAACATCAATAAAAAATAGAATGAGACTAAACCGTAAAATTTTATTTTATTTCGCTTTAAAGAATTGTAAAATTTTGATTTTAGCAAACTTTGTTATTTAATCGCGTCATGGTTGAAATAATATATAAAAGTTCGTTAATATTATTAAAACTTCAGTAGTTTTTTAGAGTAATTATTTGATAACTGCCTTAATGGTGTAAAGTTGGTTGCCTACTGTCTTGGCTTACTATCACAGTAACTGCTTATACTCTAATCTATAGCTTATACTCAGTCTGTGTATACTCACGCCTCTGAGTTTTAACTTTAGTACAAGAGCAATTTTACATTAAGTAATTTGACACCCTGCACTAAAATAAAGAAATCTTAAAATATATGTGTTGGGGTGAAGACTGTTTGAAGTAATCTTGGTAATCTATGGCATGTCTTAGCTATGAGCATATCTATGGCTGTCGCATATGGCCATTAGGTTTGAAGGTAAACATGTGCGTTTACGTACTAAGTTGTTAATGTCAAAAATAAAGTTAAAAAATGACGTAAATAAAAAATGTTTTTCACAATCTCTTTCGACAAAATACTTATAAATTTTCGTATTCTGAGTCCATTCATTTGGTTAGTATAAAAAGACCATTTTTGCATTAAATATTAAATTAATTAATTAAACAGTTTTAGACAATGTCAAAGCAGCAATATTCGTTTTATGAGAACCCATTATGATATCTTAAACATAAAAAGAGGATGTACATATGAAGAGATTAAAAATGCATTTATCACTCTAAGTAAGAAAGTAAGTAATATTGGAAGTTGTTAATTTCAAATAATAACTATTACAATTAGTTCAATTTTAGTATCACCCAGACATAAATAAAAATGTGAATGCCCATTCTGAGTATACGAAAATACTTGAGGCTTATAATGTGTTAGGTAAACCAGAAAGCCGAAGGCTTTATGATCTTCAACTTAGCCCTGCAGTAAGGTCTGGTGCTTATGATGTTCACTCAGACTTAACAAACCATAGTTTTACAAGATCCTCAAGGTTCTGTTATTGTTTATTATTTTTATAAAAGATTTTTTATTTGTTTTGATGTAGACCCAATAAGGACCCAAGTTTCTGGGAAAGCAGAGATAAAAGTCAAGACTCTTTTTATAAAAAGAAACCTTATTATGGAATAGAAGGGATTCCTAAACTTTCAAATGGAATTATTGCCTGGGCTTGTATTACTGTTGCAGTACTTGGCGTTGGATTTCAAGCATATCTTATTAAGTATGTTTTGTATTCTTTTAAATACTAAATACATCAGAGTTTTATTCAATTTTTATTTGAAAGCATTATACTGTATCAGAACTGTACAAAATCATCATCAAAATAGTTTCAAACCTACCGCTGTTGCTTACTTTGAAAAGTAAATTGAAAGATCTTCAACTTCAGTGTGATAAAACTTGAAGCCCCTTTTTAAAACACATTTTAATATAAGGGCTTGAAATAAAGAAACCCTAAGATCTGAAATAACGTTTTCAAATATAAAGCACAAAAAACTTTTCCCAGCTTTGTATGGTTTTAATAATTTTTAGAAATGAATACATCAACCAAAATTACTCTCATCCTTTTGTAACTTATAATCATTTTATTAAAGAATATTTGTTCCATTTCTTTATCATATTTTCAGAAATGCGATGAATTTAAGAAGGGACAAATTGATCCTACAAAGTGCCAGAAATGAAAGTTTGTTAACAAATTTAAGAAATCAAGCAGAAGAGAATGGAAATAAAAAACAAATTGAACTGTTAACAGAAAGGTTCAAGGAAAGTGAGTGGACCAATGATGATTTTTAACGTTAGTGACCCAATAGCATCTCACTAAATGCATATGATGTTTGTAGCAAATGAATGTAAATATAATAAATAAACTTTACTTTTCGTTGTAACTACTTTTTTTAAACATAAATATAAGTAGCATAAGTACATTCAAGATGGTAACTAAATGGCCTCTACTCGATTTTTATAAAAGGCAATAGAAAATAGTGCTTAAAGAAGACTGTGGCGATTAGCACAATTATTATAGTGATGACTCAGTTTACTTATTAATGGATAATAATGTCTTGCTTATTAATTACGAATTTCAAATTGGTTTAAATATCGGATATTAACGTTTTTGTGTTTTAATTATTGGTATAAGTTGTAATTACAAAAATATGATTATAATAATAAAATAAAATTAGATTATTTTTTTTAATATACATAGATGGGTACATACAATTTTTTAAGCTAAAATAAACAAATCAAAATAAAACAATTTCTTAACTAATTTGTACATAAAATTACATAACATAATAATTAGATTACTTCTAAAGTACGAATATTGTAAAAGATGATAGGTCGTATACATCTAAAAAGTATAAAGTTAATATCAAATGTTTTTATAAAAATTAAAATTTTTAAATTGGCACCTACGAACTGTTTACTTATTACGAACAAATATACATAAGTAGAACATACATAACTATGTATTATTATTTAAAGAAGACGTTTAATTTTAAATATAAACTGGTCCAGCCATTGATTCTACTTCAGTACAATAAATTATTATTCTTCTCGTACATCATATACTTTTAACAATTTTGCGTTTACAATATTACAATCAACATCAATTTTATTAGGATATAGATACTTAAATAAATGTAGATACTTGGTATCTACCAAATAAAAAATAAATGGTACCTATATACATACACTACACATACCACATATACATATAAATAAGTAAAGCACTTTTTTTTTCAATTTATTATATGCGCCTTTTTTACGTCTTGAATAAATTTTCAAAAAATAGGAACATAAACGTAGCAACAATTAATATAATATTAGGTAGAATAGGTACGATTCACGGGTTCAAAATGGCCCTCTCTTGAAAGTTTGCTATTAATCATTGCAAAGTTCTTCACAGCCTCCACACAAATGATATTACTTCGGTATGAGGGAATGCGGGCCTAAATACAATTTCCCCATTGGGTTTATAATCTTCGTATTTTAATTCGCTTATGCTCTCGAAACCCAACTTGGCCATTGCTCGAGCACTGAAGTTGCTTGAACAGTCAACTCGAATTAATTTGTAACCTTGCTCCTTGGCGATTTCACTAAAAAAAAAAATTAACATATCTATAAATTGGTTTTACCTGAACTAGGTACTAAGGTACTAAGCATGTACACTGTACAGTATTTGGAAAATCGATAATTGACATTCAAGAAATTTTCTTTTAGATCGTATTATTTTTCTGGCTCCTTTCATGGCGTGATCGAGTATCAAATTAGCTATTTTGAATTTTATGTATTTTTAAAGTTTCCAAAAAACGGAAAACAGTTATTGTTTAGTCTCTGTTCGCTTTGATTTATAACAAATGTATTGTGTATGTAATACAGAATTTGTTTATTACACCATGAAACGTTATTAAAGGCATTATTCAAATGAAAGATAAGCCTGTTAAAATTGTCGATACGTACACAGTCTGTTTATTTGAATTAAGGATTTTGTTGGTTTAAAGCCAATAACATTTCCTTTTTTTGTGTTAAGAGAAAATAGAACAGCTGGTTTTCCAAAGTTTTATTTTTAGGCGTAAACACTTGTGTGAAGAAAATTTAATTATTTGGCAAGTGTTCAACTACAATACACATATTGGCAAGTGTTCAACTACAATACACATATTAACTAACTACCAAAAGTACTCAAAATCTAATAATACCTCATAATATTCATATTCACATATGAAATAAATTATCATTAATTAAAATTTATTTACTTTATACGAAATGAGATTTTGCACAAAATTATTTCACCCAAATTTTCTAAAAGAAATTAAAAAATAGGTACAACATTTATTTTATTTATAGATAATAATTATTTTCTTTACAGCAGAGTAACTAATACGTTTGAAAGACCAAATTATAGATTAATTACGTAATTTTCCCAAAAAAGTCTTGTGATATACTTTTTTTAAATGCTTTGTAAATAATAGTAACGTGTCGTTATTTTAAAACATTAATACTTATATAAAACTATTGAAAATATTCTCAAATACGTATCATGTTCAATATGTACATCCACCATGACCTTGTTGTTCGGTACTGTTTTAATGTTTTTTTACTTGCAATATTCTGCATCCTTTCGTGTCGCAAAAAGATAAAAGTAGGATTAAGACCAGGGCCAATAAAACAAGAAAAAGAATCGATTTATATGCATACATTCGATATAAATCTTTAATCTTGAACAAGTCATCAATAAAACGATTAAGTGTTCAATATCGTTTTAGTTTTACATTTTATGATTTTAATTATCTACCAAAAAAGTTCTTCAAATATTTTCGTTTGTGGGTAATTTCAATTTCAATTTATTTATTTCCAATAAGTAAGTTGAAGTGGAGAAGGAATTTTTTAATATTTTTCGGAAAGCAATTTACCATATACGTCTCCTTACAAAAGTAAGAAGAGAATTGATGGAAAAAGTTTCCCTGAAAAGGGAGCTGTGTCAAGGTCATGGAGCACCCAGACGCTCGGGTTGGCCGAACGCAAAAGCGAGTCAAGGGCAAAATCAATCTTACTGACTTTTTCCATTAATTTGAAGGGCCCAAGTCATCTCGAAATTGTTGTGCTATGTGCTCCGTCAGCAGACCCTTCTAATCTTTCGAAAAACAACACATAGCAAAATCTCATGATTTTGCTTCTAAGCTCGAATTACGTTTAATGTACTGCGCTTAAAATGTTGACAATGAGCGATGCTTTTGAAATATGATCAGATATTCTCTAAATTCTATACCTACTTAGGAGGAATTACTCTTCGTATAAATAAATAGTAAAAGATATCTCAAAATATTTTGGGTTTTATAACAGCATTAAAAGATGAATAATGATTTCGATTTTTCGTTCATAAAAAGTACCTCAAATGTTATTATTTTTTTCTTTTAGGAAATATTTTAACAATGGCTCGTTGACCTAAAATTTGCAGACATATTTTTCACACTCAAAACGAATGGATGTGTGACATAGAAAATGAATTTTTCATGGAAATTGTAACTATTATAAACACATCGTGAGTGTTTATTGCATTTTTAACATAAACATAAACATGTCATAATTTTTGCTGTCATCACACTAGACACTGTGACGATAATTCTTTTTACGCGTCTATGTAAAATGTATGAATGAAATTTACACACATTTATTACAGATTATAATTTTTGTAAGTATTATTTTTTAATGAGAAATAAATTGTTGGTATATTAATCAAAAAACGTGGACTTAACGAGTGATAGGTCGTTTGAAACACATTAAAAATGGGTCTGCTTTAACAAAATTGTGAGATAAAACTTTTTTATGTAGTTTATAATTAAGTACTAGCTTTTGTTACAAATTTACGACATAATACAAAGATACGAGCCTTAACAACTAAAAATGTTTTGGAATTATTATTGTTATACTTAATAGAAATAAATATACTTTGACTGTTTTTGCCTTTACTTTATGAAAATTCATGATCTATTACGAGTAAAACAAACAAACAATTGTTTCACCCTACTAGGGCATCTTCAGAAGACATTAGTATTGTTAAGAATTTAATAAATATACAGTGGAAATTATTTTGTTTGTTTTACTCGTAATAAATATACTTTGTTGTAAATTTGAATGAAATCAAGGTAATGGGCATTTTAAAAAACATATTTACATGACCAAAAAAAAATTTTTAAAAAGTGTATTCAGCGCAATGTTTCGGTCTTTTTTACCTTTATTACTATCAATAGCTACGTACTTTTGTTTATTAAAACTTCATATAAATTATTATTATACACATAAAAATATATCACTTCTAAAACGATTTGTAATGCAATAATGACAAATACGTGTATTTACCTACCAGTTTTTTAATAATGATCAATTATTGCAATTTAAAAAACCAAAAAAAAATTTTTTTAAGTATATTTTATTGCACCTAACAATGTGTATCAATTTTCTTAGTTAAAATAGCATGGTGCGTTAAAAAAAATATGATAAGAGACTGCTTATATATTGTTATACATATAGTTAGTTGTTAGGGTTTGTATTAATTAATGGGGAAGGGAAATTATGGTAATAAAATATATCAGTTAAAAAAGGGTGGAACATTAGATAAAAAAGCACAGACTTAAAAAGAATAAATAAGTCCGTAATAAATAAATAAAAAAAGGTATAGAAAAAGCGAAAATCATTGGATTATAATTAAGAAAAGCGATAAAGAAAACTAAATGAACAAAAGGAAATTTTTACAACTATGCGAATCCAAATAAATACTGGCAGTCTTTGTAAGAAAAACGACAAGCCAAGGAACCACGTGGCAAAAGGAATAAGGGTCCACAAATATAAAAAAAAATATTACTTAATTATTAATTATTTTTTTTACGGCTTCACTTATGAATGCGTTATTCAGTAACTTTTTATGTAATTAATAAATATGTATAATAGATATAACACGTGCTAAAATATCTACCAATTGGTATGTTTTAACCATAATTAACGACAACTGCTACCAAAATTATAGGCAGCAAGACGAAGAAAAAAAATATTTTTCGCCGTCCAGTCTTCTCAATATTAGTCTTAATGCAAAAAGATAAGACACAAAAATTTTATTGAATGTGAAAACGGTTAGCTAAAAAAATAGAAATAATATTGTGCTACTTTTGATGTTTAATTGGTTGTTATTAGAATGAGTTTAATAATGACATTAAACAGTTTGGACTGTCTATTTTACTACTTCGTCTCATTAAATTGTGCCTATTTCAATTATCTCAATGTGCTCATTAAAATAAAAATGTATTAACAGTAGTATTGCAACTTTTTCGTACGAAAATAAATTCATATTTGTAACAAACTTCTACAATATCATCTAACGTATACATACGTACATACAAAATTACAAATTGTAAGAACGATTGGAAAAACAATTTTCCTATAGTACTACAAAAATAATTACCTACAGTTTGCTTACGCAAAAAATGTAATTTCCGGTTTACACAATAAATGTTTTCCTATGAAAGATTGAGCTCTGATAATTCGTTTATGTAATTATTTCCCAGTCAAAAGCATATGTTGGGCCGTAATTGTCCTATTATGCTCAGCAACCACATTGTGGCGATCAATATTACAACAGATAAATCCAGAACGCTTTTTGCCTCATCTATTTGCAAAAGAACTATAAATTTTTGGTTTATAAACTTATAACATTGGGCAATTTATTATTTGTTGTAATCACCCCAGTAAATCATTAACAAAACCAAATATTTGTAAAATTTCAAACATATTCGCTTTTAAAAGAAAAAAAAGTTGAGTTTGAGTGAAAATTATTGGTTGAGCTAAAAGATATATTAAGAACTAAATATATAAAACTTTGTTTGCAAACACAACCCCAATTACTTTTTAAAATCCAAAAAGCTTACTAATTACTTCGTGAATGTACGGTGAGAGGACTTCAAGCAATTTCAAAGAATTTGAAGCCTTTTATTGAAGTACAAACCCCTCAATTTGTTCAAAAAGTATTTAAAGTTCTAAAAGGAGTAAAAGCACTACATCTTTGCCCAGCTCTCTCTGCCTCAATGGTTGAATTAATTCAATATTCTTTAAAATGGTAAAAGTGATAGGTACTATTGATAATACTTACATGGCTTTTTCGACTAGAAGTTTTGCGATTCCCTTTCCTCTCCATGTACCATCTACGGACAATATTTTAAGACAAAGGTATTTATCAAGATCCGGAAATTTTCCGAAGGTATCTGCTTTTTCTTCAACCGCGTCTAGCAATTTTACAACTTTACTAAACTTTGGGTCTGACACATTTTCTTCTTCGTTGTAGTTTTTGTGAATCGTTCCATTCAAACAAACTCCGACTATGTTTCCAGAATCGGTGATGGCAACTAACGAATTTCCCTCGCCTATGCTTTTTACAGAATATTTTTCGAGATCTTGCGGATAACCATCTTCGGTTATTTTCAAATCTACGTTCAGTGGTTCGTCTTTAAAGAATGTTTTTCTGAGATGATCTACCACAGCTGCCTCATCGGATTTGTTCAAGATACGAATATGGAAGGGTTCGGGTGCTGGTGATAAGGGTGTTGTAGGCGTTGAAATAGTTTGTGGCTAAAACAAAAATTGGAAATGATACTAAATTTAAGGAACTGTTAAGTACTGAACAAAGAAAATCAAAAACTTGAAAATTAAAGATGATGGTACAATAAATAAGTACAAAGTTTCGGAAATCTAAATACAAACAAAACCAAGTTTTTAGATTGTTCGAAAATAATTAAAAAAGGACAGTACCTAATTAAGTAGAACATTTTCTGAGGTTTCACACTCTATATAACGACGATATTAATAAAAATTATTTAATACTATTTAATGATATTTATATACAAATTGTATAGATCATACAGTTTCTGTTAAGCTTTAAAATGATTCAAAATGTAAATAATCAATAGAGAAATCGTTAGTCAAAGTAAAGGCTTTCTTACTTGTTGTATGTTATAGTACCTAGAACATGTTACAAAAAGTCAAATTCAACGTTTCAGAAAGACCTTTCCATCCCTCTTACAAACTTTGAAAATATTGAAAGTTGAGTAATTGCCTAATTTCTTTTTATTATTTAATTGGAGCCTTTTTATCTCACAAATATTCTGGTTTTTTAATATTTTTAAAAAATAAAAATAATATTTATAAAGAGATATATAAAAAAACTTTTAATAGGCTACAACTTTTTTATTTTTTGACCAATTTGAAATTTGATTCCGAATTCTATTATCGTATTACGTATACGGCTTAAGGGGAGATAGTAGCAACAAAAATCTATCCTTCCCTAAGATTCTTCAAAATTTTATTTTAAGAATATCACATGTTCTTAAGGAAAGCAACAACAATACCTTAGAGATAAAATAAAAAAAGACAATTTTTCAACCTAAATTTGTTTATAAACAATATCAAAACTTTTTGAGACTTTACACATAGATAGTCTAATTGTACCTATATATGTTGCAGTTAAAACTAGTTTTTAGATAGAACGCGTTCTTCCTAGTTAGAACTAGTTTTTAATGTATGCATTTGTTAATACTAGAATTAACTAATGCTCAATTCTAATATCAGTTAAAACTAGTTCTTACTAGACGAAACGCGTTTTTCCGAAGCGAGTCAGTTAAAACTGTTCGCGTAGTAGATCCTCATCCTTTTTTTAATATATGTTTGACTAATTAGATTTTATTGTGTGTTAATCAATGTTCTTTAACAATGTTTCTTTTTGAAATTTTATGGTTGTGGTCTGTTGATTTATTTGATTATTTTATTTACCTACTTATAATTAATATTGTCAGCTTGACAACTAATTTAAGTCGATGTTCCCTAAAATGTTCCTTTAGTGTTAGATTATTATTTGGTTCTCAGTGACTTAGATCTTTTCAATAAATGTTTTTAAAACTATGTCTTGTTTTCATTCCCAAATTAGTTTTTCTAGTGCTAGTTTTAACTACAGCTCGATGTGACAACTAGTTTTATCTGAAAATCAAATATATCGGTGGTAAATTCTAGTTTTAACTGGGTATTTCTAGTTTTAGCAAAGGCATTAAGTAAAAACTAGTTTTAACTAGGGAAAACGAATTCTAACTAAAAACTTGTGTTAACTGTAACATATATATAGAAAATTTCACAAATTTCAAAAATTAAAAAGAAATATTTTAAAATTTATTTTACATTAAAATTTACTAACATTGCTTTTTTGACTTTCTAAAAGGGCCTCAAAGTCTTTGTTCCCAAAGGCTTCTGCATGGCCTAAGACGGCCCTGAATCGAATAAGGTGATGTTGAAAGAATGTAATTCTAACTTTTTTTTATACTCATGAAGCTTTTTATCTCTTACAAAAAGGTAGACTCTTCGGTATTTTTTTTTCAGCTAATCCCCTTAGACGTTCTTTGCTGTACGTAACAAAGTTATCTTGTTCAACCTCTCTTTGTGTAGTTACAAGATTAATGCCCATGGAGCTATTAGATTTTCACTTTGAATTAACTACTACTATTACTACTAGAACATGACATTTTAATATCATCCGGTCTCGGATTTCAAGAGAGCGAGAGAGAAAATTTCATTCCCTGCTGCTATTAAATTGCATGGCTTCGCCGCTTGGAAATTGAAATTAATGGTTTTAGTTTGCATCGCTTCTAAGTCCTTTACGTTACAGTCGCCTTTCAAGAGAGAGCTTTTAGTGACGATGACGGGAAACGCGGTGCAGTTTTATCGCTTCTACGCTTAATAAAAGCTTTCGCATAGTGGAGATGACATCGTATAAGGACGAGAGCTTCCGGAAACTACAAAATCGCAATTAAAACAACAGCATACAAAGTGAATGTTGCACTTTGCCAATGAATTTAAACTGCGACTACGAAGAAGTGAAAAAGTAACCATGTCTTTAAAAGACAAAAAAATTACCTAATTTACAAAACATTAATGTCAATTTGTTAAGTAATAAATATAATTAAAAGTGGAATTCTTTTTGTTTTATTTACAACAAATTTAACCATGTTAGTGAATTACCTACCACAAAGTAGACGCCGATACCATTAATGTCAAGATAATTCTCTTAGCTTATAGTGTAAATATTAGTGTAATTACATACTTTTGCGGTCACCTGGTTTGTTAATGATAAAAATTAAAAATAGGTGGTTCTGATCTCAAAATGTTCCATTTTATGGTGGATTTATGAAAAAATAGAAATAGTAAAAGTGTCTAACCTAAAAACACGGAATATGGTTCCTTCCATTAACGTTTAGAATAAAAATAATTTGTCTAATAAATTATTACATATTTTATAGGAAATTCTGTTCATATTGGGAAGCACATCAAAAATTACAAACTCCCGGAGCTCATTTAAAACTAAAAGTAAATTCATAATAAACAACAAAAACCAGACAAATAAAAATTTAAAATAAGGGGTTTACAAACTAAATTGTGGCTCCTGTACCAAAGCTTCTATAGGACAGACAGGGAGAAGTTTCAAGAAAAGAATAAATGAAAACTTCTAACTCCACCTATGCCCAACACCTGTTACAAGAAACATAAAAGTTTAATGACGAGTTTGAGATAACACATCTGTAAAATAAAAGTACCAAACTAAACTGTCATTAAAAATCAATAAATTAAATAAATCATGACTAATAATTAACAACCCCTTGTAAACCTTTAAATTGTCGTAATACAGTTTAACCCCTCCATTTTAAGTTAGTATATAACTGATTTTGTATTAGGCTAAATTTAGTAATATCTTCCACCTAAAGAAGCCACTGTCTGGTGAAATGACCATTGTGTTCTTCAATAAATCATTTTGTAACCAAAATACTATAATATGTTTTTTTTATTTTTGTGATGTCAAGTTGCAAGAAATTAAAGCTTCCTGGATTCAATATTCAAGAATTCAAGAATGCCGAAAGTTTATGGTTTTTCTAAATACGTAATCGTTTTCTCCTCATAAACTCAACTTCTTATATATTCTTTTACACGAAAAAACAAACAATTGAAAAGAGCAGATAAAGTCGTTTTTTTTAAGTTTTGCAGAGAAAACAATTTTTTTCTAATATATATATATATATATATATTTTATTATAGGTAAATATTTTTTTAATGTAGAAATAGTTATAAAGAATTATACATGAAGCGATAGATATCTTTAGCATTCAAAACCATAAAAATGTAAAAAGTATATTTTTTGCATAAATCCGCCATCGAAACAAACAATTTAAACAAATACAAAAAGGTTGATTTTTCGTGTAAATGTATATTTACTGAGAAAATTAAATGGAGTTCTATAAAACGAAACTAAATAAAACATGGACTTTGCTTTTGTACTATTGAAGAGGGGTTCGTACTAAGAGGCAGCGTTTGAGGGTGCTCAAAATTCCGAATTTAATTAGGGTTGTAGGTACACCAAAATATATATATACTTTCAATACAAAACAGAACTGATAGGGTGTTCGTAATACATTATATACACTTAAATTAGTTAAACCAACTCAACTGTAAAGAAAAGTTTTATTGCCTTGATTAATAAACGAAGGGCAAACTTTCCTGGCGGAGTCATTCAATACCCAGGAAAACTAATTCAAATTTGCTGAATGCATTGTGCTTTTAATTTTATTAGCGTGCTCTAGAAAAAAATTCTGATTTTGGAATAGGATTACGTTCATTAAATAACCTTTATTTTTGTATATATAAATATTAAGGTAATGTTCCCTATAGGTTAAAAGAAGCAAAAGGGAAATTATCAACGCTCTTAATTAAATTAAAAGTATGTAGAATATCATTTTATATTTTCTATTTCATTCATGGTCGGATTTATATAAAGGCACCTAAAGCTTGTGCCCAGGCCCCCACAAAATTAATCATGTTTGAACATTTTTTTTTACTACCTCAACAAAACAAAATTTATGGTAGGAATGAAGGTCGTTATTTTTATTTTCTGCTTCCTGGGTATTTATATTTCCTGTTCGTTTATATATGGATAGATATCCTGTCGGACTACACAGAATAGTCTCTCGCGTTTATTTGTTTAGATTAGATAGTTAAAAATTTCCTGCAGAATAATAAAAATTAGTTTTTCTATACAATTTTGTTACTCTAATTAAGTAGTTGCTTAAGGTAAATTTAATTTCATTTAACAAAGCTTTAAGGGGCATGGTAAAAAATAAAACTGAAAAAATTTGAAATCCAATCAAAGACGACAAAATTTAAAAAAGGTTTTTATTGTTTGATTTTACATATTTAGGTTTTATGTCTACTTTTTTATTGCTATTTTTAAAAGCATCACTGAATTGAATTTTTCAGGTGTGTCTCATACAATTACGTATTTATTGCATACCTATTGTTTATAATTTATGAAATAAATCACACTAATATTATAAAGGCGAAAGTTTGTAAGTGTGCAAGTTTGTTACTTCTTCATGTCTAAACTGCTGGAGCGATTTTAATAAAATTTGGTATGGAGTTAGCTGACACCCTGGATTAACACATAGGCTACGTTTTACTGCGGGAAAATATCTTATTCCCATGGGAAAATCGATGAAAATGAATTCGCGGAATATTATAAATGCAAAAATAACTCTGTCTGTATGCTACACAATCTCGCCTAAAATACTGAACCGATTTCAATGAAAATTGGTACAGAGATAGTCTAGAGCCTGACAAAGGACATAAGCGAAAATTGCGAAAAAAGGGTTGTAAGGGGTTGAAATAGGAAAGTTTGTGCGGAAATTCCGTAATTTTTAAAGATTTTTTAGGCTTTTGATTAGATATAAATAAATACGACATTTAATGTTTGTAAAAATTTTACCCTAAAGGGGATAAAATTAGCCGATGAAAGTTTTTGTGTAATGACGTCGTCCAAAAAGCTTACGGTCCAGAAAATTAAAATATTAAGTGTAAAAAGTTATAGAGGTTTTGTTTATTTGGATCAATAAAAGTAGTTGAATACTAAGCTATATAAACTATTTTAAACTGTAATTAAACTATATTAATCTATAATATTATAAATGCGAAAGTAACTCTGTCTGTCTGTGTATTACGCAATCACGCCCAAACCACTGAACCGATTTAAACGAGAATTTGGTACAGAGATAGATAACTAGAAATAATGCTAGAGGCTTGAAACTTATTTTTTAGGCTTTTGATTAGATATAAATACGACATTTAATGTTTGTTTAAAAAATTTTTCCCTGAAGGGGGCAAAAATAAGGAATGAAAGTTTTTGTGTAATGACGTCGGCAAAAAGGCTTACTGCCCAGAAAATAAATGTATAGAAGAAAAAAAATTTTTAAATGCTGCCGAAAGTCACTATTCAACGCGGACAAAGTCGCGGCCATAGCTAGTTGTTTATAATTTATGAAATAAATCCTTATATAATTATTGTTTTACCTGGAATTTCATAAAAAATCATATTGTAGCATTTTGCATAAATCGTTTAATCGCCAAATTTACCCGTAGGCCCGCCCCATGCTTATTGAATCCAAACATGGTTTCACTATATTCTAATGGCGGGACTTGTTAAATGTTCCTTGAATATGACATTGATAGCTCTACTTGTCGTTTGTACGTACGTACAATATCTCAATTTTTACATTTGATAGGTACTGTAAACTCCATCAAAAAATTTGTAAGTTATTTTGATTCTATTATTATTTTCACACCCTATAAATTGTTTACAGTATACACTGTTTATTATTGAGAATTTATAACAGATTCCCCAGTGTAAAGCCGTCTATAAAAATTCCCAAAGTAATAGACATGATGACATAAGCATTAAAACTTGTAAGGGTTGTTCGTCCCTTTTAACAAATCTGATATAATACCGTACATACTGGTGTAAATATTTACAGAGATTTTCCTGGTAATTGATAAAATGGCAATTGAATCTACAAAAATTAGTCAATAGGTATTTAGGTATTTAAAAAAAATAATAATAATCAGAGAAGCACTAATGAACGTAATTTTATATTTTTAATGTAAATCTATTTTTTATACTAATTTACTTCTAGTCTTTCAATAAAGTTAATTATATAGGTAATATCTTTTATCTTCTAATTGTAAATAAATAAAGCTACAACAATTACCTAGTTAAATAAAACGTTCTCTTAGAATATTGCCGATGTAGATGGAATTTATTTAAATTAGCTATTCAATTACAGGCAATCTTCGTACCTCTCATGCCTTACTGTGACATGATATAAAATATACCACAATAGCTCACGTTGCATTATCTGGTAAGTATAATAAATAGGTATATATACCTAATTTACTTACAAACAATTTTTTCATTAGCAATAATTATTTATTGTAAACAACGCATACGAGTTACCTAAACCATTTATCATTTTTCCTCAGCTCCTAGGTAGATACCTGCGTTATTTAATTTATTGCAGTTATTAAATACCAGGAGATCCTCTTAAAAACAAAAACGTAATACCTACATATTTAATTGTGCAAATATAATTCACACCCGAATAAATAAATATTTGTTTTTCGTCTATATCTACACGATATATCAGATTTTTTGTTAGTTTAGAAGTAACGGATAAAAATAAACCACAAGGTTAAGATAATGTTTACAATAATTCCGAGATTATAATGTCTGTCATGATTTTGCATACGATAAATGAATGAATAAAAAATATCCTTTCATTAACTGAAAGGATTTATTTTCCAATTTTTAAACATTTGTCACAGTTTTTCTAATACGTACTGTATAAGAGATACTTAAGACAAAATTCGCACCTGGCATTAAAATAGAAATTTTACAATTAGAAGCCGATAAATATATCGAAGAAGCAGAATATCTAAAGAAATCGTGATCGATATGACGATAATCAAAATGCAATAAAATTTATTTGTGTTTTTACTTTACTAATAAAACAGCAATAAAAAGAGTTCTGAAAGTTGTAACTTACCGAAAGATTTATTAATGATTGACAAATTGTTGGATTTAGAAAAGTAATAAACATAATAACAACAATTGTATAGGTAATTTTGCAATTATATATTATAGCAATAAGAAAGTAAAATAGAATCAAAGCCACTTGTTGAGTTGATGGTAAAAAATTGAGAAATAATAAAAACTACAGTACCTACTGGATTAATATAATTAATAACAGCAGTGCCAAACAATTTTTTAACTCACTAATTAAATTAAATGATTCAATAGGTAGTTTGCAGAAAATTGCTGACGTTGAAATGTTTGTTTACTATTAATTCTACGAAAAAATACTTCTTTACTCAAATCATTAATGATACTTTGGATAATAGTTACTTACAGTCAATATTATTTCGTTTTTCAAATAAAAATTTTAATTTTTATACATTATGGTTAATGTTAGTAAAGGCATTACAGCGGTAATTTCATATTTACTTTACAATAAAATAAGCATAAAACTCGTCGATTTTTACAAGTAATATTATAATTAATACAGACTTTTAAAACCAATACATTCTGAAGGCATAAACACGCATAAACTGGGCTTTGAATCTTTTAAAATCTAGTCTTTCCAGTTAAATAAAGAAGTATGTACCTATATATTTAAAACCAAATTGATTCTACTAATTTTTAACAAATTATTAAAAAACCAGTCTGTCTGACATTTTATTAGACAGAGTTAATAATCAATATAAAATAACAATTGAAAATAAACAAAAATTCATAGTTTTACTCGAAATAAATAAAAAACTTCTTTAGAAAAAATATTTTTTTGTTGAACACTACTGCCTTTGGTATTACAACTTTTATAGAATTAGTATTTAACAATAATAGTCAACTTAAAATAAATAAAAATTCTTAGTTTTATTTATAAGCACTGCTGCTTTAAGTGAGATTACAACTTTTAAAGAACTATTTTTTTAAATTAATAATTAATATTTTTGCAAAGGAGAATAAAGTCATTATAAACGTATACCTAATAACTTTCTTATTCTTAAAATGAGATTCCTACCACTTTTTATAAAACCGATA
The DNA here is from genome assembly GCA_029378335.1 of Agrilus mali. NCBI lineage: Eukaryota > Metazoa > Arthropoda > Insecta > Coleoptera > Buprestidae > Agrilus > Agrilus mali. The sequence goes on from CM055657.1 coordinate 17,361,394, forward strand.
AAAGTTTTGGACAATATTTTAAAAAATGCTTACCACATTGCTGTACTCAGAAAATTTAAGTTTCTCAAGCCTCGGTGGCAAGATAACATTGGTTCTCATCTGTATGGATGACATCGTCTCAAAACAGTGCTTCCTGTGTTTTTATTACGGCGACGAAATAGAAAAACAACTTTCAGTGACCGACGTCACCCACGCGAGCTGCTCCGAAAAGTCCAAGTGCGAAACTGTTCTGAATTTTCATTTCCGACTTTTATATATGCTCTGAACGTAATGTACCCCGATCCATCGGCGCCGAACCCTTGGCAGGAAAGCGCTTGGTTAGCTAGATAGACAGCTGCGAGAGCTAGCTGGACGCGGTGCTCAGCTCTCGCATTAAAATTTAGTGTTTTAATTTAACTGTAGTTTCGTTAGTTTCTTGGTGAAACATTTTAATAATAAAATGAATTAGTAAAATACTTGGTTTTTTTGTTTCACTTATTTATTTAAAACGGACATATATGTTTCGAGCTTTTCAGCTCATTATCAACGACGAGAACATTATGTCGTTGATAATGAGCTGAAAAGCTCGAAACATATATGTCCGTTTTAAATAAATAAGTGAAACAAAAAACCAAGTATTTTACTAATTCATTTTAATGTTTTAGCACAAACCCAAAATCTGAACGTTTTTTATTTGCATTCGTGAATCCATTGGCCGTTCGACTAGCCGTGTCTAGTTCATGGACAACAACCGACAAGGTTGCCTGTTTTTTATTGTTTTTCGTTTTCTTAAGCAATTGTTACTTACTTGCACTTTAAAAGTTTATGTAACACCTTTTTTGTTCATTCAGAATACAGAAAACACCTGTTGTAGTGGTACTACTACTACTTGCTGAACCCGTTTGGGCATGTGACTGAATGTAGCTTAAAAAATGAAATGTAGTCACTAACAATAAAATTATTATTAAGCTCTATTAAACGATTTAAAGTTGGCAATAAAAGTTTATTGTTTTTTTTTTTAATTCTGATGCAAAATGTATACATAAGAAGAAAAAACCAAAGGTTGAAATTGAAAGCTGATTAACTTCGTCGACTGTATTTGGAAAATTATGAAATTTCTCTCATAATTCCTGATTTTATTAACAGTAGATAGGCACAAGATTACATTGTATATAATTTACAGTAACGTTCATTTATAACGATCCCCACAGGACCCATGTTTGCAAAAAACAATCAAAACAATTAGAAACATTATTAACATACGGTACATATTTTGTATATAAATTACACATTATCAATAGTATAATTATACATTAAACTGTTGATTGTTGAAGTCGTCACTTGTTGAAACTTGATCATAATTAAATAAAACACTAATTTTGTGAAGTTTCAAGAATAAATACGTAGTTAAGATTTTGTTAGTTTGTAATATCTTCATGCACCTGAAGAAGCTATAGTTATAGTGAAACAATATTGTAGTGTTTTTACAATATATATTCTTGAAACTTCACAAAATTAGTGTTTTATTTAATTATACATTATTTTGTGATTTACAGATTTTTATAAATTTATAAACGAAAGTTTGCACGCTGAGAGAAAACTGTCAATTTACCAGGAAACCTTTCAAATTGAAATTTTGGTAGATATTTACCTATGTATTAATATGGATGATGCGATTACAATAAATACGAATCATTTTAGTTTACCACGAAATAAGTTCCTAAAGAAATGTAGTCCTCTTAAAACAAAAGAAACACTTTTGATAGGCGTGTTAAAAAAAAGGGTAAGCAATTTATTACTTCATAGAGATAAACTAACCAAATAAAATGTTATCATTTTGATTTAATATGATTAGTGAATGCAGTGGCGGATTTACACATTTGCCGCCCCTACTGACACCTGCAATTCTATACCCTGATTCACAATCAATTTTTTTGTCAATGAAATTGCAACTTTATGATTGTATTATATTTTTATAAGACTAATCAACAAATATTGATATGAATTCATTAGGATTAAAAATGTAAAAATGTTAAGGAGAACTTTCGTTGAATGGATATTTATAGCTTTTATTCATTACAATATTATCATTATTGTTTGTTTTTAATTACCATCATTCTAAGAAATGTATAATATTTATGAAATACTGTGCAACAATATGCATTTTTTAACGTGTTATATTTTTATTCTACACTCAAACAGGTTGTTAATATCATCAGAAATATCAATAGAAAAGTATTAATTTTCCACATATATATCTATATAATATTTGTTATTGTTATTTTTAAGCAATTTTTTTTCGGATTCCATTTCTCTTCGAATAGATATATTTGAGTGGTGAAACACATTACACATTAATTGAATAGTGTGGGTGGACCTAAAGAAAAAATTATGACAATAATTAATTTAAAAAATAGGTAAAAATACTAAATTTAAAATGTAATACCTACTTAAACGCTATTGGAATATTTTAAAAATTCAAAATCACAATAGTATGTACTTATATTTTATAAATGAGCGTTTAGTAATTTTTCATATACAGACGTTAGTGTATTCAGTATACTGTATAGTACTAAAATATTGTAATTATTGTTGATTTTTTGAGCCTTGTTTTTTCCGTGTACCTATAAGATAATATTTTTTTTTTTCTGTAAGACAAAAAAATTTTTGAGCAAAGTTTGCCGCCCCCTAAAATCTGCTGCCCTAGGCTCTAGCCTATTCAGCCTGATGGTAAATCCGCCACTGAGTGAATGTAAATATAAGAATGTTTTATACATATCAAATTGAAAAAGTAGCTTACAATTTCAATATGCCACTTCTTGGATTTAAAATGATGTTCCTATTAATTTAAACCATGTCATGTAGAAGTTTTAATGTTGCCTGGTTTTGTTGATATTTTATGTGATGAACGTGCGTTTGTGTTACGCATGCTTTTTTTTTGGCGAAATAAAACAGGAAAATGATGGAAAAGAGCTTTACCTCATTAGACAATCAGAAAATACTTTTGTACAAAAAGTTGGGACAGCACTGCTAACTAGGAAGATCATAAATAAGTTGCAAGCTTCTGCACTGTTTGTTGCTGAAATGGCTGTTTTTTTTAACATTGTTTGTATTGTAGTTTCTGTTTGTTCCATTATTTTATATTGAAATAGAAAAAAAATAGTTATGTTTTTTAATATTTTATTTACACTATTATTTCTTTTTCACCTTCGAAAAGAAAGAAATGAAACTAAATGAAAACCTAATTAATTAAATGGATAAAACTTTTTTATTTTAGAATACGTAGTTTAACTTCAATTTAACCCTATGATCTTATTAAATTTAAATGAGTGTTTTTTTATTCTAATTTTCTCGTTATAAGCCGACATTTCTGTACAATAAACGAGGAAAGTAAAAAACAACATACTCTTAAGAGCCCACCTGTTGGAATATTTGTTTAATAAAATTACGTTTTATTGCCTTAAACAAATAGATTAATTTTTAAAGCAAGCATTAAGTATATCTTATGCTGGTTGTTATTATTTGAACTCGTCGATGTTTTTCTCTTATTTTAACATCTTCTTAAACATCGGCGCCATCCAAAGTCACATTCGGCCATAATCATCTGATACCTTTACCTATAAATAACTAAAAGACATCTGATCCTTCTTATGGAAAACTACAAAATGTATTTTATTCTTAATGAGCACAAGGTACAACCGTAGGTACACCTTATGCATAATCAGAATTTAAACATTCTCTTAAATTTTCCCAAATGAATAATAGGTACCTAATAGTCGGAATCTTTCACGAATTACTAATATATAGTATTTTGTACTTAAACTTGTCCAAACGATACTTAAAAAAACTTCATTCACTCATATGAATATTTTTCCAAAGATTAGAAATATTGTACATAATAATAGTGTATTTACTGAACGTAAATAACAGAGTAAGTAATAAATACTACAAATAATGTTTTCTACGATACTAATAAGCACAGGAGTTACGTTTCTATGACTTTTTTTATATTTAAAAATGTGGTTTACAAAAAGTTCCGTTGTTTTTACAAAGCGGTTTGCCGATTGCATAAAAAAGCAATGAGTAATTGTAGAAAGGTAAACTATTGAAAAAACTGTTAACTGTAACAAATACAACATTTTATAATCATTGTAATTGTAAACAAATTATATTATTTATTGCTCTAATATGGACAATAACATATTACTGAATTGTACACATTCTGTACTGAAAAAGGATCTTGATATAAGATTTTATTTAAAAAAAAATTTTTTGCATTATGGAAGTAGATACCTAAGTCGAATTGTTTAATTGTAGGTCTTTTAATAATAGTTATTTCGCTTTTGGTCATACTTATGACAATTTATATCGACTTGAAATAATGTGTATAAGGTTAACCCTTAAAAGGGGGGACAGGGGGTTTACGGTAACCTGACGTTCGCCGTTCATCAAAAAATTTTACTGAATTTTTAGAGAATCCTTGGACTTCTGATAAACAGAAATATTATTTATTTGTTCGTCACAAAAGATATTTATTAATTTGTTTAAATTTTATTATGAAAATAAAATAAATATTTTTGACTATCAAAATTTGTGTATTATCAACCAAAATTTATCATGTTCATGGGGGGGGGGCTTTAGTGTTTGTGACGTAATATTTACAGGGGGGGTAACAAAAAGTGTGACACAGCGTGACAACCGGGGAGAAGGGGGTCAAAAAAGGCTAATTATAGGGTGACGTATTTTATGAAGAGCCCCTTACTTCATTGCAATATTGTTACAATAAATGTTATACGTATATTATTTTTTTATCATATTTTAGTTTTAAAATAACTTTATCAAAGACAGTGTCCTCTTTGTATTCTGTTGAATTACCGAGCGTTACAAGAAATCAATGAAATCATCAAGAACTATAAAATCCAGAACATTTACGTTTTCGATTTTTAATTTAAAAATTTGAAAAAAGCAAAATATAAAACTTATTGATTACTGAGTGGTCTGTTATTAAATTATTATTTGTAAAATTGTTATTCACGTCACTCTACTGTTTGCAATATAGGTTATTACACGAAAATTAAAAATTGCTATCGCTTAAAAAAAATAACAGAAGTATTTAAGGTTAATTAAGAATGCATCAGCAGCCTTGTCAAAAAAACCATATACATTTAATAATATAACTGGAAATTTAATGTATCAGCAATCCCAATGGAGACCTACCTGTTTGAATTAAGATTTGTCACAAAATAAACCAGATTAATAAAATATTTCACCAAACCAGTATAACTTCTGAGGGCATGATGATAATATTCCAAGAAAAGTAACAATAACACGTACATTAGTAAATTAGTTGTTGTTATTTGTCTATTAAACCTCTTAAAAACCCATTCAGTAGATTATTATATGGGACAGTTTTAGAGCAGCACCTATGTGCGTTAGATACATTAATAAGTATACTTAACAAAACTGTGTACTTTAAATTAAAACAGCAATTAATTGTTTACTTCTAGGACTACACTTTATAAAAAAAAAAACATAATAATAATTGTCGGCGATTATTTACTAAATAATATAAGGGTGGTAGGTATATGAAAAAGAAAGAAATAGGTAAGGGGCTGTTCATAAAATACCTTACACTAAAATTAACTTTTTTTGACCCCCTCTTCCGGTTGTCACGCTGTGTCACACTTTCTCTAACCCCCCCTGTAAATATTACGTCACAAAAACTAAACACCCCACCCCCCTGAACATGATAAATTTTGATTGATAATACACAAATTTTGATAGTCAAAAACATTTATTATACATATTAAGAAATTAAAACACAGAATTTTGTAAGTCACAATATATATTTATAAATCACAATAATTATTTCAACTCACAGAGTCTTCTTCAGGTGAAGATTAATCTTCACCTGAAGAATTCTGTGTTTTAATTTCTCATTTATTTTATTTTCATAATAAAATTTAAATAAAATAATAAATATCTTTTGTAACGAACAAATAAATAATATTTCTATTTATCAGGATTCTGTAAAAATTCAGTAAAAATTTTTTGATGAATAGCGAACGTCACGTTGCCGTAGACCCTCTGTCGCCCCTTGTCACATTCAGCAAGATCCCTCCCCCCCTTGTATGCGAACGTATTTTATGAACGGCCCCTACTTAATACCCGAAAATTAAATTATTGTACCCCAACATAATAAAATAGTTATACTTTGACGAGATTGTATCGCATTTCGTTTCACCACCTAATCTAATTAAATTAAACCTATTAGTGATATAACGTTTCAAATGTATAAAGAATTAAATGTCACAGACACGCCAACCTCGCATAATCAAGAAATCCGTGATGAAAGTGAAACTTTAGTGTTATTGAGTCGGGATTTCAGTAACTTCTTTAGATATAGGTATCTAATTAGATTATAAATAAAAATTATTTTTTAACGAAGTCTCCTAATCACATACCCAATAAAGGTCGTATTCATAGTAAAACGAGACAAGCTGCAAAACAATCATCCACAATCATTTATTAAAAATGTCCCGTTATTGGTATGTTGATTAACTACATGGGAAGTTTGTAATTAATAATTAAATTAAATTAAATTACCTCTCTTATAAGAGACCAAGGTTTTACACTGACTTTATCAACAAAAAAGTGAAAGTAAGTTTAAATGTTAATTTGACGATAATAGATTATTGATTCCAAAAAATAAAAAAATTAAAAAATACTTGGCGAAGGTTCAATATTTTAATGACAAAAACTTCGCAATTGTTTTGGCTAAAGGTACTCATCCAATCACCTTACAAAGGGTAAAGTCCTTAATATCTATAAGTAGGACCTAATGTAGTCTATGATTTAAGTATTTTTATTTGTTAGGTAGGTACTCCTGCTAATAACCTTTGGCCAAAACAATTGCTGAATTTCCAGACATTACAATTGTGAAACTCCGCCAAGTATTTTATTTTTTATTATTTTTTGGGATTTTCACTGTTTGACAATGAATGTATCAATTTTCAAACTTTCATTTTTCCTAGTAATTTATCCCATGGAGAAACCCATCGTTTAGTATCTTAAAGGATACTGTTTATATTAATCACATTCCCTCGCCTCTCTAATAGGTAGTAAAAGAATCATTCAATTAACAATTAATTAATGAACCGTTCTTGTTATTGGAAATTTCTAACAGCAACAGCTTCTAGTGCTTGGCCTCAAAAATGGTAAGTACATTAAGGTCCACATTTATAACAAATAACAATAGATGTAACAAATAATAGGGAAATATAATTTCAATACTTATTTATTTATTCTTTTCAAGGTGTACCCAACCCCGAAAGAAATTGAAAAGAAAATAAATACTGTTTATCTCGTCAACAAAAACCTAAAATTCATTGACTATTTCCTGATTGTTTACCTTTTTAAATCTTATTATTATTATATGAATGCATCTGAAGCTTTGAAACTTTTTTCTCAAAGAGTATTTAATTTTGTTTAAATTTAAAACATATAACGATAATACAAAAAAAGAAAACGAAATTACAGCAGTAATTCCTTGTCAGTAAGTCAAAGTGTTGTTTATTTATTCATACAAAAAAAAAATACTAATTCTAAATTTAATATTGATATTTTCCTATCAATAAGAACGACTTTATAACTAAAAATTTCCTTAAAAAAAATATTTGCTACTTAATTTTTAGTTTACTAGTCGAATCACTGGTAGGTATTATTACATAAAAGGAGAACTTCGTTTACTATGCATATATTATATAGGTATCTATTAAACCTATTCAATTTAATGTGAAGACTGTACAAGACTTGAAATACAAAGTTCCTTAGCCTCTCACTATAATATAAAGCGTTATATTCCAGTGAATTCACACCTATCCTTGTTGACCTTGTTCGATTAGTTACGGTTTTTGTTTTTAAGTAAAAATCTGGTAAAATAAACAAGAGACTTATTATAATTCAAGATTTCAGTCAAACATCACTAACTCTTAATTCATAAACACCATAAAATTAAAAAATGAAAGTCCCCATACTTCCATAATGATTCGAAAAACTTATTTTTATTAACATTGAAATAGGTGGACCTCCAGTATTAAATCAATAGAAGCGTATAATTCAACTCAATTTTCATTGAAACAAAAGTTAAATAAGTGCATAGGCTATAAAATAATAATGGTAAGTAGGTAATAAAAGTGTGTCAACTGTAACAAGATTAGGTTAGCTATAAAGTATGTAATGTACCCTTACCAAAGGTTAAGGATACGTTTACCGTGACCATGCACAGCACAGATAAACGAAAGGTTCTTAAATCTTTTCTTACACACCTTGACAGACTGCAAAAACTATTTCCTCGTAGCATTAATTACACACTACATAACAGTATGATTTATTGGTTAATAATACAATAAAATCTCCTTATTCGTGGGGTATAAATTCCAAAATTATGTCGCGAATACAGAAACCGTTGTAGTGTAACTTACCTAGGCCAACGTGATCGTGACCCTTCATTGTGTTGAAAAGCCAGGTCTTGTCAAAAATGACAAATTGTACTCTGGTACGGGTTTACCATTAGAGAAACAAGGTTAAATAAAAGACAATGAATTCATTCCTACCATTTAATTGAAAATCAAAATCAAATGCATATTTGGAAATGACAGTGTGTGACTCAGCCTGTGGCTAGCGTGGAAAAAGAGCCTGACAGAGAAAACCACGATTTCAGCCACTCAAAGATTTAAAAACAAATTCAAATAAACATAAAAATCAAAATATCAAATCCAAGTAAATCACATATAAATCAAATATCCAATGTAAAAATAAATTCAGATAAAACAGGTAAATCAAAATATTAAATTCAAATAAAATAGTAAATCAAAATATCCAAGTAAAAATCAATTTAAGTAAAACACAGGTTAATCGAATTCCAGTAAAATTGTAAATCAAAATATCAATGTAAAAATCAATTCAAGTAAAACAGGTAAATCAAAATATTAAATCCAAGTAAAATGGTAAATCAAAATATCAATGCAAAAATAAAATCAAGAAAAACACAAGTAAATCAAAATGTCAAATCCAAGTAAAATGGTAAATCAAAATATCCAGGTAAAAATAAGTTCCAGGGTAACACATGTAAATAAAAAAATATCCAATGCAAAAAAAAAATCAAGTAGAACACATAAAAATCAAAATATCCAGTGCAAAAATAAAATCAGGTAGAACATGTAATTGCAGAGTAAAACCAACACAAAATAAAATGCACATAAAAATAATCAATCAATAAGAAAATTCAATAAAACACATATAAATCAGGGCACACAAAAACACATAAAAGGGTAAAAACACAATAAGACAAAAACCAAATAAAATAAGAAATTGTTGTAAAATATAATTAAAAGTTCTGAAATAAATCGAAATCAAAGACAACTTGAAAAAGATAAATTCAAATTTTGTAGTTCTCAGGCTCAACAAAAATGAAAAATAATTTGTGTAAGAAAATTTAGAAAACTTATGAAAAATCCACAAAATGTAAACAAAACCCAATTTCCCGAATGTTTGATAAATTTTGACACAATTTGAAATTCAATCCCTACAAACAGCAGCACATTTTAAAACCAAAAACATATTTGTTAGTTAATTTAGGGGTCTGGAGTCCCTAAGGAAGCAATCCAGATAACGATGATCGTTGGAACGCATCGGGCTACACGACTAAATGTTTGTTTGCATTTTCTATCAAGCCTAGACATCGTTCTGTTTGAGCAAGGCATCATCGATAGAACTATCAATATAACAAAAGCCCCTGTTATACTCCTATCAACGTCCACACGGGAGAAAATATTAGTACTTACAACAAGGTATTTCATACTTAGATTGAACCACAAAATGTTTTACCCCTTTCGAAAATATACACAAATTATAAATTTGAAAAATGAAATATTAATGTTAAACCTGAAAAACTTTTTAAGTGAAATAATTTTAAAAATATAATTTAGTAAGATTTACCTGAATTGAAATTATTTTAAAAAAATGTAAATTATTTAATTTAGTATGATTTACCTGAATTGAAATTATTTTAAAATTGTAAACTATTTAATTTAGTGAGATTTACCTGAATTGAAATTATTTAAAGAATTTATAAACAATTGAACAGAATTTCCATAGTTATAAAAGAAAATAATAAAAAGTGAAATTAAATTTGAAACAATTATGTACAATTATAAAAATGATAAAACAAAATAATATTAATTTATAAATAATAATAAAATAATTATCATACCTGTTAGAAATGTAAGTAATTAATCCAATTTGAAACAAAAACTCAAAAACAGAAACTCAAAAACACACAAAATACAAATAAAGACACAAAACAAATTATAATATCGGAATTTGAATACGAATTGAAATGAATATGATTGTTGAAATCTGAATTAGAATTGAATATGAACCAGAATTGAATAAGAAACAAAATTGAATATATCGAATCGAATATGAACCACGATTGAATATGAAACAGAATTGAATATATCGAATCGAATAAGAAACAAAATTGAATGCCTTAAAAATCACCTCGCAGCCCTTTTAAAGACTCGTACTAATACGTCATCAAAACTAATCGAACCCACGCCGCATCTAAGAAAAATTCCCACAGGAAATCGATCTACGAGACAAGTACCAAAATTTTATCGAAAAGAGGACATGTCTCACGTCAGCTCAAGAGTATTTATGGTTATTACACCCCATGTGGGCGAAACACCTGAACACCAATAGTAAAACTATGCAGACCACACAGAAAAAAAAAACATGTGGTTGTTTAGTTTATTTTACTCACTTAAAATGCAGGCAAATATTCAGAAAGTTATCAAGAAATTTGATAAACAATTTTGTAATACCGTGGTTGAAAAAACTATAAAAAAAAAAAATTTTTTTTTTTTTAAGAAGCGTGCGTAAAATATTTAAAGGATTAAAGATGACCATTGGATACCACACCGTGAATATGGAATGATAATTTTTGGGGAAATATAGGGGTTAGGTTCCAAGGTAGGAAAATAAAATAAATAAATGAAAATAAAATCTGCTTAATATCAAATAACAAATAGATATACAAGATTTTTCAAAATGATGGGCTATAAGAAGTATATGAATTAGTAGAAGGAATTCAATTCTGAAACTTGGGCTCATTTGGTTACTGTTTATGCCGCTTCTTTTAAAAATATTTTCAAGTTCGATTTATGTCCGGTTATACCGGAAGTCGACACCAACTTTGTTATTTTAAATGGAATGGTACATTTTTTACGCTCAATTCGAATAAAACATGTAATTCTAAGGTAAGTTTGATAATTAATTTGTGCACCTATGACGATCGGTTTCTAAGTTAAATTAATTTATAGAAAAAGAAATCGCTACCGCAGCCCAAAGTATAAAAAATTATAACTTCCACAAAATACGACTCAGACTGTGAAATTTTTACTAGTAATAGCTGAATATTAGTGCTAACGCCTCGACGAAATTGAATAATAATAATTTACACAGGGCGTTCAAAATAAAATTCTAAAATTTAAGAACTTCAAACACGAATAACCTCATTTTTTCAAATGGCACCTACTATTTTTTATTTTTTCAATCGACTCCTGTTTTAATCCTCTTTCGGTCTATATGAATACTTCCTATTGTTTTATTTGAAAATTTTCGAGTAATATTGAATTATTACTTAAAGTAGCCAATTTTAATATTTTTCGCTTAATAAGAGTGTGCCTTGGACAATTGACAACTAACGACAAACTAAAATTTTTTCCGTAGACTAGATTTGTTCATAGTTAGGAGTTTTTCAAAAAAACGTACTAAGGTGCTTAGAAAAGTAATAATGAATTAAGGAAAATCAAAACTATTTATCAGATAATGGCAGGTGAACATCTACCCATGCGTCTTATATCTACAATATTAATACATAGTACCTATCAAATGAAAGGATAAAATTGAAAATAATATAATTTGCCGTATCACAATTTTGTTTTAATTAAAATGCGTTAACGAATATAAACGAATCTTTTGATAAATAAAAGGCCAAATAGACAAAAGTGAAGGGTCGTTATAATAGGGAGTATTGAATGTTGAATTGCATGTGATCTTTTGTGATACCTAGCCTTGCTTTCGTCTCGTGAGGACCTACGGAGGTGGTCTGCTTACATGCGATACCTATCTATTGTTTATCAAAAATTTAATGAAAGTACTAATTATATTGTAATTACTTCTATTCTTATCTCATCTGAATAATAATACTTAGAACTCTGTTCTGAAACAAAAACTTTAAACAGTTCAATTTTTTAGTCATCAGACCAGAAATCGAGATTGGAAAAGCCCTGAATATGTCAAGAATAACTAAAACGAAACGTCGACACAAACATTTACTTTCTTTAAAATCAATTCAAGAAAAAATAAATGCAATTTAATACCACAACAGCTTGGCCAACTTCCCTTACTCTATCTAAGAAAATGTAAAAAAACTGGGAAATATGAGAGACTGGAATACAAATTTTCCCAATCTGATACATAAAACGTGAGAAAATTAAACTACTAATCTTTCACTTCCCGATGGATAACATGCTTACGTAAATTTTATTCCAAGATATTTTTGAATAATAAAATTTTGATAAGTATGTACCTACACGATGACGTCTTCATTAAACCACGTCATTTGAATCTCCATCGTGATACTTATACGGGTTAATATCAATTAAGACAAATTTAAATTTTTGACAACAACCAGAACAGATTTGCGTGAATAAATTTAATAACATATCATAATAACGTTTACCAGAAGGCATAAAAAACGAAAGCAACACAACGTATGTACATGAGTCTATTTGTAACCTTGCGCTTTTTTATAAGTACTTTGAGATATCATAGTATTATAATGTATGGCTACCACTTCAACCAGAAGTGTTTTTAAAACTACCGGACTATCGCCTTAAGTCGATTTTTGTTTTTTTATATCAAAAAAAGATACTTAGCCTTGAAACATTACGCTTGATTTGTGTATATTTTAACGTACGCCCTAATATTTAGTTCAATAAGTACAAAGACATGAATTATTGGTGGTGTTAGAAGTCCAAACAACACTCTGTATATCTAAAAGCGAGTGTTTACTTCTAAGATTAATTTGACCCTCTTTGATAACCCAATTTTTTGGAAACGCGTGGGTAAATTTATTCAATAATAACAAATTCCCTGACAATTTTCTTTAATGAAAAGCCGACATGAATTTCACAAAGAAAGATAATTAATACTATTTAATCTATAGTTTTATTTTGCTTTTTAGTAATTAATAGGAAAACTGACAAATATCATATGATTTTTTGCTTCATTGTTTAAAGGATATTTAAACCTAAAATTCCTCATTGCAATTAACTTTTCAACAAACTCGTTGCCAGAGTGGTTGAAGTTCTTTCCATCTTGATCTAATCTCTAATGTGATTCTCTACATGTAAAAGTTACTTTCTTGTAATAAAAATAAGTAAAGCCGAATAAAGTAATTCTCAAACATCGCTCCAGCTCGACCCAACAGTGGCTCAAAACATAGAATCAACCAGAATCTGAAAAATAATCCTTTCTCCTAGGGTTAAGATATTTTACTTATAGGAGTATTGGGCAGTATTAAAAAAATTCACTAGCACAGCCTGGTACTGATGATGAAAATCACCATTAGATGGATTAACATATTATTAGTTTCCGAAATTCAAAAGCAGTATGTTTAAGAAGTTATATATACGTGTATCTACTTATTTTCAAGATTTAAAATAAATAATTAAAGACGACAGTGTTTCATCTCTGTAATGTATCTACTAAAATTTTGATTTGAGATTTATAGTATTTGATATTAGAGATCTGTACAAATTATAATGGAGGATTAAAAACAATTTGGTAAATTAATAGCTACCGCGGCGCCTTAAGATCTAACAATAAGTATGTATGTAGGTCATATGCTAACCTCTTTTTAATGAAAGTCAATTAGAAGTCGGAGCACATTGACTCCTTGCATGCATCTTTGACGAAAGAAATAGAAAAACTTGGGGCTATTTTAAAATGTACCGGAAATTATATTCAAATAAACAACTATAAGGAAAGACAAGGTTCGATAAGGGTCATTTCTGTCTCATTTCCTGATTATTTATTTTTTTAAGCTTCCTACTCAATAAGTGAACATGTATTTTTAGAAAGTAAATGGAAAATAAAACTTTTCATTTTAAATTACTTACCTACCTATCACAAAGTTATTAAGCTCGTAGATATGTTTCAAAATGGTAGATAGTACGTAAATTTCCAATTTAATACGTCTAAAATAGAAAATATGTATTGACTTTTTCTATCAAAGGCGCTATTGGGCCTTGTCTTTCCTGTTGACGGCAAAAGTTGGCGCAAACATTACTCAGGAAAAATCTAATTTATATTCTTTCAAAAAGCCAAATTATTAAAATCACTTAATCATATAAGTAATTACGGATTATTCACCTCCAAACGTTTATTAGTTGAATAATAATTTGCCGTTTCTAATTTTTACGATCGAAGTTCTTTATTATTGTTGTATTATTCATTGCATAGAAAAAAGAGCTCTTTGTAATCCAAATTTAATTTGCAATTTAGTTGTACAGATAGATCTACGTATATTTAATTGTCCACTAAGAAATCTCAAGTTCAAGGTAGAGTGTCGTTAATCGGTACTATATAAATGTTAACTAATTGAAAATTGAAGAAGTGGAAGAGTCCCATACACGAATGTGAATAAGGATCACGATTAAAGAAAAAGACAAGAGAAATCTACACTATCGTGTATACGTAATAAATATGTTATATGAAAAAGATAGAAATCTAAAGTTTTATTTGTTTAAAAAAAATTTCCAAAAATATCTTTCCCTAATAAATATTCGCGAAATTAAATTATAACAATAACAACCAATTGTATAACGAATATACGGTCAGATGTTTGCTTACAAAAGTGTTCCTGAAATTCTTCTTGAAACTCTCCTTATTCACACCAAATTTTATTGGCCATCGAAAGGAAATGCGTATAGTTAATTCCCTAATAATATTAAATCAAAAACATTTTACCTAGTTATTAATTCCCTTCGAAGTAATAAGACGCTCACTTATCCTTTCATAAATAAAGATTTTTTGAAACAGTGTTTCTATTTGTTTTAAGATGACATTTTTTTAGGCACTGATTTCATATTAGTCACATCATCCATCATATTTTGAAAGGTTTTTAGATTAATAATACATTGGAGTTTTTCTGTGAGTGTATAAAATATGCTAATAACTATAGCCTGCAGGAAGAAATTTCCAGAGAAAACAGCCAAAAAACCCGAGATCAAATATATGTTTAAGAGACAACGGCCGCGAAAGCCTACACATATTTATTATGGGCTGCAGGATATGAAATTACTTACATTACATTGGGATTTTATTAAAATATTTGCCAAGATTATTTTTCCAAATGTGTAAAAATATAACAAAACTAAAGTTGCAGTTGGGAGATTCTTGAAAAAGAAACTTAAGTATCTATTATAAATCAGCCTTTCTTTCCTCAAATTTGTGTATATATTATAATTTTGTTAATCCTTCCTTGTCGTTTCACTTTTTATAAAAAGCTTCCGATTTTTTGCATTCTTGTTTCCCAGCCTAGTCTACTGTGAATATTTTTGCATAGGTATTTTTATACCCTCAGGTACTTTGGTGCTTCAGTTAAGAACTAAATACCTCATTATTGACATAGATACGGTTCAATAAGTAACAATGAATAGGTGGTCTTGAAGAAAAATTTACTATGGTGATTCAAACTGTCGTATATCTAGAATAAGATTTAGTGTGTTTGTACTAGTTTTACGCAAGGCATTTTTTTCCTCAAATAGCCTTGTCTAATTTGCACAATATTCCTATTTAAACCACTACGAGCAATGTTCATGTGTAGCCAGCTTGTTTCTCATTAAATACGCCTGGTACCATCGTAAATTTAGACTTTAATCAGACATATTGTGGACACATGTGCACACTTTTCAATTGAACACCGTCCTTTGTCCTATTTTAAAAACCATGAGAATAATGCTTTGAGAATTCTAATGAAAACTTTTCCATTTTGTCCCCTTTTATGTTTACTATAGCTTTTATTTCTTTTTATGCCTAGACAGGGAGTTAAATAATGAAGATAAAATTTATGAATTTTTCTGGAAAGAAAAAATTTAATTCCCATATTAAAAATTGAAAGATAATGTAATTATTTCAATTTAATTTATTAAACATTAAACTTTTATTTTTAAGTCCAAAACAGGCAGCTATTTGCTTTTTTATAAATACCCTAATTATTTTCCAGCAAATTAAAAATAGAAACACCAGATAATTAGGTAGTCATAACAAAAAAGGAACATTATTTGGTCGAATTATTTAAATATTCATAATGAACATTGCATATAGATTTAAGAAAACATATCAGGATTTTAAATTATCCTCTAAACCTTATTCAAAAGTGACGATTTATATTTTTTTTAATATTGTATTGAAATTAAAATGTGCAGATAAGAAAATTTATTATAAAAATAAAGCTTTATACAATACAATATTAAATTTAGAGAGATCTGTTTTTTTTTTTAGATAACACCATTATATCAACACTTTCTCATATTCCATGTAATTTCTTCTCTCAAACTTGGAATTCCATGGACCTGGTCCCTAATTATTTGTCCTCCAAGTTTTGATATGTTATCCTGATACTCGCTAACGCCTGGAGTTAGAGGCACACTCTTTTTAGACTTTTGTTCTCCTAAACCAGCATCATTAGGTGATGGTCTTATTACTCTTTGTCTTTGATTAGGTCTTTTAGCATCTCCAGGTAATAGAATAGGCGGTGGACACGGTCCTTCTCCTTGATACTTTTCTGCCCTCAACAAATCAGCATAAGGAGCATTAGCATACTCACTTAAATGACAAATTTCAACTTGGTACGTTGTTCTCAAAATTTCTCTTTTAACCCTTGAAGCTAAGTCGTTCATGGGGGCGTCTTTCAACGTTTCGTAAATGTAAGGATACTTTTCTTTCAATTTTTTCAAAAATATGTTGGGTTCTATGTTGCATAAGTTAATGGGTTCTGCTACAACAGTAAATTTTGCTGCATCCCATGGATCACCAGTGGTACAAAGTGAAGGGCCGCAGGGTGGTCTGGGTTCAGCTTTTGTCAAACCAAATTTTTCACTTAATGTTAAGGGCTTCGTTTCGCAAGCTGGTAGCCTGTTAGGCCATAGGTAATCTCGCATGTACACACTTGTATAGTGATTCATTGTAGAGGATGTTTAATATAATTTAGTACAATTTAAATAACCTTAAATTTAAAACTCGAACATCACAGTAGTAATAAGTCACATGACAAAAACCAAAAAAAAAAATAAAAAATAAAAATCACAATCATAATAAGTTACATGACAGAAGCCAAAATGATAAAGGTTAGAATGGTTTGTTTGTTTTCATTCTAAACGTGGGACATATGTATCATTGTATCATCAACTGCCCAGGATTAAATACCCATAGAAGAATACCAGTGGCGGCTCGTTCTTGCAAAAATAGGTGAAGTTAAAAAAGGAAATTCATAGTTTCGGTTAAAACATCCTTGTTTTCATTCTTTTTTTTAATCTCTAGCGTTGGTTTAGTCTAGGAATATGATTGCAAATTTTATAAAGCTTCAGAAGGAAAATACGATTTATATTATTTAAATTTTGTGATGTGTTAACCAAGCAACCAATTTCATTATGATTCCATGCGGAAAACTGGTGAAGTGACTCTTCATCTACTAAATAATCGCCACTGAAGAATAATGTTTATTGTAAAAATATTGTAAAAATCACAATTTTGACTCCAATTTTAAAATTTTACATGTACAGGAAAAAAGGCGAAAATTAAATTTACTAGATTTTAACAGATAGGATAAAAAAGGGTTTATTCTAACGACCAATTAGAAGTAACAAAAACGTACAAAATTAGAAAAGGTACACATTAAACGTAAAATTTGGTTTAATGAAAGTATAATGGAAAATCTAACTGAAAACTACACATTGCAGCCAATTTTAAGCAGTGAATAATAATCAGGCAATCCTTAAAATATTATTTTTAAATTTTTTGATTTCCTATGTTAATTTTAAATTTCACCAACCTATATTTTTCATACATTTTTTAACATATTTTGTTAATTAAAATTTGTAGGTCTTACAAAATATTTTAAGCTAAAACACTTAATGAAGCAAGAGAATGGTTTATCAAAACCAATTTGTTAAAATTAATCAAATTTCTTGATACTAATAACACTAATAGTGGTTTTTATTAATTTTACTAAGTATAGAATTTCAAAAATTAACTGTCTCAACGAAACACCTTTTCGGTTAATTTTCCGTTGTTTTATTTCGGTAATTTTAATTTTCTTCAAAAGCATTCACAGCTGATTCTAATAATACATAATTTCTACTTTATATGAATAATTAGATTTTTACACTCATTTTCGAATTGGCCAAAAATAGGTAATTAAATTATTAATAGCTTTCAGCACGTATTGTTTTCAAAGACAACTTCACTTGCTTATACAGTAGAACCTCGATAAGATAAAGACCAAGGGAAACGTTAAATAATTTGAGTTATTGAGGTTTTTACTTACTAAGGGTTTAAGTTAAGAAGTTTTCATTGGTTTATATTTTTACTTACAGAGGTCCGTTTATGAGCATTGTTTAGGAATTATAGAGATAGACGAGCTAGGTTAAATGCAAATGAAACTTCGAAATTTTATTATGTACATACGTACTTTATTTTAGGTTTAAAGGTACATTTATTCAAATTCATTTTATTCCGCATAAAAAAGTCGGTAATTTTTTTTTTGTTTCAAAAGAGGTTTTGGACTCCGAGGGGAAGGGAACACAAAATTTTATGAATTTATAGAGGTTTTTACGTTGTCGAGGTATAAGTTATCAAGGTTCTACTGTATTATACCTTTTATGCCTTTACACTCGATTGAGTAAGCACATATTAGCAAAAAAATTTATTACCTACCCACAGACCGAGTGCCAATCATTCTCTTTTCATTTTTTTTTTTATTATTCTAACAGATATCCGTTTACATTATTACAGATACAGACATTATTGTTTATAGTCCATTGTTTACGATGTAAAAATATTGTTGCTATTCTCACGATAATGGTATTTAAATGTTATGAGTAGATACCGAATTATATGCAGCTGCATATTTGCATATTTTGGTCATTTTTGTCTAAAATCTACTGATGATGCATATTTTCGCCATTATCTACAAAATTTTGTACATATATACATATTTTTCTTTTAAAATTCGGAGATGTGTCGACACACTTATTGCTGACCATCTGAGAAAAAACTCAACTATAAAATTCGACTAAAATAAGAATGGAAACCCTTTAAGATTCATATTAGGCAGTCGTCCAGATGTGTTGCGCGTTATCCCACTTCGGTAGGTATTCTTTGTAGCAATTTGAACAGTTCAGATTCAGACACATCTGTCCATTGCTTTAATAACAGGGTACTATTTTGAGGCGGAATAAAATGTTCTTTGAAACAAAAGCTCAAAAGTTACTATCCTTTTGATCATTTTATGTTGTAATAAAATGTTAAATAATTGATACTTGTTGTCAGTAAATTGGTCTTATAGATATAAACCCCTAAATATTATTATTTTTTATTATTTAATGTTGATGCATTTGATGCATATTTTAAACATTTTTTGTGCATGTTTGTATGCATATTTCAACCTTTTTATGTTACATATTGTAATCCGGTCTCTAGTTATGAGTTTTATTAAACGGCACTGCTTTTAATAAATCCTACGTGTTTATGACGCATACTAATTTATTCATAAACAGAAAGGGTGTTTTTTGAAAAAACTGTTTTAATTTACGGCCAGCTAGTTTTGATATACTCATAAGATTAATATAACAAATAGCAGTAAGTACAAAGTCATGCAACCACAGAATCAATATTTTTGCAGTTTAATACAAGGATTCAATTAAAAATTAAATTTAGTTTTTCAATAAATAGGAAAAGGATTTTCGCAATTAGTAGAAAATTGTAATATTAACTCGATTACTGAAATCTGAAGGCCTTCTGACTCAAAAGATTTTTATTTATTAATTACAGTGCCGGATTTACCAGCAGACTGAATAGGCTAGAGCCTAGGCCGGCAGATTTTAGGGGACGGCCAACTTTGTTCAAAAATTTTTTTGTCATAGAAGTAAAAAAAAATATTCTTATACACGGAAAAAAACGAAGCTCAAAAAATCAACAAAAATTACAATATTTTAGTGCTATACAGTATACTAAATACACTAACGTCTGTATCTGAAAAATTACTAAACGCTTATTTATAAAATACACTATTGTGATTTGAATTTTTAAAATATTACAATAGCGTTTAAGTATTACATTTTCAAATTTAGTATTTTTACCTATTTTTTAAATTAATTATTGGCATAGTTTTTTCTTTAGGTCCACCACTATTCAATTAATGTGTAATATGTTTCAAAACTTAAATATATCTATTCGAAGAAAAATGGGGTCCGAAAAAAAATGCTTAAAAATAACAATAACAAATATTATATAGATATATATGTGGAAAATTAATTCTTTTCTATTGATATTTCTGTTGATATTAACGACCCGTTTGAGTGTAGAATAAAAATTTAATAAATTTACCGTAAAAAATTGCATATTGTTGCACAGAATTTCATAAATATTATACATTTCTTAGAATGATGATAATTAAAAAAAAGCAATAATGTTTATATTGTAATGTATTAAAGCTGTAAATATCCATTCAACGAAAGTTCTTCTAAACATATTTGCATTTTTTAATCCTAATGAATTCATTTCAATATTTGTTGATTAGTCTGATAAAAATATAATACAATCATAAAGTTGCAATTTCATTGAAAAAAAATTGATTATGAATTAGGGTATAAAATTGCAGGAGCGGCAAATGTGTAAATCCGCCACTGATTAATTATCATGATAGACTGAACTTCCTCGCTGCTTGCATAGTAGGTACCGCTATTAAAAAGAAACGTTAAAATCGCACATTATTAAGGGATTTCCCCAGAAAATTCAACTTATCAAAAATTCGACTTGTCGATGTCGAGTTTTCGAAATTTGACTGTATTTGTACAAGTATTTTATGTATAGTGGAATTATCTTTGTTAAATTAAATCAAAATTTTAACATACAGAGCTTTTCCTATACATATTTGGTGGTAGCTAAAGAAAAATTATTTAGTTTTCTCATTTTACCTCACTGCACCAATAATTTCTTCGCTATTAAGAGTGGTTGTTACGCTATATAGAATGTTTAAATATATATTTGTAGCCATCATGTAGACCTCAGCAACATTATACGTTTTAATTAAAGGGGTTGTAATGAATTAATTAAACACTTCTTTATAAATAAAAGGCACGATGGTTACTAACTAATTTATTGAATATACATAACTCGTTCGGAAGGGAATGTCTATGTTTTGGAGTTCGACAAGCTACTGCCTTCCAATGACTCAGAAGGGACAAATATACACAAAAATGATGAAATACAAATATACAAATACATGAATACACTAATACACAAATACACAGCTTAAATATAAAATGAATGAGATAGATAATATACAACAGAATAACCTACACATAAAGAGAGAGCTATAATACAAACGGATGAGCAGAAATCATAACAATAGAAAGAATTTACAACAGGGTTGAGGACGGCTAAGAGTTCTAGGAAGGTTAGGGTATGAGGGAATTTGAGTAGTAAAACGAAATCTGAAGAAAGTCACGTACATCTAAACTAACTACCTATAATAAAACAATTTACAATGAGTCCAATAATAAACATGCACTGGCCGCCTTGAAAGATCAAATCTTTCAAACACTTCACTAATTGCTGCCCGTAATTTAAGTTTCGATTGGCAGAACACATAGTTTTCTCACCGCACGTTTGATGGTTGCAGTTGAACATTTAACTAACGCGACCCTTGGGATCCCATCAGTACCTGGAAAAAGTTCCTCAATTCTACCTAGTTTCCAGTGAAGAGGAGGTAAATTTTCTTCACTAACAATGACCAAAGAACCCTTTCGTAGAACAGTTGGCATCTGCTTTTTCCACTTGGTTCGAACTTGGAGTTCATTGATATATTCTTTACTCCAACGTGCCCAAAAATGTTGCACAATTTGTTGAAGCCTTTGAAATCGTGATAATCTTGCCTGTAGAATATCCTTCACGTCCGGATCTGGTAACGATGTTGGTGATCGTCCAATCAAAAAGTGACCAGGGGTTAATGGGTTCAGGTCATTAGGATCGGAAGATAAGGACGACAAAGGACGGGAATTCAAAATACTTTCAATTTGTGTCAATACCGTATAGAAATCTTCAAATGTCAAATTTGATGTACCTAACACGCGTTTTAAGTGGGCCTTAGTCATTTTAACACCGGCTTCCCACAGTCCTCCGAAATGAGGTGATCTAGGGGGAATATTATGCCATTTAATCCCTTCATTTGCCAGATTATTAGTAAATTTTTCATTACCCTGATTGATTAGCCTATATAAATTTTTTATTTCAGCGTTGGCCCCAGTAAAGGTGGTTGCGTTGTCTGAATACATATTCTGGGGACGACCGCGCCTACTAATAAATCGTCTAAATGTAGCCAAAAATGCGTCTGTTGTTAAGCTTGTTACTATTTCTAAATGAATGGCCTTAGTGGCAAAGCATACAAACAGGCAAACGTAACATTTAACTAATTTAGCGCCTCTGGTTTGCTTGTCTTTGATTAAAAAAGGCCCTGCATAATCAATACCGCAATTAAAGAATGGTGGACAAGGCTCTAAACGTGATTTTGGTAGATCACCCATTTGATGTTCTATGCATTTTGGGTTTGTCTTTATGCATGTTATGCAATTTTTAACAATAAACCTAGCCGTATTGCGACCAGAAAGTGGCCACCAATTTTGTCTAACAGAATAGAGTAATGTTTGGCTACTACAATGAAGTAGCCTTATATGTTCAGACCTAAAGACTAATGTAGTGAATTTGGGTTTTGCTGGTAACACAATTGGATGCTTCGAATGATACTCAAGGGGTGCTTTACGAATTCTACCACCTATGCGAATTAAACCACACTCATCAAGAAAAGGATTTAATGTTAGCAGTTTGCTTTTTGACTTTACTGATTTAAATTTTTCTAATGATTTTATATCATCTTTGAAAGCATCTATTTGTACAATTTTAGCAATAGTCCTGATTGAAAAGTCTAGTTCCATTGTGGAAAGAGGACCTGTTTTTCTGTTATTTTCTTTACATCGACAATAAAAAATAAACCTAAGGCAATAACCTACTACTCTTTTCAATAACACTATGCTAGAAAACCTATCAATAATATTAAAATTATTAGTTACAAGGCATACAGTTTTGTCCTTGCGTTTTTCAGGTATATTTTCTTCAGATACATTGAAGATGTTTTGTTGTTCAACTGGCCAAGCATCTGTTCGATGTTGTAACCAATGTGGTCCATGCCACCATAACTCGGAATTAATTAAATCTTTAAGTTTTGTTCCTCGCGAAATTAAATCCGCGGGGTTATCACGAGATCTAACATATCGCCAATCATGAATACTTGTATTTTTCTGAATTTCCGATACCCTATTTGCAACAAATGTCTTCCAACGACAAGGAGCACCTTTTAACCAGCATAAAGTGATCTTAGAATCACACCAGTAGTAATATTTACTAATATTTAAATTTAGTGAATTGCAAACCTTTAAAACTAACTTAGATAATAAAACTGCGCCGCACAACTCTAACCGCGGTAATGTTTCGTTGCGTAAAGGAGCAACACGTGATTTTGCACATAATAAATGAATTTGTGACATCCCAATGTTACTAATTGATTTTAAATAAATACAAGCTCCGTATGCTTGTTCTGAAGCATCTGAAAAACCATGGATTTGAAATTCTGTCGCATGTTCACAAACAATAAGACGTGGAATTTTTACAATATCAAGTAACTTCAGCTGATCTTGAAATACTAACCAACTCGAAAAAATATCAGATGGGGGAGATTCATCCCAACTTGTTTTTAATTGCCATAATTTTTGTATCAGTAATTTAGCAACAACTATAAAAGGTCCTAATAATCCTAATGGATCGAATACACGAGCTGTTATCGATAAAATTGTTCGTTTGGTTACCGTTTCGGGAATATTTGACGGTTTTGAGTAATGAATCATATCTGTGTTCGGATTCCAAATTACTCCCAATGTTTTCTCGCTGCTATCACTACCAATAATAATGTTCTCTTGATTTCCGCTAGTTTCCTTGATTTCATTTACAATTTCTAAATTATTCGATGACCACTTGCGAAGTTCAAATTTACCTTGATTTAATATATTTGTTATTTATTTTTGAATAGATATAACTTCGTCAATATTGCTACCGCCCGTAAGAAGATCATTGACATAGAAGTCATTACGGATAATATTACATGCTACAGGAAATTTATTACTATTTTCTTCTGCTAATTTGTGTAAACACCTGATAGCAAGAAAAGGGGCTGATGCTGTACCATATGTGACAGTATTGAGCTCAAAACACTGTAATTTGTGACTAGGTTCTTCTCTAAAAAATATTCTTTGATATTGGCGCTGTGATTTCTCAACTAATATTTGGCGATACATTTTTGCTATATCAGCACTAAGAACTATTAAATGTTGCCTGAAGCGGATAAAAATCGAAAATAAATCGTTTTGTATAGTCGGCCCAACCATTTGACAATCATTAATGGAAAACCCGGTATCAGATTTAGCGGACCCATCGAACACGACCCTAGTTTTTGTTGTTATACTTGAATCTTTTGTTACAATGTGATGTGGAAGATAAAAACACGAGTCTGTTCCGTCTGAGGTGTCCTTAATTTGCGACATATGGTTAAGATCAGAATATTCTTTCATAAATTTAATATAATCTTGTTTAGCAATTGTATCCTTTTGCAATTTCCTTTCGAAGTTAAAAAATCGGTTTAAAGCGATTGTGCGTGAACCTCCTAATTTACTCAAATTTTCTGTAAAGGGAATTTTGACTATAAACCTACCATTTACCTCGCGGCTAACTGTTTTTAAAAAATGGTTCTCACACTCTGATTCTTCCTTTGTAAAATTGTGATTAGTGCTGCTACAATCTTCTAACGCCCAAAATTTTTCAATTTGTAAATCTAACGCCTTATCCGCATTTCCCTTATTATTAACTAGGTAACTTTGATAAGATGGTGAATAAAATGGATATGTCAGGGGACCAGCTACCACCCAACCTAACTTCGTCTTTTGTAAAATGGGTCTATCCTTACCTAACTGAATTTGACCAATGCAAAGTAGCTCCCAAAACAAAGTTGAACCTAGTAACATATCTACTTTATCAGGAATATTGAATGAGCGATCTGCAAGCGTAATATTTTGCGGAATGTCCAGATAATCTGTGCTAAAAGAATGGGTTGGTACCAATTCTGTTATTTTATCTAACACTAAACAACAAATGGTTTTGCTATAATTATTAAATTTGGAATTAACTTCAACTCTAGTTTGATACTTAATGTTAGAGGACACTTGATTTATTCCTACAACAGCTGTATTAGTAGGAAATTTAGACAAATTTAGCCGTTCAATTAAATTAGTTGAAATAAAGTTTGATTGGGACCCTGAATCCAGTAACACTCTACATTCTTTGAAATGATTATTTGCATCGCGAACTAAAACACGGGCCGTAGACAATAATATTTGATTATAACCTGTATTGTTACTTGTGCAATTTAATACAGATGTTTCTTGAGAGGTGCCTGGCAATGGTTCCTCTAGTTTTGGTTTTTGCGAATTATAACCTTTCGTATGTTCCACGTGCTCAATATGCAACAATGTGTTGTGACGTTTTTTACATTTTCTACAGGACGAGGTCGATTTACATTCGCCAATAAAATGGCCCTTTCGTAAACAATTCAAACACAAATTTAGTTCTTTAATTTTTTTAATTCTATTGTCAACAGATAGTTTAAGAAAACTGTCACAACTATATATGCTGTGGTCCCTTTTACAAATAAAGCAAGACGATTGATTACTATTGTTAGTTACATAAGAAGTCGTGCGATTGTTATTTCGTTTTTCTCTAAAGACAATTGGTTTATAATCTACTGAATTTAAATCTAATGTTTCTAATAAATCGCACCTTATCTTAAGAAACGTATTCATATCTTCCATTGATGGAACCTTATTTGTTATATTGTATTCTTCCCATTCTCGCCTAGTGCGCAAATCTAATTTTTTAACTATAATATAAATGAGTAATGTGTCCCAGTGTTCGGTAGGTTCACCTAATGATTTTAGTGACCGTAAATGTTTTGAAATATTATCGAATAGTTGTCTTAAATTAAAACTATTCTCTTTGCTAAGTGATGGCAACTCAAACAGGGATTTTACGTGATTGTGAATTATAAGTCTTTTGTTTTCGAAACGTTCCCGTAACAATTTCCACGCTATACTATAATTAACAGAGGTGACCTCTAATGACTTAATGACTTGTGATGCTTCGTTAGTTAAACATGACTTTAGATAATGAAATTTCTGAACATTAGAAATGGACTCATTATCGTGAATTAATGACGAAAAACTATCGAAAAACTCTGACCACTGTTCGTAGCTTCCGTTAAATTTAGGTAGCTCTATCGTTGGAAGTTTAACATTCGTAATACTACTGTTGGAGGAAACTTGAGATATGACTTCTGATTGATCCGCGTTCCGAGAGATAATAGCATTTGCATCAGTAATGGCTTGAAAAAAGTCATCTTCAAAAGTTGCGTATTCTTTAGTGTTTGCATCAGCTTTGTCAGGTGAATAAACATCAATATCAGTATGAATTTTGCTATATTCTTCTAATAAAGGTTCTATTACACCTAATCTTTTCTTAATTTGTGCTATGATCTTATCATCAACAGTTTCAACTTGAAATTTATCTAAATAATTTTGAAAACGGGTTAACTGGCCTCTAATATTGCCCCTTTTTGAGATAAGCTGTTTTATATCCATATTTTAAGACGATTTGACACAAATGAAAGAAAAGGAATAAAATATATGGGAATCTTACCAGCAGGACAATGGTCACCTAGTTGATTGGTGTTGAACACTTTGATGTTGACGGATGATAAAATCGGAATTAGATGCCGTAGCTTCGACAGTCACTTTCAAAAGCAGAAGTGGAACCGGAAGTTGAATACTATAAACTCCAATGAAACCAAAGGAACTGAAGTGGAAACGGAAGTTTTCGATTTAACTTGACGATCACTACATGAAATGATGACCAAATTGGACGTAGGTTGATTGCTTTGAACTCCAATAACTCCAAATGAAGTGGAATCTCACGTATTTAGTTCGATGATCACTCGGACTGGGAATCAATCGACTTGATCACCTTCGACGGTCACCGATAATGGCTGCAGTGGAACCGGAAGATGTCTTTGCAGTAAACTCCAAAAACACAGGAAAACTATTGGAACCGGAAATCGTTGTGCTAATTTCGACGGTCACTATGATCACTAATATCAAGTAGTTGTTTCAAGCAAGTTGGTGGAACTGCACTAATTTATGATTGTTAATTCGCACGTAATTTTCACAGTCACCAACGATAAACCACACAAAAGCTTCCAAAGTTGCTAAGTATATCCGGCTCGAAGGACCAATGTAATGAATTAATTAAACACTTCTTTATAAATAAAAGGCACGATGGTTACTAACTAATTTATTGAATATACATAACTCGTTCGGAAGGGAATGTCTATGTTTTGGAGTTCGACAAGCTACTGCCTTCCAATGACTCAGAAGGGACAAATATACACAAAAATGATGAAATACAAATATACAAATACATGAATACACTAATACACAAATACACAGCTTAAATATAAAATGAATGAGATAGATAATATACAACAGAATAACCTACACATAAAAAGAGAGCTATAATACAAACGGATGAGCAGAAATCATAACAATAGAAAGAATTTACAACAGGGTTGAGGACGGCTAAGAGTTCTAGGAAGGTTAGGGTATGAGGGAATTTGAGTAGTAAAACGAAATCTGAAGAAAGTCACGTACATCTAAACTAACTACCTATAATAAAACAATTTACAATGAGTCCAATAATAAACAGGGGTTATTCGTTAAATAAAAGTTTACTGTAAATCCAAAAGACGAATAAATGAGTTACGAAAGTATTAGTTATGTCATAAATCATTGCATTGAATGTACCTGTTATAATTTATTGGAAAATGGAATAGAATGAAATGGTGTGCAATACTAAAATATTCTGACAGTAATTAATCAATATTTATTCATACTTACATAGATCTTTGTACTCACATAAAGTGTTACAAGCTATTTGTAAACATAATAAAGTAGAACTAGGTATAAGTTTAATTTTTAATTATAATTCTAAAGTTTTTGAAACATCGATAAATATAATAGTCCTTGTCGTTGATTGAAGAGACAAAAGGGGTAACTAATTGTAAGTAACATTTTACCTTTACCCCCCACATACACTTTACAAGACACTATCTCAAAAAATATTTTGAATCCTTAATAGTTGCAATTAAAAATGTTTACTTTTATACCTATACTTATAAAAAATAAACGATAAAGCGTTTACCAACACATTAACTCAATATTTTTTTAATATACAAATATAAAGTGTGTAAATGTGCTATAAAAGTGTTGTTATTGTTATTACTGTTGTAAAAACTTAATAAAAGCAGATGACCCTATTGTTACCCAAGGACCACAAAATTGAAATCATAAATAAATTTTATGAATACCTAACCACATCATAAAAATACCACACTGTAATTATTAGTTTTGTAAAAAAATTTTTGTTTTCATCCACCTACCTTTTTACTTTCTTTAGACATTTTTTACACAGATTGTCAGGCACGCAACAGAAACAAACTGTTTGATAAGAGCATAGCAACGTTATTTAATAAAATACAAAACTGTACTGATAACGATAAGATTTATTTATGCGGGTCACCGTTGTTGTAACCTACATAACAATTTGAATGCATCGCATCTGCATAGTGTATGTTTAACATTCATTATAACACCTAGCCCCTATTAATAGGATTCATCACTTCTCTAAAGAGGAAATATAAATGTGACAATTTATACGCATCACTATTCAGCAACTGCTTACATCCTGATTATTTGATAACTTTTTTTATTGCGATATCTACTGTTTTAACTAAACTTTGTCATGAACTACAATTAATTGCAATACTCACAAGAAAATACATATACTGTGAAATGCTTTTAGATAAAAAGATAAAAACATACTTTATTGGGTGACAAGGGCATAGCTAGAATTTTGTCGAGGGCGGGGGGGGGGGGGCGAATTGGATAACTATATAACAGTATAATTTCAAAAAAAAGGTAAGAACTAATCATTTGATACAATATCAATTTTTATTCAGAAAAAGAGATCATACAAAAGTAGAAAATATAATATCAATCTTCGAGGATTTTAAGACAATGCGCAGTTTAGGGGGATATCAGAACCCCCCTGCGCCCCTCTGACTACGCCCATGCTAATTAATCATATTATTATAACTGTAAGAACTTCATGTGCGACTTAGGAACTTAGGATATAGGATTTAAGAACTTTGTTCGTGTTGCCTTTACATACCGTAACCTTGTGATAATAAGGAAGCAAACAAAATAATTCTTTGATTAATAAGTCAAGGTGAATAAAAAAACAGGAAATGTCACCCGCACTAAAAATGAAAATAGACTGAAAACATTTGTTAGAATTTAATATAATTACGATATACCAATTCAGTCCGGAGGTAAGCTGAAAACGATTACTCTGTATATTATTACAATCGCGATACGTCTAAGTCAAACTTAGCTCTGTCAGGGCTGTAACTAGAGTCGTATTTGAGGTAGGGCAGCATTGGTTACAGGTAGGGCGGAAGTAAAAAATTGATTATAATTGATCTGCCCTCGAAGCACGGGTTCCTAAATCAATCACCATGTATATCACTGACCTCTAGGTAGACAAAAAATTTCTGTGACAGAGCATGAGCATGTCGTATCTAAGAACTATTAAATCCTCAATGATGAAGAACAAGCGAACAAGATCGTTAAACTTCCAAATTTGGATGTAGAAATCCACGTCTGAGTGAGAGTGAGGTTATAATTAATTGTTGTGTGGGGTGATACGAGTAAATAGATATGACCAAAAATACCATTTAGATCATATTGTTTCTGCAAACTTTGTGCAATGTCAGAAGGAATACCATAGCTAACATTACCAACATGTGTTGAGCAACCTGTTGCTATGGAAATAGGAGTAGCGATTGTATTTTGTGCTTCCACCTATTTTGAGCAGTGAATCCCGAATATCCATCGCGAAATCAATGAATCTTCAATTTATAGCAATAAAAATAACAATTGTATCGATTTTTGACTAAAACACTCTTTACCGTATACTTCACTTAACCCAACTACAAACATTCATAAAAAATCTCTAGTTAATGTTTATTATAGTTTAACAAAGCAATTCTCCGTACCATAGATTGCAATATAGCCCATATTGCAATATATGCTACAGGGAATACCTTCTGTATTACAGATATTATAATTAAATAGACCCATCGCTTTATGTGATGGCACTTCAAATGCCGTCTACACACAGAACAAAGAATTATTATAATATGACATGAATGTCACAAACTGTGGTATGTTCGGAAAAGTTTAAATACCTATCGGTACAATTTTTTTAATCTCAAACTATGCACAAACAATTTAATTATAATAATTTATCTTGGTTTCTAGTATTTTTAAAGTAGGGCATTGTGATTTCAAGGTAGGGCATTGCCCCACAATGCCCCCCTCTAGCTACGGCCATGAGCTCTGTAGAATCTATTATTACTAACAGCTAATATGATTAAAGTCATTTTCATTTATTTTCATTAATACTCACTTGGCTATATCTTTTTTATTTTGCATAATTACATTACCAATCGGCCCCGAAGTGAAAAGACACCATTAAAAATATGTTTTAGAAGTGCAAATTTTAAAAAACGAAATCTAATCGTCGTTGTGTTTTCGTAAGCTCATTAATACTTCATCGGTGTTCAATGATAAACTTCTGTGTATGTTTAACATTGCTAAACCATTGAACCAGCTTAAAAATATTAAAACGTAAATTATTTCATTATTATTCTGGATAATTATATTTAATTAAGCTTAAACAAAATGACGCGTATTGTTTTTGCCTTTTAAAATACATTTATTAGCATATATCCTCCGTATCCGCCCCCTTGGATACGCCATTGACGTGAAATAAATAACATGGAATTTAACCCTAGAGATTATTGTCATTTTTATTATTCAATCTTATCTAAAATTGTTTTTAATATTTTAAAATCTTTATTGTATTTACGTAAAAGCTTCTACAGTCTGAGCTATTTATATATAAATATAAAGTGGGGACTCAAACAAAAACAATATCAATAATCTTATAATGAACATTTTATTAGTTTATTACCACAATAGCAATTTTAAGTGATCCATGTCATAGAGTTCCTGAGTCCAACAAAATTTAATATTATGGTACGATATTATATAAAAGCTTTTAGTTACACCCTTTGTCGAAACTTAATGAAATAAATTGCATTAAATGGTCCTCTGTTGGCAATCTAGTGTGGTTTCATAATAAATGGAGAAATTATGCCATCGTTTGATGAAAACAAAATCATTCTATTATGCTTATGCCAATCAGAATTTAATTAATGCGTCGCTATAGATAATGTATAGTTTAATCAGTCTATTCTGATACACTATTTTCAATTTTTCAAATGAAGTCTGAACGCGCGCTTGTGCCAGACTACGTCTAAAACCAATATAGTTGAGACCTCTAGTGGAAGGAATTAACATTTTAGAGTCGATTTCAAAGAAATCTCTTTTGAGTGAGACCACGTTAGTTTGTAATTGGAAGATGTCACTCTTTTATACTTTCAAAAACTTTTTAAACTCATAAAATATTTTAATTTTAAATTTGTTGCAAATTGATGCTATTTGACTTAACAGTCGCAAATGAAATTATTTATTAGGCTAATATGTTTCAATGTTAAATATTTCCTGAAAATACAGACAAAAAAGATATTTTTTTTTCACATAAAATAAACTACAAACTAATAGGTAGAAGACAATTATTTATATTAAAGTAAATGAATAAACCTACCATTTAGGTACTTGAAGAAGAATAACTTTTTTTAAGTTTATCTTTTAGAAAAACAAACGAAGTACATATTAAAATTAAAAGTAACGATAATAAGTTATAAATACATAGGTATGTAGAAGTTAGAACAAAGCCTTGAAAAATGTTTTAAATTAAAATTGAATGGGCAATATGTCACACAAATTAAAAAATACTCATTTATTTTTGTGTGGACCATATTATATCTTTCTATTATTGTTTTAATTTTGTTTCTGAGCGGAAAATGTTTGATACGACTTAGCTTTGAATTGATCTGATGCTATAATTTGTTTGGACTATGATAACCGATAAACGAATGTATTTTTAATTCAAAATTTATGCCTTAAATAATCAAATAAAAATAAATTTTGAAAAAATACTAACGCAAATTAAATTTGTAGATTACGTGGATTTGTTTATATTTGGTGTTTACTGATTGTAGATTTAAAATGAAGCTTTTTCTATTATTTATAACGACAATAATGATAAATGAATGTATTTTTGTCACAAAGTTTCCCCCTTATCACGAAAAAGTCGGAACATTTTCATTTCCGTTCCATCTCCGACAACCGATTTAGCTGGGGATATGGAATCGCCTGACGACCTCCTCCGTATATTCCGTGTGACTCCGTGTAATTCGCCGCAGTATGGTGCGGTCGGTTGTGTTGTGAGGAGGCCGTCATGCGGGATAGTAAGATGGCAGAATTAAAATTCGAAGCACCCCTCGCACAATTCGAGGAGACCGATGAATGGGGAACAAACGAGTTTCAAACAGCAACAACCGGTGTTACACTCAAATCCGAATCGGAATTAAACAACATCAACCTGAAGAAAAATAAAAAGGATAAGGATTTAAATGACGTCCTGAACGATTTTAGCGAGGATATTTTGTTGAACGATAACTCAAATTCTGCAATAGTTAATCAAAAAGCTTTGATCAAAAATGGAGATACGGCTTCAGTTGCAGACAATTTTACCGAAACATTTTCCGGATCGTTAGAAGATTTGGTTAATACATTTGACGATAAAATTACAAAGTGTTTTGGAAATTATGAGGAGTCTGTGGAAAAGTTAGCCCCTGTTCAAGTCAGATCTCAGGAAGAAATAATGAACGAATGCCAGTAAGTAAATTTTTATCCATTTTATGCATAATTTATTTAAACTTTTAATATTTCCTTAGAAGCACGTAGGTACAATTATTTCTGCCCTTATCTTATTTATCGATAACATATTGGTTTGTTGGAGATATGACTAAGGAGTTTGTTTATTATTAATATCCAAACAGAAGATAAGAATTTATATTTTAGATAAAATTAACTTTTGGAAAAATTGATTGTTACTTCAATGTCACATTATAAGACCACCTAGTTTCCATGATGAAAGGACGACAAAGCTTTTGCGCACTAGAGGGTAATTGGATAAAATCAATACTTTTGGCGTCTAGTTGGGGGTGTCTGTTACCCTTGTGTTTAACTTTATATGAAGCTTTCGTAATGAAACAGGTTGTTCTTTAGAAAACAAAAGCAGCCTTCTTGTACATGTAACCACCAACCTTTATATTTCCTTGCAGTTTTATTGATTATCGCATTACATATACCTATTATGATTATGTAACAACAATAAAAACAACTTCATCTCTCCCTTATTAATATACTCAATAGTTTATTTCTGTGCCCAGCTAGTTTGTAAATAGACTTTTAAAAGGAGCTAAATATATATATACCTAATAGAAATTATAGACAATATAGGCGAAAATATATCTATTCATTTTATTGTATTATGAGATATTATTATTAGCAATAATAATACTGTCGTTATTAAGCTGAAGAACCTGGCTGTAAACAGCTAAAATCATAACAAAATTTATTTATGACTGACTGCCTTCTTATGATGTGATCCAATAATTGGTTTTTTGAACTTGCTAAAAGGAAACATTTTAGCATCTATCCAAAAATACATAGTACCTAGGTATATGTGATATGTTTCGAGAGATGAGTCTAAAACCCATAAATGTTGGGTTCTTTAAAAAAAAGACAGAAATTAAAAAATTAATGTTTAGATTATTTGTTCAAAAATTCTCCATAAGTAATTATATCTACACACTTGAATAATGGAAGGAACTAGGAACTACGGTTGATGGTGCTAACGTAATAGAACAAAAGGCCATTTCTGTACTTTTTTACACGATTACCTCAATACATTATCGCTAATAGTAACAAAATGATATCATTTGGTATATTTACTTACGACTTTTCATGCTGTCTAGAGTAAAAAGATAAAAATATTGCTGCGAAAAATAATAAAATCTACAATTGATTGAGTTCAAGTCATGTGCACGATAGATAAGCGATTTCATCACGTACCAGGGTGACCTTTCAAGATAAGTAATGAATTTTTAAATGAATAACAAGGCTACCGTTCGTGTGGTGGGAAGTTTTATTTTGAATAATTTTCATTTCTGCATTTTGCAAGAAATTAGTCAATAAAAGCATTTATGAACTCATAAAAATATCCAATTGCTTTATACATATTTTACATTTTTTTATATAATAAATGTAAAATAAAATTCAAAAGAGCTCATACAATTAAAATCATACAGTTGCAAATAAAAATATTTACAAAAAAGTTAGCATTTTTTTACATTGAATGCCTTGCTTTATCACTTTTGGTATTTAAAACCCTATTAACCAAAAATTTCCCATAAAATTGGTTTATTAAAATAATACACATAGTTTGCAGTTTAGTAATTATAGTGTAGTTCATCTTTTTTAATGAATGTTTTGCTTTTATTTGAAACTTCTAAAATAACAACTGATTCACATATGTCTTTGTGAAATTGCGGTTTCACACCACATGGGCTCAGCATGTGGTTCCCGAAACAATATGACGTTATTATACGAATCTGTACTTTTTATACTTTTTGTTTTTCTTTTCAAAATTAAACTATGAACTCGGCAAACTTTGTCACCCACATAATATTATCAAAAAATTCTCTATCATTTTAAATAATTTTTGAACCCAATTAAATTCTGGAAGCCTTTATAAACAATTATTTATTCACATAAATGATTTTAAATACTTCATATTTTTTAATAGTATATATTCTAGACAATAATACTTTTAGTACCTACTGATATTGTTTATTCGAGATTTTTTTGGTGAATCAATATGCCTGAAGCTTTTTCTTTTGCATTTTTGAGCACAGAAAAATTTGTCACTCACATAGTATTGCCAAAAATTAATCTACAGTAGAAAGAGCGAACATTTATTTTTTAAATAATTATTGTCCTTAATTAACTTCTCAAAACAGTTACCATTCAAGTAATAATGATCTACAATCGAAAATAAATATATATTTTATAAAACACCAATGTGGTTTGTGAGATTTTAGGTCCTTCACATTTTTTGGTGTCATATCATCTGGACATTAATATTTTGGTACATACTGTATATTTTTGTGTTATTACTAATTAGATATCCTTTTTTATGGGTCAATATTCGTCAAATTTAGTATTTTTTGTGTAGTTTCGAGTACCGTTTTATACCTATTGAGTACAAACCATGGTATAGATTTATTCCATGGTCTATTAACTCTTCAGTATCAACTAGATTCTTCTTGTACACAGTTTCCAAGAAAGGTCCAGATATTAAAAGCACAACAGATGGAAAGACCGGTTTAGATGAAACGATTTTCGCACTAAATTTCATGCTCACCCGCATCTTAATTTTAAAGTCACGGACAATGCTAAATATTGTAAAATTACATTCTGAAGTCCTTAAACGGATTGTTTGAAAAATTCTGTAGTAACGATAACAGGCACGTTATTGAAAAATTACCTTTTTACTGTTTATTTATATTAATTAGGACATAAACTTTTAATTTTCAAACTCCATAGTGTACAAATAATCTGTTTATTTTTGTTCGTAAAATATCCATAAAACCATAAAGATATTAACAAACTAACTGATAAATACAAATTTGTATTAGCTCCTAATTGATTATAAATATTTATTATAGTTTAAAAATACTCACTCTATTAATTGTTGAAAGTTAAGAAATTACCTACCGCACATTAACAGTTTAACAAAGAGTAAATATCCTTTCCATTAGCAATTTCTCTTTTATTATAAACACGTATGATTATTCATTTCCTTTTCCTGCGATTCTCTCGTCTACGTCGAGTCTTATTTTGCATACACTTTACATTTTCGATTTTATTGATAAATTGTGTATGATCTCTACTGTTATAATCCATTTTTAATTATCAGAAACCACTTTATTTGATTGCAAAAGTGTCAGTTTTATTTATACACCAAAAGTAAAATATACATTTTTTAATTTTTATTAATTTGGTAATCTTACAAACAGAACAAATAAGCTTTAGTAAAACGAATTTTACTTCTGTTGTAAATATAAATAAATTTAACAAAACCTTTCCTTACAATATTTAATTGTAAGTTTTGCAAATAAGTCTTTAAAGATATGATTTCAGAAAAGTACCTTTCTTGAGACTTTTTTGTGCTCATTCTGATGTAAATTGATAGTAATGAAATCCACACTTTACAAAGTTCAATTCATTTTGGAAATAAACGATTTTATCACCTGAGTGACCTTTCAAGTTATGTAAATGTCGTTTTGGCCATTACGCTTTCAACGTTCTATCTCATATTCTAAAAATAATAATAATTGTGGTAATTACTGTTCTTCGGATAATGATGGCCTACTGTTTGCCTACCAGCTTTATTTCTTTGCATCGATCGTATCTAATAATTATTAATTAAAGTGAGAATCCCAGATCTAGAAGTTTTAATATTACAACTTCATCTCGGTAGTTTAAAAGTTACCTACAGTGACATTATTGCTACTTTTAATTTTATTTTTCTAACTTTTTTATCAATTTCTATTCCCAAGACTCTGGCTGTCCTCCCTTCGAATACCTACATTTATTGGGGAAAAATAAATTTTAAAATATATTTACTTAATACATAGCACATCTTTTAATTTCAAACATTACTCTCTTTTAGTGCTATAGGTACTTATTTAATTTTCAATAGGAATTCTTAAAATTTAGAAACATGTAATTTTTTAATAACGTATTAGAGGTAAATTTTATAATTATTGAATACTAGCAACAATACCCGGCGTTGCCCGAGTGATAATATATTACACGTTTGATGGAACATTCTAGAATATTCGCGAATTTAGAACTATCCAGAACATCCCATAATGATTCAAACCATTTTCTAAGTTTTTTTTAACATTCTGAAACATTCTTGAACGATCTTCAAGATTCTGGAACATTCTTGAACATTGCCAAATCATTCTGAAATGTTATAATAAAACATTCTTTTACTTCTTAGAACATATTTGAACACCTTGTAACATTCTAAAAAAATTTGCTTCATTCTCATCCCCACTCTGTGCTGTTTGCTGGGTGAGTAGTGACAACAGTAGACGCCTGGCGGGGATGACTAATCGATTGATAATAATTGCAGTTATCGACCACTGAGAGTTGAAGATTATTACAGTACCAATATCGCTATTAAAAAATGGGTTGGTGGTAGAAGGATGAAAATTAAGGGTTACATGTATTTTTTAATGCCAAATCATAAAAAAATAAAAATAAAAAATCTTGTCCAAAAAGTAAAAGAAAAATTTTTGGAATGAGCCACCCTTATCACTTAGGGATATGAAAAATTGATAGTTCCCGATTCTTAGACCTACTGAATATGCATATAAAATTTCATAAAAATCAGTCAAGCCGTTTCGAAGGAGTATGGTAACTAACATTGTGACAAGAGAATTTTTATTAGAACACTCTAGAACATTCAAATAGTCTGTTCTTTTTCATTTTTTGAAATCACTTCAATTTTTTTGGTCACTGTTCGCTCTTGTTTTCAATTGATCTTCACTCGACTGCAAACACAATTTAACTGACAAAAAGTCACTGAATGTTGATTTATATATCATCGACATCGAAATTCCTAGTACCAGAACACTCTAGAATATTTAGATGTACATCACTTTGAAATGTAGATGTAGGTACACTTTTTGAAACATTCTAGATCATTCAAGAAATTTTTAGAACTTTCTCGAACATTCTAAGTCGATAATAACAGTGCGTTCATTTTAGAATTTTTTTAGATCATTTCAGAAATTTTGAAATCTTTCTGGAAGTCTTTATGACTTAAAAAAGGACAGAAATATTTCTTTTCGCCTTTCTGCCACCTACAACCACCCACTTCCACCCACCGCAACCAAACTCCCTTACTCCCACCTGGAGACCAAGGGGTGTTTACCACCGAAGTTGATTGGAGTGGGTAGAGATAGAGAAAACCCTGTCTATACGTACGAACATTAGCATTTTATGTATGTATTTAGATTTAGATTAATTAAATTGTATTAGGTAATAAGCTATGAACTGGCTAAAGTTATGCAACACTATGTGTTGGTT
Organism: Agrilus mali; assembly: GCA_029378335.1. Classification (NCBI taxonomy): domain Eukaryota; kingdom Metazoa; phylum Arthropoda; class Insecta; order Coleoptera; family Buprestidae; genus Agrilus; species Agrilus mali. Next base: position 17,400,198 of record CM055657.1, read on the forward strand.
CCGTCACGCGTTTTCCAAATTTTTATTGTATACCTTTCTGAGCATTTTTCAATTTTTTTCGTTCGCTCAATTAAAAAAACCCTTTTGTCTTTTTATTACCGATGTTAAGATAGAAATATCCTAAAGCCATTTCATTTATTGCCTTGCACTTGCTGTTTTCACTACTCATAAATTTTCTGTCAACCTTCTTCGAATTCTCTGATTTTATTATTTTACTACCCTATTGTTCACCCTTGCCTTCGACAACTGTCAATCATTTTCGCCTCAACTAAACAAGTCTGCACTTTTTCTATCTTACCATCGATCATCCTTATCAAACGAAGTTCCAAACTATCTTTCAAGTTCGTGCGCCGCACTCCCATTTATTCAATAATTATTTCAAATATCTACATGTATATATTTTATTCTACGTTTTTCCTTGTTTTTTTTTGTTAATAAATCTTTATCAGTGCCGTTTAATCAAGACTTTTATTATCACTACAATATCAATTATTACAGCCAACAATCCAACATCAAGCAGAACTGCCTGCACTCCAGTAAATTGTAGTGTATGACAAATAACACTATGTTTTTAAAAATATTAAATTTTAGCGACTTAATGAGCCATCAATTTGATTTTGTGTACCTTCTACTGAAAGTAGTGTAATCTCATAAACCTACATAAATAGACCTTTGATCCTGTTTCAGAGATAAATGGATTACTATGCAGCTATAAACATTCGTAACTTGTTACATACATCAAATTTTGTCATTAGAAAGTGCAATAATGATGTTTTTATAGAATATCATTAACATGAATCATACGTAATCATAACATAGTGACCCACATATCTCGTTTGAAAATTTATTAGTTGTTGTTATCCATGTTCCATCTGCTTTATTACGGCTAACAAACACTCCTCCAAACTAACGTAGAACGTTTCTATTTCTGAAGAGAAAATTACAACACAGAATGCTTTATATGTATATGAAAATAATATTGTAACATGTTACTTTTGATATAAACGACTGATCTCTCAATCCCAATATATTAATGAACTGTGGAGACTTAACTGTCAATCTGCAACTAATATCATGCTGAATGTAATCATTTCAGTTGGTTTCAAATAAATACATAATTGCTAATAAATAATTTTTTATAAGCCACTAATAATAAGAATGCGTATTTTATATACTAACGAACTTATAGGTATATAAAGTACTAGATACTTTAAAATAGATAATCGCATATATACCTATATTATCGCACACAGATACAAGTTGTTTAACATATGTTAAGTTACTACTTAGCGTAAATATACTGCATAGTAATGCTTATTTGTGGTTTACTTTAAAAAAAGACCAGAAAGGTCAATGACCAATACATGTATAACAGCTATCTATAAAACGTTAGCAATTTTTTTCAGGATGACTGACTAAACAAGAAATAAAGATTAGTCGACTTTTTTTCGCAGATGTAACCGAATTTTTTGAAAAATAATGACTTTAATTAACAAATCAACAAAAACCTTATGCAGAGGAAAATAACCTACTGTTAAGAATCTGCACTAAATATTTTCTAATAATGTAAGGAGTTCTATGTAAGTATACAATAAAACTTCAATATTACAAAGCTGAAGGAGTATTGGAGAATTATCGTTAATGAAATAATTTCTTATAATGGGTATAAGTTGGGCTAAGATTCGTTTTAACATTACGAACCCTTCCACTTACTGTTCTATTATGCCGAACAATTTCCACTAGTAAACGAAAAGACATTGTAATGAAAACTGAATTTTTATTTAGAAAGAGTTTATATTAATAAGTCAACGATGTGGTCATGATATTTAAGTCTTGTGTGTTGGATTGGGAAGGTAAGTCGTGTTAAACAGAGGTAAAATTCGTTATCAAGAGGTTTTTGACAAAATGTATTCATAATGTAGAGGTATATTTGCATTAACTCTTATGGGCAGTTTTAGAGAATTTGTGAAATCTATGATCTCATTATATTAAGGTACCCTGTACATTTTGTACTATTTCGCAACCTTCCTTTAAAAGTGACATCAACGTTGAAAGAGAAATTCACAAATCCCAGTTGAATTTTAAACAAATATTTGGCATGCTCAAGAATTTTTAAGTACCATTAAAGGCCTCATTTATATTATCTTCAGTGGTGTGTACATAGACGTGAATCGATTATTGAATGAAAACAACCTTCCGGGCGGTAGTAAAAATCACGTTATGGGTTTTTAATTACCGACAGTAACGACGGTAATTTTGTTCCTGAAGAAATCTCAACAAAAAAATGGTCAGGTTGAAATTAAGTTAGTGTTAACATGATATTATATTAGTCCATTGAAAAGTTACATTGCGTTTTTCAGAGGACGCAATTTTATTGTTGAGACGTGTGGGGGAGGTAACTAGGAGCTTAACTCCAAGTTTGTGGGGTCGCAACCCTTGTCCCGCGGCCGCCGTATTGCAAAAATTATTTTTCCCTATATCTCCCGAACTATACATCCCACAAAAAAATTTTTAAGACATAATTTATAGAAAATCGCTTTGTCTACAATTTTGTCTTTGTAACTTTTGTCAATACAAGTAAAAATTAAAAAGTTATTAACAAAAATATCAGAAAATTTCGCAACAAATTTCTTTTTTGTTTTATAATTTCTTTATTTTTAATTTCAGGACAAAATCTACTTATACAGCATCTCTCGACGAACATTTTTACCTATAATTTTTTTAGATTTAAATAATTTATGGGGGTTTTGGAGCGCTCTAAAGTCGACCAGGTTCTTACTACTCGCAAGAATCCTATGGACTATATTCAGAGGACGATATGTATTGCCACTACATATTATTCAATATATTTATCGATAAAATAAGAAAAACTTCTGAAAAATCGTATTATAATAACCAGAACTTTCATACGTATAGGTATGTACATATAGTTCGACAAAGTTATTTTTCTGATTTCTGACTTGCAATTTGTCACTAATTTGTTACCAAATCCAAAAATTTTTCGCTTGTGCCGTTTAACCATAATTAGTTGGTAAGCTAGCTTGATATTAAGCTAGCACTACACAGCGTATCTCGAAAAGGAAATGTCGTAGGGTAGGCTATTACTGTAAAGAACATAATTTGTCGCTAATTTCTCGCTGAAAGATGACATATTCAATTATCTCCAGCAGATAAGCTGACACTGCATATGACATATTTCAAAATAGAAATATAGTAGAAACATACTGTATAGACCAAAATTTGCAGCAGATTTTCGCTTATCAGCTGGAGATAAGACTAGCGACAAATTCGTTGAATGTATCATCTTTCAGCGACAAATTATGGTCTTTACAGTAATATCCTACGACATTTCCTTTTCGATATACGCTATGTGTAGTACCAGCTTGATATCAAGCGACGAATTTTTGGATTTGGTAACAAATTAGCGACAAATTATAGTGCAAGTCAGAAATCGGAAAATTAACTTTGTCGTGCTAGCTTGATACCTATACGTAACTTTTATGGCACTTCAAACTAAGAGTATTAAATAGAGTTTTCTTTTTTTTTCAATTCTGATTATTATTAGTAGTTAGTAGAATCAAAAGACGTAGTCAAGACATGACGTTGTACAAGACATTTTACTTTTTACATTTCTGAATCTTTTATAAAACAGTCGTGTCGTGTAAATTTTAGCATTGTCTGAAAAAAAGTCAATACACCAAGCACACACACCGAAGTCCCTATTGTACAACGATCGTTAAAATTTTAACATGTTTCTGTTGTTAGAAGGAGCTCGCTCCTCTGTTATTATTTAAGGTGGCGGTATGGAACGGCAAATAGCGTGTATAACGAGTGTATTATTACTAGATTATGCTGTACAAATGAATGAATGTTTTCTTATATCTGCATTGCAGACGAAATTGTTGCCGCTTATTTTGGGATTATAAATACATACTGAAAGAAATGGCAAAATCTGGAAACAGTCCAAACGAGTGGGACGTTTCACTCTAGATAGAAACAGGAACGACACCAAATTTCAGCACATGTCTACCGAAAGATTAATATTTTCTGCTGATATAAATTATTCAAGAATTCAAGGAAGGTTGCAGACTTGAAAAATTTATTTTTACGTTCTCATTAAAAGTTGATGACGTTCCCATTAAAATGACACGATATTATATAGGTATAGACAGGTGGATAAAAAAGTGGACATAAGTATGTATACATGTATATATAAAAACTATGATTATGATTACTAATAAAAAAAACATAGAATTTTTATCGTCCCATCCATAAAAGCCAAAAAACTGTGCAAAGTTTTTTTTAGAAATCATAGATTTTTGTTCGAAATATTTTTATAGTATTACAATTTAATTGGGACTTAACTCAGAACTAACAAAATAGTTATCCTTAAACTTAATATGTACGTTTTGAAGGTCTAAATTGCTGCAATTGCCCCACCGTTTTATCTGGTAGTCTAAAACGTTTTCTAAATGAAAAAAATAAAAACATATTTAATCTTGACACTATATATTCATTGCCAATGCTGCATGAACTGGTTTTCTTAACAAAAAGCGTAAAAGCGAACAATGTGATTTTATTTATTGTCTAATCGTAAAGATTAAATGAGCATGCATTAATTAAGATGCGTGGGAGTGATTAATTTGAAGTGTTGGAGAACGAATCAAAGTGTTTTATGTTTTCTTTTGTTACCTCAGCATTTCGGAATAAAATTGCCATTAACAAAGTGATGTTTATTTATTAAGTACAAGAAAATTAAAATTTGAAATTCTGCTGCACCTTCGTATAAGTTCACTTCTTTGGAACAAGCCTGAACAATTCATCTACAGTGTACTTTTCATAAGTACAGTACAGACCAGTAAATTCCGTTGTTATATAGAAAAAAGGCGAGAAAGAATGAAACAAAGAAAGCAGACAAGAAAATTACTCAGCAACTGATTCTTTGATTTAACTTTATCTACCTAGACATTTATAAACAATTATTACAACTGTTGACCATCTGTTAATAATAATAAAAAAATTACAAAGTTCATTAAAATTAGTCGATATATCCGAAATTGATGTTACATCCGAAGTTACAGCCAAATATTCTTCTGAAAGTATAATTTAAGGGACTTAGCGTGATTTCACTATTCCCAAAAGGTCGTTACAACCGAAGTCGTTATAAAAATAAATTTAATCATGTGCACTCAGTACACGTGAAAGAAGTGAAACTTCTTTGGCGATCTCTATACCTTTATAACGAATAAGTAATGTTTGGTGAAAGGAAGAGAGAGTACAAGAATTTTCAGGTTTTATGTTTTAAAAATGAAAACACACACATAGTACATCAAATTTCTTTTGCCTCCGTTTATTTTTTCAAGTGCTTAAGAAACCGTAAACTATCAATAACTACAACGAATTAAAATTAATACATAATACGTAATACTCACTCTTAAATAAATATGAATTGTTGTTAAATAAACATTTACTGTAATACACTTACTGTAATATAACTGCTATGAGATGGCGGTCACGAACAGCTGACTGTAATACCGATATGCGCATGCGCGCCTTTCTATTGTCATAGCTCCGCGAGACGAATCGTTACGAAATGTGTCGTTTCATGGCCTTGAGATTTTGCTCTCATCGCGCCCAAAGAAGTTTCACTTCAAAAAATATATGTATTTTAGAAAAAAAACCTTGATAATTTTTATAAACAAAAAAGGATAAACATCATTGCAGAATAATTTTATGTGCTATGTTCGTACACCCTGTATAATATTCTTCAATTGTCTTAAAAGGCACTGTAATAAATATAAAATATATTAATAATTCATGAGTTGCTGCTTTAATTTACATTTAATGGTCAGTTGACCTAGTTACATAAACATTATCACTGTTATTAGATCTAATTAAAAGAGGATTTCAGTTGGGTAAGCTGTTTCTGAAACGTATTTTTAGGTACCTTAACCCACTGTAATTAAGAATGAAACTATGTACCTACATACTGAATAATATTACCTAAGAACGTACCCTAAAGACCATGACAAATACTAGTATACAGGGTGTTCTTTTAGACATCTCAGAAAATAAAACTGAAGCAATTATCTAAAAAGAATGACAAATTTTTGTCTTATATCCACGTACTTTTATAATTTAGTCCGGGAGATAGCGCTATAGTTTAGCAAGTCATTTTATACCGGCTCAAAACTTAAAAATAATAGTTTTCCCCTAACACATAACAGCTCCGAACGTCAGCTGCTCCGATGGTAGTGGAGCTAAAGGAGGCAGCATGAAAGAAAGTGGTGTTATTTATATTAAATTAATATTATACTTATTGAATTCAAAGAATAAGATAATTTGAATGTTAAAAAATAAAAAAATCGTCGTCAGCTGATTGTTTGTGGGTGTAAAGATCGTCAGTTTATTTTCCAGAGACTATGCAACGTTCAGATGCATTGAGCGCGCAAAATGTTTATCACGCTGACTGACGGTCTTACCCCCGTCAAAAATACAGCTGACGATTTTCTTTATTATTTTAAAAGTATAAAAATTTGGATGTATAAATTTCATAAGGTATAAAATAAATTTGTTTGTCAAATTGTCAATGAGGTTCATACACGTGACTGACGTATAACTCCCCCTCGTTAATACAGCTGACGATTATTTTATTAAAAAATGTGATTGAAACAATAATTTAATACATTTTTGCTCGGTATAAAAATCATCCAAGCAGATTTTTTTCCAGTTCGGAGCTGTTATGTGTTAGGGGAAAACTATTATTTTTATGTTTTTCAGCCGGTATAAAATGACTTGCTCAACTATAGCGCTACCTCCCGGACTAATTGGAGTGATAGGGGTAGGATTTGAGACGATGTGAAATGCAAATATTCCTATATATTTATAATGGGGGGTGCTGGTAAATTTGAAAAGTCTATTAGGATTAAATCGTTATTTTTGCGAAGCTGTTTCAAATTCCTTCAGGAACTCAAAAATTCTGGGGTAATAAGATTTTTAGTTACAATTCTGGAGTAGTAAAATACTGCATTGGATAATTTTGAAGAATATCCACTATTTACTAGTTACCTAAATTACAGGTCTGTTTTAGCTACAAAAAATTGTATTTTCTTATTCGTTTCTAGATATTTTCACCTTCACATTCATTTTATTATTCTAATTTTTTCCTACTTCTTTTTTCACTGTGGATTCTTTCGATGATGGGGACGATTAATGTAATTCCATTCTTAAGTACAGTCAAATTTCGATAACTCGAACATCAGTAAGGTAAATTTTTGATAACTCGAACTCTCGAATATCTTGAGAACTCAAAGGTAATAATTGACACCAACTTCAACTTATCTAAGTTGGCACCAAATTATTAAAATAAAATTTATAATGAATTACATTTCTGTAAATTAATTATCCAAACCTACCAATTTAGATTTATCAATGACTGCAGGCAGCCCTTTTTTACCTACTACTAGAAAATGTTTACCAGAAGAAGAAACTTCTTGTTTATTTACTAATTGTAGACATTCTTGTTTGTTTACGTTTTCCGTCACTAACGTACAACAAACAGAATGCGCTGCTAATAAGTACACGCAATGGGTTTTCCTATTAATGTTTCACACTCTCTAACGTTATACTTCCTCGATGTTAAGAGCTGTGTTAACAACTGTCTAACAGCATCCTCAATCTCGAACATTTATGAACGATAATCGACGTTGAAAGAAGTGATTTTTATCTTAATTGGATATCCATGAACAATAATCATATCGTTTTAGTATTAGATAAACGCTTTAACTACCCTCATGAAGGTGGATAACATGAAGGAAGTCACAGTAACTGAATTTGACTGAAATTGTAGAATTTTTCTAAATAAAAATTGTAATGTAATATTTTATTTGCACAATCAAAAAAATTAACGATCTTATGTATTAGTCTTGCATTCGAGCTCATGTAAAGCAATATTTTTTTGTTAATGTTAATTCTTTTTGTTTGTTAATTTTTATAAAACCTTCAAGTTTAATTGGAAGCTTTCTTTATTCATTTAAAATGAAATCGTCATACATTGCAAGCATACATAAATATGCATCTAGCATGGGCATCTAGCAGAATAAATTAATTAATTAATTATTTTATTAGTACTACTGTTATATGTTTGTGTAAACTACGTCGCAATTAGCATTTGAATTGCCCTAGAGAAAGTGATAAGAAAGTTACCTTTGAATTGGTTAAATCGTACAATTAAAGTACACAACAATTTCACTAATTGTGTGTAAATTTCGTTTTTATGTTTGTTTGCTTTTTCTCTTTTTCGTTTTCTTTAATTTTAAATAAGAAAATCAATAGAAACGTTAGGGAATTTTTGTCAAATGGAAATCTTGCCCACAACACTCTTTTATGGATTCCTGATAGTAAATTTTTTTATGAATGTGAAATTCACAACTTTTAATGACCAAATAGACTTTAAATACAGTTTTTTATTAATTGGCCAATTTTATGTCACAAATGCATTTTTTTTTATTAATATTATAACATTTAAAACCAGAACTTTTACTCTAACGCAAAGCAATAGTATCTATTGATGTGTCATATGACACCCACATGTTTGATTAACATATAAAGAAAGACAAGTGTGTCAGTGTTCGTTATTAAGAAAGCAGGTGACCGTTCGTACCTATACTACAAGGTCCTTTCGTTACGAGTTTGGTGTTGTTTTTAGCACGCCATTTGTGGGCAATTTTGCCTCGCATTTCCTTTTAAATACATAAACTAGCTTTACAATACGTTACAAGAAACGAGCTTGCTCTTAAAAGCATTTAATTGAAACTTATTTATAGTATGGTATAGTGCAGGCGAGATCGTTATTCCAACAATTAAAATTCCTCGTAAGTGGATGTAAAATAAGAGGCATGATGGTTTAGTTTAATACACGGCACGTGTACCAACTTCTTGTACACAATTTAAGTGTGTTTACGATTGATACACTCAAAATGTTTTAATGTGCGAACAAATGATGACTTAATTATTTGTTTACTCTTTTGCGTAATTTTAAAAATAGGAAAACGTGGTGCAAAGGATTATTATAGAAAATGTATACGTGAGGTTCTTGGTAAAAGCTACTTTTGGAAATACTTCATAGGAGGGTTATAGAAATTTCGGCACATTCCCTTGGAGGGGTTAAAATAGAGCTTATTTGGGATCGATATTGTTATGTGGTACTCTAGTCAAAAAAATTAAAACTACGTAGGTATTTGCATAATTAATTTATTAAGTTAGGGCGTAAAAAATGGCAGGGGCTTTGAGACAATTAGGGTGAACGATAGCGGTCATCCGCTACACTACCCGAACCGTAACAAAACGTAACTTTATTTGTTAAAAATCGGCATCAAAAAAAAAATTCAATTATCCCAAAAACTGACAGTTTTCAACAAGGGTCCAACATGATAAAATCGTTCTAAAATGAGGTGTAGGTACTTAAATCTCTCCAGGGGAATGTATCGAATTTTATGGAACCCTGTATAGTAATAATACGCATAAGAAAGGTGTCTGTACAAACAATAGATTCAAATTAACGTCTATTGAATTGAATCATTAACTATTTAAAAACCTAAAAGGTTTTCACGAATTAGTTGAAAAGTAATAGAAGGATGACCATTAAGACGTCTTTTGAAAAATATAAGTAAGGATGCTCAAAAAGGTCAGTATATTGTATTCACTGCTTATTAATTACATGTAGTTTTCTTCTTACAAAAAGGTACATCATTAATAAAAATTAGAAATTAATTTAAGAGCTCGTGAGATTTTACAATAGGACATTAAAATATTACACTGAAGTACCAAAATTTGATCTCCTCGCAAGCAATTCAATAAATGAGAGTGAGAGACACCTTATGGCGTATAGGTAAACTCCAAATATATTCTAAAGTAAAACAATAATATATGCTGTTTATAACTTTCTCAATTAAGAATTCTCAAAACGTTGCTGATTAATTCAATTCCTTCATGCACCGTAAAATTTTACACTTTTGCCTCGGTTATTAATTCTAGAACTTCTTTAATCAAGTAGAGACGCACTTATACAAGTAAGTACGTTACAAGCGTGTGGCCAATAAAAAAAAACGTGAATAATCTTCTCTAAAATGTAGGTCACAATCCAAAGTTACCAATTTCAAGAGACTTTCCATCCTTGTGGTACGTACAGTCCACGTAACAATCAGGTTTGTACAGAGTTTGGTTCATTGCTTGTGTAATATTATTATTTTCAACGACTTGGTAGTTATTTGGTATGCATTCATATGTCAAAGAAGTATTTACAGGTAGGTAAATATTATATAAGAGAGTGGCGACTCGTGTGTGTAAATGTCAACCAAAATACAAAAGAAAATAATATTCAAGGAAAAATTCGTCCTTCGCTGCTTCCATAAAAAGTTATGAAAATATTCGTCATTGACTTCTAAAATGAAGACTGGAAAAACTTTGGCGTTTGTTGTAGAACGAACAAAATTGCTCAAACCCCAACCCCAAAACACGACACTAGTTGTCCAAAGCACTTTTCGGTAACAAGGTTACTTTCTTCAGGGACTGAAGTGAACTAAACCTAAACGAGAACTAATCCTAATATATACTGATAGTTGTTAAGGTTCAGTGAAATTGGTTCAGCGGTAATAGTGATGATGTTCAATGGACCTTGACAATAACAAAAAATAAAAATTAAACTAGATTAAATAGCGGAGATCCAGGGATAGAACCCTTGTGATTGTTAAGTAAAATTTGGTTATTTTTACAAATGTACCTATAAACAAAACTATCTAGTAAACAATTATTTCTAACTTCTTTAACTAATTTAAGATTATTAATATTAATTTTATGTTCTTCAGTAAGAATATGTTGGGCAACACTAGATTTTTCGGCTCTACCAAACCGTGCGTGAGCTAAATGCTCCTTGAACCTAGTTTGGATCGAGCGTCTAGTTTGTCCAATATATTTTTTACTACAGCCATTACAGCTAATTTTATATATCCCCGACTTTTCTAAGAAAGGAATTTTATCCTTGGGGTTACCGAGGAGAGTTAGAAGGTAGTTACCACTTGAACTGTAGGCAATGCGAAAACCAAGTTTACGAAAAATGCCTTCGAATCCTCGAGTAAAACTTGGCTTGTATGGCATAGTAATAAACTTAGTCTTACTGGTATCTGTTTGAAAAGTCGAAGATCTTGAAACGGAATTCTTAAATTTTTTATTATTAACTTACTTATCAATGATGTTATCTACTATTGTAACCATTGTCAATCGCAATTTTCTTAATTGTATAGAGTTCCTTACGATATCTACTTTTACTAAGAGGAAAACTAAGCAATCTATGTACAAGAAAATTAAAACTAGCCATTTTTATGTTGAACGCAATGATTAGAGTCGTTGGTTATAAATCTAGAGGTATTAGTGGGTTTTTTATATTTTTTGTTCGTTCTACAACAACCGCCAAAGTTTTTCCAGTCTTCATTACTAGATAGTTTTGAAAGTTTATATATTTGTAAAAATAACCAAATTTTAAATATGATATCGATGAGGCGTTAATTTCTTGTAACTCCATAATTCACAAAAACACGAGAAAGGTTACAAAACTTTTATTAATAACATAATAATTAATTCAATACCATGATATAATTATTGTGTTATTAATAAAAGTTTTGTAACCTTTCTCGTGTTTTTGTGAAACCAAATTTTACTTAACAATGACAAGGGTCCTATCCCTGGATCTCCGCTATTTAATCTAGTTTAATTATTTTTTGTTATTGTCAAGGTCCATTGAACATCATCACTATTACCGCTGAACCGTGTTCAATGAACCTTAACAACTTTCAGTATATATTAGGATTAGTTCTCGTTTAGGTTTAGTTCACTTCAGTCCCTGAAGAAGGTAACCTTGTTACCGAAAAGTGCTTCGGACAACAAAAGTGTCGTGTTTTGGCGTTGGGGTTTGAGCTATTTTGTTCGTTCTCATTGACTTCTGTCATGTTGCAATCAGGATTGCTTTTGAATGTCAGGCAACAGGGAAAATGATACGTTTTCACAACTCTTTTCCCAAAACCACTAATACAAACCAAATGTGCACTTTTCATAAACTAATGGAGCATTCCACATTTTTAACTATTTTACAACAATGATATATATCCCTCTCTTTATTCCTGGCTCTGCTTCTAATTTTATGCCTCCATCTATCCCTATATGTATCAAAGCTTTATCTCCTTTTCTTTATGGATTTCTATAGCGCCTTTTGGTCCTGTACTCTAATATGCAAAAGGTACCTACCACTATCTTTCTACATTTCCTTTCCATGTAATTTTCATAAATATTTTATTACCCCCTTCGTTCCTATTTAGTACTTGGTACCTACATTTATCAAAAGTATCATATTCTTCCACTTTTTGAGAAGCACAAAATACGAGCACGTTTGTGTTTTCTATTTTAAAAAGAATAGGGGATGAGTACGTGTACGTGCCCTTTTTGACCTTATGCAATAGCCGCCACTGAAATATATAAGTACTCGTACTCACACTTACATAAATACACAGACACTCTCACACACACATACTTTAGATACTTTTGTTTGTTTTGTGATGCGAATCTTAGGCCGTTTTCTGACTTGTCGGTGTAGCAGCGGTGCGGTACCGAAGTGGTTGGTACCGAAACGATTCCGCGTTGCTTGCATTTACACATCTATCGGTATGTTTTCGGCATAAAACGGAGCAGAACCGCTTGTACCGTCACAAGAAGATGTCGTCCTCCTTGAGTGATGGAGATATTGTATGATGTCTCATGCAGTAATCCCGAGCGGCCACTGGACGTTTCTACCGCGATGCAGTATACCGAACCGATATCACTCCTCTACCGCACGTGCCGCACAAGTCAGGAAGACCGTATTGAAATATAGGTGCTCAGTAAGCATTCGGTACCGCGTATACCGAGCATACCGATACCGCACCGCTGCTACACCGACAAGTCAGAAAGCGGCCTTAAACCGGTTAAAAGTACCGCACGTAAGGCTTTCTTCTCGAGCTCTTGGTTTTCATTTAAAAAATGCTACACCGCCGGGCAAATTCATCTTCTGCCAAGGAATAATATTTCTTGAATCTCATCATAATTTTCAAGGAGTGCTCGTCGTTGTTGTAGGTCTTTTATCCATACGACACTCGGTGCAAAACTGAAGCAATTTATCATTCTCTATTTTATTGTTGTGGCAAGTAGGCAAGAGACTTAATAAAATTAATGTCTGTTTGTCAAAAGCAACTTTGGTAACTATTTTAACATTATACGTGCCTAGTTTTTAAAAATTCATCGAAGAAAACTTGGGAAAAAATGCCCCCCTATAAGCAAAAAATCCTTGGAATATTATTTTATTAAACGAGATTTAACTTCTATGAAGAATAGTGATAAAACAGACACAAAAATTCGCTCCCAGAGGGTAGTCCCTACAAATTAGTAAAAAAATTGACTGTTACCTGTAAGCAAACTTAATTGACGGTAAATAAAAATAAAGTAAATTTTAATGATAAGTATTTTTTAACGGCTTTTATCTATAAATGAAATTTTAACCACAATTTCTCTGTAATATGAGAAGTCTATCACATTTTTCTACCTGCTTCAAAATTGATGTCAGGTGTAGGTAGGGTGCATTTAAACTGGTTGAAGGCATTTGTCAAAAGGGTGGCCATTATTTTCACCACGATTCCACTAGCCCCAGTATACTGGACCAATCAATTTTTAATCGCCCCTGTCCGTCTACCTGGAAAGTATAGGTACGGGGCCCAGGACCAGTTGGAAACCGGTAGAATAACTTCCTGGTCTTATAATCCGCCTGATGCTGACACTGTTGAAAGTAATATATTATTTTTCTTGTGGAACGGTGCCTTTATTATTGTGAAACATTTTACAGAAACTACCTACCTAACTAACATTCATTTCAACTTTGGTCGCACATACCTTTTCGAGTATTAAATTGAAGTGTCAAACGTAGAAGAAAATAAATGTAAAAACTTCGACTTTAATAACGGCATGAGCTGCATTTTATAATGCAATGTTGAATGTACCTAAACGTGTTCGTTATTTCTTGAAGTCAAAGCAACAAAATAAGTATTTAAAATGCCATAATACAGTAAGACCGGTTCGAAGCCATAATAAATTAACTTAAAAATGTTCTCCCAAGAAATAGTGAGTACTGTCTACTGTCCAACTACGTCTAGAAACATAAAATACAAGAAGGTATTGCCACACAAAGCTGTCTTTCCAATAATCTCGAGCTTGGGCATTTTATTTTATTTTTCTGTCTGAGTCAGAGACCAAACAAGGCCTCGTGTTTCTTTACAGCAATAATTAAGTCAAAACTTATTGGAGAACAAAAATTACTTTTATTTAATCCCATTATCTCTTAAATATGTAGAAAACTGTAATGGAGTGAGAAATTATTTTAACCTTTTGGATTGTTTCAGCCTTTATTTTATGGAAAAACATTTTACACAATTATAAAAATAATAACTAGTTAGGTATATGTCTTCTGGAGACGCCCATGTTGGGCGAAACAATTCTAAAGAATATAAAAAATGGAATAAAACGCCTTATAACACTACAAACAATATTTATTGGATTAACCAAATGTATACATTTCGACTACGAAGTAGTCATTTTCAATGGTAAATTACAATAAAATTAAGAGAAGATTATGAATAAATCTAAAAACTACCTCTAGCTTATTGAAGAATATCGAAAAGGGGGTTGTTAGTGAACGGTAGATCCCAATTCATCAGGGAATTTCTGTATTTATGAATGTAAATGCACTCATAAACTTTTAGGTCGGTGTAATTGTGACAAAGTTTTAATAATTCGATGTTATGGTCTATAGCATGTCCCGTGTTTAAGGCATGGTATGCGACTGCTGATTTTTCGGCATTATTCTTTACAGATGTGTCGAAATGTATACATTTGGTTAATCCAATAAATATTGTTTGTAGTGTTATAAGGCGTTTTATTCCATTTTTTATATTATTCACACTACAAGTCACTCGGTACCTTTATTAATTCTAAAGTAATTAAATATATAAATGAAAGAAGTAAATATTAGTTATTATTTTTATAATTTATTTATTTAACATATCAACGGACTTAATAGTCCTTTATAAAATAAAATAATTACAATGTAGGAGATGCATCAAGTAGCTGGCATCAAACAAAACAAACAAAAAAAAAAAAACTTCGTTATAATATATCTTCAAAGATAAATAAAAATAGATTTACGTAATTCTCTTTTAAATAAATGAATAGACCTAGTATCCATAATATCCGGAATATCACGTCTATCATTACAAATTTTCATGGATCTAAATAACGATGATAGCTCAATTAATTTATTATTAATAACTGGTAATAAGAATTGGGACGTATCTCTTAAAATCCTAGTAGGAACTTTAAACTTTATCATTGATAACAAGAAATTAGAATCAACTAATCCGTGTAAAATCTTAAACAGAAATAGTAAATCAGAATATTGCCTAAAACTATTCAATGTACAGATTCTAAGTTCAACAGCAATTTCTGAATAATCATGAGAAAATCTATGTATTGTTCTACCCATTTTAAAAGAAATTAATTTAAAAAATCTGTGTTGTATATGTTCCAATCTATTAGAATCAGTTGCTGTGTATGGGGACCATATTAGAGAACCATATATCAGTTGCGATCGAACTAAAGAATTATATAGTGCTATTAAAGTAGCTGGATTAGTAAATTCTTTGGATTTTCTCCATATGAAAAATAACATTTTAGTAGCTTTACTTGTAATGTAATTAATATGAAATGAAAATGTATATTTACTGTCAAAGAAAATTCCTAAATCTTTAATAGTAGTTACTCTTTTAACTAACGAAGAGTTACATAAATAATAATTGTATTCATTATAATAATATCTAAAAAAAGTAATTGTTACACATTTCTCAAAGCTAAAAGTAAGTCCATTCCTACTACACCAATCTGAGACATTATCAAGATCATGTTGCATATTAAGATAGTCACTATACGAGGTGATAGAGAAAATAATTTCATATCATCAGCATATAATAAAATCTCAGCAAATTTTAATACAGAAACAATATCATTGATAAATATTATAAAGTAAAGGGGTCCAGTGTGAGTACCTTGAGGTACTCCAGAGACCGTTTTGTATTCAGCCGAGACATAGCCCTTATACTTAACAGAGTATCTTCTGTCAATTAAGAATGAAGATACCCAATCAAGCAAAGGTCCAATAATACCATAAGCTCTAAGTTTCTTGATTAATAACTGATGATTAATTAAGTCAAACGCGGAAGCAAGATCAGTGTAGATAGAATCAACCTGAACAGAATTAAGAAAATTTCTAATAATATATTCACTATAGCTAACCAAATTAGTCATGGTAGACTTTCTCATTACAAATCCATGTTTTTGATGAATAACAAGTTTGTTAAAATATCTTGATAGTTTCTCAAAAACAAGAGTATCAAATATTTTTGAAAAGATTGATAACTTAGAAATTGGTCTATAATTTCGAATATTATGTCTATCACCTTTCTTAGAAATAGGTGTAACATAAGATTTTTTTCATATATCCGGAAGGCAACCCTGTCTTAATGAATCGTTAAATAAAGAAGTAATAATTGGTGTTAGGCGGCTTACAAGATTCTTAATAAAAAAGACAGGAATACCATCCGGACCAGGTGATAATTTCAATGATAGACTGTCAATAACCTTTCTAACTTCAAGTTCAGTAAAAACCAAGGTATTCATTGATAGTGAAGTTTGAATATGAGAACAATCGAATTTTATACCAGAAAGAATTTTATGTATTGAGGAAAAATTATTTGCGAACAAATCAACAATTTCATTGCCATTGTTAGCTTCAAAATTATCTAAATACATATTACAAGGTAGAGTGGAGTTAGAGAAATTATTAGCATATGTCCAAAATCTAGATGAATCTTTTAATATATCCTCTTGTATACTCATTATAAATTTTTTATATAAGACTCTATTCAATTTTTTACATTCTGTTCTAAGTGAATTAAATACATTATTATAATATTCAATATTAGTCCTTTTCCACATTAAATGAGAATGTTTCTTTCTACTTATTAAACTAATTAGTTCTCTATTGAACCATGAAGGATACTTATTCAGATTAACATTAATAGTTGGAACCTCTATGCAGATGACGTCATAAAGCTTTGTATAAAACTTATCAACTTTAATCGAAATTGAAATATCATCAAGTAAGAAAGACCAATCCAAATTTGTATATTGTATAATTGTGTAATTTAATCTATTCACCCCAGCAGAAAATAATATTATTTGTGAATTAAATTGCTTTTCTTATTATTAAAGAAATTCAGTTTGCATTTTCTGGTAGCTGGACGATATAAATTGTTGTTATCTTCATACGTGCATGTACATCAACATACAAGTCTGCATTAAAGATTTGTTTTGTATTTTACTAACTTAATCGCGTTGGCAGCTGATAAAGGTCTCTTATTCAGACAGACGCAAAGCTGAACTCTGGCACTGTTGAAGGTACCTACATCTGCTACCATGCAAATTTATCATCATATACATACATGTACGCATCCTATTTTAAAACAAACTTGAAGTATTCAGGGAGTCTCCCAATTGCACCAACGAAACTGAATGGTATTAAAAAATTCGACTTATCGAAGTTGGCGCTAAATATTATTTTCGAGTTTCAAGATATTCTAAAATAGTAAAAAAAGTTCGAAGCATTTGTCATAATTGATGATATTTCCAACCAATTTGGTTTGGCTTATCGACGTTCGAGTTATCAAAGTTTGACTGTACCTACATGTGTTTTATTACCTAGGTTAAAGAGAAGAATTATGTATAATATGTATGTATGTATGTGATACTTTTTATACACAAATTAACAAATTTATTTAAGAATTTTAACAATTATTTCGATGAAGAATTATCCTAAAAGGTCCTTGGTTGATCTTGTTTTTAATGTTAAATTTCCATTTATGTAGTTTGGACAATGTAGAGAAGGCAATGAAAAATTCATCTGTTTAGTTTCAATCACAGTCAATGTGCTAGTTCTCGACCAGTTAACAGAAAAACCAACTTAGGATATTATAAAAATTAAAATACTGACCCAACAATAATTTCTTCCAATTTTTTACTTTCTTAAACTAATTAATAACGCTTTTTTGTATGATTTTCTTGCCTTATAGGACGTTTTAGATAAATACTAATTTTTATATATTTATAAAAAGTACACTTTTAGCTAGATCTCGACAACACCGTATAATTCTCGACCACTTTTGTCCCAGTTCTCGACCAACTATTATTTAAAAACTACCTATTACATAGATGAACTTTGAAAATACCTAGATAAACATAGTTTTATAACTTTAAACATTAAACTAAAAATAGAAATTTTATAAGCAAAAAAGCTTTGGCAAGCATTAATTTAGATACTAACTCAAAAAAAATTAACTAATTTGTACTAATTGGATAATTTTGGTTGATTTAACTTAGCTAATGGTCGAGAACTTAGTAGGGTTAAATTAATTGTCGACCAACAATGTTTACTAAAAGTTTTTCATATTTTATAAATGGAAAAAAGTGGTCGCAAACTAAAAATTAGAAAATTACATGTTTTGTGATTATATTTTGGTAAATAATGATACAACAACTGTTTTAAAAATGTTAAATTGGGGAAAGTGTAATGGTCGTCAAACTTCAATTCTCGACCACACGGTCGAGAACTAAAAAGAGCACTATTTTAAAATCTAGTTCGCGACCACTCAATATTTAATAAGAACATTCATTTTTTCCCATTTTTTTTCTTTAAAACCTTATTATTAGACCCCCTAAACTACCTAAAACAAAAATATATTAATTTGGTTAGATTAATGAACTTTTACTTATTATTTTACTATTATTTTGCACTTCTACTGGAATGTCTCTTTGATAATGACCTATCGGTCGAAACAATTGTAACAGTTTTTTGGAATTAGAGTTGAAACAAAAAGTTATATAGTTGTTTTATTTGCCTATTTTACTTACTATTTTCTTTCCTTGGATCACTTAAAACTTTTGCACATAACACAGAAATGATGCTACTACCATGACAGTCACTTGTTATACAAATTTTTTGAGGGCTGTCTTATATCTCATGTGAAGTTTACCGCCAATTTACGATCGGGAAAAATCACCGGAACTTTATTCAATCGGTTTAAGCGCCAAATATGATTGACTTTCTTATTATTTGCACTTAAACGCTAAAGTGGTCGAGAATTAGCATAAGGTCGCTAACTAGCGCATTGACCTATTATTATTCTACCTTTGATTTTAAGAGGGTGTTAGACTTCCGATTTCTCCACTTTGGTTTTGATTCCATCTCAATATCTTTTAATATAATTTTGACGTAAACAACTCCAATTTTTTTTTCATGTAAGTCTATTAACTTTCCATCGATATCCAGTAGGTATGTTATAAACTCTTTTCTTTTGGCCAAAGAAATAAATCCGTTCACTTTATTTTGTCACGAATTTTGTCATGAAAACGATTGTGCTTAGTTTTGACGAAATTAAAAATTTTCTTTGACCTAAAATCTTAACTCAGTTTTTGGGTCTCATTGGAGTTGTTTAGAATATTCTTGATCAGTTTCCATTTATCGATAGTTGTGGTGTTTGAAGTGATATTTTCATCAGCTCTTTTGTCAATGACACAAATTTGTTTTTCATTTTTTTACGTATTTTTTTAACAGGACCAAACCACACTATTTAAAAGCCGCATTTCTTTATTACCACATATTCGAAAATAAATTCATGAGTTATGTTAGAGTCATAAAACCTTGGATGTGTTCCCAAAAATAAATGGTAATAAAATCATTATAGTTTCTTTCTTTACGAACATTATATATAAGTATTTCGAATAAGCTATTATGCTTTAAAAGTAGCTACTAAATTCGTGATTCTGCTGCCTAAATTTCCCAATAAAGATTTCGTGCAATTCTAGCGTACCCATACCACCTAATGATTCTTAAATAATCTTTCAAACCTTTTGGCACCATTCTGTTCTTCTATCCAAGGTGAGCAAGTCAGGAATAGCCTCCTGCATCAATATGTGGGTATTGGTACTACAGCGAGTAGCATCAAAATCATTTTATGACCTAACCATATCAACAAAACAACACATATAGGTACACGTTGATACCATCAGTTGCTACCGTTGTCATTGTTGTATAATATTTATCTACTACAAGAAAAGATTAACATTAATGAATGAAGCTATGGTTTTATATCCTGTTACATAATTTGAAAACCCATTATTTTTTTGAAGAGATAGGATCAAATGTAGTGTAGGTACTTTATCATTTATTACGTAGTATTTTCTGGCGTTTGAATGGTTTTGTAGATTGTATTTCCAGAATTACGTATTTTTGTAAATATACATATATGTCCGTGAGGTATCCAGTCTGTAGTTGTTCTATTCTATTTTTGGTAGTAAATAAGGCGTAGGTGAAGCTGCTATTTTTAGTGATGCAGCTTACCTACCTAGAGACAATTTAGGTTTACATAATCAACAAATTAATTGCACAGAATTTAAGTGAAAATTTAAAATGTTAATTTACCTACACAAGGAATTACACACCAGTGCTATATTGACACACATTAATTAAATTTAACATAGGTATAAAAGTATTTACTTATGTAAAAAAATACATAACAAAATATTGTAAAAGCTACTTTTGTTTATTAAAATCGTAAATATTACCAAAAAAACGCTAAGATCGTTTAAGTAGTACTACTACACTGGTGACATAAGTTACTGCAGTGGGAGTTAGATATGCTACTAAAATATGCAAATAGAGTCTTATTAATGAATGCCATTAACAAGGCATTTGACTAAGATTTCTTGTTTCACAAATAGCACTTAAAAGTTTGAAAAAATAGCCACCCAATACTTCTATGAAAACATGTGTAATGTTAACTGTAATGTGCGTAGGTCTAAATACTTCTAACTTCCGGCATACAAAATTATGTCAGTATCACAAGTTATTAGTATTCAAAGCTAATACGTTTACATATTATAATTAGAAAAATTGGTGTTTGAGGAATATACCTACATAAAATATCTATGTAGGTATATTGAATTCATAACACGTTATTTTTATATGAATACCGACACCAACGCCACTGCAGAATTTATTTATTTTATAATTTGTACCTAATCGTTTGTGTACAATTGAAGGCACAATTTAACATTAAAATTTACGGTTCTTATTTATTTCAGTACTTCATACAAGTTAAAATAATATCAAGCCAGAATATCGCCATCTAGTGTTCTTAAATATTTACTTCTACATTGTACTATCTATTTCATTTATTTATTCATTCTTTAGCAATAAATATCAGTAGGTACACGACTAAATGCTTCCTATAATTAAATATTATTACTAATAGCGTGCTGATGAGAACTAATAATAAGTTCGAAGCATCAAAATTTAGTCTATTTAAGTTAACTTTAAGACATTGTATACTCATTCAATTAACTGTTATTATTTCTTACAGGATGTGGTGGACGATTACGGGTAATTTCGGAAACATCCTGCCAATAGACTGGTCGAAATCCTGTGCCCGGAAACTACACATGCCCGCCCTTAATTTAAATGAAAACAAGGTAAATTGTTTGTTATAATTTTACAGTACGCCCACCTCGTACAGTTATTTAGCAATTA
Source organism: Agrilus mali (assembly GCA_029378335.1). Taxonomy (NCBI): domain Eukaryota; kingdom Metazoa; phylum Arthropoda; class Insecta; order Coleoptera; family Buprestidae; genus Agrilus; species Agrilus mali. The sequence continues at coordinate 17,421,967 of CM055657.1, forward strand.
CGTTTCTTGAGATCCACCATAAAAGGTTAGACAAACTAATACATCTCTATTGAGACATTTCCATAATGGACTAGCGAGTTGAATAAGTTGACAGTGATAACCCATCAACATTTGGCTGACCACGTTGTGAATGTAAATGAAGTTTTATATAGGTACTTCGCATATCTTGACGAAATAGCATTATGATTACGTCTTCTTTTTAAAGATAAACACCAAATGGCTCAATTTGTAAATAGTAAGATTCCTTTTAAGAACACATACTCCCAGTGGATACTTACAATTAGCCAAATTATTTATACCATATTAACTGTAGCTACATAAAAAAACTAATAGTCCGCCTAGGCGGAATTGGAACTAGCAATAGGTATTTAAAAGCTCATTAGTTTACCAATTTATTTTAACATTATAATCGATACAACATGCTCCATTCAACTAAATGACTATCAATTACTGTATACAGATCTACGTATGGATTTATACCATCTCATTTTCTCGCACAGTTATAATTTAAGAAGATTACGCCCACAGCTTCATTCTATCATGTCGGCTCTATCAGTCGCATTTCCGAGTTAATAACAATGCTGTACTTATTAGCCTTGAAGTACAATAAACCGAGCAACAAAAAGAAATTGTCGAACCAGTTAAGGCTGTGATTCATGTTAAATTGGTCACATCATCTCATACTATTTTTTATCAGAATAATAATGAATGTGACTATAAGAGAGATTATTGTATATTTATAACATTATAAAGCCGCACATTACTGAAATTGTACCACACTAATCATACCTAAATCTATTTAAAAACGGGTCAGCTATTTTAAAACTATAAGACAATATTAAGGCAAACTGATGATTTCAATAAGAATAAAGTTATTAAATATGAAAGGAAAATGGGAACTTTTCAGGTTAAACTTTAATCTCTCGATTGTAATTGAGATTTTCGTAATATTTAAAAATTATCAGCGAATTTAATTAAAAAAGAGTTATTTGTGGTGCTCCATTTTCATTGAATCAACATTTTTTACAACTCAATCATTTTACGTAGAAACTACAATATCACAACTATGGTGTTTACAATTAATTGGTTCATTTTATGAGTCATCTAATTTCCGCATGCGTTGCTTCGTTTAAGTACTTTAAATTCCAGAAACAAAATAAGTACTCAAAATGCGCAGTACTGTTTTAAACCTTAATGAGATTAATTAGATTGGAATGCAGCTTAAATGGCAGATGATGATGGCGCAATCATTAACACAGCACTCGCATCACATTTCATGTTTATTACAAAAAAAAAAACGAAAATGTAGAGATGTCTATTGCCTACCTAAACTCTAAATTTAAAAATAGAAATAGTATCAATATATTAACCAAAACTGGCTTATTTAATTGTTTCAGAATGGAGATACTACTGACGATGATTTAGAGCTGAGTTCTGAGGATGAAGCAGTTGCCAATGATTTAGATATGCACGCCCTTATCCTTGGAGGTTTGCATCAGGAACAAGAACCTTTGAAAACGGCTGATGAAGTAATACAAGAAATAGACGACATGATGCAAGAAGACGACGTTTCGTTCGACCGATCACCAGATTCAAGGGATTATTACTACGAAAATAACGAAGCTCTTGAAAAAGCTAAAGAAGTTCTTAGTTCACCTCTTTATGAAGATAGTAAGTATGTTCTTATAGGTATGCCCGTTTACAGATTTTTTCTGACATCAAACTAAAAGCTCTTCAAACTAAGATGTTCCTTATTAATGTGACATTTACGTCCCTTTGTTAAATGTTAATAATTATTTCTCGACGTGTTCTGACAATTATTGCAAAGAAAGGCTTATATGGTGGACTTAGCAAGCCTTAAGTCGTTGACTGTTATATGATAGGGCTGATTACAAAGCATGAAGCGATGACGTGCTTTTCTCCTTTTATATCGTTTCCTTTCGCACTACTTCTCTTTCTGTCTAATCTGAATGTCTTACAATATCTGCTTACTCAACATTTGCATTATAATGTTTAAAAGTTTACAAGAGCATAACATTGAAATACATCTGAAAAGATGAAACAAAATGAATATTAATAAATGTCTTCTTTATTTTGTTGCAGAATTACGGGATCTCAGTTTAACCCAACTAAATGAATTGTATATGGAATTAGAAGTGTTAATACGAGAATTTTCCGAAACATTAATTGCCGAATTGGCACTCAGGGATGAATTAGAATACGAAAAAGAATTAAAGAACACTTTTATATCCCTCCTACTTGCCGTTCAAAATAAAAGGAGACAGCACCATGTCGAAAAAAAAAGAAGTTCTAAAGGAAGCTCTACCCGTTCATCCAATGGATTGGATGCTAAGGTAACTACCAAAATAATTAACTGTTAAAAAATGTTACTTTATAATCCTCTTTTTTTCAGTATTTAACAACCGTTATCCCTTACCATTTGGACAGTGGCCCCCCGAATAACCAGACTCTTCAAGTTCTAATCAAAAGTAAGAATGATAAAAAATACAAAACCACTTTTTGTTACATTTGTTGTCTGGTTTTTTTCCAGTTCTAAAGGCCATTAATGAAGATAGTCCAACAGTACCGACGTTACTGACAGATTACATATTAAAAGGTTTGTTAAGTAAATAATACATTCCACACTGACTCATAAACATATAACTTATTCCTTAATTCTGCATTTGCGTTAACTATGTCCCTTTTGTCTACTTTACACAAAATAGTACATCATTAAAAAAGTTTGTTTCAAACATTTTATAATACATAAATAGTCCTTAAGTAACGGTCAAATAACTAGGAAAGTGTAGTAATTAAATTTAATTTGGAAAAGCGAAGTTGATGAGGCAAAAGGGACAAAACAAAAATAATTAGAAAAGCTTAGACCAAGAGAAGTTTTTAAAGTGGTAAGCATATTTGTAAAAACATTGTGTGTATTGTGAGAGTTAAAAATCGTGCATGGTTGGCGATGTGTAAGTGTCATAAATACCAGAGTTGTAATATAATTCGCATGTAGGAAAAAATAACGAAATAGTCGGTACATAGAGTTGATATTGTTATTGTTCACTTCTTACTGTTTTACTTGCACATTTCTTGGTTTCTAAAACTGAAAAACTGACCGTATTTTTTAAATATCTACATAAGTTCATATTAAGTACAACGCACAATTAAAAATTACCAAAATTTGTTTTTAATAAATACAGAAACCAAAGTGTTATCTATACGTATTATTTTAATTTATTAATTAATTGTTTTACTGTTATCACGTCTACGTTATTGCAATTCTGATGTTTAATATTTCAGAAAACTAAATATATAAGTAAGGGCACATTCAAGAAAATCAATAGGTATATAAAATTAACGACTCAAAACGATATCATAAAAAATTCGTTTGTAAATAAAACTAAAATATCAATAAACGAAAAGAAAAAGACAAGATAGTGTTTTGCTCTTGAAATCATAAAAAAATAATATTGTTTTACAAAGGTCTAATCATCCATTTAGCTTCGAAAGGTACAACAAATATTTATTTTAAAGAAAACATTTTATAAAGAACGAATTAAAGTAACAGAATACTTTGTAAGTGTTTGGAGTTAACTATGGCATTATAATTTTAGAAATTGTTCATGAAATAATTATTATGAAAAATTACATTGGAAAAATGCAATAGAAAACGTACCACGTTACATTTAAAGTCAATTATTGAGACCTTCGTATAATATTTTTTTATGGCTTTTATGGGCAAAGAACAGGCCTCGTCCTTTAATGTAAAAACGTATTTTTTTACAAGCTCACTTTATTATTAGGGGGAAGTAGTTATGGATGTGGGAAACGTATTGTAGATTGTCTTCTAATAAGGATTTGTGATATGATAAATGTCCACAGTCATTAATAATTTTCATAAAAATTATTCAATCTACTACAAATTATACTTTTCCAAAATAAGAAAGAACTGATAAGTGTAACTGACATTTGTGCCAATTGGTGAAAAAGTGAACCCTTCAGTATTTTTTTAAAAAATCTGCTGAAATATTAAGCACTGACTAATAAGTACTGTCTCTGTTACCTTAAAGAAATAACAAAGAATATCGTATAAAACTCTGGTGTTAGTCATAAATTCATTATAGTATATTATTAATGTAGTGCTTAGTTTCGTAATCGTTGCAGATATCAGAAACATATACTTCATCTATTGTTTTCATCTTTTAAAGTGTAAGCTATAATCATAATAAGAGTATCGCAGGTCACAGAGAAGAATATGGGGACAAAACATAAAAGCGGTTAGATGCCTAGGTTCTATTGGCCACCTGTACTGTGCACGCTTAAACGTAAGAAGCACAGCCAATAAAGTTTAGGCACCACTCACTTCTCCTCCTAAGAGGACATTTTATGTTCCGTCCTCATATTCCCATGCCTTTATCACAATCACAATAATAAGAGGAAATGTATTAAAATTTTAATTCATAAAATAGATCATTTTTTGTATTGCGATACGTTCAGATAGGTACTTCTATCTTTTGAAATAAGTCGTTCCTCTTATTATGTGTTTGTTTCGACTGTTTTGTGTTAATATTTTCTAAATTATTTAATTAAATTTTCAGTTATATGCCCTTCATAAGGCCAACATTTAGAACAGGCAAGGACAATTAATAAAGCCTTATTATTTATTACCTAATAAAATATTGCTTACGTTAGTTGAATCCTGATGGCTACAAGGATAATTATTTATAATTTTAATGCTCTCGTGATTTCTGTTGTTCCTGTTGCGCGAATTTCATGAACAATAAATATATATGTATGTAAAAATATTTCTTACCGTAATTGACAACAAAAAATTGCTATTCTAGTCTATTATTTAATATAAGTTTAGTGATAATATGTGGAATGAATGTAAATTACGATTTTTCTTTTTTAATTATGTTAGACAAGTCGCGTGTGTGTGTATATACTGCATTTAAGTTTTTAATGAAGTGATATTAACTTATTTTATTATCTAATGATGTAAAATGTTAAATTCTTGCCATATTTTTCACAACCTACCACTCCCTAGGAAATACTGTTTTATGGCTTATAAAATTGATGTCACATGAAATATGTAATTATTGTATTGCCATAAATTCTCACAAATTTACAAACTGTTATGTAGATTTGCAAAAAAATAATATAACAATATTTAAACTACTGGCATTTTATTTATTCCGTCTTAAACTTCAGATGAGGGAGATCGTTCAAATATTAAGGAAACAAACAAGAAAATGAAACACTGTTCTTATTTTATACTGCACTTATTTTGTAAACTTTGATTTCTAATAATAGATACTTCACAATACAAGTCTAGGGTAATTTTATAAAAAAAAAAAAAAAATGTAATCGACTCCCCTTCTGAATACTAGATATTTGTATTTTTGTGACCCCTTAAGGGTATGTACTTATTTATATTTAAACTTTGTTAATAAAAGGTAACCCATTTTCAAAAAATTTTTACAATATTTGTTTCCCTTCCGTTCCTTCTGTCAGCAAAAATAAAAAAAATAAACTATCCGTCTCCCTACCTTTGTCTACGTAATTCTTTTACGATCCTCGACATTAAGGTAAGTAAATGGACATTAGTAATATTATTAAGGATTATTTTATTATTATTTTTGTTAAATCGCACTAATATTATAAAGGCGAAAGTTTGTGAGTGTGTATGTTTGTTACTTCTACACGTTTAAACGGCTGGAGCGATTTTAATAAAATTTGGTATGCAGTTAGTTGACACCCTGGATTAACACATAGGCTACGTTTTACTGCGGGAAAATATCTTATTCCCATGAGAAAGTCTATGAAAATGAATTCGCGGAATATTATAAATGCGAAAGTAACTCTGTCTGTATGCTACACAATCTCGCCTAAAATTTACAGAACCGATTTAAATGAAATTTGGTACAGAGATAGTCTAGAGCCTGAGAAAGGACATAGGCTACTTTTTAATGCGAAAAAAGGGTTGTAAGGGGTTGAAATAGGAAACTTTGTGCGGAAATTCCGTAATTTTTAAAGATTTTTTAGGCTTTTGATTAGATATAGATATAAATAAATACGACATTCAATGTTTGTAAAAATTTTACTCTAAAGAAGATAAAATTAGCCGATGGAAGGTTTTGTGTAATGACGTCGTCCAAAAAGCTTACGGCCCAGAAAATTAAAATATTGAGGTTTTGTTTATTTGGATTAATAAAAGTATTTGAATACTAAGCTATATAAACTATTTTAAACTATAATTAAAGTATATTAATCTATAATATTATAAATGCGAAAGTAACTGTCTGTCTGTGTGTTACGCAATCACGTCCAAACTACTAAATCGATTTAAATGAGAATTTGGTACAGAGATAGATCAGTAGATATAAAGCTAGAGGCTTTAAACTTATTTTTTAGGCTTTTGATAAGATATAAATACGACATTTAAAGTTTGTAAAAATTTTACCCTAAAGGGGGCAAAAATAAGGAATGAAAGTTTTTGTGTAATGACGTCGACAAAAAGGCTTACGGCCCAGAATATAAAAATATAGAAGGAAACAATTTTGAATGCTGCCGCACGAAGTCGCGGGCATAGCTAGTGGTTTATAAATTTAGATTTGTTATATATAAATTTAGACTTTTTAATTGTGTGCATCCATGAGTTTCAATATTTTCATATTCCTGTATTTTACGATAGGTACTTAGATTAGGAACGAGAACTCATAATTTTCAGCGCTAAGCTGATGCCTTTTTAGGTCTATTGGCACCAGAATCTCAAGTTCGGTAGCACAATATGTAACAAGTAAAAAAATAATAAAAAGAGTTCGTTTTCAAATTATTATTCGTGAAAGTAAAGGTTTTCTTTGCAAAAATTATGCATGAATAAAAATTAGTTATTCTGAACAATAAAACAATTTTTAGAAAAACGCATTTGATATATATATTTCCCGAATAACTTGACTTAACTCAAAAATGTATATCGTTACAGGTTTTAAAGTACAGATAAACGTTACGCTCTACTAAAACGCCACTGTCTAAATAATTTTTCATGCAATTATCGTTGGTTATTGTCGTCACATTTAGTGACATTTTATATTAACAGATGAAGCATATAAAGTATTAGTTAAGTAAATGTAGGTTAAAATTTAATTTGTATTACCTACTTTGTTTTTTAAAATTGTTTTTTTTTTACAAAAAGCTATCGGATAAATGTATTTTACTTATTACTGTAAGTTATAGTAACTAACATTTTCATTTTTAAAAACAAGGTTAGTCAATTATTTTTAATTTCACCATTGTTTTTGTTTTACATCTTCTTCATTTAAAAAGCATTCATTATCATTATTATATTTGCTGTTCGTGCACTAATACACATGTATGCATATGTAAATTAGTTTCTATAAAATTTAACATAGGGGTTTCAAAAAAGTATCATTATGCATTTAAACATGCAAGAAATAATACTTGGGGTATATTTGGGGCCCTATTCAGTTGCTTTGAAGGATTGCAGACCCATGTTACTACGAAATGGGGTGACTTACATTATATGCGTTCGCCAAGACATGGAGGCTCATTTTGTAAAGCCCCACATCGACGACCCTCTTTTTACGTATCTTACATTGGATATAGCCGATATGGAAACTGAAAATATAATTCAATTCTTTCCCAAAGTTCGACAGTTTTTTGACGATGCTTTAGGGAAAGAATGCAAAAGTTTTGGTCCATGGTAATTATGGAAACTCGCGAAGTGCAACGTTGATTTTGGCCTATATTATGTAGAAGTATGGACTTACTTGTAGGTAGATAAACTGAATAATTTAATTTTGGCTGGATTTTTATGAAGATCCGTGAAATTACAAAAAACCTTTATGTCTGAATCAATATTTTTTTGTAAATCCTGGGATCTCTGCAATATACACCCATTCTGGGGCAATTTCAGTTGGTTCCACCCATCTTGTAATTCTACCCTTTATTCAAAACTATTTGAAGAAATTTAATTGTTTTAAACTTTCAGTGAAACGTTAAGGTTCGTAAAAGGATGCCGAAATCGTATCAATCCAAATGAAGGATTTGTAGCACAATTGATCGAGTATGAACCAATTTATCAAGCAAGGCAACAATCAATAGAAAGTGGCCAAGCTTCGTGCGAGTTTCATCGAAATAAAAGAAAGTGAACATCTTAGTGAATCAGTAGAGACCGAGTTACTTCAACCACCACCGAGTCCCTGTAATGATTTTGAAGACGGTGGTTGTTGAAAGTTTAAGTGATATATCAAATATTAAGAGACATTATCACTGATTAAGTAAAAATAAAAATGGAATATTTGTTTTCTTGTTGAAATTCTTATGTTGTTCTTAAGGGGTAAAATTTAGATGTGTTAAATAATACGTATAAGATAATAAATTTAAAAAATTTTTGAAAATTGCTTGACTTTAATAACTCTTAAAATGTAGCTCTTAAAAAATAGGTGCAAAAATTAGTCAGACACCTACATAAATTTTAAAATACATAAACTATTATTTTAAAACAAAAATTTAATTTTATATTTCAAATGTACTTGTTATTCTACTGTCATGGTACATAACAATGTTTATTTAATTATGAGTGTGTAAATTGTAATAATTTATGTATCAATAACGATCTCCAAAACTTTGTATGAACTAAATAATATGATAATTAGGAAAGGAAATAAAATAATAAAGAAAACTTACCCTTTGAACAATAAAGCCACTGATGCAAGACACATAACACAAATCTTCAAAGCACTACAACTTTTTTTCGAATCCTTCGCCTATTTTTTACAAACGACAAACGCCAACCGAAGATAATTTTTTTTTAAATGTACAATAAGTTATTTTTACACCGGAAAATTGTTACTATTCTCTGTATCCGGTGCATTCACCAATTCTGATTATCTATATAATCGACATTTCAAATTCAAATATAAGTACAACAAATGGCTTATTAATTACCTTGTAAATGATGATGTTATTCCCACAATCGCCCAGAAAAGAGTTGCAGCACAAAACTTTCACTCTCTTTAAAATTAAATTAAAACAAGGAAACAAGAAGATGTTTCACAGAAATATATATTGTTTCAATTTTACAATTTTTCAGCAATAATTAACTAAGTGAATTAAAAAGGTTTACGTTCCAACATTTTGCTAAACAGAAACTAACCATTGTCAAAAAACATAAAAACAAAAAAATATAACAATAATAATGTAAATTTAGTTATTAATCAATTTGAATTTGGATACTTTTACTTATCTTTTATATTTTCCCTCTCCTTCCTTTTACAATCCAATATAAATATTTGCTTCTTTATTTTTAAACTTTAGCAATCCAAATTTCCCCTCTTGAAATGATACAATATTGTCGAGACAATAAATATTTTGTAAAACCATCTTTACGTTGTTTCGTTTTAATTTTATTTAATTAACACATTTCAGAAATACTGCCCCACTGAAAGTTTTGTTTCTTTATTAAAATTATAACTAACTCACTAATTTCGTTACGATAATTACACTAAAGATAAACCTCCCGATAAATCACTGAAGTACAGATTTGTTAAAAATTTTGTCCGTCACTAAACAACGTAAATATAGAAAAATACATAAAATTGTACTTATAGTACATCTGTAATAACAAATGTTATTTTACTAGTTCAATAACCAACAGTCACGAAGATTAACCGTAGATATACTAAATTATTACACCGGTTTGGTATCTTTAAAAGATAACAGGACCATTTCGCATCAGATGGTTTCGGTGACTCAAGGACAATAAAGATATGTTGTTTATCAGATTTAAACCTTTAAATTACTTTAAAAACATGTGGTGCGGAAACGGTATTAGAAATGAAAATATTTCAAATAAAAACAATTAAAAAGTGCGTCTTCAAAATGTACTAAAAAGATTTTTTATCGAATACAACCTCATATTATTAGTAAAAGAGGGTGAACTGATAATGATAAAAGTCTATTTTGTCTTTCAAGAAAAATATCTTAAACGACAGTATCTATTAATTATAATTATAAAATTAAATGAATGCTGAATACTTTTTTTAATAGTACCAAAGAAAAAATAAAATATTTTTGAAAGAATGATAATACTACACATTTTAGCGCAATGTCTTTTTGTCTTAATTTATTCACTGAAGAAAGCTTTTGATTAATTGCTTGGGATCTTAAAGTAACGTATCGGAAAGACAACACGAACGAAGTGAACATTGACGTGCTCATGTCACTGAAAACATTAACTGAAGACTTAAACTTAATCCTATATTTAGCATTGCTGCATTATAATATTTATAGCGTTGAAAAATTCATTGCAAAAAAATATAATTTTAATATTTTTATAATCAATAATAATTTTAATTTGTATAAATTTTAATTTTATTTATACCTATTAGCATTATATTATTTTATGCTGCACATGTAATACATATAAGGTATACCTAACAGCGAAAATTAAAATTATTATCAGTTGCTAAGTTAGTTTAGAGACAGAAGCCAATAGTTCAAAATGTTCCAGTTCAAGTATGAGCGTCAACGTTTTTTGATTTACTTACGACTTATATAAAATATATATATATATACAAAAACATTTTTGTCTTTAACTATTATAAGCTAAATTGTAATCTGTAATAAATTTAGTACACCTTTCCTTGAAGAACCACAAGAAAACAGAAATACAATATTTCAAAATTTTATTAGCAAATTTTTGCATGAGATTGTGTAGCTACATTAGTAAATTAATATCAGTTGCAAATAAAAAGTTTTTATTTATATATTTAAATGTAAAGGATATTTCTTAATTTGTTGTAAATACGTATTACCTTCTTTAAGGTGCAACGAAAAGGATTAAATCCTCTTTGATATCTTAGTTTATTTTATTCTGCTCTTAAATAAATTGTTTATCTAATTCTTGCTTCAATAAAAGAACAAGTAATGTCTTTCTTGTTTTCGTCAGTAAGTTCCCATTTTACGGTAACAGTAACCTGAAAGTGAAAATTACATTATTTAAGTAATTCAATATTCATTTTAATAAACAAATAACCTAAAGAGACTGTAATAAATAATTATTTTGCTTACTTGGGGATATTTTTTCAAAATTGGCAATGTTGCTTTGTACAAATAAGTCTGTCCAGCTTTTAATGGGCATGTTAAACCTGAGTTTACGCATCCATTATCGTTATTTAAATGGAATGGTACTGGGACATCAAGAAGAATGCCATGGACTACAGCTTTCACAACAGTAACATCTTTTTCTGAAATAATTTAAGGAGACAAGTTTTATATAGGTATTTATTTTTGTAATATTGGATGTTTATTGATGTAACTAACCTCCCCAATAAATTCGTTTGTTGCTTAAGTATGTAAGTTAAAAATCAAACATAAATATTAAGAACACTGATAAAATATATGCACTTCAAAAAATTCTATTTATAAGCATATACGTAGGTATTTATGTTGACTGTTAGATATGGCACGTAATATAGTTGGTGAAATTTAATTTCAATAACCAAAAATAATTGAGAGCGGCAAATTTGAGAAATAAGGTATTTCAAAATTTCATGAAACGTGAGATGCGCAAGAACAAGAAGAGAACTAAGACATTTAGTTAACCAAGAGGGGAGTTATATCTCTGCACATTTCAAGGTGAAGGCTCATGATATTATGCAGTAACAATAAACGTATAATTTTTAGTTTAATTTGCTTATTATTTTCTGACCCAATTTTTGTACATTCTATGAGTGTAGATAAAACAGATAATATTTTCAGATTTTTACGTATAGGTAAATGTTTCTACAAATAAAATTATACCCAAGTAATTGTTACGTTGACCAAACGAACAACTCCCAAGTGACAAAAACAAAAGACCAATTAAACTTTAAATAGACTAATTTATTTATCATCATTTATTAAAGTTGAGCTTCCAGTTCGATTCATAACTGAAGCAATACTCCTTAAAAACTGTTATACCAAATAATAATTTTTAAGATACAGAACACTCGTCGAACGAGAAAAATTTTTTATTTTTGCCAGCTCATATATCGGCAATTTTATATCTTTTAAGATATTTATAATTTTTCACGCCTAGATAATATATTTTTTATTTGTTATTATAAAGAGAAAAAAAATTGATCTTGTAGTTCTTACTTGGAGTAAAGCTAATTTCTACACTAGCATCAGTATTTCTCTTAAGTGTACATCTTTCTTCGTCCTCAGAACATCCCGATACAGTCACCGAATTAACTGTCCCGACCTCTGAACCTGAAACACAAAGATAACATAATCTATTCGTGTCATAATACTTGTAATAATGTTGTATAAGTGACTCGATAAACCATTTCTTCTTTTAATTTTTTTTTTGGTATTGTTAGATATTTTTTATTTTAATATTCACAAATGACAGGCAAGGCAAGTACCAAAATTTTATTTTGAACAGTTTCAGTTTCATGCGTGACACTACCATTAAACAATAACATAAATAATGTTAATTGCTATTAATGTGAATGAAACAATAGGTCCACAGGAAACAGTGGTATTCCACGCAAAATGTAATAGTTTTTTATCATCCAACCGTATTATTGTTATAGATTGTTGTATTTAGTAGGTATATATGTAGGTACCAATTATGTTTAAAGTTTTTTAATTACAAATTTGATTACACACACTAATACAAAATAAAATGAACATCTCCAGAATTACGTAATAAATCATTTCTTGAAAATAAAGCATAAACATCTTTTCTATAAGAAAAAAAGCTGCCCCAAAAGTTTAATAAATTTGTTTCAATACCAATATATACCCGCAGTAAAAAAATCAATTATCAGTTTAAAAATTAATTAAGTTACACACTTACCACAATCACTAACAAAAGTTGCAAAAGTGAAACCAAAGCATATGCTTAAAACAAAAACAACAGTAAACTTCATCTTCCCAACGATTAATTTTTGAACAGAGTTTGAAAAGACGTTCGTCTGATTGCACACGATTAACTGGCGCAACTAAAAGCTGCTTGCTGTTAAAATATTATGTCGACTCAAAACCTTCGTTAACAATCAACATTAACATCCTCTACATTCATTACCAATTTCGTAACGACAAACAACAAAGAGATAAATACATTTTACTTCCCATTTGGAACGAAAATACTAAACAGGTAATTAAATTAGTTGTGAAGCAAATAAGTCAATAAACTTATCGGATCAAAGCATGAGCCAATAATAAAAAAGATTTCCGGATAAGAAAACAAAAGAAAATCTTATTGAAAGTTTAAAGTTTCTTTTCTATATTTAGCTCATCAAATTGTTAAGACATTTTATGTTAATATTTGTTGTTGCTTTATAGTTTATGATGACACAAATAATCCAATGATTGTACTTATTTCAGTATAAAGAAAAGTTCAAGGTTTAACGATATTACTTAAGAATTATCAATGTATTTACTTGAATTTTAGCAAAAGTAGTATAACAATTTAAATAATGGTTGACGCAAATAAATAGATCACATGTTACAAAAAAATTAACTTCAGAATTTTCTCTCCCTCTACTCATAACAGTTTATCAATTAATTTCCATGAAATTGATGTGATTATTTACAAATTACAGAGAATTTAAACGAATTACCAAAAATTTGCTAGTGCTATTCTACAGCAATTGAACAATTTTATTTTGTATACTATTTTCCAAAAAACAATAATTTTACAAATAGATAACTGATTGTTTTTAGTCTTTTAAAGTAAAAATAATAAAATAAAATATAGTGTTAGATAGAAAAATAATCGAAAAGTTACAATAACTCAAAAATTATTTAATAAACTTAACACTTTATGGGGTGCAACTATTGTGAAACATACTCAATGAAGTACAAAAACTTATTTTCTAATAAAATTTTGGTGAAACTTTCCATAGTGTTTGTTTTTGTACTTCAATAAGACTATTTCTATTATAGGTACTTTATTAAAACTTAAAAGTTATTACATCAAAAACACAAAAAAATAAACATTTACTTTCACTATACAAAAAACAATTAATCCTGTGTCTATCTGTGTGCATTTTTAACTTTTTCTATCACACCTCTCTTCCATTTGATTTAATATATAATTTCAAATTATATACATAACTGTGAAAAACAAAATGGCACCTTTTTTAAAGTATCAGATCAGTTCTAAACGTAAAAATGAAACTAAATTATAATTTGTACACATTGAACGCAACTTGGACACGTCACGTGAAAATTCCACCGTGGCGTTCTGTGTTGACAACACGAAATGTGACAGAACGTTTTCTATCTTTATCTACTTAATGCTCCTCTTATAAGAACTATTTCTCTCTATTGTATTTGATTTTGAAAGCAGCGAACCTAAAAATCATTCGCAAGTTTAGAACGCATTTTCTGCTTAAAATTAATTAAGTTTTTAAAAAAAGGTAAGCAGTTATTGATTTTAATAGTGTTTGATAACGTGAATTATTCTTTTCAATAGGAATATGGATCAAATTGTTAAATTTATCGAACCAGGTCGTCAATTCGCCAAAGATTCTATTAGGTTGGTGAAAAGGTGCACAAAACCAGACAGAAAGGGTATGTAAATGGAAGTTTCCTTTTTATTGTTTAAACAAATGTTCAAAAACAACATTAGAATGTGTTTACAAAATTAAATTGTACACTGTTTCTTATTCAGAGATATGTACTTCTATTTTAACCAACAATTAGGTACAATATGGTTCTTAATATTCAATAATAAATTAATTTTATAATAATTTTTATACTACAGTGCATGTATATATTATTTATAGTTAGTTTTGGGAACAATTGTAATGTTTGTGTTGTTATTTTCAGAATTTCAGAAGATTGCCATCGCCACTGCAATCGGTTTCTGTATCATGGGTTTCATTGGTTTCTTTGTAAAGTTAATCCACATTCCTATCAACAACATTATTGTTGGTTCATAACTGTAAGAATTCTAATCTAATTTTTTCAAAATACCCATTCTCGTATTATTTATTTATGTAAAGCATATTGCACTTACTGATATGTAGTACCCTTTTTTGTAATAAAATGGAAAAAGCATTTTAATTATGTTGTTTGTAAACTTTAAATACAAAAAGACTCGTTTTGTGGAAGAATTCTTATAAACTATTGAGATTATTGAAATTGATTTTTCCAAAACATAGTAAACACATCATACATATCTAAAAAATTGAGTGAACTATTACCAATGAAATATTCCCAACAAATAAAGCTTGAACATATAACAGGAAGTATTAAAGGTATACTTAGTATACTTGAATAACATTGTAATGGAACTTTTTTTAGATTGGAAACAACTTTCCCAAGTAGCAACAAAGGGCTCTTTTATGTTACATAAGCAGAATTATCATTATTGTAGATATTTAACTCCATTTAAAGGTCTTTCTTTAGATCAAAACATCGATCAAATTGTTTTTAAAACCAAAAACTTCTCTTAAACTGATTTATTGACTAGTAAAAATTATTATTGAACCTTTTTTTCTAATTTATTAATATTCATTTACATGTTTTTTTATTAACTTTTTACACTCAGTTCTTAAGTAATACAGAAAAAAGTGAACGAATTTGGTTTGAAATGTTTATTTGAAAATATAAATGACTTCAACTCTTAAAACAATTTTAAGGCACAACATATGGTCTGTACAATTAAACCCGTTTTGTAGATAAATCTGTGTACCTTAACGTGTGACAAAAATTTCAGCTTTTCTTCTTTTTCAATCTTCCTCATACTCTTATTTTATCCGGTCTGTGCATGAGTAAGAATTGAAATGCGTGCTAATAATATTTAATTTGCAAAAACATAATAAATCTTTTATACATATAAAACAACTTAATCTTAACACTGGTAAGTTTCAACAAAGCATAATTATGGTATATATGAAATGTAATATATATTTATGTATATATTTGGTTATTAAGCACCATTTATGTGGATTCTTAAAACGGTTTTAAAGTTTGTAAAATGGCACTTGCTTACTGTGATTGGATATTAAATAAATATGATTGCGCCAAATGATTGGAAGGCATTAGAATGGTATCAAACAAATGCCAAATTATTGCTAAACTATAACAATAAGGCACTGTTCAGGAAACATAATTGCAAAAATTTAATTAAGCGATGACTGTGATCCTAGCTTCCTAAAAATCTTAAAGCAAGTTTATACCTAAAATAAAACTGCTTAAGAAGCTGAAAATTAAATAAAAAAATGGTTGGTTCCAGAAGCGTTAAAAAATGTGAACGCGATTAAAAGCCAACAATTTTTGAATCAATTGCATGTTGTGCCTATTTTTTTTTAAAGTGCCAAAAACTATTTAGTGAACGCCAATATCTTTTAAAATAATTTCGCAACTTCTGGAACCTACCATGGATAAAGTTTCTTGGGAAACTTTATTTTTTTTTTATTAACATTATAAAAACGAGTTGATAAATATTAGACACGTATAGAGTACAAAGAAGCATAATTGAAAAGATTTATGAAGAGAGTATCTATTTAAATGAAGAAATTGAATTGAAGGTACTGGAGTAGTTTAAACTACATACATAATTATATGCTACTTATAAAATTTGTAAGTAGAAAAATACACAACATTTGAAAATATATTAAAACTTAAATCTATAAATATCAAAATGTATTAAAAGGTAAAAACCTGGCAGTAATATACAAAAAGTGAGAATAAACAACAAAGTAAGAATACTATTCCTACGTGGAATGCTAAAATTATGTAATGTGCATAAACAACACACACACAAACATTGTTCATCTGTCAACGCATCATCATAATTATACGTTATTTTATGTTCTTTTTTCGTTCAAATTAAACACAAAATCTGAGAAATTGTACAAATACAATGCCAAAATCGTTTAGACTACTTATTGAAACATGTCCAGGTTTTCTGACGCGCTGCCAGGTGAAACAGCAGGATTACATATTACACAATAGAAGGAAGTTTTTATTTACTACATTGGTAAGTAATTAAAATAAAAAACGTCAGATCTGGTAACGAATGTCTTTTTTAAAGCAACGAAAGGTAACTTAAGCCATGCAACCACTGTCCATGCCTGTACTGCCATAGTTATCACTGTTATAGTTGTGGCATTGCTGGTGATTATAATTGTAGTTTGATATACAATGGTCGGAATTGTCAAGATCTAGCAATTGGGTTTGGTCGTAGCTATCGACCGCTGCTTCTATAATGATGCTTGGAGCTTTGTTAAACTGTAGCGAGTTCCTTCGATATGATATATCTTCACTCACGTCGAGTGTACCATTAAAGAGGTCTAAATTTTCAGTTTTAAATATGTTTTGCATATTGGTGTTGTTTGATTGACGACAGTAGGAATGGTTGGAGTCGATCACTGGGGTAGAAATGGACGACATCGGTGGAAGTCTAGTGCAAAGCGGATCTCTGGTAGAAGTGGGGATGTTTTTGGTACAAACCGTTCTATGTTTCGAAATCATATCGATCAAAAGTCGTTGTTGGTTTTGCATTTCTTGAACCTGGCTTTTTAGCTCGATGTTTTGGGTTTCTAGAGTTTCCGATTCCCGAATGAGGTTTGCGGTTCTTTCGCGTTTCTTCAAACGACACTTGGTGGCGGCAATTTTATTCCGTTCACGTCGTCTTCGCCGCCTTTCTTCATCCTCTGGTGTCAACTGAAACAAGGATATGAGTGATTTATTAGTGTTAGCAAACGACGTGTCAAGTTATACTAATGTCAGTTATGGTAAACGCGCCTCTATCACCCGAATTGCAACCCATGCAACTATTTTTCAATAAGTAACGACCTGCTTTAATAATGAGTAAAATTTAACAGTTACAAATGCAACTATTGCTAAACAAATAATATAAATTAAGTTCTAAAGAAATTTTCTCAGGACACGAAGAAATGGAAGTCCATATTAATTACCTAGTTTTCAGACACAAGTTTTTGTGATAATAATGCTAAACTATTGGCTACCTGTTAGAACACTATACAATTTTTATATTAAATGACCAATTAGACCTGAAAATACCCTTTGTAAAGTATTTAATAGTATTGCAATTATGCAGATTTTACCCTTTTTAATCCAGTATATAAGCACATTTATATCTAGTTTAAGTTATATTATTCTTCCACCTGTGGGGCGAAATAATTACTGTGGATTTTACATTTAAAAAAATTGTAACCAAATGTTGTGTTTCTATTGTGTATGGAGTTACAAGGAGTTAAAGCCTCTTCGATTCAATTCTTGGAAATATAAAGTAAGTAGTCATTAAAAAGAAACGTTTCTTTCCCCTTTTTCGCGCTAGAAGCTGTACCCCAAAGTATTAAAAAGAAAAGTATAATATTCTAGAAAGTTTACCATTATTACCACAAAAAACTAGGTAATTGGACAGGCGCTTCCACTCCCTTTTAATTTTTATTTTATTTTTTCAATTTTATAAAAAAAAGCAACACAGTATTCAGTACATATCACCTTCTCCTGCTTAAACAAATATTCAAATAAAGTATAAATTTTCCTACATCATTTTTAAAGCACCTTGCACAGACACTAACAAATTTTTATTCTAAATATATGCGCGCACACACACACATATATACTGGGCAAATGCTTTTAAACATCTACATTCATACACTACTTAACGTGTTTCTTCAATTAGCAACATTTTACATACGTGTGACTTATTAGCGTTTTAATTTTGTTGTTAAATGGGAATGCGTACAGCGAAAAAAAAGCATTTGAATTTATTTATGTTGTGAAGGACATTCCTTAAGGTAAAACACAGATCGAGAAGTTCCAAAATTATACATACGGATGGTACAATAAATTGTTCAAGAAGACTGATCCCTGACACGAGCTGAATTTTAAAAAGGGCCCGTTTTGTTTGTGGAATATTGAAGTGGGCCTACCGAATACGAAATTTTTACAACAAGTATTTAACCTTTCAGTAATGCTAAACGTGTGTATTCGGTGTCCTTGACTACTGAACGAATGAATATTGTTAATTCGCAAATTGGTTACGGAACAGGATCGTACTTAGGATAAGAAAGAGACTTTTTAAGCACAACGTTCTTTGTTGGAAATTTTTACGATATTTATGTATTTTACAAGGGTCGAATTTTCCTAATTTTTTTGGAAACTTTAAATGTACATGTACAAGATGAACAGATTTCAACTTTTGTTCAGTTATTGCAAGATATACAAAAGAATAAATCTGTTAGCGTTAAATGTCCGTTTCCCGCAATTTCCAAAAAAATCATATATCTATATTATTTTTACAATTATATAAAAATAAGACAACATCACTAATTTATTTTTACTTTCATCAGTCATGGGAGTTTTAACTATCAATTCTAACTTAGGATACTGACAATGCTGAAGAAGCTACTGTAAATGTAATTAAATTTATTATAACAAAACTGGATTAGTAAGGTTGTCATCTTTTTGGATAATTGTAGAAATAATGTTATTGATGCTACAACACAATTATGACTTGAAGTAAAGCAGTAAGAAATGGAAATTGTGAAAATAAGAATTCAAAAAAAGGTATAATAGTGATCACTGCCATAAAAATAACATACCCCTACTTGTAATCATTTAGAAAAAGGTAAGGGTAAATTGCGAAAATATTATTTTTACTATTAAATTCTTCAAAATGTCGAATGCGACCCCACACGCTATATAAATATAATTGAAATAACGAAAAAAATACTTTTTTAACTAAAGCATAGTCAACAAGGATTTATATTTCAAAACACACTTTAACATTTGAAAATGCGTGTTTTTTCTGAAGTCACTGTAATGTGCATAAAACAATGCCCAAAGAATATAAAAACGATAGCAATGTTTTGAAAAGGTATATAAATTTGTCAAATTTTTATATTTTTATTAAATCAAACAAAACTAAGAAATATTGCCGATGGACTTAATTTTTTCTACATATAATATTCACATTTTAAAAACTGAATGAATGTAAATTTTGTTTATATTTCAACTTTGGTACAATTACCATCATGGCTATTACTTTTATTTTTATACAGTGTATATTTCCAGAAGTTTTATAGGTCTAATGTTAACCGTCAAATTTAAAACGAATCTTAGACAATTTATAAATTATCATTTTTGTATATGTACTTATTTTCCAAAAAATTAAATATTTTCGTAGCACACTAAAAAATTAATAAATTAATTAATCAGGCTGTATATTTACGATTTTTTAAACAGTAATACGTATACTTATTTTGAAAACGTAACAAAAAAGATGCATTGAAGGTAACCATGCAATTAATTCTGATCACTTAATTGTAGATGACAAATAATCAATTTAACTAACACAATACGTATAGTAAAATAAAGTATCCTGTTTACGTGATCTTCCCATTGGCAAAGTTTCACAGGTCCCTGTTTAATATGTCATGTCTTTTTGGCAAAACAACTAAATTTAGTTGCTTCAAAAGTTTGTGTAAAAGAAAATCTTACACAATTTTAATTGTGGAATACGTAGGTATCTATATTTTAACACGAAACTAACACTTATTCCAAGAAGATCCCATCAGAGTTGATAGATTGTATACTGATATTTTAGCGAAAATATTTTGTCAACACAAAAAATTAAGCATACGTAAGTGCGTGTGCCAATGCCTACGTGTAAAACTTTGGATAATCAAATGTTATCGTTGTTATCAAACACGTAATAACGTAGTAGTAGCAGTTTTTGTAAGTGAAATATTTTAGATATTGATATTATATTGAGATCAGATAACACTTATGTAGGTGAATTGTTTACAGTCGAATGCATACACCAAAGCACTCGAAGGTGATAAAATTATCTATAACAATTGTAATCTTAAAATTTTTGACAAATAACGTAAATGACTAAACATGGATAACATTTCTATTTTGATGCAAAAATTTTGATTTTATTAGTAGGAGGTAGAAATATTAACGGATTTAAAATTTACTGGGGCCTAGGCACTAATAATGCGGAGGTCATCATCTTACACTTAGAGTAGGTAAATTTGCTGATTTAAAAAACTTCTGGAAAATACTGCATATAAAAGAACTGTTTTACTTGTTATTATAAAGATATGAACACTTTAATGAATCTATACGTAAAAAACTAATTAATAATGAATTATTTCATAAAACATAAACAATATATGGGGTGTTTCATAAGGGTGGCTACTGGCCATATCTTGAAAACTACAGGTTTGGAAATTCAAAAAAAAATTTATTGCTAAAATGGCCATTAGAAATTATTTTTGAGCTTCCCATTTCACATCAAGAGAGCATACTTGATAGAGTGAATCATAAAATTCAAGATTCTCATATTAAGCTGGTCAATAAATAGCCTGAAAATTTTCGCATAAACTCTGTTCGAGACTCATTGGCGTACCGACCTAAATAAGAGTGAGAGAAGCAAAAAAAATATTACAACAGCAGTTCGATATCTTAGTCCGTTTCAGAGTTATGCCCAATTTCCAAATGAATGCTTTTTAACACTTTATAATTGGAAAAAATTGTTGTTTTCGTAGTTTTGTTGATAGGATTAGTAGCAATTACTTTTAATAATATTGGTAGATGTTATGGTGGCATATTTGTAAAACATTTTTAATAAGTTAAGAAAAACACAAAATGGTTGTTTTACACAAAATTTATTAGAAACCTCTAACAATTGTTTCGACATTTTGTGTTTTTCTTAAGCAATTACTTTTATTTTATGCCACCCTTCACACTTTGTCAATCCAAATCACGTAAAAGAAGAAATTTGGAAATTTAAACACGTACAAAAACTACATTTTTAAGGATTTTTTGCTATTTAGATGCGGTAGTAAAAAAATGTTTAAAACATAATTTTGTGGATTTCCCGGACATGTTCCTGAAATTTCCTTATCTAAATTCGGTCATGTATGAAAAGTTCTTGTGAAAAATAACCAAACGACATTTTTAAATGTTTTTGTCACTGATTTGCGCAATATATATATAGCACACCCAGGCGCCACGATGGGAAGTGCATTTTTGTGCTTCTCTCAACTCATGGCATCGGTTGTCTTGTAAGAATTAATAGAACATGATATATTCTTGACATAGTTATTGAATGAAACTATAAACATTCTAAAAATATAGCGTTTGAAACTATCAATAAAAAACAGATAGAAGGTATGCGAAACTCAGGAGGCATCAATGTATACACGAATATTTAAAAAAAAAAAAACACCTAAAGTATACATATAATGCTGTTCCTTTTTACATTCTTATTTGTCAAGAATGTGGTGCGGGTTCAAAGTTCAAACTAGTTTAAATCGTCATTTTTGTTACCAAATGCAGAACCAACTTTAATAAACTGAGTTTGCCTTAAACTTCCTTTAAAGTCGTGTGTAAAGTTAATTACAAAAATGAGATACCTACCCCGTTGGGATTTCTGCCATCTTCCGATTCGGACTCGCACTTTTTGATTCGTTTGCAGCTATCCAAATCCAATAGATCATCGGAATCGCCATTGATTTTTCGTTTCTGTTCGATCGATAGTTTAAGTCCAGCTTTGATGAGTTGGGAACAAGTGTGTTGAATACTGGGATGGGTTGTCGTGGGTGACTCCATGGTACTTGAACTGGATGAGTTAGAGTCATTAGAAGCAGAGATGGACAGGGCGTTAGAGCCGTTTTTCTGCGAATCGTCGTCGAAATTGTAATTGTCCAGTGGATTTGTCATGGCTATTAATGAATTAAGAATCTCAGGGGTTCTTGGAGTGGAGCAAGCGCTCTCCACCGCCAACAAATTGTTGACGGCATTTGCGGCCGAAGTCGCAAGGTTTACGTTAAGATTATACATAATATCACTGTTTATATAACTTAAATAATAATCACAATAAATGCAGAGCTTTCGATTGCCTGCTTTTTCTTTTTTAATAAGGAACGGTTGGTTGATTCAATTGGGTCGTTTAATTGGTAGGTCACCTGATTTTTCGAACTAGGTCAATGGTGGTTTTTGAATCCAAGTTAGAAGGTGATGCGAATCTGAAACAAAAATGAAAATACATATTAGACAAAATGAAAACATTCATCTAACACAAAAAAATTAGCGTAAATTATAAACATTTTATTAAACACCACCAATTTTATCTACCTATACACACAGACAACCCCTTATTGACTCCAGCAACAAATATAATAGGAAAAATTTTCAAAAATGAACACATTTATTCAAGCAGGTTTGTTATTTTTAATTATTCACTACATAAAATTAAAAAAAGACTTATTTTGCAATCGAACTTCGATAACTCGGATTACAATGTGACACAAAAAAACTTGGAGGTACTGAGCCTTCGAGTTATTGAATATTAATACATATACATATGCAGTACTTATTTTTAATAAATGAACATTTGTATGTACTTTTTTCATGTTGTTTATAGATATGAGTAATAAAATGTAATTTTTGGTCAGACAAAATTTTTTGAAAGCAAATAATCGTTGAAACTACAAAAGAGACATTAAATTCGTATATTTCTATTATTAAAGGATTCTCCGAGAAAATTCAACTTCCACATCAACATATCGAGAAATAGAAGTTGGAGAGTTCGAGTTACCATATATTTCCAATTTATTTCGGTGAGAATAATCCAACAGATCGTTTATCACACTAATATTATAATGGCGAAAATTTGTGAGTGTGTGAGTGTGTATTTGTTACTTCTTCACGTCTAAACGGCTGAAGCGATTTTAATTAAATTTGATATGGAGTTAGCTGACACCCTGGATTAACAAATAGGCTACGTTTTACTGCGGGAAAATATCTTATTCCCATGGAAAAATCGATCAAAATGAATTCGCGGAATATTATAAATGCGAAAGTA
This sequence comes from Agrilus mali, assembly GCA_029378335.1. NCBI lineage: Eukaryota > Metazoa > Arthropoda > Insecta > Coleoptera > Buprestidae > Agrilus > Agrilus mali. Next base: position 17,445,845 of record CM055657.1, read on the forward strand.
ACTCTGTCTGTATGCTACACAATCTCGCCTAAAATTTACTGAACCGATTTAAATGAAATTTGGTACACAGATAGTCTAGTCTCTAGAGCCTAAGAAAGGACATAGGCTACTTTTTAATGCGAAAAAAGGGTTGTAAGGGGTTGAAATAGGAAAGTTTGTGCGGGAATTTCGTAATTTTTAAAGATTTTTTAGGCTTTTGATTAGATATAAATAAATACGACATTCAATGTTTGTAAAAATTTTACCCTAAAGGGGATAAAATTAGCCGATGAAAGTTTTTGTGTAATGACGTCGTCCAATAGGCTTACGGCCCAGAAAATTATAATGTTAAGTGTAAAAAATTAAAGAGGTTTTGTTTATTTGGATCAATAAAAGTAGTTGAATACTAAGCTTTATAAATTATTTTAAACTATAATTAAACTATAATAATCTATAATATTATAAATGCGAAAGTAACTTTGTCTAATTGTGTGTTACGCAATCACGCCCAAACTACTGAACCGATTTAAATGAGAATTTGGTACAGAGATAGATAAGTAGATGTAAAGCTAGAGGCTTGAAACTTATTTTTTAGGCTTTTGATTAGTTATAAATAAATACGACATTTAAAGTTTGTAAAAATTTAACCCTAAAGGGGAAAAATAACGAATGAAAGTTTTTGTGTAATGACGTCGGCAAAAAGGCTTACGGCCCAGAAAGTAAAAATATAGAAGAAAAAAATTTTAAGTGCTGCCGTAAGTCACTATTCCACGCGGACGAAGTAGCGGGCATAGCTAGTAAACCATAAAGTTATTTTTAAGTTGTAAAGAGGAGTGGTCACTATTAATTACTGCTCTTCAAATAATTTGTTATAATAAAAATGTTTTCTTTCATATAGAACCCTATAGAAACAAAAAAAGTGTTATTGTAAGGAATCCCTAAAATAAAAAGAACAGGTGCTGAATGAAAACCTTCGTATTATGTACAAGCTGGCGGTGAACTAAATAGTCCGTTAATTACTAATTTACATAAAATATTCCTAAAAATTTACTTTACATAAATGCAGATAACTCGTGGAAACATAAATATTTTAGTTTTATATTTATTAATCTGATAAGCATTGTTTATGAATGTATTAATATTTTATACTAAAAGTAGCTAATACATAGTCAGTTTATTTTTCATAAATTATTTTTGCTTTATTTATCATAATATAACATATAAAGTTAATTTTGAAACAGTTATTATGTAAGTACCATTATTATCATGAACATTTATAAAATCTAGTAGGTGTACGTACATCCGGTTGAAATATTATAACCAACTAAGTTAAGTATTTAAGCATTTAATTATTTAGTACATAAGCACAATATTTTTTTCTTAACAATTGCAATTGAATTAATATATAAAAATTTATTGACTTTTGTTTTCTTACATATATACATTTTAAATATATGTTATATATTCCTGCATAAATCTGTTCGTAAACAATGGGTTATTTGTGTGAGTAGTTCTAGGTAATTTCTCAAAAAAAAAATTATTGCCGCAATTATTTAACTCACAGTGTTTTTAGCAAAAAGGAGGAGCAATTAACATTAGGCTAATAAATTGTCTGGTAACAAATTAATTTGAAGTTGAATTAGGCTAAAACACCATTTAGTTGAATCGTAATGGCCACATCCGGCTTAAAGCCGCACCGAATGGTAAACAAATAAAACATTTTCAAACATTTACATTTAAACATTCCGCTGTTTTGCATAGGAGTGCAGACGGGTCGTTATGCATTTTTATTAGTCTTGCGCCCTCGAAAATGGGTATTTTTGTCTATATGTATTACTATGTATCTATACAACAATTAATGAACCCGAACAAATTGCAACTAATTGTTAGTCTCTCGAAAACCGATTATATCTACAACTATGTACGTATGAAGTGAATACCATTTACAATTATTTTTTATCCTTGACCTAACCTTCGGTCGCACTGCAAACAACAGATGCATAAAATATCAAAAGAAAAAACAGTTTCATTTACACAAAGTTAAGATATTGGCGCAAAGCGAAAACTCACTTTCTCATTTTAAAATAAATCGAATACTTACTTAATAAAGATTTTTAATTACCTACTCTTAATACGTAATCATAATGATAGATTAATTAGCTATCAAAATATTTGCTCAAAGTACCGTTATATATTTAATCAAAACTTTTTGCAGAAGTTTTTATGATGCATTTTACGTATTATCCCCTGTTATTTTATTTATTTTTTATCAACATTAACCATGAAATATTGTTAAAATATTTTGTTCTGATAAAAAACTAATCTGTGTCTGGTACACTGAAGCAAAAATATTTGTGAATAATTCAACAATGAGAACTGATATGTAATAAACAGTTTTTAAAATAAATTTCAGAAGGGTTTTTATTCACAAAGTACTACAGTAAGAAAGAGGCCATTATAGGTAATTTAGATTTGTTTATTAATGAACCTCACCACTGATTGCATTAAACCATTACTTATCCGTTTGTTAAACTTGATTACAAATGCAACGCACAATGAAGGTACGTACTCTTGAAACATGTTATCAATAAAATTATAGGTACCTACTGATTAAATGTCATTCTAAATAAATCAATCAACTCATGCATTAATTGAATACTATGTACAGTCAAACTTGGATAATTCGCACAGACACTTGGCACAAAAAAATTTCGAGGTATCTATATGTATAAATATGTTCTTAATTTTTGTAAATGAACATTTGTATACATTTATTTCATGTTACGAGGATGGATCAAATATAAACGAGCCTTTGTTCATAAAACATTTATTTTGAAAATTTTCACAAAAAAACACAAATTTCTCTATTTTCGACATATCCCCCTTGTTTGATTATACATTTTTCCCAACGAATTGGTAGTTTTTTCATCTGGTTTTCATAAAAAGAAGCTGGGCGGGAGTCTATCCAGTTGCGCACAAACGCCTCCACATTATGTTCATCAGTCTGAAATCGCTCGCCTCCTAGTGATTCTTTGAGGGGCCCAAACATTTGGAAATCACAAGAGGATAAGTTTGGGCTATATGGATGGTGCTCCGATTGAGTCTAGTGCATTTCACTGATTTGGGCCTGCGTTAAAGCTGCGATGCGAACTCGAGCAGCTTTTTGATTTTCACTCAGCAACTTTGGGACCCAACGAGCTAAAATTTTTCGGAATCCCCAGTTTTCATTATGATTGTGTGGACACTTCCATAGCTGATGCCGAGTTCAACAGATATCTGAAGCACAGTGGCGTGGTGGTCCCCTTCAATAAGGTTTCTAACGCGTGCAATGTTAACCGGCGATATGCTGGTGCGCGGACGACGAGGATGATTTACATTTTCGACACGATTACGCCCTTCGCTAAATTCTTTACACCAAACTTTTACTCGTTGCCACGAAAGCGCTTCATTTCCGAACTGTGCTAGCAATCTGCGCAAAATTTCAGCTGGTTTTACGTTTTCACGTGTAAGAGACTTAATAATAATCCGTTGCGCAACGCTGCTATGCATCTCTTTCTCACTCATTGTGGTAGCTAGTTACCAAGCAAACACAGTCATACGACCAGTCGTTTCCGTGTCACTTAATATATCCCCACTTCAAGTTACTAACGCCCATATACGCCTTGAACAACTATCCGGCACTCAATTTAAAAAGGCTCGTTTATATTTGATCCGCCCTCGTATAACAAGAATGCACAAGGGCCCTTTTAAGCTGTGGGGTTTTGAATTTGAATATCATTTGAAACTTTTTGACTTTTCTGGCTTTTTTTTTGTATTTGAGTTGTAACATTCTTTTTTTGGTAAATACACATAATTGTTGGTACTTTCACCTAACGTAAAATCGCCTTTGAGAATAATATTCTGGCCTCTGGTTATCTAACCCCACCTAACCTAACCATTACGATGAATTACTCATCATATCTGCGTTCCGTTTATGCCGAAACTGGTATCTCTGTCTTTAAATCCTGATTTCCAAAATTGCATATGAGGTTCTTACGATTGCTTGCTACGCTACTGTACCCTCGTTAAGAGAATAACTTAATAATAATCCGTTGCGCAACGCTGCTATGCATCTCTTTCTTACTCATTGTGATAGCTGTTAACCAACCGAACACAGCAAAATGAAGAGTCGTTTCCGTGTCACCTAATATCCCCACTTCAAGTTGCTAACGCCCGTATGCGCCTTGAACAACTATCCTACGCTCAACTAAAAAAGGCTCGTTTATATTTGAACCGCCCTCGTACATATAGATAGTTATTATCTTTGAGTTATCGAGATATTCGGGTAACAGAAGTTCAAAAGTTCGAGTTATCAAGTTAAAAGTGCACGTTTCTCTTATAGTTGATGCTACTGCCAACAATTTGATCCAAAAAGTCAACTTATCGGAGTTTGAGTTAAAGAAGTTCGACTGTATTTCTTTTTTTGCGGTAGTTACAATTTAAGTTCTTAATTAGATTAAATCGAGTACAAAGAGAAGTAAATAAACAAGAAATTTAGTTATAAAACAATGACTCCGGAAGTACAGATAAACAAAGATATTGTATGATCCAGGAACTAATACCGGGTTGTGCGCCAGGGTAGACCCAAACCCATCCGAACATGCATGAATGTTATAATTGCATATTTATAATTGTTTAAAAGTGCTAGAAGTTGAGGCCAATCCATTCATTCATATAAACGTGAAATGCATATTGGTTTATTTGAAGGCAAATTGATTGAATATCGACAACAAGCGATTTATAGTGAGTAAATATACAATGCAACAATGATTTTAAATTAAATTTTATTCTGGAATGGTATATGGCATGTGTGAACGTGGATGATGTAACACAGCATGTTACAGATCATTCATAATAAACGTAGAGATGTATTGCGAGGTTCTTCTTTTGAAAACTTTATTAAACATTTTCTAAGAGAATGCCGTAAAGTTTGTCGTTGTTAAGAGGCCTTGATTTTTATGGCCTTATTATTTTTAAGATGCAGCAACTGATTGTTTTTAAGTTTTGCATTGAATTATTAGATAATTATGTTCAATTAACTTTATGAAACCTTGAGTTATCTTTTACTACCTCGGTATCTGTAAAGTGTAAACTCACGACGGCATGTACTCTTACTGCTACTTAATTTTCAGAGGAATTAATTCGGAAAATTAGTGAAGTACCAACGGAGTCGCGAAGAAAGTGTTTTGAATCGACTAAAGTATTAATTTATTTATAGTAACAGATTACATTATATATGTATGTCTACATATTTGTCAGTTAATAAAAAAACTTTTATTTATTGTAAAATATTTTATGAAACGTGTCAGTGCACTTTTTCACAAATGGCGATGAAAGAGAAAAACAAACATTAAAGTCAAAATATGATATAGGGATATCAAAACGAGTGCAAACAACAAAACAGTCATTCATATTTTTCGTTACTTTTATGTTTTCGGGCTAAAAATAAAACGAGAGTTTTGGAATAGTTACAAAAGTCAATGAATATTTTTTGGCAAGGGGCTTTATAGTGGAAACCCAATTTATTTCATGTTCCTGGAAAATGTGTAAGTTAACATGTTGGCACACATTTCAATAAAGTGCCGCATTTAAAAGTAAAAACATACGCTGGATCGTGCACATGTTGTTTCAAAGGTTCATAAATGACAAATGGAAGTATTTATGTTGATAGGAAGTTTCAAAATTATTTTGTAAGTGTATCATATGCAAATGTTGACAAAATCGAAACTTTAACAAACTTTCTAGGAACCAACCAAATGAATGTTTTTCGTAATAGTATTTTTTCTCATGCATATCTGTCAAATTCAACAGAACTAGGATATACTAACAAAAAAAGTTAAAATGTTGAAGACACTTTGTTTTCAACACCACCAAGAAGGTTTTAAATTTTAATATTGTTTTATAATTTTGCTATACCTTAAAATTTAATAGAATGACTAACAGTGGCATAGCTTGGTATCCAATATAAATAAAAAGGGCCCCAATTAAACTATTTAAAATCGTTTGTTCCGTATTCGTCGTGTTCCGAATTCGACGTAGTTCAGATTTGTCAAAATTCAGATTCGTCGTAATACAGTCGACTCCATAATAAAGTAAAAAACCAAATACAAATTGTAACTTATTTTAATGAAAAAATTAAAAGTATTTTATGAAAATAAAAGAAAATATCTACCTGTTACCGCTCAAAAAATACGATCCTGTGACAGACACACAGACAGGGAGGCACGTTAATAGCATCCCGTTGAGCACCCTTTGGGTACGGAATCCTAATTAAGAAGAGATTTTTAATCCAATAACACCACTTTCTTGACCGACTATAGGTACGTTTTACGACGAATCTGGGTTACGACTAATCAAAATTTTATCAATACAACTCAAAATATAAATATATACATAGTTACATTTAAATACTTTAAAGTTGCAAAGCTACTTTATCATTAGTTCTTTATTGTTCATAGCAGGGCACGTCCTGGTTCTACACGCAGAGTTTAGGAATGAATAACTGGGTAAATTAATTAATATACTTAGGTTTTTTTTAATAAAGGTTAGTGGATATTTCTAACACAATTTATAGTTTGCAAGCCAGAGTCCGAGGGGCCCCTGAGCTTGGGGCCCCGGGGCACTGCCCCGTCTAGCCCTAATGGTAGTTACGCCACTGATGACAAAGGGAGTACGTACGTACATTTCCCTTCCTAAACGATAGTGATTATTTTTCATTCTAATTGATATACTGAAAAACTACATATATCCATATGCTTGTATTCAAGAAAAATATAATATCTGTACCTACAAAAAAATGGAAACTAAATTGTATAAAAAATTGTAGAAAGGTTTGCTAAGGGTCATTTTTGGTGTTCCCCATCATCGAAATTTTGCATACATCTTTGACCATTCTAATGCCCTAATTCTACAGCATGAACCTTAACATACCATAGATACAGTGTAAACTCCTTATAACGGAATTCGTTAGAGCGTTAAACTCCTTATTACGTTAAAATGAGGAGTTAGTTAACACATATGTACATTAATTCACTCTCTATAGGGCAGCAGCCATTCTGTATTACGATGAAATATGTTTATACGTCAGTAAATATTTATTATCAATGTTGTTGTTTGTTATCAGTTTAAAAAGGGCTTAGACTAAATGTTTGAGGTGCTGAAATTTCTCCGGCTTGTTCTTGTTATTGTTAAGCATAATATAAAATAATACAAAACAAGTATTAGCATAGAAAAAATGTCAGTAAAGTTAACTATGTAGTATATGAACATATTTAGTTATTTACTAACAAAGCACATATACTTATATCAATTTTTTTGTGAGTTTAGTTTACTTTCTTTTTCATAAAAAATGCCCAGTCCATTGAATTTCGTTATAAAGAGATTACACTGTACATAAACAAATATAAGCATTTTAATAGGTTTGAGATTTATAAAAAAATCTGTTAAATAAATTTAAATTAAATTGTTCTGATTAAAACTATTTTGTTATTTAAAGCATATTAATAATATTTGATTGAACGTAAACCAAAAGAATGCATAAGGTGACATTTAATTCACACATTCAACCAACAACCATTGATTCTAACTATATAATTAAGAAAACTAAACTAAGTATAATTAAATTATCATACATAATTATACCCACACTTAATACCTACCCATAAAAATGTAACTAATGTGCGAAATTAATTAATTATTGGTAATAGACTGACTGAGACACTATTATATTGATAATGATTAATGAAGGAAAAATTTCAAAGATGCAAACCAAAAAGGGACGTTGCAGTCTAATTTGTAAAAAGTTTGCGGGCCTTAATTTTTGACCTTGGCACCCCTTTTTTGGCATTTTTAGAGCTTGACTGATTATTGCCCTTTGATTCCATTTGAAATAAACTCTTACAATATTTCTTGTAATTGAACGATTCAATCTAAAACCGAATACACAATTCCTGCAATGTTGTCTGATTTTTTCACATCTGCGATTATAAACAGACGTCATGTTGTCTTTTTAAAAATAGCAACGTCTACATACGTATTGATCATTTATTTTGTCAAAGCTTATTGAATTTTTTGGTATGTTTACCACCTGCTTTTAATTTTTGCAAACATATAAATTTCGTTTACTGTCTTCAGAGATAAATCGTTCTAGACCACTGTATGTAGGCAGCGGTTTTTTTAGCATATCTACATTTATTAGAAGTTAAATGGCAGTAAAGGAAATACATAGTGTTTACGAGCTCTGTTTACCATGAGTAGTCCAAGGTTATACAAAACATTTAAGCAAACATTATGTGGAGGCGACTGATATGGACAATTTCGTCAAATACATTGTACTTTGTAATTATTTATTTAAAAAAAAGTTATTTAATATCTAAATCGTGAGACCCAGTGAGATTGTGAGTGGCCCAGAACAAACTTACAACTAACTTTTGTCTACATATAGGTACCTACTGGAGATTTACAATTTTTATTATGTATTTGGTACTTCCAGAACAAAAATGTAGATACGAAAGACATTAAAATATATGACAAAGTCTCAGCAGTTTTAGATTTATAACTCTTATTGTACCTTATCATGAAATATTATATTATGTAATGAGGTCGTTCATGACCATGCTGTTTATACGACCTATAAATAAATATATATAAAAAAAAAACAAAATAAAACAGAACAATAGATCATTCTTGTCTCTATAAATTAATTATATATGTATATTAATGTGAATCAGTCTAATACTAATCACACATTGCAACAGAATAATTATAAACACCAAATGTGTCTGACTTCCCAAATAATTTCTCTTTTATGTATAATATGCACTAGGTAGGTACAAAATGATTTTTATTTTTTGTTACAAGAAAGTTATTATTAGATATATATATAAGGGGCCGTTCATAAAATAAGTTCGCATACAAGGGGGAAGGGTCTTGCTGAGTGTGACAGGGGGGGGGGGGCAGGTGGGTCGATGGCAACGTGACGTTCGCCGTTCATCAAAAAATTTTACTGAATTTTTACAGAATCCTTGGACTTCTGATAAATAGAAATAATATTTATTTGTTCGTTACAAAGGATATTTATTAATTTATTTAAATTTTATTATGAAAATAAAATAATTATTTTTGACTATCAAAATTTGTGTATTATCAATCAAAATTTATCATGTTCAGGGGGGGTTTAGTTTTTGTGACGTAATATTTACAATGGGGTCACAGAAAGTGTGACACAGCGTGACAACCGGAAGGGAGGGGGTCAAAAAAAGCTAATTTTAGCGTGACGCATTTTATGAACAGCCCCTAATAAGGGTACTGTGTGGAAATTAAATTAATAAATAATATAATTCTACAAAATGTGCTTCTAAATCTAACAAAGCTTTTTTATTAGTTACAGAAATCTTTTTTGTACAAATTAAAGACCTTTTCTAACTTTGTTATCAGTAGTAAGTATTAGTTATAATGTTATGTTAACTTTAAGTAGGTATCTAATATTCACATGTAAGTAAGGATTGTCTGGTTTATTTAACTATTTTAAAAACGAAATACCTACATACAAATTCTGAACATTTTTTGTATCCTTACTGTTTGTTAAAAATTAATATAAATATATATATATTTTTTGTAATTATGTGGACTTTGATCCATTTTAAAGGACCAGTTTTTATGAATTCTACTACATAGCAATTTTTCAAAATTTTCATTTCGTGTACCATAAATGCTTATTTTTGGTTGTAGATATTGATGTTGGACCTTTATTTATTTATTACACACACTGTGTATGTCTAGACATACGTGATCTATTTGCATGTGTGTGTAGGTGCCTACTTACCTATAGCAGCGAATCAAAGTCAGTTATTTAATCAGTCAATCATATATATATATATATATATATCAATACATGTTACATGAGATGTGTCTACAGATAGAGATACCTAATTGTATAAAGCTACTATTATGAATTATAAAAACATATGCGGGTGTAAAAGAATTACTGGTTTTGTTGCCGCGGGCGGACAAAACTTGCTTCTACATATAAAAAAAAAACTACTCACGAGCTATACCACAACAGACAAAACAAATGTTGAGAGGCACATCACGAATTCGGACACAAACAGAAAGGCTCCGCACAAGGTCCTTGAGTTCCATTTAGCAAATTCGTATCGCGAGATTGGCAACGGGCGAAGAACAACTGCACCAAACGATTTTTGCAAAAATTATTCTCTAATTTTTGAACCAAATTAAAAGTAAGCAATTAATTGTATTGGGCGGAGTAAATAACAAGAAATTAAACCACTAGTATCTGTTAATTGTGTATCAGTATCAGCAGGTACCTAGTAACTAAGAAGGTATAGTTAAATTATTTGAAATTAACCGCAGATCCTTTAAGTACTTCAGGTAGGTACTTACTACAATTAGCATTTAATTTGTAATGTTTTAGTCGGTATGTACATATATAAACGCTAATTGTCCTTACTCAGGTAAATAATTACTAATTGAAAATGAAAATATTTTTGTTTCGTATCCAATTAACAAAAGAATACAGAAACAAAAACAATTGAGAATTTATAGGAAATAAGTAAATAGGTAGTCCTAGGGAACTAAATTAAATAAAATACTGCATAAACTTAATATCTAAAAGTACGTGAAGACATTTAAAAACCGAAAACGAGTTCCGACACATTCTCAATTATGCTTTGGGTCTTACTGCCTCATTTAATTTAAATTTCATTAAAAAATTAGAGTTGGTGTAAATAATTTATTATAACTTGCAATCGAAAAATAAATATGTAGGTACATATTTTCAATTATCAAGTATTGGCACAGAAAACCAAAATCTTATCATGTTGTAGTTAACAGATAATCCACATATGTAAGCAGATAAGACGAAAAACGTAAATATTTAATAAAAATACCATAATTATTTTATTTTATAATAGGATTACCGAAAACATATTTGCAAACCGTAGGTACCTAATCATTTAAGCAAGTAGGATTTAATCTAGTGATTTCTATAAAAAAAAGTTCAAGGAAAACCGTTTTTTTTTAAATTAAATTTTTTAACACCTAAATTTCTATATGCTAGTAGAAACTCCCTGTAAATAATCAAAGCGAATACATTTTCGTAATACGTACTCATTTTAAAAGAAATAACAATTTTGTTGGCTATTCATTACGTTGCAATTAGGCGGCTAATTCTAATGATCTCCGAAAAATTTATATCATCTATAAAATTTCTGCAAAAGCGTAACAAATTGAAGTCTTGAAGTGATGAGACAAGTAAGTTTTTGTTGTCTACCGCAACGGGTTCAATAGACACAATTTTGCTGAGCGAGTGTTCTAGAGGATGAGGCTCACTTTAGGAATTCTTTAGGAATTTCGCGATCCCGTACGCACGTGAATTCCACACGTGGTAACGTAAACCGACACAGCAGTTCCACGGAAGATGCATTTATGCATAAATGCTCATAAATAATAAAACTAAATATGCTTTCCGAGTAAATAATACTAAATTACAAATTTTACGATGCATAAGTCATTATTAAGTTGTCATCATTCTAAAAATATTCAGGAAAAGGAGAAGTAGGCACATATGTATGTAAATAAACAAAACAAATGTTATCTGTTTTTAAATTTTAATTATTGTTTACGTAAATAGATTTTATTGTAAAAAATGACATTCTCATCTCATTCAATTATTCAGTTGGGGGCCGTTCATAAAATACGTTTGCATACAAGAGGGGGGAGGGGTCTTGCTGAGTGTGACAAGATGTGAGAAGGGGGGACAGGGGGTCTACGGCAACGTAACTTTCGCCGTTCATTAAAAAATTTTACTGAATTTTTACAGAATCCTTGGACTTCTGATAAATAGAAATATTATTTATTTGTTTGTTACAAAATATATTTATTAGTTTATTTAAATTTTATTATGAAAATAAAATGAATATTTTGACTATCAAAACTTATGCATTAACAATCAAAATTTATCATCTTCAGGGGTGGGGGGTTGTTTAGTTTTTGTGACTCACCGAAAGTGTGACACAGCGTGACAACGGGGGGAGGGGGGGTTAAAAAAGCTAATTTTGGCGTGACGTATTTTATGAACAGCCTTATTGCCTATATGCCTCCTATTGTAATTGTTTCCTACATTTATATAGAATGTTTTAATAAAAAAATCAGCCAAGAAAAAGTATCGTTAGTAAGTAAACTAATTGTTGTACTTTGAACTAATTGTGTCATTAATTCGTACAATAATCATAATTTAATCAATAAAGGTGGGACAAACATAAAAATTGTTATCAATAAATATCATCAGTTTACTTATTGATATTATTATTATTGGTTTATCAAATGATTGCGCCCATTTTGCATTTTTACTTTCTATAATGCCGTCACAGAATAAATAGCTGATATATATGACGTTAACAACAATTATCTGATAAATTACAAAAAAAACGCGATTAATATGAGTGGTACAACACCCTGTAGGTATAATATTATTTATGAAACAGGAGTTGCGCTTCATGTGATTTAGATAAATTTAAATAATTTTGTTTTGCTATTATGGCGACCATCTTTTACACACGGCCGAGTCTATTGTGCCAAAAAATTTTATGACTACATAAAATTCAAAATCCACAGTGTAATATCCTACAAACATACTCAGATATGTGTATGCAGAAGCGTATCCGGTTAGCATTTTATCACTTTGGTGATCAAAAATGCTGGTAATACAAGTGAAGTTGCGTTTGTGGGTCAAAGAAGAGAAAATCTGGCACTTGCAAAACACGTCGTTACGAATGAAATATTATATGGCCTTTGAAAATTTTGACATTTGTTGAAGTTGAAGACAAAACAAATTCGTGAATTGTTTACGTACTCTAGTAAACAATCAAATAGAAAAGCTAAAATAAAATTGGTCAGTGTGAACCAAATTCTCGTTCAGACAAATAAATATAATTTTGACGACTAAAAACACACAAATTTAAAAATTTCAACAGATTTAATTCATCAACTTTTCAATTGTTTCACCAAACTTTGGCTTCATTAGAAGTTTAATATTAACTTGAGTTAACAAGTTCAATTTTTAAACTGTGTATTTTTATTCGTCAAAATTAATATGAATTTCAACCAAGTATCGATAAAATCAATTTAATATAATAAATATAATTGTCAGCTATTTGCAGGAATCTTTTTCTAATGATTACAAATTAAACATATTCCTAAACATAAAAGAATCGCAAGAAATATATTGCATGCAGAAACAGGAGCAAAGAGGGGCAAAGATGGATATGTTCTTGTTTTCAGAAAATGGGAAGATTGTCTCAGGATATTAGGAAGAAGTGGAAGTGCATATTCTAGTCGTCAAACTGAAGAGCTTTAGCTAGCTTGAAATTCTAAACTATAAATATTTCTTGATTCCATTAATCTTATTTAAGTGAGTAGTTACAGGCTTGTTCAACAAATTCTTTTATATTTTTTCTGTTGCTAATCATAAGTAGAAGACTTTTAAAAGCGAATAAATGTCCACTTACAATCACTTACGGAACTGCATGAAAAGATAGTATCTTGAAAGTTTATAATGGTGACTCATATTGAATTAATATTGTATTCAGCAATCGTCTATGTAGAATATTGTACGTTTATCCTCTCCTGACTTCTGTTTAAACTGTTTAACCGCTTCTGTACATTAGAATTAAGGTAGATATGTAGTAGAAGGTCAAGTAGTATGAAAATCGATACAAATGTAACGCGCGCGATTTTCAGCGTCTGCTTATTTTTGAGTTCTTTGTACTGTTTTTGATTGTGTTTTTTTGTTTGTGTTCATATTTATTAAAGTAAAAAACCCTAATACTAACGTTTTATTCATAACGAACTAACGAATACCCAACGTAATCAACATTTTGGTGCCGAAACCCGGGAAATACAGTGGACTTTTAAAGGTTAGAGTGAAAACCACGTGCTTCAATTAAATCTAACGAAGAAAATGGATGTGGCATTGCGCAAAACTTACAGAGCTCAAATTACAAAGCTTATTAATAGTGGCAATGAGTTATTAAATAATGAAAATCCAGATATCGATGAAATTCAAGTTATAATTGAAAGAATAAAGGCTACTCATGTGAATCTATCAGCAGTAAACGAGAGGCTTGTCCACACATTTGAAGAAGGCCGGTTAGAAGCTGAATGTGAAAAGATAGCAGAGTATGAAGATGCAGTCGTAGAAGCAATCGCACGTTTGAATGGTCGAATTAGAAAAAAAGTTCTTAAACAGCAGTCTGAAACGTCAGAAAACAGTGCCCTAGTAAGCGAAACAAACGAAAACAACGACTATAACGTTGATCGAAGGGTACAGGTGAGATTGCCAAAACTTGATTTATTAAAATTTAACGGAGACATTGAAATGTGGCCCGCATTCTGGGAGCAATATCGAACTGCAATACATGATAACAATGATCTAAATGATAACGCAAAATATACGTATTTGAAATCTTTGTTAACTGGTAAAGCATTAACTACAATTATGGGACTAACGACAAAAAGCAATTCTTATTCTGATGCTGTTGATTTATTAAAAGATGAATACGCAAATCCAGAATTAATAGTGGATTCATATATAAAAAAGTTACTGTTAATAGCGCCGATGAAATATGACAAGGATATTAACGCTTTGCGTAAACTGTACAATACTGCTTCAACTGTAACACGTTCTTTATCATCTCTCGGTTTGTCAGTAGATCAATATGGTTTAATGGTAAAATCTATCATATTCAAAACTTTGCCGTACAACCTACGAATTCAATTTAATAAAAACAGATTAAGGAGTTCTAGTAATGTAGCTGATTGCAGTGTTTCTGAAGCTGGATCTTCTTGTGATCTTAATTACGATTATAATAAACAAATAACCGATTTATTGCAATTTATCAAAATCGAAATAGAGTCTATCGAACAAGCACAAACTGTAAACGCGAGTGACAATAAAGAAAAGCAAGATCACGTACATAAGCGTAAACCTATTAGCACCGCGGCTGGACTTTTCGCGAGTGTTAAAGATTTTTGTTTGTTTTGTAAATCAAAATTGCACGCGACTAAAGACTGCAACTCTTCTATAAATATGGGGAAGAAGAAAGAAATTTTGAAACAGAATTCGCGCTGTTTTAGATGTACTAAGCCGAATCATAGTTCTAAAAATTGTAACGCAAGAGACATTCGTTGTTCTAAGTGCCAACGTAGACATGTAACAACAATGTGTGACCCGAACTTCAACAATCGCTTTGTCGCGAGTGATTCGCTTAAATCGGAAGATAAAAGCAAATCGAATGATACAGTCTTGGAGAAATCCGCGAGTTTTCTAATTAATGAGCAAATTGATGACGTTTTCCTTCAAACAGCATGTGTATCCATAAAATCTGACAGCAACGAAAATGATACATTTATTCGTTTAATTTTAGATGGAGGAAGTCAACTTACATTTATTAAACAGTGCCTATCTCGTAAACTAAATTTACCTATTATCGGTAACCATAAAATTTCAATTTTGTCTTTCGGAAGCACAAATAGACCACCAGCAAGAATGTGCAATCGTGTTCGTGTTAAAATTTGTAGCCAATTCAATAACGAAATACTTCAAATTGACGCTATTGAAGTACCGGAAATTTGTTTTGACTCTTTAAGTGCACCGTCGTTAAAAGATCCTATTGTTCGTACATTTTCAGTAAATCACCAATTAGCAGATATTAGCCTAAGAAGTCAAACGATTAAAGGGATCGCGTTGTTGGTTGGGGCTGATAATTATTGGAAAATCGTGACGGGTGAAACGAAACCACTTTCTAAAAATTTAACCGCAGTGAATACTAAATTAGGTTGGACCTTGCATGGTAGTGGTGACTTACGGGAAACTAACAGTTTTTTGGCGGGTTTCGAATCGGTAACAACATTACATGCTCAAGTCAACATTTGTGATGATTTAGACATTAAGCAGTTATGGGACTTAGAAACGATTGGAATTAACGTTAACGAAAAATCGAAAGAGAGCTTTACTGAAGAATTTATTAATAATAACATACAGTTTAAAAACGATCGATATGAGATTTCGTTACCGTGGATATCTGAAGATATTCGGATAGACTCTAATTATAGTGGTGCATTTTCCCGCGTTAAAAGCTTAACTTATAGACTTTGCAAAAACGGAAAATTAAAAGAATACGACGAAGCGGTTCGCGAATATTTCATAAATGATTGTGCAGAAATTGTTCCGATGGAAACGAAAGGCCAAGAGCGTATATATTACATGCCCCATCGACCGGTATATCGCGAAGACAAAGAAACTACAAAAGTGCGTGTAGTATTTGATGCGAGTGCGCATGCACCAGGTTATCCATCGTTAAATGACTTGCTATTATCGGGTGATAATCTTCTACCGGATTTAGTCAGAATTTTATTAAACTTTCGGTTTGGTTGTGTTGCCTTAATCGCAGACATTGAAAAGGCATTTCTGCAGTTATCGCTTGCGGAAGAGGACCGTGATTCCCATCGATTTCTTTGGTTTAAAGATCCAATTAAAGAACATATAACAACGATTTCCGAATTATCCAGTGTCCAGTCTTATCGCATGAAAAGAGTAACGTTTGGTGTAACTACCAGTCCTTTCTTGCTAACTGCCACTCTACGAAAACATCTCTCGAGTCAATCAGAAGAACTGAAACCTGTAGCCGAAGTTTTATTGAAATCCTTCTATATGGATGACTTGGTTCTCGCTAAGGACTCGATTGAGGAAGCAGCATCCCTGTATGAACAGTCCCGTCGAATCATGAAGTCGGCTAACCTAAATCTTCGAAAATGGTGTTCAAATCATCAGGCCCTAACAAAATTATTTACTGAAGACGATAGCAACGCAAAGAAACAAGAATCAAGGAAGTTGTTAGGTATTCTATGGTATGTTACAACGGACGAGTTATCTGTAGATATAAGTTCTGTATTAAAAGCGGTTGATAATAATGTAATTACTAAACGAGTTGTTCTTCAAACAATAGCTAGAATTTTCGACCCATTAGGTATTTTAGGTCCTTTTACCGTTCGGTCTAAATTATTACTTCAAGACATTTGGAGAGAGAAGCTTAATTGGGATGATACCTTGCCTTTAAATTTAACTAATGTGTGGAAAAAGTGGTGCTCTGAACTTAGCGATCTAATTCATTTTTGTATTCCGCGATGTACAATAGAATCTTGTAATAATGAAGTTGAATTGCATTTATTCGCGGATGCTAGCACTCGAGCCTACGGTGTCATTGCATACGTAAAATGTTTTAAAAATAGTGAATGTAAATTTTTAATGTCAAAAAATCGTGTAGCTCCTATTGATCAGAAGGGTGACAAATCTCTTACATTGCCCAAGTTGGAGTTAACTGCCGCTTTATGTGCTGCCAGATTACAAAATTACATTCTTGAAAATACAACGATCAACGTAAAATCAATTGTTTTGTGGTCTGATTCTAAAATTACCTTATGTTGGATCAAAAACAATGCACAAAAGTTAAAACCTTATATTAAAAACCGTGTAACTGAGATAAAACGTTTAAGCAAAGGAGAATGGAGGTATTGTCCAGGAAAAGACAACCCTGCAGATTTATTAACACGAGGTATTTCCGCCGACAGTTTATTAAAATCTGTTACTTGGCTTGAGGGCCCATCGTGGTTACACGAACCCAAGAGAAATTGGCCGGATAATAATTTATCTGATGCAATAAGCACGGTTAGTTGTTTTGCAAATACAGAAATTAAAATTACACATGAATCTATTTTCGATCTAGAACTTTATAGTAAATTTGACAAAATTATCAGAATTACTGCCTATGTGTTTCGCTTTTTATGCAATCTAAGACGTCCTAAGAAAAGGGAATTAAAACCTTTAACATGCAATGAATTAAACAAGGCTGAAATATATTGGTTAAAGTATGTTCAATTTAATGGATTTAATGATGAGATAACTTCCTTACTTAACAAAAAACCTTTAAATTCGAAATCTACTATTTTAACTTTAAACCCCTTTCTCGATGAGCAACAAGTTTTGAGGTTAGGAGGTCGTTTGTCAGAAGCTAGTATTCCTTACGATACAAGACATCCGATTATTCTACCGAAAAATTCTCCCTTTGTTGATAAAATAATATGGAAGTTTCATGAAAAAACTCACCACAGTGGTGTCAATGCTACATTAGCTTTAATAAGAAGAAAATATTGGATTATTCAAGGTCGTCAACGTATTAAATCTGTTCTACATAAATGCATCAAATGCAGAAAGTTAAAAGGAAAGCATGGCCATGAACAGTTCGCACCTCTGCCACGAGAGCGAGTAACTATGGCTAACCCCTTCAATGTAACGGGTGTGGATTTTGCTGGACCGTTATACATATCTGAATCTAATAAATCATCTAAAACTTATATAATGTTATTAACCTGCGCCGTAATACGTGCTGTTCATCTTGAGCTTGTTCCAGATTTAACCGCTGAGAGCTGCGTGAGGGGCTTGCGCAGATTCTTCGCACGCCGAGGTGTACCGACCATTATGTATTCCGATAATGCTAAAACTTTTAAACGTGCCTCGTTCGAATTAAAAGAGTTATTTAAAATACTTACTGAGAAAGAAGTCCAAAATTTAGCTCTAAGTTATCGAATTGAATGGCGTTTTATAATAGAGAGAGCTTCTTGGTGGGGCGGATTTTGGGAACGCCTCGTGAGAACTGTTAAATATGCCTTAAAAATGTCATTGGGGAGATCATGTATTGGATTTGATGAGTTGCAAACAATTTTAATAGAAGTGGAATCTACAGTGAATTCTAGACCACTTACATATATCGACGAAGATCCATCCAATTTATTTATTCTATCACCCTCCAAATTTCTTATAGGTGATAAGTGTTTTGGACTAACTATTGATTCCAAACTAACTAGATTAAACCGGAACGAAATTTTGATTTTGTGGAGAAATCGCTACAAACTACTAACTCGATTTTGGCGTAGATGGAGTTCCGATTACTTACAGCAGCTACGATCTGCCCACCGAATTGAACCATCGAAATTTACTCCCTTCAAAATAGGTGATGTAGCCTTATTAGGAGACCAGAATCAACCAAGGCTTCAATGGAGATTAGTTCGCGTTAGTGAAGTTTTTAAAGGTCGTGA
This sequence comes from Agrilus mali, assembly GCA_029378335.1. NCBI lineage: Eukaryota > Metazoa > Arthropoda > Insecta > Coleoptera > Buprestidae > Agrilus > Agrilus mali. The sequence continues at coordinate 17,465,033 of CM055657.1, forward strand.
CGGGCGCGTAAGAGCATGTGAAGTGCAAACGAGTAATGGGGACAGGTTGCGACGACCCATTCAGTTACTTTATCCTTTAGAAATAGCGTAGGATTCCCGGCGGGGAGGATGTAGAATATTGTACGTTTATCCTCTCCTGACTTCTGTTTAAACTGTTTAACCGCTTCTGTACATTAGAATTAAGGTAGATATGTAGTAGAAGGTCAAGTAGTATGAAAATCGATACAAATGTAACGCGCGCGATTTTCAGCGTCTGCTTATTTTTGAGTTCTTTGTACTGTTTTTGATTGTGTTTTTTTGTTTGTGTTCATATTTATTAAAGTAAAAAACCCTAATACTAACGTTTTATTCATAACGAACTAACGAATACCCAACGTAATCAACAGTCTATGATGGTTAAGCACATGTATGAAAACATTGTTTATACAGAAAACTTCGTTGTTTAACAATTTCTCCCGTTAGATCACGTCCAACAAAATAAATTGTCTGGGCACTGTCCGAATACAAATAATAGACTAAAATGCATATTTTTATTTTTATTTATCAGTTGCCTTATTTGCAAATTAAGTTTCTCAGACAAAAAAATTATTTTCGTTTAAAGCAAGATCTAAGATATATTTATAGATAATTTAAGAAATTTAAGATTTAAAATTTGAACATTGTAACTGTTTTGATCATAAATACAACAAATTCATAACTTTAACACAATCTAATTGACGTGATGTATGACAGAATGTAAATTTTAACGCAGTTGACCTTTACTTGATGGCCCATTAAATAAATAATTTTTTACTTCCTGTTACACTCAAATTCGTCAAAAGCTGCCAAAGTTCGCAAGACAATTCTCACATGAATTTTATAAAAATACGTTTGAAAGTTAAATGTACATTTGCAATAAACTATTATTAGACTTTGATTCTATATTTAAATGTGTTTTGCATGTTGTAAGCATTACAACTGTTTTTAATCTTAATTTTAAATAAATGTCAGGATCTCCTCGCATGATGCTTTAGACCATTTACTTACGACTAAGCAAAATACCTATAAAGTGCTATTTTAATTTGTTTAATAACCCAGCGCAGTGTAATAATTATCGCAGTTGATGGTCACGCTACAAAATGCTAAATAGAAAATAAAGCAACACCAACTTTTACTTAACCTGAAATTTAATTTAATAGTTGTTCGTTTATATATTATAATATGAAGTTCACTGATTAGTTATTGAAAGAGTACGTAACACATTTTAATTTTAGCACTTTATATAAAATTGATTTTAAGAAAGTGAGAGTCGTTGTAATGTAAACAGATATGAGAAGGCTATTTAATTTACAGTGGATGGCAAAATCCCTCTCATTATTTTACATATAAATATCTAATAATGTAATTAATCCACTACTTATTTAAGTAATACGAAAATAAAACTGCAAACAAATTAATGCTGTCCTTCAAAAAAGTGTTAAACTTCCCTGAGTTAATCCAAAAAACCTTTTATATGTCCAAGGTTTGCAATGCTCATTTTATCGTATAAAATGTAATTAATACTTTCCCAAGATTTAGTTTTAATCCGGATGCAATTAATAATCTACTGAAACAGAATCGATCTTCCAAGTTAAACGGCGCCAAGTTCATTATGTTGTCGGTGGGTTTTTGACAAGTAATTTTTTATAGCTAAACGATGATTTCTTACAAGCAATTGCACAATAATTTTCGCTAACGTCGAAACGGCTACATGGGTAGAAAGAAAACGATTTTTTTCGTTTCTACTTGTTCATATAAAACGAATTTTGGCCGAGTTCCAATGAAATGGTAACGCATTTGTTCCGAGATGAAAACTAATTCTATCGAAACTGGCACACCAAACTAACTTCTGCAAACATTAAAAATTTTTTGTTTAGTTTTAAAGGTCAGTTATGTGCAGCCATAATCTCGTTTATGGTTCACATATTAAATACATTATAAAAATATATTCTATATACGTATATTGCTTTTGTTAACAATGCTTGTTTTTTTATAAAAAAGAACATCGCCAAAACAGTTGCGTATGAGAAAGTTTTAAATATTTTTAAATTTCTCCATAATTTAACTTTTACAATGGTAGTTGACGCATTAAGTCAAAGAAAAAGAAAATGTCACATACTGGGAAAGCCATTAGGGATAAATAAATACGTGTTGAGTTGACGTTGACAGTTGCCAGTTTAATTAGTTTGAATAAAATTATTCGGTCACATAAAATCATAATGAGATTAGTAGACATAATGCTCTATCTATATGATTATTAATTTGTTTACTTTTTGTGATGTCTGGAAATGCTTCGTGTTCAATCACTGTCATTTTAGAATTAGAGACAACAATGAATACCATTGATTTATTGATCACCTGGTAACTGATGAAAGACAAATACAAACTTAATTGATGTTATTTTAGTTTTTTTGAAGACAGTTATAATTTTTCTTATTTGACGATTAAGCCACTAACTAAACTTTTTTTTTATTTAAATCAATTCTACCAACGTCAAAGAAAATGCTTTATTACATGACGCGACATAAGTATTGCTGCAAGCCTTTACAAGTTTTATAGTTTGAATAATACAAACATATGCAGTGCCCTTTAAGGAATAAAAACATTATTTGTGGTCTAAATTTCCAAAAAAAATTCTATAACGTAAGTGGTCTCGTTGCTATTAAAGGACAACAAATGTAGGTCAAATGGCCAATAAATTTCAAGCAGTTTACTTTAAGAATTGTCAAGAAAACGTGCAATTTTACATATTCTAAAGACACTTCAAAAGAATTGCCATGTATCCTGCAATTATATAAATTTAACCGTTAAAAGTAATAAAAATTAATTTGAACGACATACTCGACTGTTTGTTACACCTATTTACTATTTTCCAAACAAATAGGAACATTTGATTATCTCGACTTCTACTTATTGAAAATTTATACTTAAGTATGTATTTAAAAACTTTTGCAGAAAAAAATTTTATCAAACAATGGACAAAATTTAGTGAAAAAATTGTTGCAAAGATAACTATCACAATAAAATAATAAAGTTTGTGTAGTGACTTTCATTTTATATGCCTATTAGATAATTACATTATTCATCAAACAAAAAGACAAAAAAGTCACGTTTTCCAAAAAAACCTTCCCTTTCGTGGAAAAATAAATTCAATTAGTTTGTACTCAGAATAAGTGTTTTGTTTAACATTTTTATCGCAAAGCGATTAAGATACTCAACACCAACACCTTAAGTGCACCACTTAATTACTTAAACATTACTTTATTATTTCAGTGGCATATTATCAAAAAATCAACAGTGTAAATATTTCTACTATAACGCATTGTTTAACAATTTCAAGATATTTATCCCTTAATCAGCTATCTGATGATAAAACGCGTATTTCAGCATTAACTACTGACTATATAATTTACATATATATCTTACAAAACTTCAAAATTAATAATTAACATTATATAAGTACTTACTAATAACTTCAAGTGTCGTAGATAATAATTGAAGATTTCGTGTTACCAAAATTCGTACTTGATAAGCACTTGCTTCTAGTTTCTAGAAGTTTATTTTAATTTTACAAGAAAATTATAACAGATTATAGGTTTGAGAATTGTCTCAATTATTTATTACCAAATGATTTTAAACTTAAGAAAATAATATCTCCTTTTTATTTTGCAGCTGTTAACAATAAGTTTTGCATTTTGTATTAAGTGTGTCGCAATACTTTTTGAATAACACATAAAAATGTTGATGCTACGAGAGTTTTAATTTGTGCACGTTTTTCTACTGGTTTGGTTTGTAAAAACGATGTTAAAGCTACTCCTGATGCTTCTTATAAATGGTATGTAAGTTAAGTACAACATATAACATAGGTACATATACAATGTTCACGTATTTACAATTAAACTACCAAGGTCCTTTTGGTAATAATTTATCGCGTATACCTGTAAAATAGGTTAACAGTTGTGTATATGGCAGAGACAGTTGTCCGCTGCTGGTGACACTCGAGATTTATACTACATTGCAATTTAGAATATTCTAAAATGTTTTAATTAAGCACATAACAGAACGAACATAGACGAATGGAGGGTCAAACGCGAAGATATATCCTCTCCTAATATCTCTACCGCTGTTGACAAACTAGTTAATTAAATGGCGATGCCTTCCAAATTTTGTTAAGTAAATAGTAAATGACAACAAAACAAAATTTTTTTTCCTAGATAAATCGAATGAAAACGATAAGATTAACATTAATACTGCAAATTAATAACACTGCCTGGGCGTAGGATCATCTATTTTATTTAATTTTAATGCAAAAATTATTTTTGGCATAAAAAAAATCATGTTTCATTTTTTTTGACATATTAAGGTCAGTCAAAAACTAAAAATAAAAAAATGAAAGTCAACAAAACGTTTAAAAAGACATGCAACAAATGCGCTGTACTTATGAAATTAAAGTAATCAATAACACTTTTTTTTGGGAGAAAAGTTTTCATAGGTACCAATTTTGTCTTTTTCCAAAATTTTAAAATAAATTTATACATATTCGCAAACGTAGGGGCTGAATATAAAAATTCAAAAACTAAAAACAGTTGCTACATATTTTTTGATTTGTTTGGGAGAATGAGGTATGAGTAATGCAATTACAAATTTTGAATAATAACTTAATATGTGAGTTAAATTTGAATGAAATTACTCAAGGGTTACCGGCACTGTGTCCTCTCCCTTCAGCATAAATAATAAAATGTCGGATGGTAGGTAATTGAGCTGCATTAAATGCAGCACAACCTGTACAACCGCTTTGCTTTATCCTGAGCCGTTACTACTTCAAAATAATAGTTTTGAAATGAATATTCCCGTAATTCTATAGATGCGGATACCTTAGATAGCAAAACGCAAGGTAATGAAAGTTAATTAAGTGAAAACAATTTTTCACGCTTGTAATAAGCTCTCAGTACTAATATAACACATGTTCCAAGTGTACCTTTATAATAACTGGTTACAAACAGCATTAATATTATGTTGAATAAGAGAAGCAAATAAATAAGCGAATAAAACGAGGTACCTCTCAAATATAGGCTCTTATTTATGCCGAAAAAAAATAATAGAATAAATTAGCATTCCGAGTGGGCGGGACGATATTTACATTATTGATTACATTGACAAGGCTGATGTAAAGGCAATCTAACAGGTGTGAGAAAATGTTTGGTACGACTGACTGTTTTTGTTTCCCCTCACTCCCACAACGAAAACATTTTGGCAAATTGCCTGCTTTCCTTTGGTCAAGGTAAGAAATCGCATAATTTTCACGACACTTACGATTACGGAATTAACAGCCAAACTTACATGTGTACCTATGCATATTACATATTTTTGTAATGCGTACGTATACATACTTGTATTTGCCATACGTAACACGCACATTCACTTTTAATGATTTATTTATAATTTTTTATATTCGACATTCAGTTTTTGGTCAATAAATTTTACTTGGAATTATTGGGAGATGTTGCCTACTAAATACACGTTGTAATTTGATTCTCTGCAAATATCTTACACTGCTTCTTATAACTCAATATATCATTTCTAAGTACAAATAAATAAAATTCTTCTTGATAGGCTACCTCAATCTTTCTCGGATTATGAGCCATTCAAGGAAAATTTAAAAACTTTCCATCCTACAGAAGATCGTCACAATTTTTTTGATCAATTTTAAGGTCTTTGCAATTTCAGAAGGCATTTCATTAAAAACACGAACGTTTAAGAATGAGGTATGTATAATAAATTAGAAAAAAAATATCTGCATGTCGCTGTTTTTGAAATTCAATTATTGCAACCTGAAGTTCAAATGTTCAAATGTGCAACCAGATGTCTCGCACTTTTTTGACTACTTTGTTATTAAAGTATCAACGATAATTGGCATTTGGTTGATTTTTCGAGTCCCACATTTTATATCTCATACTTGACAATCACTTTATTGGGAAATAATTAAAACGTAGTTAATTATCTATCCTTCCTAATCTGTTATAAACATTTTACGATCACAAAATTTTGATGTTGTCACGTACGACAATTACTATTTAATTGATAAAATTCCCCATTAGACCAGGGTCGATAATTTTTGAAACCAAAAAAAATTATAGTAGGATGAAACCCATTGGAAAAGGAGAGAATATAACGGAAATGAAAGGAAAAATAATTTATGGGCAATCTGAAGTCGGGAAGGGGAAGGGGGTGAGTTTTTAAGGGTAAAAAACGGTTTTTCCTGATTTTCGGAAAAACTACAAGTCTTATGGAAAAAAGTTAAATAGCAAAGTTGTAGGTAATAAAAAGATCTACAACTTTTGTGTTTATACTTTTTTCACATAACCTCAAAATTTATCTGAAAAATTCAAATAACCAAGTTTTTGGTTTTTTATTTTTATCTTTACAAAAAAGTTTTTTTTCGCGAAATTTGGTGAAAACTTACCTATTTATGTCCCAAACACGCTGTAATTTTTTTGATTTGAAATATTTATTTTTTCACCTTATTTTTACTTGATATCGAAAAAGCACCGTAATTTGCAATCGAAAATTCTTACGTCAAAATATCTGCTTTTTTGGTGTGAAAAAAATATACATTACTATGGTGTTTTCTCAGGAAATGCAAAAAACGAAAAAAACTAAATTAATATTTTTATAAATATTATAATGAATAACGTAAAGAGTATAAAGTATGTGAATTCAATACTACGATTTACATGTATATTTATATATTTATATATTAGATGACATAAATGTAATTAGAATTTAATAAATCAACTTTTTTACTGAAAAAAATAGCAGCGGTCACATTTTTTAGATAAAATTCCCTTTTTTGAAATCATATCTTTAATATTTAGAACAACTATTTTTTGCATTTCCTGAGAAAACTTACCATAGTAGGTAAAGAAAGTATACTTTTTTTCACACCATCAGAAAGTAGTGATTTCAACGAAGAAAAAGCCCACCAGCGTTTTTAAAAAAGCAGAATTGAATTCGATTGAAAATTAGGGCGCTTTTTCGATATCAAGTAAAAATAAGGTGAAAAAATAAAAATAACAGTGTGTTTGGGACATAAATAGATGTTTGCACGAAATTTCGCGATAAAAAATTTTTTTTGTAAAAGATAAAAATAAAAAACCAAAAACTTGGTTATTTGAATTTTTCACATAAATTTTGAGGTTATGTAAAAGAAAGTGCAAATACAAAAGTTGTAGATCTTTTTATTACCTACAACTTTGCCATTTAACTTTTTTCCATGACTTGTAGTTTTTCCGTAAATCAAGGAAAACCGTTTTTTACCCTTAAAAACTCACCTCCTTCCCCTTCCCGACCTCAGATCGCCCGTAAATTATTTTTCCTTTCATTTCTATTATATTCTCTTCATTTTCCAATGGGTTTCATCCTACTATAATTTTTTTTCACTTGTTACTATTTTTGAAGGCTTCAGCAGTGCTCTATATAGACTGCATTCCCTTAGGTACCTACAATAACCTTCTATTTGAGCGTTAGAAGGGCGGTCATACCACTAGTCTTAATCTCCATAGATATTCATTTTTGTAAATTATTTTCAGTTCTGATATAGACTCTCTGGAGTAAAAACGTTCCATAAGACAATAATCTTTCAACAATATGCTTTATTTTGTAATTAAGTTAGTCCTTGTAAGTAGTTATAAGTGTTCCTAAATATTCAAATAAATTAATCTACGTCAGATTGCTACTTTATTGTTTCATGTGATACTTAGTACACGTACACCCTCGTTGATTTAAAGTAAACAAAAAAAAACTAAATCAGCGACAAAACAAACGTAAATGGGGCTCACACCATCAATAAAAAAAAACATAGTATAGTGTTAGGCAGGATTTTCTTTACATTATTATATTTAGTTATGTAACTGTCTAGGAAATATATCGATATTCACTGTAAATACTCGAAAATAAATCACCCAACAATCTAAGGACACATTTACATAAACAGATAGGTATTGCGATTGAAATTAATCAAAATGTAATTTTTCAGATTAGCGTTAAATTTATACGTGGTAAACATGCTAGCAAGGTCAAGAGATCGTCGAAAAATGTAAGAGTATTCAGAAAAAACAGGGAAGTAAGTCTAAAGGTTAATTCTATTTTTTTTTTCTGCGCCATTCAAACGGTAGGATGTCCAGACTACTAATCCTATCATCTTTTTATATAGTACCAATAAGAGAGGAACAGATAAAGACGGTTACAAAAAGTACGACACGGAGATAATGTATTAATAATTACCTATCAGAATTTACCACCATTACTGGATTGAATCAAACTGATTAAGTATATTTTCACGCCTACAAATTAAAAGGTGAAAAAACAAGGATAAATCTCAACTGTTACGAGAACATATATACGTTCACAATATACGTAGGTACACTTTAAATTAAAATTATTTTCTTTGGTATAATTGTTAAAGTTTAACCGTTTAAAGGTTTGCCTTTGTACCAGTGGCGCAGAGAGGGAGAAGGGCAAAAAGTATTGAATACGTTGTTTATGGGCCTATATAATTTCAATATTTCTTACTACATGTCCATTGGAAAAATCATTCTCTTCAGAATCTATGGGAATCGACTTTTTAATAATCAGAAACGGTTAAGAATTAGACAAAACAAAATTTGGCGATGACACAAAAACTAGCCATGGAATCAAAAAATTTCCCCTACTTGGGAATACCGTCTCTATCCATTATCTAAAAAGACAAAATTGTATATACTTTTTGTTTTAAGTCATTGCTTTGTACATTCTTTTTAAATAATAGCAACTTAATTCTAAGACCTTTTAGATTCAATTATCCTTTACAATGAGGTATGTTATAACGACAAATAATTAAAAAGTTATGCTCAGATATTTTCACGATAAATACATGGGATCTATTATGAACAAAGTAACACGTAGATAATTATTTTTATTAATTACGTGGTATATAGTTTTAACCTCCTTAAGTCCGCTTAATGTGATCGCACTAACAAAAGACTAGCTTAATTGAACAATTCCGCAAATTGAAGTCTTCTGGATTAACCATAAAAAAAAGTATTAAGCGTAATTTAATGTTGGCAAATAAGCGTGAAGACTTATAGGTATTATATATATTAACTGATTATATTTCGCTTCCGCCTTTTATTTTGTTATTGTTTTGGCACGTACCGACGAATATAATAATTATCTCTTGATTGCCGCTTTTCTACAGTCTGAAGGTAGCAGCAAGATCTCGTTATTAAAGAATCAGCTCGTCTTTGCTGTTTTTCTTCTAATTGCTCCTTAGAACAGCATTTTTAACAATGGTAGCGGTTAACCTTGGTTCCCTTATTTACATTTCTTTGTTTACGACTCTATTTTTGTAACTTTGATTTTTTTTTGCCTCATCTGTGAAACTTGAGATAAAAGATTTATGGATTTCTGCTACTACTGCTACATGACGAGATGGTGTGTGCCCTTCACTTTGCTGTGATCTGTAGAAAGTTTTACAAGCCAGTAAGGCAGGCAGTAAGTCAGTCAGTCACTACGTCAGTAAAGACAAACGCTAATTTTCTCACACTTCAGTGGCCGATTCTTTTGTCCCTGAATCGCCACGATTCAAGGTAACTAAAGGGAAGAAATAATAAAGAACACCTCGAGTTTTTTGCATTTTAAAATTTGCTCGCCATTCTTAATAATTATAGGTACCTATTAAACCATTGTTTAATCCAAATCTTTTTCTATCGTAAGAACGAGGAGTTGAAAGATGAAAAACTCGTAATGGATATTTATAATTTATAAACAATACTTATATAAAATTATTACCATTTCTGACTAAACTGTTCAGCAGATACATCTTATTGGAGGCAGTATGCAAATTTTCTTACCTGAAAAAAAAAAACAAAGTCAATCATTATTTTAAAACTTCAGCCATTAAATTTACTACAGTAGGTAACATAAATCATTATTATGACACTGTATAAAAATAAAAATAGTAGGTAGGTACACAGAGCATAAGGTATTATTATAGTTATCGAGACTTCCAAATTTATTCTGATTTTGAAAATTCCGAAGCGTTTTATGTGTTTCCTGTTGCTGCTGATGTTTATTTAAGATAAGAGTAAATGAAAAATGCAAATTAAATGCAACAAAAGATGTTTACCACACATCGGTTATACGGGTGTTCGTGAAATTAGGTAATTAAATACATAAGCTGCTGAATTCTAATGGGATAATAAAGCCGTCGTAAAAATTAAAAAGGAAATTAGGTTAAAAGCCCTGCGAGATCCACCACAAAAACTCATCGAAATGGAACTGGAAAGTGAAATGTGCGTAACAATTAAACTGGGCAATTACATCAACTAAAAGTTGACAAGTTACGAATTACTTCCGATTAAAGCGCATGTAAATATCCGATTAATTAGCATACCAAAGTAAAGACGATGTCGTTTAACAATATTAAAAATTTTACCGTCTATCCAAGGGGTGTCGTAAAGTTGTTTTGCCATTTGAACAAAACGCACCACAAAGAAGACGTAAACGGCTTTTAGGGTAGATTAAAAATTTCTTAAAACTGACTGAATAATTAAAAATTGCAAATTTTAGGTTTTTAATATAACATTAAACGTGACAATTTTCGAGACGCCCTGTAGGTACAGATATATGTTACAAAATAATGTCACATTAAAACGTTGCTCATACCATACCATCACACATTATGTTTAATCTCACGTACAGACTTTAAACGTTTCGAATTTTTGATTGGTGAGAGAATCATAAAATTATTAAAAACATAATTATCCGTTGGTAGGTACGTAAATAATAATTACAACAAATTACGGTCATGGCGATCGCAGTACATACATAATTGTTTCAAAATATATCTTTGTATGCCAGTGTGAGTGCACTTAATAAAATTAAAATACCTCCAGCCAGTGGCTACAATAAATGTTGTGCAATTGTATTGGTTCGACTAATGAATGCACTCTGTGATTGCCCTACTTCTGTTTGTCGTGCCCATATGCGAATTACGCATACGAAACATCTTTACAAATCGGGTAACCAGAGAGTTACAACCATGGCTCGTTAAGGATTTTTTAGGGCTGATCTGAATTATATCCTCGGATTAACGTTCGCCAACCAACCAACCAGCCATTCTTCGTTGATTTCAAGAAAGAAGCTTTTTCATATCGCAATCATATCGATTCTATTTATTTTTTTATAAACAAAAAGATTATTAAGGTTAATATTGTATAGCGAGATAAAAATTGGGTCCCTTCAAGTAAAAGACAATAAATAGTTATTCCTGTAAAAAATTCCTGATTCAACGTATGTAATTCAGCATACAAGTTAGTTACCTTCGATCTACATTTACTATACTAAACTGCACTTAAAAAGAAAAATAATTTCAAAATCGAAATATATTTCTTTCCATTTTAATTTTTTTTCACTTCTTCGTAAGCTATTTACAAAAACACACCGTAGGATGTTTTTTAAATAAGTTGTCTCCAAGGATTAGGGGCCGTTTATAAAATATGTTCGCATACAAGGCTGAGTGTGACAAAATGGGACAAGGGGGGGAGGGGGTTTACGACAACGTGACGTTCGCCGTTCATAAAAAAATTTTACAGAATTTTTACAGAATCCTTGGACATCTGATAAATAGAAATATTATTTATTTGTTTGTTACAAAAGATATTTATTGGTTTATTTAAATTTTATTATGAAAATAAAATAGATATTTTTGACTATCAAAATTTGTGTATTATCAATCAAAATTTATCATGTTTAGGGGGGGGGTTTAGTTTTTGTGACTAATATTTACAAGGGGGTCACAGAAAGTGTGACACAGCGTGACAACCGGGGGGGGGGGGATGGGGGTGTCAAAAAAGCTAACTTTAGCGAGACGTATTTTATGAACAGCCTTAGGGGCTGAATGACGAAAAGTGAAATCGTCACTGTCATAAACATAGTAATGTAACCTCAAAAAAGGTTCGTTATAACCAAAATTCGTTATAAGTTCCTAGAAAATTACAAGACTTAAATAAGATAGAATCTATTCAGCATAGGTTCTTGCAATTTATTTCACGTAAGACAGGTAATGTGTTGAATAGGATCATGATTATGCCCCAATTGCAAAATTCTTAAACATCTGTTCTTTAAGCTCGTTTAGACAATATCTTAATGCAATATTTTTATTATTATATATTACATTCCTTCATCAATTATCAATCATCTATTAGAGCTAATCCGATTTAAAGTGCTTAGTCGTATTTTGAGGACATTGCAATTTTTCTTACCAACCTGCAATATTAATCTGTTATTAACAACTCATCGATTTATAGAACATGCAAACTTTTTAGATAGTTTTCCTGATCATTTTAATATTTCATCCATTTCCAAGTTTAAATCTAATTTTAGAAGAATTATTTTTGTTTATGCTTAACCATATCTAAATGCCACTTTACTTGTATTTGTTATGTACTCGTATACCTAATGTTTTTTTTTGTAAGGAGGTAACAAGTATAAAAATACCATAATTTTTTGCTTTTGTATTGGATTTGTAGTTTATTGATAGTTTTGAAATATTTTAAAAACACTAAGCTTTTGATTATCTATAATACAGCACCAGTAATACTCGCATATTTAGTTTTTTTTTGCTGAGAAGAAAACCATTTCAAAAGCGATTTAAATAACCATCAAATAATAAAACAAAAGATTTACAATTTTTTTGGTTTTTCACAACTAACAAAATTATACTGGAACCGTCGGTTCTAATTTAAGAGAGTTTCGAGGGAATTCAGTGTCCTACGTTTAGTTCACTATAACAGAAAATCTGCAGTATTTTAGAGGCTAATTCAGCTTCGCTATACCCAAAAGTTTGTTATAACCGGGTTTTTTATAAGCAAATACTACTGTATGTCTAACGCGTTTTAAAGAAATTTCAACCAAACTAATAAAATGGATTACCAACTAACCCCCCCTCTCGTGTGCCTTTATCTGTTCATCTCATCTCAAGGTTTGTTTTTAAAATATTAAGTTTCTGCACATAAATAAATGTTTTCTTAAACCTCCTATTAAAAGCAATTATTGTTAGATACAAAAATATTCTTTTTATGTAAAGAATACCTACATACCTAAGTACTATCAATCTATATGTTTATTATATAGTTACATATGTATGTATTATTGTAATAGATTTAATAGTAGATTCAGACAGACACCCGGAGACCTTCGAACGGATATTTTAGCGTCAAATAAAATATGCGTAATACCTCCTTTAGAATATGATTTACCTATGTATGTAGCTGTTAAAAACCACGTAATTTTCGCTTTAGGGAAACTAACTATCCATCGATTCACCTGCATGATATGCTAATTGCAAGCTGGCACGAGGCGCACAATCTATCCCTCTTGCTAATAATATTTTATGTCTTTTCCGGAACAAGCAATGACGGAAGACCTTGACAACTTTTAAACACAAATCCTTAAATTTATCAGCCCGTCTTCCTGAGATTACGTATTCAAACTATGTAGTAATAAATACTATAAACAAATATTATCTGTTCGAAAGCAAAATTCGATGAAAGGACCATTAAATTCCGTCGCTATATCCGGAAGTCGCTATATAAAAGGAAAAAGAGAAAGAATGAAAGAACGAAATTAGGCAAGAAAAGTAGTCAGTAACTGATTCTTAGATTTAACTTTATGAACCTTAACATTTATAAACTATTTCTAAGTACAACTGCTGACTATCTGTGAATGTAAACAAAATATTAAAAAATTTTGTGTTTAGATTCGGTCGCAATATCAGTATGAGATTTCTAGCATCTTGTAATTAATAGTTCGTTAAAATTAGTCGCTAAAACCGAAATCGACGTTACATCCGAAGTCGTTACAGCCAAATTTTCTTCTTAAATTACTCCTTAAATTCAAGGGACTTATGTGTAGGGCTGCCATCTCTAAAACCTGCCCCCCAGGACCGGAAGCGTAAGTTCCCCGGATTTTGGAGCTTTCACCCCGGACATTTCAAATCATTTCAAAAACATTATAACAGTACCATCAATATAATTTTACTAACATAATGTTACGTTCGTCACAATCTACATCAATTTATCACAAACAGTCACCTGCATGACCTTAATACTAAAAATAATAACAAACTAGCACTACATAAATGAAGATTGGCTACGATTATGTGACAAAACTATATGGAAAGACCAATTAGAAGTAAATAAGAAAAATTGCTCAATCAGTTTTTAAAAGAGCAAACCTCGAGTTTCTTGTCTGTTCTTCACTGCCTTTTTGACATACTGTTAAAAAACAAAATGTTAATGACTTATTTTAGTAAAGATTGCTGTTTAATGAAATAAAAATATATGAATGAATAATTTTGACTTTGACTTCAGAAAGTTGAAATTCGGCGCAGAGGTTCTTTCTATAACGTAAGCAGGGAATAAGAAAGGTTTTTAAGGAATTCCTACGGGAACAAAGTCCCCGGACATCAGCAAGTTTACTTATATTTATCGGATTTACCAATAGCTTTCAGAACTTCTTTTTTAGTTAATAAAAAATTATAGAATCCGGTGCAATCCTTATACCTCTGAAGTTGAATTTAATTTTGAGTAACGTCGAGACTGTTTCAGGATTCAATGCATTCCTTTCTTTTGTCCACTGTTGCGTCATAACAGAAAATATTCTTTCAACATGCGCATTATGCGCAGGGATGCAAAAAAAATATTGAGCTATTTTTAGTAATTCTGAATATAAATGGGCATTTGGTGTTCTAAAGAATTGTAACCATAGTTGATTAGCATTTAAAAGCGCCACACCCCCGATCCCCACTCGCGTAGTACAATAGCGTCGGCACCTTGTACGGTGAAATACCTAATCCATAGTTTTTATTTATGTACTTAAAATATGGGAACGCATCTGATTGAAAACCCGGACTTTTATTGTAGTCCGGGTTGCACCCGGACTACAATTTAAACCCCGCCCGGACGCTCCCCGGACGTCTTCCAAACTAGGACAAATCCGGAGATACCCGGACTGATGGCAGCCCTACTTATGTGTTATGTCTAGTGATGTGCCGGATCGCTAAAATTGTATATCCGCGGATACGGATCTGAAAACGGATATTTGGTCTCAAGATCCGCGAATACGGATACAGATACGGATCTTTACTTTCTTAGAGTACGCGACGCTAAATATTGTAGGTACAGGGTGATTCATTATAATGTCGTCCCCATTTAACTTTGTTATTTGGAGTGTCCCAAAAAAATTAAAGGTATGGTTATGTAGTTGCTAAAAAATACTTTTTTTCTATTTATAACAAAAATTTGAAAAATGATCAGTATACAGGGAAAACCAAAAAGTTAAAAGTTTTAATTTTTTTGGGACATTCCAAATAACAAAGTTAAATGGGAGCGACATTATAATGAATCACCCTGTACATCGACCTTTTGAAAGAGACAAACTGTTATGAAACTTTTTAAGAGCTAACTTTTATAATAGATTGTCTCTTTGCAAAGATCTATGTGCAATATTTACCGCCGCGTATAGTTTAGTGTGACACTGGGCAGCACAGATAACGTTTGTGTTTGGTATATCAGTTAAGAAAAATTTCTACAAAACACCATCAAATCCAATAATGCAATATTAATGTCACAATAATATTAAAACTAAAATAATCTAGTCGCGTCTAATCAATTTAAGACGACCGTCTTCTTCGGCCGTCGTGTGCGTTCTGTCCTTGGTGAACCATGTGGCTGGCGGCATCCCTCTGAATATTTATTTTTTGCTTTATTTATTGCCGCCTTTGTCGGCAATAACCCGCCACGCACTCATCTATACACACAGTATACTGCCTATTAAATCTATATTGATCGGCACAATATATATATTTCATCTACAAATTTAAAATTAATAAGGTAAAAAATCCGTGAAAGATCCGCCAAAAACTAACGGATACGGATACGGACCTCTCTTTTCCCTCGGATATCCGCGGATACGGATACGGATATCCGGCACATCACTAGTTATGTCGTTATAACCAAAAGGTCGTTACAACCGAAGTCGTTATAAATGAAATCCACTGTATTTGTACTTTTGTATTTTTACTATCTAATATATAAAATTCTCGTGTCACAATGTTAGTTACCATACTCCTCCGAAACGGCTTGACCGATTTTTATGAAATTTTATACGTATATTCAATAAGTCTGAGAATCAGGAACTATCTATTTTTATACCCCTAAGTGATAAGGGTTGTCCACCCCTAACTTTTCTATTTTTTGGACAAAATTTTTTATTTTAATTTTTTTATGATTTGGCGTTAAAAAATACATATAACCCTTAATTTTCACCCTTTTACCTCCAACCCCCATTTTTTAATAGCGATATTAGTACTGTAATAATCTTATCTTCAACTCTCAGTGGTCGATAACTGATCAATTATTATCAATCGATTAGTCATCCCCGCCAGGCGTCTATTGATGTCACTACTCGCCCAGCAAACAGCACAGAGTGGGGATGAGAATGAAGCAGATTTTTTTAGAATGTTACAGGGAGTTCAAATATATTCTAAGAAGTAAAAGAATGTTTTCTTATAACATTTCAGAATGATTTGGAAATGTTCAAGAATGTTCCAGAATCTTGAAGATCATTCAAGAATGTTTCAGAATGTTAAAAAAAGTTAGAAAATGTTTTGAATCATTATTCTGGATTACTCTGAATTCGCGAATATTCTAGAATGTTCCATCAAACGTGTAATATGTATATTCTTACTTGGGCAACGCCAGGTATTGCTGCTAGCTATTGATAAGATTTGAAATATATTATGAAGTACAGTATATCGCAAAAAATTTAAGACAACCTAATGCAAATACAGTTTACTTTTCAACTGAGGTTTTTAATTTAGGCAATTTCTTCTTCAATTGTGAATCGATTTTTATGATTCTGTTTCTATTGAATAGGCCAGGCCTTCTTAAACTATGGGTCGAGACCCCTAATGGGGTCGCGTAGCAAAATTCTGGGGTCGCGAGAGATTTTAATGTGAAATTTTTATACCTATATTTTATTTTTTCATATGTACTCGTATTAGTTTATAACAACTCTTCCTCTTTGATGAGGAATTCATTGAATACTGAAGTCTACTCACTTCCGGGGTCGTGAATGAAAAAAGTTTAAGAAGCCCTGGAATAGACTATATTCCAAGGGTCCAAAAGTACCTTCAAATATAACCTGCTCTTCTACTTTTGTATCCACGTATTTAAAAACTTTTATTTTTATAGCTATACCTATTTAATACTCAAACATTGAGTAAGTACTGTTCAATTATTAAGGGTTGCACATTCGTAAGGACTAGCTGCTCAGGATTTAAATCGGTAGTAACTAGGCTATGACTAGTTTTACCTTAAAAAAAGTGATTGAGAGTTTGCACTATTTAGAATAATGATTAGTACCTATTTTAGTTACAGGAATACGAAGATTTATCGTCAATTCTCTCGTATACGTGAGAAATTGATTAAAAAAATGGATTTGAAAGCAAATTCTTTATTATTTATGGTTATGGTAATTAATTTCTTCCAACCATAAATCTGTGCTCATTATCAGTATGCAATTGTTGTTATATTATGTATGTTGTGGGATGTAATAACGTGCACTTTGTATTATGTATAATAAACAGCATTTGCAACCGTTTGGTTCATAAATAACTAATAAGTAATATATGTGTGTACACAGACGGCTTCTTATTAAGTGCAGTTCCCTTTATTTTAGGTCGGAAGATAAAAGCATAATAAGTGTGTCGATCCTTATCAAAAAATGGCGGCCTCTGTTTAAAACTAGCCTATAAAACGGCTAATATCGTTCATAACACAATTCGGTATCACTAACGGAAAGTTTTACAGAAAAAAAATATAATAATAAGCGAATGTATCCATGTAAATAAATCTAATCTACAAATTACTTGAAAACACTAATTAAGTAATGAAAAATACTAATAGTAATCGATTTTTTTCTGGCAATGATTCGTTTTATCGCTTTTTATGGCCTATTAATGGAAAACAAAGATCAAAGATATCCGAAGGAGGCATTAACTACGAAATATTTTTCAATTACAGGCTATTAAGAAAAACGAGCGCGACCTTAAACTATTACTACATACTGGCATTACTACCAAAGGCAAACACGGTAAAATAATTCGAATTGATCGTAATGATCTGGAGAATAAGGCAAATATAGAATTACACACCAACACATGCTTCATTCTTTCGTTGAAATGTAATGTACTTGCTTCTATTTCGCCCACTGTACTGCCAAGTTCAATTCAAACCCACTTAAAGTGCTCCCATGGTGAATGCAACAACATACTTATCCAGAATTATGAAATAATTTAACCCACGCAAAAGAAGACAAACATTTTTTGGCGGCGAAAAATGCACTCGATGCCTACACACAATATTATTGTGACACCAGGTACAAGAAAACAATTTTTAAAAAGTCCAAACAAAATGCTTCTTTATTTATTGTGGCGTGCATGGGCGTTATCGAAGTGCAGTGAACCGTAATAAAGCCATCAATATTTCAAAAATTGTACCTTCTATTTTTATTTCTTTATTTAGTTTGTTTATTATCTCTTGCATTATTAATATGTAATTTTGTTTTCGCTTTTAATGTTATATTATGGAAACGCTTTATTTGCTTTGAAATGAATTATCAACAAAAAGGGCAAGACTGATTCATTAATTATTTAAAATAAAAACAGTTTTAGGTACAACTGAATCAATATTTGCTTTTTATGTACCTACAACAGATTTTCCAATTGAGTTAAAAATATTTCTTTTATTGTCAGACCACTTTTGGTGAAAATCTTCCAACTAATTAATGTTCATAAACGTGCTTCTGTTGTATTTATTATCTTATTTGCAAATAAATAAAAATTGTTCAGTATTCCATGTGTGAAAACAAAAAGCTAGCGGTAAAGCCTTTTGTTCTGCGTTTATATCAGGCCCAAATCCTTCAGGGATTTCGACAGCTGACAAACCACGGAATCCAGCAGAGAAAACACGTGTCCAAATAACACTCAATCTCCCCACACAATGCATAAATGATATGCCGAAAGCAATCTGAAATTCGAACCACTGCCTATTATTTAGATGAGTTTTAGAAAGTATGGGGGATCAGCTTCAAAGAACTGTCGCTTATTTTCGTCTGACTTTTGGAAGAGCCAGTTCGGGGAGAGTCTTCGAACTTTTGAGCCTGTCAAGGAGAAGCTCTTTGTTCTTCCTATCGACTATCTATCACCCGTTTTTCATCGTCACACTAATTACAACTTGTAATAATTCAACCACCTATTTATAGTTTATTCTACGAAGCTCTGTCTCGGTTTTATGTGGATTTATAAAAGGCTCGAGAAATTTTTTAGTAGGTATAAGACCTTAGAAAAATCTAGGTAATACATAAAATTCTCGTGTCACAATGTTAGTTACCATACTCCTCCGAAACGGCTTGACCGATTTTTATGAAATTTTAAATGCATATCCAGTAGGTCTGACAATCGGCTACTATCTATTTTTCATACCCCTAAGTGTCTACCCCTAACTTTTACTTTTTATTTTTTGGACAAAATTTTTTATTTTTATTTTTTTATTATTTGACATTAAAAAATACATATAACTCTTAATTTTCACCCTTCTATCACCAACCCCTATTTTTTAAAGGCGATATTAGTACTGTAATAATCTTCAACTCTCGGTGGTCGATAACTGATCAATTATTATCAATCGATTAGTCAACCCCGCCAGGCGTCTACTGATGTCACTCACCCAGCAAACAGCACGGAGTGGGAATGAAAATGAAGCAGATTTTTTTAGAATGTTACAAGCAGTTCAAATATGTTCTAAGAAGTAAAAGAATGTTTTATAATAACATTTCAGAATGATTTGGCAATGTTCAAGAATGTTCCAGCATCTTGAAGATCATTCAAAAATGTTCTAGTGTTAAAAACAGTTAGAGAATGTTTTGAGTCATTATGGGATGTTCTGGATAGTTCTAAATTCGTGAATATTCTAGAATCTTCCATCAAATGTGTGATATATTCGTACCCAAGCAACGCCGGGTATTGCTGCTAGTATCATTATATATCTATACATGCTTCCAGTTCACATAAAACCAACATTAAATATTTTTAATAAAAATGTAATCTTGTTCTATCAATACCTATATGTTCCAAAAATCTAGCTTAATCTCGGGCCTGATAGGAGTAGAGAGTGGAGGTGTGTTCAAATAAAATTTATATGGACGACCTTAATGATAACAAATTGTACATTTATATAATATATTTTGAATGAGTTTGTTTTGTAAAGAGCAGATTCAGAACCAGGGTTGACTTCAAAACTATATTAAAACTAAGATGAAAATTCTTTTAATTAAGTAGTAGAATTTTTGGGGGTAGCGGCCGGTATTTTTGAATAATTGGAGCGCCATTTATCAGAAACATGTTTTTGACCCGGTAACATCATTCTTTTGACAAAACTGTGCCGATGGGACTTTTCAGTATCCTTTTGATACTATATTTTCCTTTGATAAAATATGTCGGTTGATAAGTATAATAGCGGTTGGCCCTGCATGTCAAGAAAATTTGACAGTTATTTATAGCGGGCGGACAAGCCTCTTTTTGTTGCTTCGCCAGCAAGAGAACGAGACCAGTGATCGCTGAACGTACTACGAACGAATGGTTCGAAGTAATTTTAATAATGACAGGGTGGGCCAAATTGCACAACCGGAAATTCGCTAATTCGTACGTTTCAATTTATTATATTTCGCTGTTCGCGGACGATCTTGAAAACAAGAGTGGTCAATACATTCAAACGTGCACACACTGGCTCATAGATACACTGCTGCTTCTGAACTGGGTTATACGAAATGAAAATAACGCGATGTATTCACTTCAGATATAGTGAACATATACATACATACATATGTATGTACATACAACAGTCATAAAGCATTTGGCAGATTCTACGTACGTTCTACACGCGAATGTTTGCCAATGTTGAAACGTGATAGCACTTAATTGAAACTATGAGCTTTTTATGATATCCTGTTTATTCGCGATCATACCAGACAACATTATTTTATTGGCCAATGATATTTATATAACTAACAACATCAATTTATTACTTTACTTGATATAGATACATGTATTATCTATAACAGTAATATAAATGATATTCTCAAAATTAAACAGAAAACCATTTAGGGAGGATTCCTTATAAAAATCTAACAATAGATGTCCTTGTTGCCAAGAACTTTAGTTTCATCCAAAAAACTACAATGCTCGTAGATGGGATATTTCTCCAGTAGGGTAACCTGTGGTGGTGGCTAAGGAGAGAAAAATAAAGGGAATAAAATGAAGACAGAAGAGAACTGACATCTTATTTGTAGAACACTTTCGTCAGCATTTGCCCAAAAACGATTCAAAGGAACCACAGAAAAACTAGGACTATATTAGAAGAGGCAATACAGTCCAAGGATTGTAAGTTCAACACCAACAGACCGCACCAACTAAATGGTAAAAACACACGAATGTCTAGACGAATTCTGCTTCTCCACAAAAACAACAAAAAAGTGGACGTGCTATTTTCATTTGGTCATTTAAATTAATCCTCCTTAAAAGACTAATAACAAATTATCTCAATGTGAAGGTTAATATGATTAATTATTATTTGAAATAATTTTGTTTCTGAGAGAAATTGTAACCAATAGACGGAAAAATAAATTTCATCTATAGAAATGACAAATTCGATAACTAAATCGTTATCTAATAACAAACAGTAAATTTTATGTGTATGCTTCATGGCTTTGGAAGTCATGTCCATTACTTTTAAGCCTGACAACTTTAACACCACAAAAACCGCAATGTTTAACCAATAAAAGCAAAATTCTTACACGCCAACTGAACATCTGGAATAACAGTAATAATAATAAAGTACATATTATGTACATATTTAAACGATTGATTAAAATAAATATTTACATATTTTTCCCTATTATCACATTTTCCTTTGTTTAAAATTTTAACCAATTTAATGTCCGTTAGACTTTGTACATAGGAACTGATTATTTTTGCTACATGTCACACTAAATTAAAAATTTAAAAAATTTCGATTATTGATCATAATAGTTGGGCAATGATCATCTGCCTCTCATAATGTCCCATATGTAAATTAACAACTAACAAATGCTCCAGCAGCATTGCAGTACATTTTGGAATGGTTATTATTTATGTAGGAAATGTCACCGAAAGAACATCTGTGTAAACAGTACAGAGGTAAGATATTTTAGCGTGTCTATTATTCGTAAAAATATATTTAAAAAATCTACTTTCACTATTTACCATTAAATCTGTTTGTCTAAGCAAATTAGATTTCATTGAGTTTTTATTGCTTCGCTGATGACGATTAGTGCCTAATATGACATGTAGGTATTGTAATTTATGGGAGTTTCATTGTAAAAGGCAAATTTTGGCGGTAAAATCAATACGACCTCCAGTAAACATTTAATTAGTTTATTAATAAGTTTTTGGCAAATGTTAGAGGTCTATTAATAATTTTATGACTTTCGGAAAATAAATGTGACCAGATGTACACCCAACAAAGGAGCAATTTTATATGTATTTGTACAATAATTACTTACTTACGTATTCAAAATAAATACAAACGGTTACATAGGTAGTTTTCGGTATACACTTAAAATCCTTATTATCGCCTTTATTTACATATAGTAGGAATTTTTTAATTTAATGATGGTGGTAATCGCCCTGACTGACTAAATATCGTGTTCCCCGAAAAATTGTACAAACAATGTCGATGTATAAATATTTAGTTGTGCTGTACTATTCCACACAGAATTGTTTCAACGCCGCGTTTTTTTTATGTCGTGCAAGCCTTTCTGGGGTTTTGAGATTAATGAAACTGATATTAGAAACAGACATTTGAAGAATTAGTGAGACGACCTATTTGGAAATTATCGATCTTGTACACGCCTACTTGGAACTATTGACCCATAGAACTAATTTATCTTAATTAGACGATATTTAAGAGAAAAATTTCACATTGGACTTTTAGAACTTTTTATGGTCTTAGTTAAGCGTTTCCGTTAGCAGCACGATAAAATATAACTTTATGTGTTCTCATTGAATTAATGCACTTGTTTATAGGTATTATGTGTAGTTTTATGGCTTTGTACGGCCATACCGGCGATATTTCTATTCATACATAGTCAAAAGGTTGACGTACATAGTCATTTTTTACGATTTTGTAGTGTTTAGAATTTAGAACAAATTATTTTTGTTAATGTAAAAATAAAATCGAAATTAAATGTGTTCTGAAGCTTTTTTGGGCACGAGTAAGATTTCCATGGTCACGATTTAATGATATTTTGGGCCCAAAATAAGATTCAAGTGAGGAATTAAATAAAATTTTCGATATCTTGCTGCGTTTTCGAAATATCAATGTTTTAAGGTTTTATTTTCAACTTCTATAATTTTATAGTTACCGCTGTTTCGTCGGTGGTGCATAGCATTTAAAACAGTTTAATAATAGAAACCATTTCATACCATAGCCTTTTCGATAGCGCATAGGATTTTTTGTGGTGGATAGCACTTTTGTACTATTTGTATTATTAATGGAGAGATAAACTTCACATTAGAGTCTAGATAGTTGCTTAGCATTCGGGAGGTCACTTTCGGGAGGTCACTGGTTATATTCCGGGGCCGGCTACTATGGTCCAAGTTTTTCTGTGGTTTCCTTGGATGATTGAGGCAAATCCTGGGATAGTAATATTCCACAGATAGTCTTTCACTTCTCTTTTGTCTTCATTTCGCCCGTCTCATCTTTCTTCCCCCAACCATCACCCACCCATTTCCACTAGTCCTAAAGGAGACTAAAGAGTGCCTTCCGCCCTCCCCTCCGACTTTGCATAAGAGTGTTGGTGGGAATGAAACACCGAAAAATTTTTTTTTAAAGAACGCAATTTAGTTATAAGTCTATTTCTATACTGAAAACTTTAAATATCGATATCAAAAAACGAAGCGAGATATTGAAAATTTTTATTCTTGATTTTCGTCTTATTTTGGGCCAATTTACCCAATAAAAATTGCGGCGCCACGAAAATCGAACTCTCCTCCTTTTTTGGGTAGTTTCAGAGTTCTTTGCTGATAGTATCCTCAGCGACTGCCTGGTTTATAAGTCAATTTTAACTCAATCGTTTCAACATTGAGTACGTGTACTGTTTAATGTCTTATTACTGAAAGCAATTATGATTAGATTTAATTATAAATTAACACGGAAAAGGAAGCACCTTGTTCTTAGATTGGATTCACAGCAGTTTATAACAATGGAAGAAAAATGTTAATAAAAAATAATCATAATACTTTATAGCTATCCATAATTTGCGACATACCAAATAATATTTTTTTATTACCTAGATACTACATTTCATGAACATTAATTATAAGAAGTTTTTTTTCCTTTGCTATGAAGTAAAATTTTACTTTAACTGACTTTTTATAGGTAGTAATTATTGACAATTTAATAATAAAAAGAAAATAAAAAAATATTTGATAAGGTGCTTAAAGAACCTGATTTTTTTTTATTATACTCAATTAACTCTACGAGGAACTAGGCAGATAAAAAATGGGAAAAATATTCCTATGTATCTAAGCATCAAATTTTCGTTATTATACCTATTTAATGTTTTAAATTACTTAGTAGGTAATTCATTATTATTACCAAATAATGAGCACTTAAGTGATTAATCAAAGCGTAAATTTTTGTTGATTAGCCCATTCGAATTTCATGCCTGTCTATAATACACAATAAATATTCAACGTTTACCAGCAGCAAATTGCGGAAATATATGTAATATACAAACATATTTTTGTCTCTTTCTAATACTATCCTGGTGGTTTACTGGAAAACATGTTGATACTTTATTCCTTTTTGTGATTGATTATGTGTTGTTGTCAGTGGTGACCTTCGCACCTAAATGTATTTTTTTGTGGATTTTGTTTCTACTATTATATTTTGCAGCTCTTAATGATTTTTCCTCGTTTTTACACACACGTCGCATCTACAACTACTACATTCGCGATCACGATTTTATTTAAAAAAAATATATAAATATGGGAGTTGACCTTCTCATACAATTCGTGGGAATAAAAAAACAAAACAAATTATTTTGGAATCTAAAAAATAACATGTATAATATTTCAAATTTGGTTACATAACTAATGTTGGATTATAACGAAAAATCAGTTTGTTTTTTTTTGAAATTATGTGGGGTGTACCTATTATTCATAATAATAGCATGAAAGCCCTTTGTTTATCAATTTGTGCAGAAGCTTGAATTTCTACTAAGTGACTTTATACAAAGAAGTGTTTACAGAAACAAAATCGATTGTTAAGTATGTAAATATCGGAAAACTGGGCCAAGGATAATTGTTCGGTGACTAAATTTGAAAAAGCCCGTCCGCACTTTATCATGTTTAAGATAAACTGAGCGTTTTCACGAAATTCCATGTTCATTAATATTGTCAAAAAACTAACAAAGAACGTTTGTCATGTAAACTACTCCTAAGTTCCCTAATCTTAACACTACAGTCCAATTCCTACCAAAAATTAATTAACTCTATAAATCAACGTGTCCATTACTGTAACAAACATCCATTTTAACTGTCTAAAAAAGTAAATAATGTTAAGATCATCAAGTATTCGCGTTTTTGATCTTGTTCATTGTACAACAAGCATGTCTTTGTTTACTAACATATTGGCAATAGTGTTGAAAAAATCCAGAAAGGAAGAGACAGGAATTGGATGGTTTTGTTATCTTGATGTTGTACATTAGTTTTTCGTAAATTTGATACCCTCCTCATATATTTGTGCATACTTTTAGAATGTGTATTTAAACTTTGCACATATGTAGGTACGTATTATATATAATATGTGTAGTGATGTCGTAATGAACAAAGTGAAGCTACTGGCGATACGTGTATTTTGTGTAAACCATCGCGCACACATGCAAAAAGTAATAAAAGCGGCAATGTTTAAAGTTTTTATGGGTCGTAGAACACATGGACCATTTCCTACGGTTGTTATTTGGTTCTGAACCTTGAGAACTCAGCCTTTTCCTGTCGACATTTATCTTCTCTATTGTTCTAGCCAAATAGTTCTCCATCCCGGACCGCGTTGTGTGCTCATTATTATGTTAATTCTTGTGTAAAAATGTGCATATTTCAAAGGTTTCCTTTTATTAAACTATTTTTACTGCTTGTTCCTAGGTACACCTACTAAAAATAGAACCAAAATAAAATAAAACGCTATGTTGAACTACAACACCTTTACAAGAGCGAAAATTGTGAAAAAAGGGAAACAAAATCTATATACATTACAACAAAAAGGAATACGGGTCCATAACCTAAAACAATTTGCTTTAAAAACTAAAATGACTGAAACTAAAATTTTAGCTACCCTCTCAGTGACGTAGTTATGATATAGCAAGGGTGTGCAACGCACAAGGGTCCGTAGGTAAGGTTTTGGTAAGAAGTGTTTTAATTTGGTTTACCCTTCGTGCATAATTGTGGGTACTTTAACCCAACGTAAAATCGCCTTTTGCCCCTTGCTATCTAACCTAACCAAACTGACAATTACGATGAATTACTCATCTTATCTGCGTCCCGTTTATGCCGAAGCTGGTATTTCCATCTTTAAATCCTGATTTCCAAGAAATGGAAAAATGGCAATCCCAGTAATAGGGAAAGGACCTGATTCGAGAGTTAGCATAATGTTCTTATGACTGCTTGCTACGGCACTGCACCCTCTTTAAAGGAATACTTACAATTAGCTAAATTTGCATTTCAGTAATATTTTTTGCATTACTTTATTTTTAATCAATTTGCATCAGAGAGGAGCTATTTTACGCTGTGGGCCTTCGCCTTTTAAATAACGCAATAACAAGTAATTTATTCTAACAAAAACTTTTGGATGTTTCATTCCCACCAATGCTGGTGGGCGATCTGTCCCTCCGACCTACATTCTAGTGCAATTTTGGAGAGTACTCTTCAGTCTGCTTTAGGAATTGTGGGAATGGGTGGGTAGTGGTAAGGGAAGAAAGATGAGACGGGCAAAATGAAGACAGAAGGGAATTGAAAGGCTAATTGGGGAATATTAAACCTCAGAATTTGCCTAAATGATCCAAGGAAACCGCAGAAAAACTTGGACCAGAGTAGCCGACCCCGGAATCGAACCGGTTACCTCCTGAATGCTAAGCAATGATCTAGACGACTAGATGAATAAAGACTAAAAATCTTCAGAAAATATACGATTTTCCAAACGTTTTTCTGTATACTGTACTGCATTAGTGAAAGTTATCGACGAATTATGTTTTTAGACAATAGTATAATAATCTTTTTAAGGATATTAAAGTTGTCTTTCGAATAATGCAGCATAATTTGCTACATTCCCACAAAATTTGTGTAGGATTGAAAATAGGCAAGCGCTTCACGAACATGTTCCTGTTGTAGTTAAACTAATCAACATAAAAATATTGAAATTACATGTATGGTGGTTTCTGTTTCCATTTTATACAATGTTTTGCGGTTTTTATGTGCTTTCAGAGCAGTAATAAAACGTACATTTTCATAGGAAAATATTGCTTCCTTTAGAGACATAATAAACGTTTAGTGAACGACTCCAGACCGTGCTAAAATTTTTATGTTCTTGGTATCGACCGATTAGGTCCCATAAAATGTATTAAAACGTTTGCAGTCCGCAAAGGGTTGACCTTGTAACATTTTTTAGTTAAGTCTCCCCTTTTACGTAACAATAAAATCCGTGCGAGCTACTCATTAACCTGTCCGATGGCGACGCAAAGGGTAAGAATATCGAGTTGGCGATTGGCTAACAGCGAATTGGACCAGATTAAATTATTATCCTTCACCCGACGTGAATTCCTTTGTTGCCACTTCACAGTGTCGTGCTTACGTAGCAAAAAGAACGGACCGACAATGATTTCGTGACCGAAAATTCATTAACACGAAATCCCAAATTATTTCATTAAAAAAAAATAGAGAGAGAGAGAACTGTGCTTTATATTCTTATAGTTTTTTTTTTATTCTAACTATAGTCAAACTTCAATAACTTGAACGTTGATAAGTCGAATTAAATTAGTTGAGGGGCTGTTCATAAAATACGTCACACTAAAATACGTTTTTTTTGGCCCCCTCCCCCCCGGTTGTCACGCTGTGTCACACTTTCTGTGACCCCCTTGTAAATATTACGTTATAAAAACTAACCCCCCCCCCCTGAACATGAATAATTTTGATTGATAATACACAAATTTTGATAGTCAAAAATAATTATTTTCATAACAAAAATTAAATAAATTAATAAATATATTTTGTAACGAACAAATAAATAATATTTCTAGTCCAAGGATTCTGTAAAAATTCAGTAAAATTTTTAGATGAACGGCGAACGTCACGTTGCCGTAGACCCCCTGTCCCTCCTTGTCACATCTTGTCACACTCAGCAAGGCCCCCTCGCCCCTTTTTATGTGAACGTATTTTAATGAACGGCCCCTGATAATAGCGTCAACTATGGGAAATACTTACGGGTAATTTTTACTTGATAACTCGAAGATAATATTTGGCGCCAACTTCGAAAGCTCAAATTTTCTGAGGGAATCTCTTAATACATAATGAACGATTGTAACGTCTCTTTTTAATAGCGATACTAGGCAAGCTGTGAGACAGTTAGATTTCTATGATTTTTTGTCATCAAAACGTACATTAAAAAATTTGTCTTGACCAAAATTAAATGTTATAAAAATGTGGAACGTGGTATTCGAAAAAGACATTAGATTGCTTATATCTAATTATCTATTTGTAACATGAAATAAATACATAGAAATGTCAATTTACAAAACATATTTTAATTATTATTATTCAATAACTCGAAGTCTCGATGCCTCGAAGTTCTTTTGCGTCACATGATTCGAGTTATCGAAATTTGGCTATATATTAATTATCCTGTACATCATTGCATGTAGGCATATAAAGTTATGAATTCTAAAGTATATTTAAGTAAATAGATCGGCTGGAACCATATTGTATGTATATCAGTGGCGGTTTTAGTGTAGGTGCATTTGTTCAGTGAACCCCCTTAAAAATTGAACTAGTTACACCATATAATTTTATTCTTTTAATATTTATTATATTATTGATGATTATCGTATAATATACATCTCTTTTACTATTTCATAGTTCATAGTTACAAAACACCAACCCGTAACCCATAGAAAATATTTAAATTTTTGTTGTGTCGCTGACAACTTCACCTAACTTTTTTGGTTCAAGTTTTATTCTGAACATATCACGAGAGCGATACTCCGTTTGATGTCCATGCGTTAGAGAGAGAGGCGTCGGACGCGTGAAATGGAAGATAATATACACTCAACATACAGCGTTTAGGTGCACTGCACGAGAAGCCGAAATCAGCCGGAAAATGTCGTGCTACGTCGGCACGGGTACCCGATAATCTGCCAGGGTTTTGCAACTTCGGTTAGCCTGCCACCTGGTGAAAATGTCCAGTACGAGTCATTTTTAAAGGCTCCGTAAGCTAGTGTTGGTAGGAACCGATAGTAAAAAAATTATGTTCAGAAGCATGTTCAGATTTCAGAGTTCAAAGTCCACTAATTGTAAATGACGCACAATTTATTGCACAATAGGTGTTAATTAATTAAAATATTACGTAAATGATGGAGTCGTGTTCGGTAAAATATATTAAAGAAAATTCAAATAATTTTCAAAATCGTTTCGAAATAAAGAAAAGGGGTCCACCTCGCCCAAAACTACAGCTGACACAAGAGTGTACCTTAAAAAATAAAAAGTTCAAACGTGTGTTTAAAGTAGAACAGTATAAAAAAACTTCGTGGTTGTGTGCTTGCTAATTCAAAACATAGACGAATGGATTTCATGTATAAGTAAACGTAAGGTTTTTATTTATTGTGTTATTAAATGCCATAAGTATTTTTTTCTCCTAAAAATATTAAAAATCTTCGCCTGCAGTGCATTTACAACATCGTGAAATACGCTTCATGTTCTGATATTATCTACATGTTATTAACTTTGTGAACCCCCTTCGTATTCGACCACGAGCCGCCCTGATGTATATACAAGGCAAAACTTTTTACTCATTTCCGGAAATATTTTATCAACTACAGTCACTTGGGATTTTCATTTCTGTTCTGATATATCTACATATTAAAAACAATATAAGGAAATGGTTATATAATTTATAAATTCGCATTCTATTTAGAAACAAACTCCCTCTTACTTTTTACTTATAGAAATATATTTTGGTTAAGGGTGGAAATCTATAAAATTAAACATAACTGATTGATTGATCGATTGGATATTCTATAAATCTAAACCAGTTATACAGTTGAAGTTTACCTTTCAAGATAGCAAGTAAGGTGATGGTAATTTTGTAAAAAAATAAAAGATATTTTAAGAAATGCTTGGAGGGGATGGGTTGGGGATTATTCTGTGAAACACTTTTTTAAAGGTGAGGGAGGAAAGGGGTCTAAAGTGCAGATGGTGGGAATAAATAATCAAATACTGGAAAATAATCTATCTTACGACAATCTAATCCTATCTTTTAAAATTTTGGAAGACATCAAAATTAAAAGTGAAATTAAAATTCCAAAGACATCAATTAATTAATTTCTATTTATTGTGAATTTTAACAACCGATTGTGAGCGCAAATAGCAAACCGCTGATGACGGATACATATTAAAATTACCTTTAATTGGTTAATATGCTTTTAATGAATTACCGCAAAAAAATGTTCATTGAGGAATCTTTCAAATCAACAAACACCAGCCACAAAGTTCCTAATAATGATTTAGTAATATAAATAACTAATGATCTATTGCGAAAATCATTTGATGTAGTACTCATTCTTAAGTTTGCGGTTGTAGTACGTTATTTATCACCAACTCTGCGAAGTTCTAAATCCTGTATGGTGTATGGAGTAAACATTAATAATAATATAAAATACATATATATACATATATATATATATATTAAGACGGTTTGGCGCGTCAAGCAGTCTTCTATGTAGAACTTGTGGCCAGTAATTTAATTTCAGGAATGAACAGTTCCTAAGCGGATATTGTAAATGACTAATAAAAGTTAATAATTGTAGTTCTCAGAAAATTACTTTTCTTTGTATATTATACGTTTTGTTTCAAATTTGCTTTTTCTACTTGAACAAACACATTCAAAAATTATCTGTGATGTGCTAAAAAAATGAGAAAAGTTAACGAGTGATTCATAAAGCTGGATAATCCGATCCAATTTTTATCTAATACTGTATGGTCTACTAAATTATGGTTTATGAGTAAATATGCGTTACGCATTGTAAAAATTGCAATATAAATCTACAGTAAGAAGATAAATTAAATATTTATTTATTTAGATGACAGATTCATTTTATTGAACTACTTAAAATTATAACTTATCATTTCTTTACATTTTTCACTCCCTATAAATTTTCAAAAGAATTTAATTTTGACAAATAATTTTTTAAAATCCAAAGATACTAAACTATTAGATATATTTTTCATGGCGACCAAAAGGAAAGAAAAAACATGTAAATTTTAAGTAGTATTAAGCCAGGCCATGTACAGGAATTGCCTCCCTCTATGGATTTACTATGTATTGTATACAATGTAAATTACTCTGGATCAATAAATAAATATATAAATATATATATACATATTAAACAAAGCTAATTTTAGTCAATATGATGGGTATAAATATAAAGCAACTACAGATCAACAGAAATAAGATGGCCCCTCAGACTTCGAGCGAACGGCGCAAAAGATAGAAAGAAAGAGTATTCGGAAGGAAAAAGATGCATTTTACCGGTACAAATACCGTGTTTCAAATCGGGCCCGTATTGTACAAATAAACTCACCCCAGGGTGTCTTAATGGTATTAGTAATATTTACACGAAAAGTGGTAATGCACTTTAAATGAAGCAGAATTCCAATTTTGTATTTTAAATATGTAATATTATTTGTTAATTCTACAATCACTTCTTCCTCAGAATACTGATTTTAGTAAGTAATTAAATTAAATAATTACAGTTGTAAACGCACATCAATCTGTAGATAATAAATAAATAAATAAATATTTCGAGGTATTCAGCTCAGCTACCTGTTATTGATATTAAAATATTTATAATAATAATAATAATAAACTAATAAACGAAACATTGACTAATTAAGTTTATAGAATAAATATGTATTCCTAAGTGTTTCTTTTATTTGTCCGCTTTCCTTTAAGAGTGTCTCACCAATTATGAAAAGTATTTGCTAAAAGTTGCATTACCTTTTATAAACTAAATAAAATTTAAAATTAGGTGAAAATCATTATTAATTGTCCCTATCGTTGAAGTTTCTGATATAATGTTTTTTTCTTATAATACGGGGCGAGTTTACATACAACGCTATGTGCTTCATCGAAGTACGAAGACTAAATGGACTGTCCCCACTGCAATATCAGCTGTGTCCATCGCGCACCAGTGGGCGTTCAGATTGTAAGGGCCAAGCTATTTCTGTTGGTCTGTAACTAACTATACGACAACTTTTTGTTTGTAAGCATTGAGGAATTTCGTATTTGACGAAAAAAAAAAAACGCTTTAAAGAGGTAAACAACTAAATCTAATAGTGACGGGTCATATGAAACATAAGTTTGCGATGTTTACAATGATATCTTTCTGTTGTGTACTTTAGTAGTAGACGATAAATTAAAAATAATAAGTTTAAGGGTTTCAGTTTTTCTCTTTTTCTACAAATATTTCAATTTTAGTTATCAGCGGCAGATAAGACCTCGTTTGTGTGTTTGTGAATTTCAACCTCAATCAATTCTATTAAAGTGATAACAGTAATTTATTGCAGCAATTGGATAATAATTTATTTATTATTTATTATGCTCACAATACCAAAATAAAAGATAATATTCCGAAAAAGCAATAGCAGCATGTTTAAAATTATGTTTATAAAAATAAAAAAAATTGAAGTTGTAAACAGGTTTGGCTGCATTTTTATTGATTCATTTATTATTACAAAGTTGATGGAGGACCGATTTTACTCATCAGTAAGGGGCCGTTTAAGTATCTATTAAGTGACACGGTTTTGGAGATGAGTAGGAGAGCTCTGTAAAAAGTTACGTTCTCGTGGGGTGGTTGATCAAGTTGCTGTAGGAAATTTATTGTGAAAAAAAAAAGTAAATAGTTTGCCTGGTTGATTCAACTGTAAAATCTATTTACTTTATGGCACAAAGGAATAAAACAAAACCAAAAAGGATAAGGGTCCATAACCTAAAAAAAATTGCTTTGAAAACTAAAATGACCAAAACCAATTCTAGGTACCATATCAGTGGCGTAGTTATGATACGAGGATGGATAAAATATAAACGAGCCTTTGTTCATAAAACATTTATTTTGAAAATTTTCACAAAAACACAAATTACTCTATTTTTCGACATATCCCCCTTGTTTGATTATACATTTTTCCCAACGGATTGGTAGTTTTTTTATCTCGTTTTCATAAAAAGAAGCAGGGCGGGAGTCTATCCAGTTGCGCACAAACGCCTCCACATGTTCATCAGTCAGAAATCGCTCGCCTCCTAGTGATTCTTTGAGAGGCCCAAACATGTGGAAATCACAAGGGGATAAGTTTGGGCTATATGGATGGTGCTCCGATTGAGTCTAGTGCATTTCACTAATTTGGGCCTGCGTTAAAGCTGCGATGCGAACTCGAGCAGCTTTTTGATCTTTACTCAGCAACTTTGGGACCCAACGAGCTAAAATTTTTCGGAATCCCCAGTTTTTCATTATGATTGTGTGGACACTTCCATAGCTGATGCCGAGTTCAACAGATATCTGAAGCACAGTGGCGTGGTGATCCCCTTCAATAAGGCTTCTAACGCATGGAATGTTAACCGGCGATATGCTGATCCTTGGACGACGAGGATGATTTACATTTTCGACACGATACGCCCTTCGTTAAATTCTTTGCACAAAACTTTTACCCGTTGCCACGAAAGCGTTTCATTTCCGAACTGTGCTAGCAATCTGCGCAAAATTTCAGCTGGTTTTACGTTTTCACGTGTAAGAGACTTAATAATAATCCGTTGCGCAACGCTGCTATGCATCTCTTTCTCACTCATTGTGATAGCTAGTTACCAAGCAAACACAGCCATACGACCAGTTGTTTCCGTGTCACTTAATATCCCTACTTCAAGTTGCTAACGCCCGTATTCGCCTTGGACTATCCGGCGCTCAATTTAAAAAGACTCGTTTATATTTGATCCGCCCTCGTATAACAAGAATCCACAAGGGCCCTTTTAAGCTGTGGGGTTTTGAATTTGAATATCATTGGAAACTTTTTGACTTTTCTGGCTTTTTTTTTTGAATTTGAGTTGTAACATTCTTTTTTTGGTACACATAATTGTTGGTACTTTCACCTAACGTAAAATCGCCTTTGAGAATAATATTCTGGCCTCTGGCTATCTAACCCAACCTAACATAACAATTACGATGAATTACTCATCATATCTGCGTTCCGTTTATGCCGAAACTGGTATCTCTGTCTTTAAATCCTGATTTCCAAAATTGCATATGAGGTTCTTACGATTGCTTGTTACGCTACTGTACCCTCTTAAAGAGAATACATACAATTAGTTAAGTTCTCATTTTATATTGCATTAACTTCATTTTTTACCAATTTGCATCAGAGAAGAGCTATACTTATGTTGTGGGCCCCTCACCCTTTAAATAACGTAAGAACAAGTACTTAAAAAAAAATCTAGCTCATGATAATAGAGAAATATGAATAGAAACTGAAAATATTTATAAAATATACGATTTGTAGCTAGTGGAACTTATCGACGAATTCTGTTTAAAATCCCCCAGTGTCGCGGTGTTGGGGGTGTGAGGAAAGGTCCTCTAAAATTTTACGTTCTAGTGGCTAAAAGTGGCTGCAGCTCGGCGTCCCGATTTTATAAGACTAATTTCTCAATTAAATATAAATTGAAATAATGACGTGTTTGGAAAATGAAATGAAAAGCTATGAAAATGTTATATTTAACGTCGTAAGTATTTATAAACGCTGTCATATTTAAAAAAGAATCACAATTACACCTACAACAGAAAATTTATACGTTTGAACAGCCCGGCCAGTGTGAAACGGCATTGAAATCGCACTATTCGAGCGCATAAATTTGAATAAGAATAGACCGGAGCTGGAGGGCCTCTAATTTTAATTTGATTACACGTTACAACGAATAGAAATGTCAGCGCATGTATTCAGGGCAAGAAGTTTGGGTGTAATTTTTAACAATTAGTGTAAATGAATATTCAATGACATTGCAGTTCATGGATTAATTCCGTATACAATTTGCTGTTTGCTATTGTAGTTGACCGCTTGTATTATGTACCTAATGTGTATTATGTAGGGTACATACAAGTTCACTTTATACAGAAAACTGTCAACTACATACATGATGGGTACTAGAACCACACAATTTAAATATTTACAAAAAATATGTTAATTGCAGATCACATTAAGCCTCTACTTTATTAGTAATCACTCCAATAAGCGTCAAAAAAATTTAATAAAAAACTGATTAATTTCAAACACTCTACAAATAGATTTGCAAATTATGCGACTATGATTTATATTAATTTCCCTATAAAATGTATATTTTTTGCAATAACTTTTATTTGTGAATCATTCGTTGAAGATTTTAATCATTTAATACCAACTACATCTATTTTATAATGTCAGTTACTTTTGAATATATTTATTGCGAAATTGTATAATTTTATTGAACGAAGGTCTTCAATTTCGAAATATAAAAACATAATATGTGGGAGGTCTTATTAATAAAATACATCTCTGTCATATAAATTATAAATTATAACCATACTTATATTGTAATTTAGAATGCGATTTTAAAAAATATTGCTAGGTAGATGCATAAAAATTGAAGTCAAATTAAGGGTTTGTTGATAATTTTTGTTAGAAAAGTAAAAAGGGGTCATTCAATCATTACATGACCTCTAAATTCAGAGAGGTACGGGAAACAGCAAAATCTCACTGAATCTCATAAAAGCATTGGGACTTACGGGTACAAATCCTAAAGGAAACCCCAAAGTACGTATTTAAATAGAAATGTGGTTAAAATTATTTTACTTATCATAATTTTTCATTAAAATGAATAAACAATGATCGTGTAGTTAGGTCTATCACTAAATTCTTGTAATAAAAGTTGAAATTTTCAAAAACTTATAAGGACTTTTTAAATTTTGCTGTTTTTATTTGCGATTTCTTCTATGTTATCACTGAATTCTTCAAGAACCATGAAATCTAAAAATATCTCTGCTGTTATTGTTAGGTATTTGCTAATACGATCGCGATCGGTCCTTGTTGTATTCAAAATATAAACCACTTTATATCTGTCAGTGACACTACACATGCGTGTCGGCATTATGTAAATAAGTTGCTTAAGAAAAATGGTACCGCAATGAAAAGTTGCGAATTAATTGTCCGAATGCATGATTGAAGTTGACCTTACTTATCCAAACTTATACCTACAAATATACGTACATATACGCCACCGAACCTTATATCCTGGCGCCACTCACTCTAATTTTGGAGCTCTTGCAATCCATCATATTTTATTTTGTTACGTTTTGTTGACAACTGATGTATTGCATGTGTTAGATAACGTATCAGTTGTAACTGATAAAATAGATAGAAAGGTCGCCCAATAATATTTTCGTTGTGGAGGGTAAAAAGTGTAAACAAAATGATCTTTTGAAAAGATAATTACGCGTGTGAGTTGAAGTGTATTGTAATTGTAAATATAAATACATACTTATACCTATATGATATCAAAATTATGCTGATGGTGATAGCCACAGAAAATGAATGCCTATAAAATTTCCAGGTAAGTATTTGCAAAGCAGAAATATTTACAATTCGACAAAAATTTGGTAAGGGTAGTGTTAATTAATAATGTGAGTTTAATATGAGGGAATAAGTCCACCAATATTATGAGTAAATTCCTTTCCTTTTTTAAGCTTAAAAACTCATCGTTGGGTAAATGTTACAATCTCACGTGAGAGAGGAGGGGTTCTTATTACATTTCATCAAATCTCACGTAATTAATAGACATCCCCTTTGTACTGTACATACGTAAGTTAAATCGAAAAGTGTATTAATAATAAACACAAATGAAAATATATCTTTTTCCTTAGAAGTTTTGGTATGAAATTTGTTTTCAACACTGTTGATTGTTACGACAAATCACCGACACTTTCTTGAGAAAAATATAACTGGTTTAATTATTTAAAAAAAAAAAATAGGTAATTAATGAGATGAACATACCACAAAACAATTTTTTTTCGAATATTTGAAGTATTGAAAGCCATACAATTTTTTTAATTTTCCAAGTACTAGATAACTGTGTAAAATTACTTCTACCGAGAATCGAAGAATCGAAGCCAAATATTGCGGCCTGCCAAATGATAAGGCATAAGATCTCGAATTAGTATGGCTTCGCCGAAATCTTTTAACGGTCTCCTATAACTACTGGCATATTCCACCTTGTATTATTGAACAAGAATATGTTACATTGGATTGTTTCAGCTAACAAAAAAAAAAAATACTTGAACGCAACTAGCTTCTGGGCTAATCGTCAAGTCAAGTTAGAAGCGGAAGATGAATTCATCACCTCCGTGGGACGGACACAATCGTTAACGTTCTAGGATATTTGCCAACTATTCCTGGACACGTCAATCAATTTCAGGAAAATCTGCGTGTGGCGCTTCTATCACTTGCCAAAACAAAACAGACCCTTATGCAACAATACCAATAGATCAAATTAACGCCAGTGGCGGTGCCCAAATAATAAAGGTAAATGTTTTGTGGTCAGGAAATGGTTTTCATAATTTTTATTTTGGCTAGGATAGGATTTTATTATTTTAGTAGTCGCAAAAACCTGTTCGGAAAGGGAAGACTGTGAACTATGGAGGATAACAACAAACGGACATCAGGTTTTAAGCTCAAAGCTCATGGTCTCATGGTCTCAATTTCATTCTAACATCTAGTGTTTTCGAATTACCAATTAAGTACATTGAAAAGCAATTGTATTCAAAGTCCCCACCACTGAAAGAGTTGGAATTACGTCAAAAGGGTTTCAAGCTCATTTAAAAGTCTTCAAACATTTTTTTTCCATTTTTCCATTGTAAAATAGTAACTATCAATTTTATTATATGTAATTTGGGTACAGCCAATGGGCTGTTACCAAAACGTAATTATTGGATTCTCAGCACACTATATTTTTTTTATATCTATTTGTGATACTAAATTTGCTTATTGTCCTACACGACAGATTGTAAATAAAAATTGGAGATTAAAAAAAAAAAAAACTTGGGAATAACAATAAACCTTTTGAGGGTCCATGGATCAAACGTTACGATAAAACCCTCCAGTAGACCCAGTTGTCCCAAAAATTAATGTATTTTTGACATTAGTTATTTGCTTAGTATTGGCACCATATTTTCAAATTGTTTTAAACGATTAACTGACGTAAAACAATCACTTTTTAATACAGAATTAAAAAATAGTTTTTGCTGAAACTTTCCTTTACTCAA
This sequence comes from Agrilus mali, assembly GCA_029378335.1. Classification (NCBI taxonomy): domain Eukaryota; kingdom Metazoa; phylum Arthropoda; class Insecta; order Coleoptera; family Buprestidae; genus Agrilus; species Agrilus mali. The sequence goes on from CM055657.1 coordinate 17,503,847, forward strand.
ACAGCTGCTGATCAACTGCTGTAGATACAAACACGTAATAAATAGGTGGCTTAATTCTTGCCGAAGTGATGTACCGCATATACAACGTAGTGTTAGTCAAAAATAAGCTATGTGGCTTCTCGGAAGCGGCATTTGTTAATACATAACAGAGGCAACTGCCAACAAGTGTTATGAATGAAGATAATGGTTCCCTAACATAAACAACAGTACATTAACTCGTGCAGATAGATAGATAGATTATTATAGCAGGTGACAAGGTAAACACATGTGTTAAGCCGGGTCGTTACATACAAACAGTAAGCTCCTTTTTAATTATCCGAAATGTATTTGCCAATGGCGTATTAGATAGAAGAACACTCAGTATTGAGGTACACGCACTGGACATTTTCTTAACAATCGTATTTTGAATGTGTACTCTAACGATTTCTCTTGCAGTTTTGAATTTTAAAATACCAATTTATCGACCTTTTATTATTTTATTAAAAATGATTAGGTACTTTAGCCCGGATTGTAATAAATATTATTTCTACAGACACACGTTCATAAACAAAAATTATTCAAGGAGCTATTTATTTCCTTATTTTTCTACTGAATAAAAATAAATTTTTGGAAAAATTTGGTTTCAAAAGTCCAGTTTCTCTTTGTTTTGTTTGATTCCTTCGGTAGTCAAAAACACACATGGCGCCATTATGCTTTGCCAGTATAATTAAATTTTATTGCTTCAGCTCGGGTTAAACAGAGCTTGGATATATTCAGATATATTATGCAGGGTCATAAAAAATACATATATACATACGTGCGTATATTAGGCAAATAATTATTAATTTTTTCCTCATTCTTCTAAAGCTAATAACATTCGTGGTCTATTCAAATCAACTTATGATACTTGAGTAAATATAGCACTCATTCACGCAGACACTTTGTAGCAGTGTCAGTAAGTAACTAACTAGTAATAGCCGTAAATATGATTGTATTTGACGGAATAAGAGAAACATGACAGTTAACGAAAAAGTAAAGCTAATATCAATGTGCAAAAATCAATGATTACGTAGACATGTTCTTCTATTGTGTTTACCATCAGGAAAACGATCGATTTTACATGATCACGTTAGGGCTGTTTTGTGTCTTACCCATAAAAGTGCTTAGCAATTTGTATTTCAAAAAGGGCTTCAATCTTTTAAAAAACAATTGAAGCTCTATCAAGGTGCTTAAAGCTTAAACCCTTCTTAAAATCTTCTCTCTTTAAGTTTGCTGTATTAAAAACCGTCTAGATGATTTAGTGAGGTTGGGTTAGGTTAGGTTAGTTTGAAACCAGTACCGTTTTCAGAAGCGCCTATAAGGCAAAATCGATTTGCTTGTAGTAGTTTTGACATACCTATTCCCCTCAACTATTTCTTATGTGCAATGCATACAATATAAGTACATAATAATTACGTTTCTAATATCTATCTACTACAAAAGTCGTGAGCGTTTATTGTAAATACACATGTATATAAGTACGGACACACACTTTTACGATTATTCGCTTAAACATTTCCTGCAGCAACGATTTTAATCGATCTATTAATATCGCTTATTCTAGCGTAGATCGAGGCGAGCCCTTGACTGACAAGTTCGTGGTGGTATGACTACCATTCAATAAATCTCTCGTACCGCCTGGCCACCTACACCTCATGAATATATTATATATCTGGGTAATTTTTGAATAATAACTAAATACGATCTAATACATAAGTAAGTAGGTATGTATTGGTCTACATAATATTAATAGCGAGGGGCTCGAGCCGCCGCAGACAACGAAACAAAAACAAAATGCTTAGATTTTTGAAAAATTCGATGGAGTTGGCCTTTATTATATGAAAGTTTATTTGATATAGTACCTTCTTCTGAAGATGACCTTGTAGGTTGAAACGAATTTGTCAAGATTCGATAAAAATTTAGTGAGTTATTTTTCAAGTGTTTTATTTCATAAGGAAAAAATCAAAATGCTTAGATATTTTTATTTAGCGTCTCACGGATTGAATTATTCGTGTGATTAGAGTGAAAATTGCGGCGCGAAAAATGATGATTTGCATTCGTTGGCCGCAAGGTCGGAGTGCATTCTCGATAAATTGAAGTCTATTAAAATACCATTATTACAAATTATTATTATCATCGATTCTATTATGAATGAAGCTTCAACGACGTTCTTCAGATTATGTTAGTCGATTGATAACAAAACGATAATATTCAGTTTTATCGCCAGAATTAGGATAATAAAAAATTACCTAAGCTTTAATAATTTCTAAAAGAAATGGAAAATTCTAAAACCTTTAATAATACAGAGGATTCAAGCAAATGTTAAAGGAAGAAACTGTTAGAAGACCTGAAGATCTATTCGAAATTAGATACGAAACACGACTATGTTGGGCGAATTTGTGATAGATTCTTCTATTTTTTTTCCTAACACTACATTTTAATGAAACTGCATTTTACATTACAACTAACGGTGATAAACGCTTGGATCCTTTTGCCCTAACTGACTCAAGACAAGAGTGAAGAGTGAAATCGAAATAAAATTCCTTTAGAAACTACAACTTTAGATATTTTAAGCATCTTTTGGCAACTGAAGAGAGCCTCTCAGGAACCTGGACAGAGGAGTTAAAATTTAGACAGTAGGTCCTCGTTGAAGGGAATCCAATGCAATTCAACTACGACATAGTCTTTTGAAGGAAAATTGAAACCAAAAAAGAAATACATTCCTTTTGGTTCTGCTTCTGTCCTCGTGACGTGTGATTTTGTATTACGTTTTTGGAAATTACAAGTACTTAATATATTATTCAACAAAGTTATATTCCTTTAACTAAAAAATTGTTATCGGTTTATATGCCTCTGACATTTGCCATTTTGATAATTAAAAAAAAACTTTATAGATGATTTATTAGGTATACGAAACGCAGTGACGTATCTAAAAAACGATAAGGAAGCAAATTGCAAGTATAAATGCAGAGATGACATCATAGGCTACCTCAATTATCTGAAAAGCTTCGTTATTGGGAGTTAGTTTGCTCTCGTTTTTTACCCTTTATATAATCTGATCCGTGCTTACAATAGAGAAAACGTAATAACATTAACATACTTTTTTGAATTAAATAAATGATAAAAATATGATTCAGTAGCAAACATTAAATGATAATGGAAAAAACTCAACTGTTTGAAATAGGTACGAGTCATTTTAATTAGTTAGCAGAGATTAGATTTTCGCTGAATTTATAATAAACCTATCTGTGCTAATTCTGCTTGACGGATTCAGTACATATATGTATGTATGTATATAAGGCATATTGAAATGTTTACAACTGTAAATGCATTAACTGATCTTAAGACACCTTCAACAACAAAACAACATGTCCAAGTAATAAATAAATACGTACCGATAAATGCGATTTGCTAATGGATGCGTAATACTATCTACGATTAAAGAAAATAAATTTGAGTAAAATATTTATATTATATGCTAGTGGTAGTTAATTAAATGACTATCCTCTTTATACAAGAATTATATTTAATTGTAAGTAAGTAAGCGTCTTCAATAGTGGCCTAAATAACACTTGGAATGCGATAAGCAAAATATTATTTACCTATTTTACATTACGTATATCTAAGTACCTACCGACTATATTAATTATTGTTAAGGTAAATCTGCTATAACCTTCGGATGGGAATGTAAAGCTAAAACCATTTTTTATTTATTACCTCTATATTCACCGCTATGAAATCACTTATGCAGTGATACAACCACTGCATCACGTATTGTTTTTCTTTTCTTGAACGTAAAAATAATTTCTTTTTAAAGATTTGCGTTTAAATCTTATTTTTACTAATACATACAATATTGCATTTAGAAGGAAGATAAGAAATAAGTTGCAAGATATTTATTAACTTGTTTTGCACGTGCCCTCAAACGAAGATTTTGTGATTCATTATTACAGCAACTGATATATAAAATCACATAATAATTAAATACAGAAATTTTATTTTAATTACTTGATAATTTGTAATCTATGAATGAGATGTGTGCTTGCTACTTATATTTGGATTTTATTAGAAATTGTTTTATGAAAAAGTTATCACAATTTTGTAATCTCCCTAAAGAATGATTAAATCAACATCATTAAGACATAAAAAAAGAAAATTAAAATGAACATAAACAGTTTATAAACTTTTGGTAATTAAAGGAATGATTTTTTTTTCTACAACTACCTAATTATTTCTTTTCTCTGGGAAATTTAGAAGTATGTATCTAATAATTAATTTAATGATTTAAAAATGTTGAAATTCATATTTTGATTTAGGTACTTACGTACTTAAAAGTAACGTAGAATAATCTGCTTACCTGTTATAGAATAATGAGCACAGAAATGTGTTATAAGCATTATATAAATGGATCACAAAAAAAATCAATTCTATATTTTGATTTTGAATCAATTGACCGAACTTGTGTGTGATGATATTGACAATGAACACTCATAATTGTCATCAATCATACTGCAGTTAAATCAATCATTTAATAAGTGAATTTTATTCCTCGTTGAAGCATAATTGAATCAGTTATAACTACGTACACTTGTATAAAACAAAACTATTCATAATCTGTTTTTTAAACACTTACAAAAAAGTATGTAAGTAACTAAAAGAATTCTTTAGATCCAATAAAAACTAACATTACCTATAGATTTATTATCTAATTATAATAATTTTGTTGATTTTATGATTTTAAATTATTTGACATTTTGCATAATGAACTAGTCATTACAACACAAGGTGTTACTTTAAAATAAGCATATTTTAGTTTATTTATTGAAAAATAAGTCGTGTTAGCTTTAACTTGTAACAGTAATTTATGGCGAAAAAAATATGTTTGGTAATTTACTTTTTTAATATTAATTGTGCATATATCAAAAATGGAGATAAAACGTAAGGTAAGAAAACAATAGCAGTGTAAACCGTGTTGTAATTAACAAAATTAAACCAGAACAACACATTAACTATACGTATGAGCATGTTGAATTAGGAAAAATGAATTTTAAACTATATTTTAACGTTAGGTGGCACACACAAAATTATTTGAATTAATTTTATAAACAATACCATAAGTAGAATAATTGTGTTAATAAATCAAAGAAAGGGAACGTATGTAATCAAAATAAAATTGTACAAGTATGACGTGTTAGTAACACCTTTTATTTTTCCAAATTTCCGGCATTAATTGAAAATTAACACCACCAATAAAATCAAAACCCACTAAAGCGAGTCTCGAATATCGATTTGGAATTTTCTATTTGCTAAATAACATAACAAGAACAATATGCAATAACTTCCTTATCAGTGCCCAGAAAATTAATAAATCGTATTGTAATTTATTAGAGAAGAATAAAACATAATTTTTTATCAATAGTAAAAAAGCATTTTGACGACTGTGGTAAATCATACATAAATACATAAGTACATGGTAAAGATTATTACACTGTCCCTAAATTAATTTTAAACAAGAATAAATGCAGCCAGCAGTAAATTAATTTGACATTTTAGGAAACTTAAATAAAACGTAAAACTGATTAGAAAATAAATAAATATGTACTTTTTAATCCTATGTAATCGAAAGAGAAGGAAATCATTTATGTAATCGAAGCTTTAGCGGCATGGAAGATTAGATTGAATGGGACAAGAGAATACAACTGATATTGAGTTAGGCCCATAAAAACGAACGCGTCACTTTATGTACCACCGCGAGTTAGAACCAATACATTATTTTAACGATTACCATAAAAATACTTTTTCGAATTATATTTAAAAGAGGGGTAGGGACCGGATTATGATTTAAATGCAAATGTTATTGTATTTTTACGAGACATTAAATTCAATTTATTAGTCATACGAACTGAAGCGAAATTTTTTAACAAAAATATTTCTGAAGGCATTTTGGAAAAATTAAAGTTTGAAGACACAGTTTACCATCCCAAATTTAAAGTAGGTACCTATAACTTGAAAATTTAAGAATACTTTTAAAATTGTTTTATCCTTGAAATAATTTGGTCTAGTAGGTACATAAAATTGAAGAAATGATCTTAATTGCCGACAGCTTGCTTATTTTTGTGTAGCCTTTTTAATTAAATTTGGTATCTATTAATTTTAATTAAAAAAAATTACTTTTATGAGTTATTACATGTTCGTTAAGGTTTGTTTTGTGTCGCCAGTGTCAACAAATAGATGATGAGGGGTTGACCATGCGGGCCTTTTATTAAATTCACGACTTGATTCTTGATTAGATACCTAACTTAATTCAGTTTAAGAAATGTGCCGATGTACCTATCTTATAAAATTAAGCGGTGGATGATAAACTGATTGTTTGGATGCAGCAGGTAGACGAGCACATCATGCAGCCGGTAATGTTAATTAATAAATTGGGTAATAAAAAAGAAAGCATGATTTAAGTTATTAGCAATGATGTGAGGCAAGGGTAAACATAAACATTTACCTCGCTTCCAGCCACCTGCCACAACCAGGATTCGAACCACTGCTAATAAGTTCGTAATAATGCGCGATTGTGTCACAAAATAATTGTCGTCCAATAATTTCTGGACACTCTAACAACACATGCTGATTGCTAGGCGAAGACCACTTGTAACTTTGCGAATTGTGTGCGTTAAAGATAATAAACATCGCATAAATGCTGTCTCTGACGCTCTGTTCCCTGCCCGATACCGCGCTAAACTCAAACCATTTCCACTCCCATGTGCGCTTTTCATATAAATGGGAGCTATTTTTAGCTGCCACTGTCATAATTCTGTATTCCTATTCGTTCGCGATTGTGTCATGCTCAACCTGATTGGCTGTAACTGTTCAAAGTCAGTCACGAATATTAAGATACGTACATACACGTCGAAGCAGGCGGGTAAGGAGCGCTCGCGCTAATCACGTATATATGTGTCTATGTACAGATATGTTTGTAGTAATCTGTTATTATGCGGCGACGCTTGCGCTGCTTGACTCTCGTTCTCTTCGGTGGGAATAAAAACAAGACGAATCGGATATTTTTTGCGATCGTTTTTGTCTTTTTATTATATACTGACTTACTAAACTAGTTTGAAATAAGTGCCCGAATACATTGTGGCCCACTAATTCATTCATTAACAGCATTCCGGCGAAAGTAAACTGCTACTCTATCGTCTAATCTTAGGTATTCCACGCAGTCTGATACTTGTTAAACTTTATTGTTTATTAATTTATTATGCTCTCCCACAATGCCTATTCATATGCAAACTTACATATATGCTTACATTTATTTAATTTTTAATCATGTAAAAACACGTGCTGTGTAATTATTAACGTAGATAGCGATAGATTAGAAATGGCTTTTTTAAATTTATCGTTTTTCAAATTGAACAGTTTATATTTAAATACATTAATTAGCCCAACACAATTCTACATTTTTTCTTAAATTAGTTCTTAGATTTAGAAGAAATAATTATTATATTATCTCTAGAAAATTCGAATCTCTCTCTTTCTCTTGTTTAATTTTTATATATTGTAATATATGTAAATAATATTATTTATTATTTTTAGTAATTCATAATCAATACCTATAGGAAAGAAAGTTTTGTGTAGGCATGTGTATTTTGAATTTATTAAGGTTGCGATTTTATTGTAATATGAACCTATTAATATTAAACAAAATTAAAAACTATGTTTGTACTATGTATAGATACACACATAATATGTAATACATTACTTTTAAAAAAGGGCTAACCACCCGAAAATATGTAGAGTGAATCACATTAAACTTTGAAACATTTAAAAGCAATTTTCTTTCCTCTTTATTATATATATACTTTAAGTGTATAAAACATAAATAATAAACTACTTATCTGTCTATATATAATAATATAAAAAAGTAAAAAACAAATAAAGATCTTGTAATGATAATTAAAAAACAAACAAAATTTACCGGAACACTTTTGAAACACTAAGAGATACTCATAAAAATTGAATGAAGTGAAACACAGACAGACTATCCTTGTTACGGAGCAAAATAATGGGTTGCCTAAGTTTATTTCTTACAAATGAAATTAAAATATGATAATTTAAACAAAATCCCATTCTTTAGATTAAGGTATTACACGTATTAAATTATAAATACAACGTAGATTACATTTATTTATATTGCTACTAGTTATTGTCTTAATAACGAAAAATTAAATGTTAAATGATCCAGATATTAGATTGTAGAACGCATCCTAAATTTGTGATGCTACTAGATCTACAACTCCCTCTATCGGTCTATTATTAAAATCGATCATGTGAAAATGTCTCTGGCTTGTTAGTGGCGGTTCTTGTACAAATGAAAATACCATTTAGTTTGTTTTCAATGTAGGTCAGTTTATTACAGGTAAATTGAATTTAGTGTGCTGCTAAGAATAATTTATAACCTAGTAGGTGCTGTATATTCAAAGGTATTCAATTTTTTATTGACACAGCAGAGTTACATAGAGGTGACGCACTTGAAGCGTTCTCCAGTAGAAGTTATTTAGATCGTTGTTTATATTGTTTATAAAGCCAAAATTTCATCGTAAATGTATTTATAAGTGCTACATTCCAATGGATGAAAGTGGTACTCAAGAAAAACGATCTACTGCAAGGCGCAAATCAAGTTTAAGAAATTCAGATTCGCCTACTCCAGTGGAGCCTTCGTCTTCATTTAACGGAAAGGAACGGGAAATGATACAAGATAAAGAAGCAGAGAGTGAAAAAGATGATAAAACTGAGGCAAATGAAAGTTTTGATGCTAAAGCAGCAGATGAGAATAAAGAACAACCAAAAACAGGCCGTAAACGTAAAGCAAGTGAGATGAAACTTGATGATAACACTTCTGATGAGCCCCCGGTTAAAGAAAAGTCACAAATTCAAGATAAAATACAAGAAAATGAGAAAGCATCTACAGATTCTGAAATGGAGATTGATGATTTACGTATGTACTTGTAAAGATGTTTAATTCATTTTATGCATGTGTTTTACCTATGTTTTAAGTAATTTATGCATCTAAATGAAATACTTCAGTCAGTTTAGTAGTGGTTTAGTTGTGTATAATTTCAAGTGAGGTTAGAATTTATATTGCAGAAAATTTGTTATTTTGTATTGGTTATTTGCTTTGTTTGCTATTTTATATCATTTTGCAGAGTCAATATCATTCTATATTGTCATTTTTTCTGTTAGGTGGTATAGAGGAGTCATTAAGAGCAGAAAATATAAATGCATCATGGGACCAGCCATTTGGCAAGGGTAAAAGAGCCCGTATTCCAAATAAGAGATACAGTGATTTTCCTTTAACGCCTTCAAGGACAAAATCAAACATTACTGAACATGTTGACCAAGTTCATAATGGGGAGACAAAAGAAAATATTGAATCTGAAAGCGGATCAACATCTGATTTGTCTGGTTCAAAATCAAGTCATACAAGCAGTCCAGCTGTTCCCCTTAAGAAAAGCAAAGCACCCGTAAATTTGAAAAATCCAGACTTTCTGAAACCGTTCCAGTACGGTTGGAAGAGGGAGCTAGTATATAGAGCCACTACGGATAATACGAACAAGAGAAACGGTGACATATATTACTACACACCCAGCGGTAAGAAAGTACGCTCAATGAGAGAGGTCGCCGAGAATCTAAAGGATCGAAATTTATCATTGAGTAATTTTACTTTCTTTAAAGAGCCTTTAGGTTTGAACGATCCTGAAAAAGAAATAATACGGGATGCAAAAGTTAAGACTGGCTCTGAAAAGAAATCTGCTGTAGTTCCGCCACGCATTACAAAATCATCCGGGACTTCAAGTCCGGCAGCTTCATCGCCTGCGCATCCTCCATCAGTTAAAGAAACAAAAGAACCAACAGCAGCTTTGGAAGCACCTAAAATTACTGAACCTGCAACACCTAAACAAAAAAAGAATGTAGGAGCTAATTTGAAGGTAATTATTTACTATATGTATAGAATAATTATATAAAAGTGGTCAGAAATTAAAAGTAAATGTATGAAATTAAATGAAAATTAATTTAAGTATAGATAAAGCAGTAAATTAGCATCTATTATGAAATTAGCAAGGTAATGCCCAGGTAAACACGAACAAACTGACCTTTTTGTGCTACTTTCCACTATTACTTTTCTTTACTTATAGTATTGGGTTGGAGTTAGCTACATTTTATTTTTTTACACTCAAATTATTCTCAGCACAGATCAATGATTAATCTGAAGATTTTTCTTTAACTTTTCCCTAAAATTCACTCAGGTAAAATTGACACCTGCAAAAACCAAATCGGCAAAAGCAAAATCCAAGAAAAAAGAGGAAGAGTTGGAAATGGGAACTTTACCACCCACCTGGCAAAGCCCACCAAAGAAGAGTCCAACAAAGGCTACCAGGTAAGTAGTTTGACGATTCTAGCACATATATGAATATTTTGTGGTGGAATGTTTTATTTTTTATTCACATAGCCACTACGCGGTAATTTTTTATTTAGTGGCAGAAAATAACTGTGTATTGGAAGGGTCAATAATCGTTGCTAGTCCTGCCCTCCCTACTTTCCTTTTCCTTTCTACATCGTTTCGCATTGCAGTGACATGGACAAAAGGTGTCAGCCATGTTCCATACGTTGCGAAGGCGTCTCGGGTCCAATACCGAATCTTCAGTGCCGCATTTGTTTGTGCTTGTATCATAACGAATGCGTCGGTCTGTCGCCGCATGTTCCCATTGCAGATTATGTGTGCAAGGTACGACCCTAAATGAAAGGAAAATGGCGGACAGGGTGTTTGAAACGCCAATCGCGTTTTATTAGACGCCGACGCTTGAATTTGTTATAGTAAATTTTAAAAGGTCATATGAACATAAAAGACTGTAACGAGATGATCACAGGAAAACCTTTCTTAGAGTTACAAAGCTTATATAGTTGCAGGTGCGCTACAATCATGCATACCCCGCTACAGCTTCTGGTTATAATAACAAATTACTTTTGCATGTAAAAAGGCATGACTGATAATGTTACAGGATTATTTATTGAAATTTAAGTTTATATAAAAGCGCCGACATTAGCCGGAATATTTACTTAGTTGCATAAGTATGTAGTGGTGTAATATTGTAAAGTGGTAGTAATTATTGTGTATATTTATAAATATTGTGTGAAGGCTAGAGGATGTGGGCCACTTTGTTTCCACTTTTGACGATAAAATTATAAACGTAAAATTTTATTGAGGTATATACAGTTTCAAACGCTCTGTCGTCCAGCTGTTTCTCTGATATTTGCTGTTGATTTTGAAATATATTAATTATGTATGGAAGTTCTGTTTTTGACATAGTTTACGTTTAAAGTGTGATTAGAATAGATCGGAGTAGTATTCAAAACAGAACTTCCGACTTCGATATTTGACAATGGTTGAAGTAGTAATTTAGTTTATCTTCGTAGAACTGCCAGCTTGGTCCGGACGAGAGTTCAGCCTCTGCGTCAGCAGTGGGCCCACCTCCTCCTCCTCCACCGCCCCCTCTTACTCCCGTTAATACTTTAAAAACATTATCGGTTGCGGCTACAGCGTCTTTACCAAAACTTCAAAGAATTCCCAAGCCAAACGAGTTAACTAATTCCGTTAAAGTATCGTTGAAACCCCCTCCGTTAAAACCCGCCCCAACTAATATATCAGATCCTATCGCCACTACAGACTTGCCTAAACTTACCCCCAGGCCTGGGATCATAAGTTCTATAGTTCAAAATTCCGCCAAAACACCGGACACGGTTCCTATCTCGGAACCTAAAAGTATTGTAGGTTCGGTAACTACTTGGTTTCCTCCGAGTTCAACAATTCAAGTTAGTCAAAGTTTAGATAATGTAGAAAACACAAATGAGGCTCCTCCACCACCGCCACGACCTCAATTTGTCGAATATTTCGGTAACAAAAAGTATTTGGTCATTCCCAAACATAGTGTTGTTAATGTTTCACCCACTATTGCTGCAACAGCTACAACGCCCTCAAGCAGACCGCCGAACGTAGATAGTTGTGAGGGTGGCGTGGTAGGCTTTAATGATACTGAAAAAACAGCAACGGAAGCGTCTTCAGGCGCAGAAACAGCTCCAACGGCAGTAACACCTGGAGAAGCTAATACGGAAGGTGTAGATACTGCAATAAAATCGGAACCCATGTCCCCATTAAGCAGTGAAAACGTACCAAACTTGACCGATTTAAATCAGTCAAACCTTTGTCCTGACACTAATATTCCTTCTAATACCCCTCCCTCACAAATTATTCATCAAGATAATGGAACGAATGCAGATGTAGAAATTGAGAGGGACGATGGAGAAAACGAAGCAGAATCAGAGTGAGTGTCTTATATTAGTGGCGTATATTTTGTGATTTATTTTTTGCAGCATTCTCCCTAGTCACCCTTCCTATTTTTACTTGAAAATTCCAATACATTGGTTATTTCGCTACTGTATCTACTCGAAATTCTTGCATTTAAAAGTCAATCTTTTCTTTCAATTTGTTGCTTTTTTACAAGTCTCTAGATGCTTTAACTAGAAAAAGTAACTATGTTGTAAATAATAAAAAGCCGTTTACAGCTAGTTTGAGTCCTTCAAAGTAATGATCTGATTTTTCAAATAATTCGAATTTTTGCTGTATACGTAGGTTAAATTTAATACATGCAGATTGTTTTTTTTATTTATATAAATTCATTTTATTCTGCACGTTGAATTAATGAACTAAATTGTATGATTTTTTCGCAGAGCGGCTGAAAATAAAAGAAGTTCAAAACGTCTAGCAAAATCAGCTCAACTAAAAATCGACACCACAAAACCACCAGAAAAACAGTTCATGGATAACTTTTTACAAAATCTTTCGTTTGGCTACAAAACTCTTTTGTGTGTATTTCAATACTTGAAGATGCAAGACTTGTTGCGTGCAAGTTGTGTGTGCAAAATGTGGCGCGATATTGCGAGCCATCCTTCCCTTTGGCACACGGTACGAATGAAGAACTCGCAAATACATAGTTTCGAAGGTCTTGCAGATGCGTTACAAATTCACGGCACAGTGCATTTGGATCTTCGCAAGATGTTGTTACCTGGAAACGGTGATGAAATTTGGCCGGAATTTTCAAGGGCAATTAAGAAAGTTGAAACATTAAGAAAAATTGAATTGTGTCGTTGCCCTGCAACTGTTGTAGAACAGTTGGCCCTAAGCAATCCAAAATTAGAAGTAATCAACGCGGTTACAATAAAGTGTGAAAGTATGGGATTAGCACCGTTGGTTTATTTGAAAAATTTACAAGAATTAAGGCTAAAATCGACTGCTGGATTCTCCTTAACATCCGATCTGACAGCCCTTAGCGATCTAAAGCAGCTTAAACACCTTTCACTCACGTCGATCAAGGACTTGAACAAACTTAATATTGACGTAATTGCAGATTTATCAAATTTGGTGTCTTTGGAGCTTGGAGAGTGCTCAGATTTTCCAAAATCATTTGGTCATGATATTTTGTCGCGGTTGCACAAGCTCGAAAAATTACGTTTAGAAAAGGGTCAGGGAAATTGCCACACATTTGATATTTTAGATGCAGTTAAAGGGATGCCACAAATGGAACAATTAGAACTTGTCAACTTCGACATTAAACCGGGTTTCGACAAAGCTCTAGGGGCATGTACTAATATTAAAAAGTTGCTGATAATACCAACGTACATATCACAAAGTGCTACGACGAATCACATGGTCTTAGGAGGAGTGTTACGACTACGGAGTACACTCTCACACTTTGTCTGGGGTGTGACGTTAGAACTTTTGAGGGTGACTGAGCTATTTGTGGATCAGTGTGAAGATCCCGATAAGAAAGAAAAGAAAGAGAAACGTTCTGTCGGCAATGGTGACAGTATTCCGGTTCTTAAACCGGTACCTTTATTGAAAGAGGGACAAACAACATTAGATATCCCTCCGGCACAAGATCCTCCCCAAGTGGAAATATTGCCGCTGCCCAATTTACAAAAATTGCTCTTACAAAGTTTGCCAACGACTCGTGTCAAAATTTTGAAAATACCCTTTCACGCTACGTGGCGGCAATGTATAACAGACACGGTGAATTGATGAAGTAGGTGTTACTTTCTGACAAGTCAAATAGTGGGTTGTTCGTTCGATACATCGTAATGACGCCTTGTGTGTGAAGGTGCAAAGTGAAAGAAAAAGGGGATATCTTGAACTTATTCAATCATCATATCTTGGTGTTCAGCTAAGAATGTAGATACAACGTTTTTATGGAAATAATTAATACATACAAATATTATAGAACTTAGTTAGACATCTATCCATTTAGCTTCATTATGTCTCGTTTTTTGGTTTCCTTTGTAGGTCTGTATATTAGGGTTCCTCTTGTTCACAGTTTAAATGTCATCATAAGAATGTATTTTGCATATTATCTAAATTTATTCAATTTAAATTGATAAAATATGATCTCATATTTGAGTGATGGCCGTTTATTTAAAAGATTTTTTTGCGGAACACCAACGAGGATAAACTTTTTAAAGGACCGTCAGAGCTTGACAATTATTTTTTACGTTAAGCTATTGCTTTAAATGATAAATTGATAATTATTTGCCAAAAAGATCATCCATATTTATTTCCATCTGTAGGAATTAACTTTGTATATTAACAAATACTGCTTGTATTTAAATAAATGTTTTATTTCAAACTTTAACCCATATAAATAAATAGATAACTTGTCAAGTGAACAATCCATTATATGTTTAGTTAAATTTAGGTATCTATACTTATTTGTGTAATACTTAAAGGACCTGACAACTTTGTTGTAATTAAAATAAATATTCGTTTTTATAAAGAAATTTTATTTTCAAAACAAACTACATACATTTTAAAAAATCGTATATTTAATTATTTTTGTTTCACTTAATATTTAAGTTTGTATTCTTTCTTCTCTTTCTAAATTTGTATACGTTGAAAATTTTCACTTTTTTTTGTTGTAAAATAATATTTATGTTCTTTTAATGAAATATGTGAAAAATAAGATCTAAAACCATAAACTTTATTCAACGTTTTAAGTTCAAATACAATTTGGGAAGAAAATTTCTTATGAATGAAATTGTTTACTATTGTAAATGATGTAAATTTATAGATGTGATGGTTTTTTAAAGTAATAAATGATATACCTTAAAAGTGGTACATAATTCTTTTATAGTTTTCTTAGGGTACATTGTATAACTTCATCTACATTTAGGACTTCCTTGACTGGATATGATGGTGGCTTTACAATATATTTCTATTACCAGTCGAATATCCATTGAATATTAATGATTAACAAAATTTAGTTTCATTTAACTATTCAATTTTAAAGTGTAACAGAATTTGTGTGGCATTATTATCTATTGGGTTTTTTTGATTAAAATAAAGAAGAATCCACTTCCCTTGGAAGTTTAACAATTAATGCCGACGCAAATTAATTTACTATTATTGTTCATTGGATAATTACTGTTCTTATTAACATTTAATGCTTAAAAATTAATAAAATTCACAAATTTATCGATTAGAATGAAAATATATACCTTGTTAAATAATAAAACTTCATTTTATATTTCTTTTAGTATTTCAGAATAATGTATCATTATATTACAATGGTAATTATTTTCTAATTTTATGATTAACTAAAAAGTGAAGATTGATAATAGTATTTTAGTTCTACCAAAATTGTTAATAAATAATTGTTCTTTTTTTAACAATTAAAATGGTTAAATCTATTTTATTGTTATGTAATCAAAATAGTGTTCTATTACAGAAAGTTTTATTAATTTAATGCAGCTGTATTGTTGGTTGCAGCGATTTATAATGCAGAATAATTTGTTTATTTAACAATACGTATCTACGTTCTGCGCATGATTCGCTAAGGAAATGTCCATTCTCGTTACTTTTAATCTTCGGAGTGCCCTGTTCGTCCCGTTGCACGTGTTTTTACGGTGCCGTTTCATAAAATTTAACAAATAACTTGATTGTGTTGAGTAATAAGTGCACTTAATTAGTGTTGGGTATATAATTATAACTGTCGTGAACTACTTAGTAATTATTTGTGTTTTTTAAATACAATTTTGCGTTTTTGTGCACCGGCTAACTGACGTAGAAGGGCAAAACGAAATCGTATTGAAAGTAAGTTTTAAATAATTATTATTTTATATAGATATCGTTTGTATCATTCATCTGTATCTAACACGAAAATAAGACATATCTATATGGGGTAGTTTGTTAACTTAATACACACATATATTAAGAACATTTGTGGTCTTTCAGTTATTATCGACGATATACTGATAAAAGAATAATTCATAAAAGACTGGTTATCATGGATACCTAAAAATAAAGATTTGTAAAATTTCTTTAATACACAAACAATGCATATCTGTTTATGTCTTATGTTATCGTGCTTTTTCTTAACACCTGCGTCTGTGACAAGTTTATGTGAAGAAAAAGTATTATGAAATCTATTTGTAACTTCTAGTGTTACTACATCTATACATTATTTATATATACATATATTTTAACCTTGATTTAATAAGTAATTCAAGGACACTTACAAATTTTTTAAATAATAATTCTTATAAAAATTAGAAGATTTACCTCAACTGTAAAATGTCTAGATATGGTACCCATGTCAGGATGGGGAGAAAAACGAGGGTAGGTGGTAGGAGTGTCTTGTAGAACACTGTTCAAGTATTTCTAGTTCGGGGCGGACTCGGCTGGGAACAGTTCTAATTGTAAGAGATGAATGCAGGTCAAATAGGGGGAAGAAGGATGAAGATGAGGTAGAGATGGCCTTGTACAGTATGAGGACCTAAGCGGAGGGGTGGAGGCATGGGGAAAAGAAATGAAAATTCAAACAAATGATCTAAATTTTTTATTAAATGGACGTTGCATCTGCTTTGTTTTAGGTGAGTTAGTTTATGGAAAGCAGATGACTATTTCATCTACACAATAAAAAATAAAAATTTATTACATTTCATTTTCATCTATTGTCTTCTGCACCACAAGTTCATCTTCAACTAAAAACTCTTGGATGGTGTTCTACAAGACCGCAATTATCCCTTTCACTAGTTTTCCTGTATCTAGACAATTACTTTATAACAATTAATAAAGAGTAAAAAAAGTAAATAATTGCGCTATCTAAAGGGGGTTCTAAATGCTTGATAAGGAGCTAAACATTTTACTTAAAACTTATAGTGTTAGGTACCTACTTACTTACTATCATCAGAAACCCATGTAGGAATAAAAATTAGACGTGATAAACGGTTAACAAGACGTTTTAAATAGCTTGGCAAGGGAGTTTTATTATCACCTTGATAATACACATTTATGGTTAGTACGGATAATCCAGTGGCAAATGTAATCAACAACATACTAACACCATAATATACATCTGTAAAAGAATATTTCTTTTTTGTATTAAAAATTATTTATTTGAAAGTTTTAACATAAAATAAAAATTAAAAAAAATGGCGATAACATCTTAGCAAGAGGTTTAACTGCTTAGTTTATAGCATGTAGGGAACTATAGTAGAAACATACTTTCTAATAATTGATAAAATTGCTGTAGCTGGTAGTGAATCTTTAAGGTTCATCAAAAATACCGTCATTGAAACAAGAGTTTAAACCCAAAGTTACTTTTTCGTCAGTCTGTGATGGCATGTAGAATACCAGCAACGCTAAAAAAATATATATTAAAATTCAGAGATGTAGTTTTTTTCTCATTTTTTATTATTCATTCTGAACACAACACTTCACCTTGACATTAAATACATATATATTTTTTTATGTTTTTCATTTAAACAGTGTTGATACCAAAAAAAAAAGAAAAAGTAATATATTCAACATCATATTTTTTTTCCGATCCCCAAGATCTTTTTCTTCCATATCTCTTCTTAGATTCCCCTCCGGTACACTTAAATGTTAAAAGTTATTATTTTGAAAAGAACTGAAACGTTCTGTTTCGCTGTGCCATATTTAATGGTAATTACACTTACCCAGGTATATTATAAAAAGCTTAAAAGCATATTGAAAATTAAATGTTATTAAACATCAGCACTTTTTTTTGCTACATTCAATTACTCGATTGAACTCATAAATTTAATTATATCGGACCATTTATATAAATTTGTGTACATAAAATAGATACATATTTATTAGCTATATAAGTTGTTAAATATCTACTAATCTGCCCTGTATTGTGAACTTGCTTTCTTCAAATCAACATGATTAAGTATTTCTATAACAAATAATAAGTTTTAAAGAAAAAGGATGTATTTTTCTCGGAAAAGGCTACTTCTTATAAAACTGATATCAATCTTAACAGTATCTTATGGTAAGCAAGTAAATAAGAAAAGAACTGAATGAAGAGCGTTTCTAAAAGTTATCGTTTACTTACAAATCATTTTTGGTCACATTATTAACTTACATAAAATGTGAAAAATATCGTGTTGCTAGCAGGAAAACACTGAATTTTAAATTAATAAATAAAACCACGAATAAAAGTGAAAATAAATAAATAGCGATATAATTTTATTTGCGTATAAACACCACGTTTATACAGAGACTAAATAGAATCTACTGAGATTGGCTTTATACGTAAAATATACACATACATACATCCTCTGTTGTTCCTTGAAATGAACTTGAAGATATCAGAGACAGAGAATGCAAACAAGATTCACGTTGAATGAGAAACAACAAAAAGAAAAAGATCTGAAAATATATGAGATATTTGATGTATAAGTACATGTTGAATAGCAACGGTTAAATCACACAATACGATTAAGTTAATTTCTCCTTGTATCTAAAAATGTTATACCTCGTTGGATAGAGTTAATAAAACGTAGAAATTATTAGAACGTTGTGCCGGTTAAATTGTACAGGTAATAATAATTTTTAATAATAAAATTGCATTTTTTCAACGAAGATCGTAAGGAGGATTGTAAGAGTTTCTTCTACTGTCTTATACTTTAGTTATTATTACGAATTAAGATTTTAAAAACCAGAACAACGAAAAAAAAAATAAAATAAATGATGTACTTAACCTTTAAATAAATGAATGTATATATAAAGTTAGATAAGCCCTTTTTGCTTATAAAAAAAGAAAATCGGTAATTATTTCCAAACTGGTTGACTTTTACCTGGTGTATAAGATGATTCGGTAAATGGTGATCTCTGCTACCGACCACCTTGACACCTTTTCAATAACCCCGTATAATTTATATAACAAAACAACAAGTGTAAACTATTGATGGTCAGAAGACCTACTGTACAATATAACGAATGACGTTACAAATGTAGTCAAAATGAAAATGATAAGAAAAAGCCTATCTAATACCCCTGAAGCGTGTCTCCATTCTTGGTGTAGATGATCAATTTTGTCTTTTATATAAAGGTTGTTTTCCTGATGTTCAATAATATTGTTGTGTTTTTCAATCAATCGCATAAGCAGCTCTTGATTCGTTTCTAGAAATCGTAATATTATTCCAATTGAGATTTATCAAAACTAAGTGATGGTTACCTAAGGAATTGTTATGTAAAACCGAATCCTCCAAGAGTCTCGAATAAGAACACCTAATGGGGTAATTACGTTTATCTTGTTTATTGGTTTTATCCTATAATTAGTTGAAAAATAATGAGAACAGATAATGTTGTTTTAAATTTTATATTTACTTTTTCTAAGTTGGTCCATGCAGGAATAAAAATTAGACGTGATAAACGGTTAACAAAACGTTTTAAATAAGTTGGCAAGGGAGTTTTATTATCACCTTGATAATAAATATTTATGGTTAATACGGATAATCCAGTGGAAAATGTAATCAGCAACATACTAACACCATAATATACATCTGTAAGAGAATATTCCTTTTTTGTACTAAAAATAATCTTGAAAATATTAGCCTAAAGTCAAGAAATGGCGATAATATCTTAGCTAGTTTATATTTGATAGTTTGTAGCAAACTGTACTTACTAATAATTGATAAATTTGCTGTAGCTGGTAGTGAATCTTTAAGATTAATCAAAAATACTGTCATTGAAACTAGAGAACTGATACCCAAAGTTACTTTTTCGCCCGTTTGTGATGGCATGCAGAATACCAGCAAAGCTAAAGTAAGAAAAAATTATTATTTGCAGAGGGTTTCCCAAGAAAACTCTAATATCTATATCAAGTATTTCTTAATGTAGTAGATTCGATTATCCGAAATATTATGAACCGACCGATTTCGGATAATCCGGTCCATAGGTCGTTTCAAATAATGCGGAGTTCACATAATCGGATTCCGGATAATCGAGAGTTTACTTTAGATTCAATTTTGTGATGTTTTTCATTTTTCTTTTACTGAACCTTGTATTTGGTACGAATATTTCTTATGTTAAATGTTTGGAGTTTGATAAAATTCCAGATTTTTTAAAATTTTCAATTTAATTTTGGTGTCATTCGAAGAATGTAAATGATTGATTCAAACATCTATCGTAAATGTCATCGTCCTTTTAAAATCATCACAAAATTAAAACGGGAAGAAACATTAAAACATTAAAGTATAATTTAACTAACCGACTGCGTTAATTATACTGCAAGGGATAATGAGATTAAATATATACGCCAAAGGTCTTCTCTTTAACTTCAAGGTATATGTTATGTCTGCAAACCATTGACCGATGAAAAAATTCTGGGATTTATTTGAAACGAAATCCAATAATTCGAATTCGCCATTGTCCTCGAAAATTTCCAAACAGTCTTGATCTTCCCCTCCTTGAAATATATCGATCTTAAAGAGAATATTAGTAGTAAGTATACTCAATTAAAACAAAAAATTACATTATTTTTATTATTACTTGCGTGTTATCGTATGACCAAGATTCCCACTGAAGATTACATGTTTGTATATCAAAAGGAAAATAACTAACGTCCATTGTACATGATGATAAAAGAATTGCATGTTCGTATAAAACAATGTAACCTGTATTTGATACATCCGCAAATGTACTGATTAATGACGATTGGAACTCTGTATTTACGCTATAAAAATCAAAGTATAGAAAATTTACATATTTGTATAAGTGTAAATATTCAAAATATCTGAAGGAGTATCGTGGAACTAAACTGAATAGAACACTGAAAACTCGAATTTTACAAAAACTTTTAATTATCTGAAATGCATTCTGACATCCTCAGCTAGAGTTTCAGACTTGGGTGTCAAAACGGATTTTCAGTGTGCTATTAAGTAAAAATTTATTACATATTATGCAGTACAATGTCGTGCTTCCATATAAGCTCCGCAGGAATTTGAATTGTTTTCAAACCACCGTAGTCTGATGCATTCCATTGAAGATTATAATCTACCCATTCAGTTTTAGTCCAGCAATGAGTTGCCATTACTTGATTTTTTTCATTCTGAAAAATAACTGATGAATGATACTTTTGGCAGTATAGAAAATTAGAAATACAATTTATTTCCAGTGTTAATAAATTTACCATTTTTTTGGTGTATGTACTTACAATATCTATAATCTTATGCAAATAAAGGGTAAAGTAAATGTCAATAGGTACAGTTGAATTTCTTGCTGGCTTAATAATTGGGTTATAATTAGTTAGAAGATCTTTTAGAAGACGTGTCATATTTTCATCTGCTTTGCAGGGGTTTCCTGAAAAATAATAAATTTTTAAATTTTTTTATAAAATTAAAATAATAACATCGAGTAGGGTCAGGTGGGGTAATTATAAAACCGGGGTAATTGTAAACAGGCTCTTTATTTCGATGAAATAGGACTCTTGATTATTCCAACTAATGGGAATATAGACTGCGGTGTTGACTTTTGACGGTTGGATGCTTTAGCGCGCTAAACAGCAGAGGAAGAGTGTCGCAATATTTTATGTTGAAACAGTGAAAAAATTTCTATATAATATACTAGCTATGCCCGCGAATTCGTCCGCGTGGAATAGTGACTTTCGGCAGCATTTAAAATTTTTTCTTCTATATTTTTATTTTCTGGGCCGTAAGCCTTTTTGCCGACGTCATTAGGTACACAAACACTTTCATTCCTTATTTTTGCCCCCTCCCTTTTAAAAGTATTTATATCTACTAAAAAGCCTAAAAAATAAATTTCAAGCCTCTAGCTTTATATCTACTTATCTATCTCTGTACCAAATTCTCATTTAAATCGGATTTAGTAGTTTGGGCGTGATTGCGTTTAAAACACAGACAGACAGAGGGTTTCTTTCGCATTTATAATATTTTTGATTAATATAGTTTAATTATAGTTTAAATTAGTTTATATAGCTTAGTATTCAACTACTTTTATTGGTCCAAATAAACGAAACCTCTTTAAATTTTAAAACTTAATATTTTAATTTTTTTGGGCCGTAAGCTTTTTGGACGACGTCATTATACAAAAACTTTCATCGGCTAATTTTATCCCTTTTAGGGTAAAATTTTTACAAATACTGAATGTCGTATTTATTTATATATCTAATCAAAAGTCTATAAAATCTTTAAAAATGACGGAATTTCCGCACAAATTTTCCTATTTCAACCCCTTACAACCTTTTTTTCGCATTAAAAAGTAGCCTATGTCCTTTCTCACGCTCTAGACTATCTCTGTACCAAATTTCATTTAAATCGGTTCAGTCTTTTAGGCGAGATTGTGTTGCATACAGACAGTTACTTTCGCATTTATACCTAATATTCCGTGAATTCATTTTCATTGATTTTCCCATGGGAATAAGATATTTTCCCGCAGTAAAACGTAGCCTATGTGTTAATCCAGGGTGTCAGCTAACTCAATACCAAACTTTATTAAAATCGCTCCAGCCGTTTAGACGTGAAGAAGTAACAAACATACACACTCACACACTCACAAACTTTCGCCTTTATAATAATAGTGTGATAATTTTTGGGGTAATTGTGAACACGGCTTTATAAATACAATTTTCAGTGGAATTTACGTTTGAAAGCGAATTGTTCACTTTTGCCCCATTAAAAATCTTTATAAAGCTAGTACAAACAAGATGATTGTTCACATCTACTCCTAATTTTTCGACTGCGTTAATAAGTGAAGGGGTAATTGTAAACTTAAGTTTTTTTGCAAATAAAATCCGAATTTGCCTATTTGACAACAGAAATTCATTTAAAACCAAACAAGGACCTAAATTAATCATATAGTCGCCTAAATTTAATCTTCATCTAAGGTACATCAAAGTGAAACTTCCAAAATCGTTCACAATTACTCACTTGACCCTATGTATGTACTTGGTGAATTTGAATTAAAATGTTGCAATTAATTCAAATATGGATTGTGGAACCTTTAGTCGTTGAACTGATCTAAATTTCTACAACGAAGAATAAAACAAATTGCATTACCAAACTATACGATAAATGTTATTAATATTTAGAATTACTAAAGTTTACTGATAGATACTGTTTCCGATTTTAGTTTTTCTTTCTATTATAGTGATATTAGGAAATATAATCATATCGTAAAATATTCACAACTAATTATGAAAAAAATAGATTTTTCTCCAGTAGAGCGATATATTTCACTTCGTAGGACTTGAGATTACAATTAATTACAAAAAAGCGTTTATCACACACTGACACTATTTAATATTATATAAATACCGCTCATTCGGTTCTTTTTGTTGTTTTACTTACCATAAAATAATATTAATGTTATAAAAAGTATTTTTGTCTCGGAAAAATGCATTTTCTTTTTTTACTTATTACAATCAGGTACTATTTACTGGTTGATTTATGAATATAACGTGGGGCCTAAGAATTTATAGTCAATTTAATTGGGTAATTGAATGTGTGTGGTTTTTGTTTGCATTTCAATAAACTCTTTAGCTTTTCGTAAACCTAATTGATTAGATGGCCATGTTTTTGTTTCTTTACCAAAAATTACTTCTTTATAAAGCGAAAAATATGGTGTTGGGTGTTTTCTTAAGGAATTTAATATCCTTAAGGCATATTACAGTGCCACCATTATGGCATTAATATTTTGAACCAATTTTCTTAATAATATATTCCAAACGACGACGTACTAAGTGATCATTTTAAGGACTTATACAAACAAATTTTTACGATTGGTATTAGTAAAAAATTGTAATGCATAAAATGTTCAAAAGATAAACAACTTGTTCATCTTTTGAAAAAAGTGGTAAAAGAAGGCATTGATCAATGATGATCTGATATTACACTATTAACAAACTATTATTGTCTTTCTATGCCTTTCCAGCCATTGACAACAATCTTAGTGTTTGACCTTTTAAAATTTTTACACTTTTGTTTTGGATAAGCGTAACAAGGTCGAATGGACAGAATTGAAATCTGCACTTGAACTTGTATTAGTAACAATTAGATTTACCATTACCTTTAACCACTTCTTTACACAGTTAATCGATGAAGCCGATAATTTCTGCAACCACAATAAAAGAGCTACAGAACTTTTGTTGTAAAATAACAATAATATATTATTTTAACACACTGTGGCTTTCTCAGGTGGATCTATTATATAAATCATATGTCTACCTGAGAAAACCACAATGTGGTGGAATAATATATTTTCTTAGAATAAATTTTTTGATTATGTTTCATTTCTTTACAAAGTTTTTGAGGTCTAAAAATAAGCAACTAAACCTACCAAACCTCACTCAAGAAGCTAAAAAAGAATATCAGCGTAAACCTCTACAACTTGTTAAATTACTTCATTGGAGAAACGTTTTGGAAAGAGTTGCCTACAAAAATATAGTTTGTAAACTAAATTATGGTTGGGGTAGGCCCCGTGGCTCTTCTAAGGGTCGGTTGCTGCTCTTCAAGTTCCCTCTCAAAAATTTTTTTTGGTGCAAATGAGATCAAATATTTTGTAAATAGCGCGATCCAAATAATTTTATATATTTCGAATCCAAAGACGGTCTTGTCCATCATATAGCATTTTTTTAATCTCAAGAGTTGCCGCAGACACTAATTTTTGCTAAATCAATTGCTATCTTGGCCTTTTAATTCGAAAGAAAAGTTGGTTTTGTAGAGATTAAAAGTTTCTTAATCGAAAAGTTGCTGTCTTTTGTCACATTAAAATTTTTATGCAGTGAAAAAATTGAAACAGAAAACCGAGAAGAAATTGTGAAATCCGGGCTTGATGGCCGTGGTCTAGGATTGAGACAGTCTCAGCACAACCGCTACACTACGTTCCCTGAGGATGCCAACAACAGTTGTTGGCGAAACGTCGGATAAGAGACTTGCTCTCACCGAAGGAGAAACAATCCTAGACCACGGCCATCAAGCCCGGATTTCACAATTTCTTCTAAAAACGCCGGCCGTGAAAGCCTAAGTCTTTTCAGATAACTGAGACTTTTTAAGCTTCCGAAAAATCGATATTTTTCCGGCATCTGGCTCTTTGTCTAAAAAGTTTGCCGACCCCTGGGTAAGGTAATGCTACTATCTATTCTTTGAACCCTTGAGAACTATATGAAGAAGTCACTTCTACACCCATTATATATAATTATGCTTTAGGTAGAGTAATAGAAACACATGTTTGTGACTTTCTTGTTTTATTTTCAAACACTATTTTGACACTGTGTTTTACAATATTACTCGATTGCTTAATGCTGCCTATTAGTAAATAATTAAATATATAACATCATACAAGCTTCCTCTTGAATTAAGAGTTAATAGTACGTACTTAAAATGTAGATATACTAGAAAATATGATAATTGTTGCAGTAGTACCAATTATAACAAATATAATAAGAAAACATCGATCTAAAACAATTGAAGCATGTCTCCACTCATCTCTTAACTTGGTAGTTTGTTTTTCTTCTTTCACGAGTTTTTCTTGGTGATTAAGGACATCATCGTATTGAAGAAGTATGCTTATCAGTTTTTGTTTGTCAGTTACTTAAAAATGAATCTCACTGTATTTCTGTAAATTTTTTAGGGGAATAATAAAAACTTACCATGGAAATTTATAGTATTTAAACTTTGACTTAAAATTTGGTTCGAACGCCGGTTTATGAATGTAACGTCAGTTGAATCTTTGTGAGGAATCCAACGCTTTATTAAATTTCCTGTTGCATAATTCTGCAAATAACATTATCACAACACCTATCAATAATAATCTAAATAAATTGTTAAGGAGAATGTTTTTTATTTATTGCCTACTAAAGTTTTTATGATATAATAAGAACAACAGTACATAATGAAGCTGTTGTTGATAATGCTTCTTTTAATCATTACCTTAACACGAGAACTCCATTGAGGGAGACCAATAAGACTTGATATAATATTTAAAATAAGTTTTAGTGTTTTCGGAATAGGGGTTCTTCTTTCTCCTTGATGGAAAACATTTAAATTTAGGACAGAAAAGCCAGTAGCAAAAGCTACCAAACACATACTCGAAACGTAATAAAGGCCTATAAATAATTAAATAATTAATTCAGTAGATAAGTAGTTGCTATTGATAGTAGAAGCCATTACATACTATTGCAAATTTCAAGAAAATATTTTTGGTAGACACACAGCAAATTTTTGCAACACACAATGGTTTCATCAGGTAATGATTTGTGTAAAGTAGTTATTGTGTCTACATTAAACATTTTCTTGAAATATTTTTATTTCGTTATTAAGTAATTACTGTTAAAAGCGAAGTTACTCTTTGATCATTACGTCTACTTACTAATTGCAGGCACATTTTCTGTAGCTGGTAGCGAACTTGTAATTTTTAGTAGAAAAACGGTCATAGAAAGTAATGCACTTATTCCTAGTGTTACCTTTTCTCCTGAAAGACATGGTACGTAGAATACAAGCAATCCTGTAATGAGGAAGAAATATTTAACTAATTTTATAACAACTTATTTATTTTGGTTTGGTCTGCAGACTTCCGTGGTTGGCGGTTCCCACGTTGTCGCTTTACTTGTCTTGACGTTTCGAGAGTTTCTCTCAGTTTCAGAACTGATGAAGAAGAGAGCGATATGACTTGAAACGTCAAGACAAGTAAAGTGACAACGTGGGAACCAGCCCGGAAACCATTGGACAAACTTGTTTATTATTATACAAATTTTTGTTTAGACCTGGTTAACATTTTTTTTAGCTATACTGAAATTTTTTCATTGACAAGAGAAAACTCAAGTTCAAACAAAAAAAAAGTCGAATCTAATTGAATTAGTTGAGAAAAATAACTGAATTGCTTTAAAACTACTTCTTACATTTTTAAATGTTTTCCATAGGTTTAAAGTTTTCCTATTCTCATACTTAAACTTTTTGAAAATGTCACTCACTATTACAATAATTTATGAATAATCAATTTATTTAAGAGGCCACTCAAGTATTATATAAGCATAAAAAGGGTTGTGGAAGGTCGTTGCTTAACTTATTTTTGATGGCACGGGGGACCGGGTGGTTTTTTTCTTCTTAACTTAAAATCTGCTCATGAATAACAATAAGGAAATAATGACATATTTAAAAAATTACGTAAGCATAGAGGAGGGGTAAAAGCTTTACTTACTTTTGCTGATAATAGGGAGGGAAGGGTCAAAAATTACTAAACTTCTGCTTACATAATACGTGAAAGGCCCACAATTGTACTAACCAGTGGCGCTAATTAAGCTGCATGGTATAATGAAATTGAAGACGTAAGTTAACGAGTTTCTTCCCAGTTTTATTGTGTATATTATGCACGGTTTACCATAATTAGTAAGTTTTGTAAAATAAACGGCTTTTGTTAAATTATAACTTAATATTTTGTATTCATCATTTTCTTCCCATCCGTAATTTCCTTGTTTATCAATATTGGCAAACAAATCGACCTGAAATATATTTTATTAGTCAATAAAGTCCGGTATCTATATTCCGATAAAAATAATCGATTTTAAATTTTACCTTATTCATATCATAAGACAAAGAGGCCCATTTTAATTGACATGTTTGTACATCAAATGGGAAATAGGTAATATCGATCTGACATGATGAACGAAACACTGCACCATGATACCAACTGACCATCCCGGTATTTTCCACGGTCGCTAAAGATCTTGTGACTGATGTGCGTGATGCATCAACACTTAAATTTAATTAAGAAATTAAAGATTCATAAGTTAACTAAGCAATGTGGTATTTATGTCCATAAAGTTGACTCAACAATTTTGGAATTTAAAAGAAAAAAATATGTGCCAAAATGTGCTCGAAATGTGCTATTATGTGCTACGTAAAAAAATTATTCAAAAAGCTTAACTTTTATGACTAGGTCCTTTTTATGATTTTTAGTTAGCTCCACAACATCACTTCATTAAAACCAAACCAATTGTGTTGTAATGTGCTCAAGATGTGCTATCATGCACCATTAAAAAAAATATTTACTTGAAAAATTTAATTTTTATTGAGACATTCTTTTTGTGATATTTAGTTAGCTCCGCAAAATCACTTTATTAAAACTAAACTTATAGTGCTGTAATGTGCTCTTATGTGCCAATGTGAAAAAAAAAAATATTTGAATAAAAAGTTTAGATTTTTCGTAAAATGTTAAGTCTTAATTAATACTTTCTATACGCATCGATAAATGTGGTACGATGAAATAGCTAATAATATGCTTAACATAGTATTCGCATATTTTTCATGAAACATCACCATACATTCTTTTACATGTTATGTAACACATCTTGTACTAGGTAAGTACCTGTACTTTTCATTAGTTAACGATTGTATAGAATGTATTGTACACTATAAAATTCGTATTATTATTAATATTATCAATACAAAGTGTTATTAAACCTTTTTTTATTGTTAATAGTAACTTTTTATATTTAATGCTAGTTTTCTATTAGTGTAGTTGAAATAAACTTTTCGTATGGTACCGTTTTAGTGTTATCACAACACATAGACAAAGACACTGAAATTTTTGCTCATATATGTATATATATCTTAGAATAGGAGTTAAGTAATTATTAGGTAATAAATATATATATATTCTTATAAAACAATATGAAAATACTTATGTTAAGTCATTTCCCTTTTCTCCTCAAAGTAAAATTTCAATTTTTCTTCGTAATAATATTACTAGTAGAGAAAGTATTAATGAAGGC
Source organism: Agrilus mali (assembly GCA_029378335.1). NCBI lineage: Eukaryota > Metazoa > Arthropoda > Insecta > Coleoptera > Buprestidae > Agrilus > Agrilus mali. Next base: position 17,533,000 of record CM055657.1, read on the forward strand.
TTAACATTTTACGAAAAATCTAAACTTTTTATTCAAATTTTTTTTTTCACATTGGCACATAACAGCACATCTTGAGCACATTACAACACAATTGGTTTTGTTTTTAATGAAGTGATGTTGTGGAGCTAACTAAAAATCATAAAAAGGACCTAGTCATAAAAGTTATGTTTTTTGAATAATTGTTTTTACGTAGCACATAATAGCACATTTCGGGCACATTTTGGCACATATTTGTTTTTTTTTTTAATTCCAAATTTGTCGAGTCAACTTTTTGAACATGTGGTATTTAGGCTTGAGGGCCATGGTTTGAGATTTTTCCTTCGGTCAGAACACCGATGTAGTTGTTTATTCAACGTTTCGCCAGTAACTGTGGTTGACTTCAGGGAACGTAACGAAGGCGTACTGAGATTGTATTGAGTGTCAGATATACTTTACGGTTTACCCCTCGTTACGTTCCCTAAAGATTCCAACACACAGTTGGCGAAACGCCGGTTAAACAACCCCATTGGTGTTCTCACCGATGAAAAAATTTCAAACCATGACCCTCAAACCCAAATATCGAACCTTATTCCGACAATTTGAATTATATTCTTAACATACTTATTCACAAGGACAATGTCCGGTGTCCAAATTTTGTTGTAAGGTATTCTAAAGTTTTTTATTCCACCGTATTCTGAAGCATTCCATCGTAATTTATAGTCATTCCAATTTAGCAAAATCCAGCAGTTCGTTAGTAGAATTTGATTTTTCTGTTCCTAAAATAATTGTTGAGATGTATTAATAGTAATACCTATTGACTGAGATGCAACATTTTTTTAAAAACACTTACTATGTCAATAACTTTTCGTAGCACAACTAGCACAGAAACATTGGTAGGAATTGATCTATTTTGAGATGGCCTAATATGTATCCCATAATTTGATGTAAGATCGTGCAAGAGTCGTTTGTCATACTTGTCTGCCACAACATTCTTCCCTGTTCATAAAAAGAAAAAGGAAAATAAAAATAACGAAATTTCATGATCTACTAAAGTATTAAATAATGACTTTAATTGACAGTTGTTTAATTGACACATATACAAGTCGTTTTGATTATTTTCACTTGGTGTTTCACTATCATATATATTAGTGTAATGGCTGACCAATTAAGTGACCAAGATATTGACCGTTTCAAAGAGGCCTTTTCTTTATTCGACCGAGCGGGACGCGGCAAGATTCCTGCCGAAGAATTAGGAACGGTGATGCGAGTATTGGGTAAAATCCCTTCGGAAGCCCAAATAAATGAATTTATTAAAGAAGTGGAAGGTGACCAAACAGGTTATGTCGATTTTCCCGATTTCCTAACAATAATTACACGCGACATTAAGGATAGATATTGGGACGAAGAAGAAGTGCGCGAAGCATTTCGTATATTTGATAAAAACGAGACTGGTTTTATATCAGTTGAAGACCTACGACACATACTTGTTCATCTCGGTGAAGATATGACGGATGAGGTAATCGATGAATTGATTGCAGATGCAGGTTCCGATAATGAAGGACTTATTAATTATGAACAGTTTGTTGGTATCATTACGGGAAATGAAATGCCTACTTATAAATACCACAAGCCCCAAACATGTCCAGAACCCAAAGATAACTGCTAAAAATTTTTATTAACTTGCCATAGTATGTGTATTAACGTATTTTACCATATACAGTACAGTAACACATTACATACATTGTATCTTGATAAATTCATATCATATTTGACTTCTCGTTTATACCACCTGCCCTTAATCGGTTGATTTGTAGTTATTTAAAAATAGTAAAAAGTGAAAAAATATAGTAGTATGAAACCCATTGGAAAAGGAAGGGAATAACAGAAATGAAAGGAAAAATAATTTACGGGCGATCTGAGGTCGGGAAGGGGAAGGGGGTGAGTTTTTAAGGGTAAAAAACGGTTTTCCTTGATTTCCGGAAAAACTACAAGTGTTATAGAAAAAAGTTAAATGGCAAAGTTGTAGGTAATAAAAAGATCTAACGCTTTTGTATTTACACTTTTTTCACAGAACCTCAAAAATTATGGGAAAAATTCAAATAACCAATTTTTTGTTTTTTTTTTTCTTTTACAAAAAATTTTTTTGTTCACGAAATTTGGTGAAAACTTACCTATTTATGTCCCAAACATGCTGTAAGTTTTTTGGTTTGAAATATTTATATTTTCACCTTATTTTTACTTAATATCGAAAAAACACCCTAATTTTCAATCGAAAATTCTCACGTCAAAATATCTGCTTTTTTAAAAACGTTGGTGGGCTTACTATACAAGATTCTTGTCGTGTTTTGTTGTTGTAGGTTGTTAAAGATGCAAAGATGCCTCCACATCAAGCAAATATAGTTTAAAAGTAGATAGATAATTATAAACTTTGCGATAGTATTAAGAATGTAAAGCACTTTCCTTCATAACTTTATTTTATTAATAAGTTAAATTTTCGTTTACTAATAATCAATTTTCTTGTAATTTTCTTACCTTGGATTATACTGAAAATAGTTGCAATAAGCAGTGGATCCATTTTCATTCTAAAATCATCAGCTTGATACGTTCTCTATCCTCAACGAATTGAGCTGAATTGTAAAAAATTAGGGGCGTCCTTACCTAACTTGGCCAATAAAATTTATTTCTCGGTGGGTACTTATCTTGATGAGCTTTCTATCAAAAACCAATACAATTGTTGAAATTATAACTCTTTAGTAGAACTAATGCGTAGCATTATTATGAATAATGACTTTTTTACTTTGGACAAATACAAAAATCTAATAAATAGAAAAGCTACTGTAACCTAAGTACCTATGGTTCTACTAACAACACAAAAGAATAAAAAAAGTTAAAAACATTAACTTATCCTTCAAATGTGTGAGCTATTATACATGGTATTCTTAAACACAAATATTTTTTTGAATAGAAACACCGAACTTTATACAGTTTAAAATTTTGGTTCTACTATTTTTATTTAATCCGAATTTTATTGAATATTTCCTGGCAAACCAATTTTGTTTGTTATTTTTTCGTTTTTGGATGAGGAAATAAATTTTTTCTCTATAAAAATATTTGTCATTTAATGTATTTATTAAACGGCGATTACACACGTTACACAGATTTTTTCGAAAAAAGGATTTATAGTTAATAGATTGCGTATCGCATTCTTTGTGAAACATTTTGAATACCAAAAAAAGGGGGTTTAGAGTAACAAAAACTGGGTTACGTTTCACGAAAATATTTTATTAATCTCTACAAATTTGTTTCAACCCTTGCGGGTCATTGTCAAGAGCTACGAAGTTACTAAAGATGTAAATAGTGTACCAGACTTATATAAACGGATTACAGTAGGCAAGAAGAATTTTATGCAGGTAGGTAACGGTTATCTATTTGGAAAATCCAATAACAGCGGAGAATCCAATGTGAACATTTCAATTTGATTATTTACAATATTTTCATTATTATTAATGGCTTTCTTAATTTCCAGAGATTCAAGTAAACTCAATTTACGACCCTTTTGAGCAGAATGTACAAGTTCAATTGAATTAATATCTAAATTATGTTTGAAATCTAGACAATGTTGAGCTATTCCTGTAGCGCTTTTATTAACTATGTAAAAGAAGTCGGATACAAAATTAAACACCATCTAATTAAATTAAATATTATACCAATTTTAGTCAACAAAATTAATTTAAAAACTCTGTTAGTTAACAACAAAAATAAAACAAATTCAATAGATAAAAGTGGCGTGTACAAATTATACTGTAAAGATTGCACAGCCTTTTATTTGGGACAGACAGGTAGGGCCATAAAAACTCGTCTTAAAGAACATGTGCTTGCCATTCAGAATAAAAAGAATAATACAGGAATAGCTCAACATTGTCTAGATTTCAAACATAATTTAGATATTAATTCAATTGAACTTGTACATTCTGCTCAAAAGGGTCGTAAATTGAGTTTACTTGAATCTCTGGAAATTAAGAAAGCCATTAATAATAATGAAAATATTGTAAATAATCAAATTGAAATGTTCACATTGGATTCTCCGCTGTTATTGGATTTTCCAAATAGATAACCGTTACCTACCTGCATAAAATTCTTCTTGCCTACTGTAATCCGTTTATATAAGTCTGGTACACTATTTACATCTTTAGTAACTTCGTAGCTCTTTACAATGACCCGCAAGGGTTGAAACAAATTTGTAGAGATTAATAAAATATTTTCGTGAAACGTAACCCAGTTTTTGTTACTCTAAACCCCCTTTTTTTGGTGAAAAAAGGATTATTTGGAAAGCATTTTAGGGTGAACAAACGTGTGTAAGTAAACATATTCTGTGAATAATTTTTTATAATTAGTCAGTATTAGAGGGTCCCCTGTAAAGTATAGTAAAAGATGTGATAATTGTAATTAAAATAAAAATTACAAGGAAAAATTGATCTAATACTGCAGAAGCTTCTTTCCAATCTTCATGTATACGACTATTATTTTTTGCTCTGCAAATTTCCTTTTCGTGGCGTGTAATAAAATTGTTACATTTTTCAATTGAACGAATCAGTTGTTCTTCGCATGTTCCTAATAATTAGTTACATTAAAATGTCTTTACTTTTCTTACGTATTTAATGATTTTAGTTTAATAATTAATTGAAAAATGTGTATCGTACATATGCACAATCAAATTAATTTACCTGATGTACCACTATTCATTACTGACTCTTCTAAAAGCTTCGAGAACGAACCCTCGTTGTAGTAAGGCTTCTTCTTTTTACCATCGTTCTATAAGTATAAATATTTTACAGGAGTTGCAATAGGTCAAATAGTATTCATTTTGTTTCAATATCTATCTTTTTTTCAATTTCTAATTCATAAAATAAGATGTACAAAATACCTTTTCTAAATTATTCCACTTTGGGATAAAGGTCACCTTTGATAAGAAGTTAATAAAATGTTTTAAATATCCTGGTAGAGGAACCTTTTTTTCTGCTTTATAGTAGATATTTAAAGTTAAAACTGAAAAGCTTGTAGCAAAAGTAACCATAAACATACTGACAGCATAATACATATCTATAACAAACAAATATACAATTAGACAATCAATTTATGAAAACTACATATTTTTTCTATATCTATAATTGATTCAGAGCGGAGATAATTTAACAATTTCTTTCTCAAAGTAATAAAGTAAAAAGGACTCACTAATTACTGATATAGTTCCTGTAGATGGTAGTGAATCTTTAATGTTGATTAGAAACACAGTCATGGAGACTAACGAGTTAATACCTAATGTTACCTTTTCACCTGTTTGTGATGGCATGTAGAAAACCAAAAGAGCTAAAATAATAATTTTTTTTAAGATTTTATAAATCAAAGTATTTTGTATAATGATCTAACCAACTGCGTTAATTAATGCACAAGGAACTATTAGATTCAAAACATAAGTTAAAGGTCTTCTTCGAAATGTCAATGTGAATTGAATAACTGAAAAGTATTTGGATTGGTATCGTACCAAAAGTTTGGACGCATTAAATTTTGTTACATCAAATTCTCCATTGTCTGTGTAAAGTGATAAACTATCATGTTTTGTTGGAAATAATTCAATCTAAAAAAGAAAAGTTTGAGTTAGGTATACCTACATATTAATGTATATTATTAAATTGAAAACTTAAAAAGGATGTTATAGGGAATGTTATATTTTTTTAAATTATTTTCCGAAATACATAAATCCTTTTTGTAACTATTATTATTATTTTTACTTCAGTACTATCGTATGACCAAGATTCCCATGTAGGATAGCAAGATTGTATATCAAATGGAAAATAGCTTATATCCAATTTGCAATATGTAGTAAAGATACCCTGTTGAAATAATGAAACTTCACCCTTGTAAGAAATATTTGCAAATGTAGCTATTTGCGTCGATTGAGATCTTTTATCACCACTATAAAAATGTAAATATCTGAATTAAACAAAATATAAACTGCTTTATGTAGATATATACGTATTATGCAACATAATGTCGGGTTTCCAATTAAGATCTGAAGGGACCATAAGTATTTTTAAACCATCATAGTTTGATACATTCCATTGTAGTCTGTAGTCGAACCATTCAATTAGAGTCCAGGAATTCATAACCAAAATTTGATTTTTTACATCCTAAAAATTTATTGAGTTAGGATTTTTTTAACGTGTACAAAGCAACTAATTGTGGGTACTTACAATTTCAATCAAACTATGTAAAAAGAATGTAAAATACACAGCGGTAGTTTCCGAAAATTTTGCTCTACCTCTGATTTTTGAGTCATAATTGGAAAGAAGATGTTGAATAAGTTGCTGTGCTTTATCCTCTGCTATGCAATATTTTCCTAAGAAAAATGTAAAAGGTGGGAATTTTTTATATAGACAGTTTTTGTATCAAAGAACATCCGTATTATTAAATTCGTGTAAAATTATTTTAGATTTACAATCGATGATTTTGCATTTTGATTGAAATTTTCATTCTTTTTTAAATTTTCGAGTGGGTTGCTTTCCCACTGTTTTACCAGCGATTGTTTCTTTTTAGATTAAGTATATATTGTATCATTGCATTTTTAAATTTGAAATTTAATTAAACTAATGCTTGTGTGTTCAATTACTTACCCAAGAGTAATGACAAAATTAGTAAAACTTTGTTTGCAAGTAGTTTTTTCATATTTGGCGAATAAGTGCCTTACTTACATCAAATAGGAAGCAAGTGTGCGGGGATGTTTTATTAGCTGTGAATTTATACACGCCCGTTTTAATGTGTTGGAAGTTTATTATTCCACATTAATAGTAAACATTTTTTGTAATTATTTTTTTCGTAGCAATAAATATCTATTACCTGTTACATTAATTTGTTTGTTAAAAATAAATAAGTAAGTACTTAAACTCTGCATTTATTTAACAAAACATTCCCATAACGGTCATTAAACATTATGTGTGTAATTTGACTAATGTTCAGGATATGAATTAGTAGACTTTTTGATATTGTAAAGTGGGCGTAAAATTACGTTGATATTAACCTTTTAGCGATGTAATTGACTAATGCAGTTCAAAAACAAGAGTACTTACAATTATCAATTGTTCTGTACTAAGTGCCATTTAATCTTTATTTATTATTTATTAATGTAGAAAGCAGAAATTTACATTAATATTTTTATTACACTAATTTTATAATAAGTAAAAAGAAAAATAGCGGAATAAACTGAAAGTCGGTTGAAAAGAAGTAAAGACAATTTGTTGCACACTTCACGTGTAGTTTATTATTTACTTAACAAACGGTGACATCATATTTCATAGATATTTTTAAAAAAATAATTACTTGAAAAGCAATTTAGGGTGAACAAACATTTCTAAGTGACACCAAACATATTCTGTGTTGAATTTGCTTACTGATATTATAAATTAGTCAGTATTAGAGGATCCCCTGTAAAGTATAGCAAAAGATGTTATAAATGTAATTAAAATAAACATTACAAGAAAAAATTGATCTAACACTGCAGAAGCTTCTTTCCATTCTTCATGTACTTGATTAGTACTTTTTGCTCTGCAAATTTTCTTTTCGTGGCGTGCAATAAAATTGTTGCATTTTTCAATTAAACGTATAAGTTGTTCATCGCGAGTTCCTTAAAAATTAGTTACATTAAAATGCCTATACTTTCCTTACATATCAATTTATTTAAGAGGCCACTCAAGTATTATATAAGCATAAAAAGGGTTGTGGAAGGTCGTTGCTTAACTTATTTTTGATGGCACGGGGGACCGGGTGGTTTTTTCTTCTTAACTTAAAATCTGCTCATGAATAACAATAAGGAAATAATGACATATTTAAAAAATTACGTAAGCATAGAGGAGGGGTAAAAGCTTTACTTACTTTTGCTGATAATAGGGAGGGAAGGGTCAAAAATTACTAAACTTCTGCTTACATAATACGTGAAAGGCCCACAATTGTACTAACCAGTGGCGCTAATTAAGCTGCATGGTATAATGAAATTGAAGACGTAAGTTAACGAGTTTCTTCCCAGTTTTATTGTGTATATTATGCACGGTTTACCATAATTAGTAAGTTTTGTAAAATAAACGGCTTTTGTTAAATTATAACTTAATATTTTGTATTCATCATTTTCTTCCCATCCGTAATTTCCTTGTTTATCAACATTGGCAAACAAATCGACCTGAAATATATTTTATTAGTCAATAAAGTCCGGTATCTATATTCCGATAAAAATAATCGATTTTAAATTTTACCTTATTCATATCATAAGACAAAGAGGCCCATTTTAATTGACATGTTTGTACATCAAATGGGAAATAGGTAATATCGATCTGACATGATGAACGAAACACTGCACCATGATACCAACTGACCATCCCGGTATTTTCCACGGTCGCTAAAGATCTTGTGACTGATGTGCGTGATGCATCAACACTTAAATTTAATTAAGAAATTAAAGATTCATAAGTTAACTAAGCAATGTGGTATTTATGTCCATAAAGTTGACTCAACAATTTTGGAATTTAAAAGAAAAAAATATGTGCCAAAATGTGCTCGAAATGTGCTATTATGTGCTACGTAAAAAAATTATTCAAAAAGCTTAACTTTTATGACTAGGTCCTTTTTATGTTTTTTTAGTTAGCTCCACAACATCACTTCATTAAAACCAAACCAATTGTGTTGTAATGTGCTCAAGATGTGCTATCATGCACCATTAAAAAAAATATTTACTTGAAAAATTTAATTTTTATTGAGACATTCTTTTTGTGATATTTAGTTAGCTCCGCAAAATCACTTTATCAAAACTAAACTTATAGTGCTGTAGTGTGCTCTTATGTGCCAATGTAAAAAAAAAAAAATATTTGAATAAAAAGTTTAGATTTTTCGTAAAATGTTAAGTCTTAATTAATACTTTCTATACGCATCGATAAATGTGGTACGATGAAATAGCTAATAATATGCTTAACATAGTATTCGCATATTTTTCATGAAACATCACCATACATTCTTTTACATGTTATGTAACACATCTTGTACTAGGTAAGTACCTGTACTTTCCATTAGTTGACGATTGTATAGAATGTATTGTACACTATAAAATTCGTATTATTATTAATATTATCAATACAAAGTGTTATTAAACCTTTTTTTATTGTTAATAGTAACTTTTTATATTTAATGCTAGTTTTCTATTAGTGTAGTTGAAATAAACTTTTCGTATGGTACCGTTTTAGTGTTATCACAACACATAGACAAAGACACTGAAATTTTTGCTCATATATGTATATATATCTTAGAATAGGAGTTAAGTAATTATTAGGTAATAAATATATATATTCTTATAAAACAATATGAAAATACTTATGTTAAGTCATTTCCCTTTTCTCGTCAAAGTAAAATTTCAATTTTTCTTCGTAATAACATTACTAGTAGAGAAAGTATTAATGAAGGCTTAACATTTTACGAAAAATCTAAACTTATAAAAATATTTGTCATTTAATGTATTTATTAAACGGCGATTACACACGTTACACAGATTTTTTCGAAAAAAGGATTATTTGGAAAGCATTTTAGGGTGAACAAACGTTTGTAAGTAAACATATTCTGTGAAAAATTTTTTATAATTAGTCAGTATTAGAGGGTCCCCTGTAAAGTATAGTAAAAGATGTGATAATTGTAATTAAAATAAAAATTACAAGGAAAAATTGATCTAATACTGCAGAAGCTTCTTTCCAATCTTCATGTATACGACTATTATTTTTTGCTCTGCAAATTTCCTTTTCGTGGCGTGTAATAAAATTGTTACATTTTTCAATTGAACGAATCAGTTGTTCTTCGCATGTTCCTAATAATTAGTTACATTAAAATGTCTTTACTTTTCTTACGTATTTAATGATTTTAGTTTAATAATTAATTGAAAAATGTGTATCGTACATATGCACAATCAAATTAATTTACCTGATGTACCACTATTCATTACTGACTCTTCTAAAAGCTTCGAGAACGAACCCTCGTTGTAGTAAGGCTTCTTCTTTTTACCATCGTTCTATAAGTATAAATATTTTACAGGAGTTGCAATAGGTCAAATAGTATTCATTTTGTTTCAATATCTATCTTTTTTTCAATTTCTAATTCATAAAATAAGATGTACAAAATACCTTTTCTAAATTATTCCACTTTGGGATAAAGGTCACCTTTGATAAGAAGTTAATAAAATGTTTTAAATATCCTGGTAGAGGAACCTTTTTTTCTGCTTTATAGTAGATATTTAAAGTTAAAACTGAAAAGCTTGTAGCAAAAGTAACCATAAACATACTGACAGCATAATACATATCTATAACAAACAAATATACAATTAGACAATCAATTTATGAAAACTACATATTTTTTCTATATCTATAATTGATTCAGAGCGGAGATAATTTAACAATTTCTTTCTCAAAGTAATAAAGTAAAAAGGACTCACTAATTACTGATATAGTTCCTGTAGATGGTAGTGAATCTTTAATGTTGATTAGAAACACAGTCATGGAGACTAACGAGTTAATACCTAATGTTACCTTTTCACCTGTTTGTGATGGCATGTAGAAAACCAAAAGAGCTAAAATAATAATTTTTTTTAAGATTTTATAAATCAAAGTATTTTGTATAATGATCTAACCAACTGCGTTAATTAATGCACAAGGAACTATTAGATTCAAAACATAAGTTAAAGGTCTTCTTCGAAATGTCAATGTGAATTGAATAACTGAAAAGTATTTGGATTGGTATCGTACCAAAAGTTTGGACGCATTAAATTTTGTTACATCAAATTCTCCATTGTCTGTGTAAAGTGATAAACTATCATGTTTTGTTGGAAATAATTCAATCTAAAAAAGAAAAGTTTGAGTTAGGTATACCTACATATTAATGTATATTATTAAATTGAAAACTTAAAAAGGATGTTATAGGGAATGTTATATTTTTTTAAATTATTTTCCGAAATACATAAATCCTTTTTGTAACTATTATTATTATTTTTACTTCAGTACTATCGTATGACCAAGATTCCCATGTAGGATAGCAAGATTGTATATCAAATGGAAAATAGCTTATATCCAATTTGCAATATGTAGTAAAGATACCCTGTTGAAATAATGAAACTTCACCCTTGTAAGAAATATTTGCAAATGTAGCTATTTGCGTCGATTGAGATCTTTTATCACCACTATAAAAATGTAAATATCTGAATTAAACAAAATATAAACTGCTTTATGTAGATATATACGTATTATGCAACATAATGTCGGGTTTCCAATTAAGATCTGAAGGGACCATAAGTATTTTTAAACCATCATAGTTTGATACATTCCATTGTAGTCTGTAGTCGAACCATTCAATTAGAGTCCAGGAATTCATAACCAAAATTTGATTTTTTACATCCTAAAAATTTATTGAGTTAGGATTTTTTTAACGTGTACAAAGCAACTAATTGTGGGTACTTACAATTTCAATCAAACTATGTAAAAAGAATGTAAAATACACAGCGGTAGTTTCCGAAAATTTTGCTCTACCTCTGATTTTTGAGTCATAATTGGAAAGAAGATGTTGAATAAGTTGCTGTGCTTTATCCTCTGCTATGCAATATTTTCCTAAGAAAAATGTAAAAGGTGGGAATTTTTTATATAGACAGTTTTTGTATCAAAGAACATCCGTATTATTAAATTCGTGTAAAATTATTTTAGATTTACAATCGATGATTTTGCATTTTGATTGAAATTTTCATTCTTTTTTAAATTTTCGAGTGGGTTGCTTTCCCACTGTTTTACCAGCGATTGTTTCTTTTTAGATTAAGTATATATTGTATCATTGCATTTTTAAATTTGAAATTTAATTAAACTAATGCTTGTGTGTTCAATTACTTACCCAAGAGTAATGACAAAATTAGTAAAACTTTGTTTGCAAGTAGTTTTTTCATATTTGGCGAATAAGTGCCTTACTTACATCAAATAGGAAGCAAGTGTGCGGGGATGTTTTATTAGCTGTGAATTTATACACGCCCGTTTTAATGTGTTGGAAGTTTATTATTCCACATTAATAGTAAACATTTTTTGTAATTATTTTTTTCGTAGCAATAAATATCTATTACCTGTTACATTAATTTGTTTGTTAAAAATAAATAAGTAAGTACTTAAACTCTGCATTTATTTAACAAAACATTCCCATAACGGTCATTAAACATTATGTGTGTAATTTGACTAATGTTCAGGATATGAATTAGTAGACTTTTTGATATTGTAAAGTGGGCGTAAAATTACGTTGATATTAACCTTTTAGCGATGTAATTGACTAATGCAGTTCAAAAACAAGAGTACTTACAATTATCAATTGTTCTGTACTAAGTGCCATTTAATCTTTATTTATTATTTATTAATGTAGAAAGCAGAAATTTACATTAATATTTTTATTACACTAATTTTATAATAAGTAAAAAGAAAAATAGCGGAATAAACTGAAAGTCGGTTGAAAAGAAGTAAAGACAATTTGTTGCACACTTCACGTGTAGTTTATTATTTACTTAACAAACGGTGACATCATATTTCATAGATATTTTTAAAAAAATAATTACTTGAAAAGCAATTTAGGGTGAACAAACATTTCTAAGTGACACCAAACATATTCTGTGTTGAATTTGCTTACTGATATTATAAATTAGTCAGTATTAGAGGATCCCCTGTAAAGTATAGCAAAAGATGTTATAAATGTAATTAAAATAAACATTACAAGAAAAAATTGATCTAACACTGCAGAAGCTTCTTTCCATTCTTCATGTACTTGATTAGTACTTTTTGCTCTGCAAATTTTCTTTTCGTGGCGTGCAATAAAATTGTTGCATTTTTCAATTAAACGTATAAGTTGTTCATCGCGAGTTCCTTAAAAATTAGTTACATTAAAATGCCTATACTTTCCTTACATATCAATTTATTTAAGAGGCCACTCAAGTATTATATAAGCATAAAAAGGGTTGTGGAAGGTCGTTGCTTAACTTATTTTTGATGGCACGGGGGACCGGGTGGTTTTTTCTTCTTAACTTAAAATCTGCTCATGAATAACAATAAGGAAATAATGACATATTTAAAAAATTACGTAAGCATAGAGGAGGGGTAAAAGCTTTACTTACTTTTGCTGATAATAGGGAGGGAAGGGTCAAAAATTACTAAACTTCTGCTTACATAATACGTGAAAGGCCCACAATTGTACTAACCAGTGGCGCTAATTAAGCTGCATGGTATAATGAAATTGAAGACGTAAGTTAACGAGTTTCTTCCCAGTTTTATTGTGTATATTATGCACGGCTTACCATAATTAGTAAGTTTTGTAAAATAAACGGCTTTTGTTAAATTATAACTTAATATTTTGTATTCATCATTTTCTTCCCATCCGTAATTTCCTTGTTTATCAACATTGGCAAACAAATCGACCTGAAATATATTTTATTAGTCAATAAAGTCCGGTATCTATATTCCGATAAAAATAATCGATTTTAAATTTTACCTTATTCATATCATAAGACAAAGAGGCCCATTTTAATTGACATGTTTGTACATCAAATGGGAAATAGGTAATATCGATCTGACATGATGAACGAAACACTGCACCATGATACCAACTGACCATCCCGGTATTTTCCACGGTCGCTAAAGATCTTGTGACTGATGTGCGTGATGCATCAACACTTAAATTTAATTAAGAAATTAAAGATTCATAAGTTAACTAAGCAATGTGGTATTTATGTCCATAAAGTTGACTCAACAATTTTGGAATTTAAAAGAAAAAAATATGTGCCAAAATGTGCTCGAAATGTGCTATTATGTGCTACGTAAAAAAATTATTCAAAAAGCTTAACTTTTATGACTAGGTCCTTTTTATGATTTTTAGTTAGCTCCACAACATCACTTCATTAAAACCAAACCAATTGTGTTGTAATGTGCTCAAGATGTGCTATCATGCACCTTTAAAAAAAAAATATTTACTTGAAAAATTTAATTTTTATTGAGACATTCTTTTTGTGATATTTAGTTAGCTCCGCAAAATCACTTTATCAAAACTAAACTTATAGTGCTGTAGTGTGCTCTTATGTGCCAATGTGAAAAAAAAAAATATTTGAATAAAAAGTTTAGATTTTTCGTAAAATGTTAAGTCTTAATTAATACTTTCTATACGCATCGATAAATGTGGTACGATGAAATAGCTAATAATATGCTTAACATAGTATTCGCATATTTTTCATGAAACATCACCATACATTCTTTTACATGTTATGTAACACATCTTGTACTAGGTAAGTACCTGTACTTTCCATTAGTTGACGATTGTATAGAATGTATTGTACACTATAAAATTCGTATTATTATTAATATTATCAATACAAAGTGTTATTAAACCTTTTTTTATTGTTAATAGTAACTTTTTATATTTAATGCTAGTTTTCTATTAGTGTAGTTGAAATAAACTTTTCGTATGGTACCGTTTTAGTGTTATCACAACACATAGACAAAGACACTGAAATTTTTGCTCATATATGTATATATATCTTAGAATAGGAGTTAAGTAATTATTAGGTAATAAATATATATATTCTTATAAAACAATATGAAAATACTTATGTTAAGTCATTTCCCTTTTCTCGTCAAAGTAAAATTTCAATTTTTCTTCGTAATAACATTACTAGTAGAGAAAGTATTAATGAAGGCTTAACATTTTACGAAAAATCTAAACTTTTTATTCAAATTTTTTTTTTCACATTGGCACATAACAGCACATCTTGAGCACATTACAACACAATTGGTTTTGTTTTTAATGAAGTGATGTTGTGGAGCTAACTAAAAATCATAAAAAGGACCTAGTCATAAAAGTAAGTTTTTTGAATAATTGTTTTTACGTAGCACATAATAGCACATTTCGGGCACATTTTGGCACATATTTGTTTTTTTTTTAATTCCAAATTTGTCGAGTCAACTTTTTGAACATGTGGTATTTAGGCTTGAGGGCCATGGTTTGAGATTTTTCCTTCGGTCAGAACACCGATGTAGTTGTTTATTCAACGTTTCGCCAGTAACTGTGGTTGACTTCAGGGAACGTAACGAAGGCGTACTGAGATTGTATTGAGTGTCAGATATACTTTACGGTTTACCCCTCGTTACGTTCCCTAAAGATTCCAACACACAGTTGGCGAAACGCCGGTTAAACAACCCCATTGGTGTTCTCACCGATGAAAAAATCTCAAACCATGACCCTCAAACCCAAGGACAATGTCCGGTGTCCAAATTTTGTTGTAAGGTATTCTAAAGTTTTTTATTCCACCGTATTCTGAAGCATTCCATCGTAATTTATAGTCATTCCAATTTAGCAAAATCCAGCAGTTCGTTAGTAGAATTTGATTTTTCTGTTCCTAAAATAATTGTTGAGATGTATTAATAGTAATACCTATTGACTGTGATGCAACATTTTTTTAAAAACACTTACTATGTCAATAACTTTTCGTAGCACAACTAGCACAGAAACATTGGTAGGAATTGATCTATTTTGAGATGGCCTAATATGTATCCCATAATTTGATGTAAGATCGTGCAAGAGTCGTTTGTCATACTTGTCTGCCACAACATTCTTCCCTGTTCATAAAAAGAAAAAGGAAAATAAAAATAACGAAATTTCATGATCTACTAAAGTATTAAATAATGACTTTAATTGACAGTTGTTTAATTGACACATATACAAGTCGTTTTGATTATTTTCACTTGGTGTTTCACTATCATATATATTAGTGTAATGGCTGACCAATTAAGTGACCAAGATATTGACCGTTTCAAAGAGGCCTTTTCTTTATTCGACCGAGCGGGACGCGGCAAGATTCCTGCCGAAGAATTAGGAACGGTGATGCGAGTATTGGGTAAAATCCCTTCGGAAGCCCAAATAAATGAATTTATTAAAGAAGTGGAAGGTGACCAAACAGGTTATGTCGATTTTCCCGATTTCCTAACAATAATTACACGCGACATTAAGGATAGATATTGGGACGAAGAAGAAGTGCGCGAAGCATTTCGTATATTTGATAAAAACGAGACTGGTTTTATATCAGTTGAAGACCTACGACACATACTTGTTCATCTCGGTGAAGATATGACGGATGAGGTAATCGATGAATTGATTGCAGATGCAGGTTCCGATAATGAAGGACTTATTAATTATGAACAGTTTGTTGGTATCATTACGGGAAATGAAATGCCTACTTATAAATACCACAAGCCCCAAACATGTCCAGAACCCAAAGATAACTGCTAAAAATTTTTATTAACTTGCCATAGTATGTGTATTAACGTATTTTACCATATACAGTACAGTAACACATTACATACATTGTATCTTTATGTCACGCATGATAAATTCATATCATCGTTTTGACTTCTCGTTTATACCACCTGCCCTTAATCGGTTGATTTGTAGTTATTTAAAAATAGTAAAAAGTGAAAAAAAATATAGTAGTATGAAACCCATTGGAAAAGGAAGGGAATAACAGAAATGAAAGGAAAAATAATTTACGGGCGATCTGAGGTCGGGAAGGGGAAGGGGGTGAGTTTTTAAGGGTAAAAAACGGTTTTCCTTGATTTCCGGAAAAACTACAAGTGTTATAGAAAAAAGTTAAATGGCAAAGTTGTAGGTAATAAAAAGATCTAACGCTTTTGTATTTACACTTTTTTCACATAACCTCAAAAATTATGGGAAAAATTCAAATAACCAACTTTTTGGTTTTTTATTTTTCTTTTACAAAAAATTTTTTTGTTCACGAAATTTGGTGAAAATTTACCCAAACACGCTGTAAGTTTTTTGGTTTGAAATATTTATATTTTCACCTTATTTTTACTTAATATCGAAAAAACACCCTAATTTTCAATCGAAAATTCTCACGTCAAAATATCTGCTTTTTTAAAAACGTTGGTGGGCTTACTATACAAGATTCTTGTCGTGTTTTGTTGTTGTAGGTTGTTAAAGATGCAAAGATGCCTCCACATCAAGCAAATATAGTTTAAAAGTAGATAGATAATTATAAACTTTGCGATAGTATTAAGAATGTAAAGCACTTTCCTTCATAACTTTATTTTATTAATAAGTTAAATTTTCGTTTACTAATAATCAATTTTCTTGTAATTTTCTTACCTTGGATTATACTGAAAATAGTTGCAATAAGCAGTGGATCCATTTTCATTCTAAAATCATCAGCTTGATACGTTCTCTATCCTCAACGAATTGAGCTGAATTGTAAAAAATTAGGGGCGTCCTTACCTAACTTGGCCAATAAAATTTATTTCTCGGTGGGTACTTATCTTGATGAGCTTTCTATCAAAAACCAATACAATTGTTGAAATTATAACTCTTTAGTAGAACTAATGCGTAGCATTATTATGAATAATGACTTTTTTACTTTGGACAAATACAAAAATCTAATAAATAGAAAAGCTACTGTAACCTAAGTACCTATGGTTCTACTAACAACACAAAAGAATAAAAAAAGTTAAAAACATTAACTTATCCTTCAAATGTGTGAGCTATTATACATGGTATTCTTAAACACAAATATTTTTTTGAATAGAAACACCGAACTTTATACAGTTTAAAATTTTGGTTCTACTATTTTTATTTAATCCGAATTTTATTGAATATTTCCTGGCAAACCAATTTTGTTTGTTATTTTTTCGTTTTTGGATGAGGAAATAAATTTTTTCTCTATAAAAATATTTGTCATTTAATGTATTTATTAAACGGCGATTACACACGTTACACAGATTTTTTCGAAAAAAGGATTATTTGGAAAGCATTTTAGGGTGAACAAACGTTTGTAAGTAAACATATTCTGTGAAAAATTTTTTATAATTAGTCAGTATTAGAGGGTCCCCTGTAAAGTATAGTAAAAGATGTGATAATTGTAATTAAAATAAAAATTACAAGGAAAAATTGATCTAATACTGCAGAAGCTTCTTTCCAATCTTCATGTATACGACTATTATTTTTTGCTCTGCAAATTTCCTTTTCGTGGCGTGTAATAAAATTGTTACATTTTTCAATTGAACGAATCAGTTGTTCTTCGCATGTTCCTAATAATTAGTTACATTAAAATGTCTTTACTTTTCTTACGTATTTAATGATTTTAGTTTAATAATTAATTGAAAAATGTGTATCGTACATATGCACAATCAAATTAATTTACCTGATGTACCACTATTCATTACTGACTCTTCTAAAAGCTTCGAGAACGAACCCTCGTTGTAGTAAGGCTTCTTCTTTTTACCATCGTTCTATAAGTATAAATATTTTACAGGAGTTGCAATAGGTCAAATAGTATTCATTTTGTTTCAATATCTATCTTTTTTTCAATTTCTAATTCATAAAATAAGATGTACAAAATACCTTTTCTAAATTATTCCACTTTGGGATAAAGGTCACCTTTGATAAGAAGTTAATAAAATGTTTTAAATATCCTGGTAGAGGAACCTTTTTTTCTGCTTTATAGTAGATATTTAAAGTTAAAACTGAAAAGCTTGTAGCAAAAGTAACCATAAACATACTGACAGCATAATACATATCTATAACAAACAAATATACAATTAGACAATCAATTTATGAAAACTACATATTTTTTCTATATCTATAATTGATTCAGAGCGGAGATAATTTAACAATTTCTTTCTCAAAGTAATAAAGTAAAAAGGACTCACTAATTACTGATATAGTTCCTGTAGATGGTAGTGAATCTTTAATGTTGATTAGAAACACAGTCATGGAGACTAACGAGTTAATACCTAATGTTACCTTTTCACCTGTTTGTGATGGCATGTAGAAAACCAAAAGAGCTAAAATAATAATTTTTTTTAAGATTTTATAAATCAAAGTATTTTGTATAATGATCTAACCAACTGCGTTAATTAATGCACAAGGAACTATTAGATTCAAAACATAAGTTAAAGGTCTTCTTCGAAATGTCAATGTGAATTGAATAACTGAAAAGTATTTGGATTGGTATCGTACCAAAAGTTTGGACGCATTAAATTTTGTTACATCAAATTCTCCATTGTCTGTGTAAAGTGATAAACTATCATGTTTTGTTGGAAATAATTCAATCTAAAAAAGAAAAGTTTGAGTTAGGTATACCTACATATTAATGTATATTATTAAATTGAAAACTTAAAAAGGATGTTATAGGGAATGTTATATTTTTTTAAATTATTTTCCGAAATACATAAATCCTTTTTGTAACTATTATTATTATTTTTACTTCAGTACTATCGTATGACCAAGATTCCCATGTAGGATAGCAAGATTGTATATCAAATGGAAAATAGCTTATATCCAATTTGCAATATGTAGTAAAGATACCCTGTTGAAATAATGAAACTTCACCCTTGTAAGAAATATTTGCAAATGTAGCTATTTGCGTCGATTTAGATCTTTTATCACCACTATAAAAATGTAAATATCTGAATTAAACAAAATATAAACTGCTTTATGTAGATATATACGTATTATGCAACATAATGTCGGGTTTCCAAATAAGATCTGAAGGGACCATAAGTATTTTTAAACCATCATAGTTTGATACATTCCATTGTAGTCTGTAGTCGAACCATTCAATTAGAGTCCAGGAATTCATAACCAAAATTTGATTTTTTACATCCTAAAAATTTATTGAGTTAGGATTTTTTTAACGTGTACAAAGCAACTAATTGTGGGTACTTACAATTTCAATCAAACTATGTAAAAAGAATGTAAAATACACAGCGGTAGTTTCCGAAAATTTTGCTCTACCTCTGATTTTTGAATCATAATTGGAAAGAAGATGTTGAATAAGTTGCTGTGCTTTATCCTCTGCTATGCAATATTTTCCTAAGAAAAATGTAAAAGGTGGGAATTTTTTATATAGACAGTTTTTGTATCAAAGAACATCCGTATTATTAAATTCGTGTAAAATTATTTTAGATTTACAATCGATGATTTTGCATTTTGATTGAAATTTTCATTCTTTTTTAAATTTTCGAGTGGGTTGCTTTCCCACTGTTTTACCAGCGATTGTTTCTTTTTAGATTAAGTATATATTGTATCATTGCATTTTTAAATTTGAAATTTAATTAAACTAATGCTTGTGTGTTCAATTACTTACCCAAGAGTAATGACAAAATTAGTAAAACTTTGTTTGCAAGTAGTTTTTTCATATTTGGCGAATAAGTGCCTTACTTACATCAAATAGGAAGCAAGTGTGCGGGATGTTTTATTAGCTGTGAATTTATACACGCCCGTTTTAATGTGTTGGAAGTTTATTATTCCACATTAATAGTAAACATTTTTTGTAATTATTTTTTTCGTAGCAATAAATATCTATTACCTGTTACATTAATTTGTTTGTTAAAAATAAATAAGTAAGTACTTAAACTCTGCATTTATTTAACAAAACATTCCCATAACGGTCATTAAACATTATGTGTGTAATTTGACTAATGTTCAGGATATGAATTAGTAGACTTTTTGATATTGTAAAGTGGGCGTAAAATTACGTTGATATTAACCTTTTAGCGATGTAATTGACTAATGCAGTTCAAAAACATGAGTACTTACAATTATCAATCGCTCTGTACTAAGTGCCATTTAATCTTTATTTATTATTTATTAATGTAGAAAGCAGAAATTTACATTAATATTTTTATTACACTAATTTTATAATAAGTAAAAAGAAAAATAGCGGAATAAACTGAAAGTCGGTTGAAAAGAAGTAAAGACAATTTGTTGCACACTTCACGTGTAGTTTATTATTTACTTAACAAACGGTGATAATAATTACTTCAAAAGCAATTTAGGGTGAACAAACATTTCTAAGTGACACCAAACATATTCTGTGTTGAATTTGCTTACTGATATTATAAATTAGTCAGTATTAGAGGATCCCCTGTAAAGTATAGCAAAAGATGTTATAAATGTAATTAAAATAAACATTACAAGAAAAAATTGATCTAACACTGCAGAAGCTTCTTTCCATTCTTCATGTACTTGATTAGTACTTTTTGCTCTGCAAATTTTCTTTTCGTGGCGTGCAATAAAATTGTTGCATTTTTCAATTAAACGTATAAGTTGTTCATCGCGAGTTCCTTAAAAATTAGTTACATTAAAATGCCTATACTTTCCTTACATATATAATCATTTTAGTTAAATAATTAATTGCAAAATGTGTATCGTTCATATGCACAATCAAATGAATTTACCTGATGTACCACTATTCATTACTGACTCTTCTAAAAGTCTCGAGAACGAACCCTCGTTGTAGTAATGATTCTTCTTTTTACCATCGTTCTATAAGTATTAATATTTTACAGGAGTTGCAACAGGTCAAATAGTATTCATTTTGTTTGAATATCTACATTTTTATTTAAATTTCTAATTCATAAAATAAGATGTACAAAATACCTTTTCTAAATTGTTCCACTTTGGCATAAAGGTCATCTTTGATAAGAAGTTAATAAAACGTTTTAAATATCTTGGCAGAGGAACCTTTTTTTCTCCTTCATAGTAGATATTTAAAGTTAAAACTGAAAAGCTTGTAGCAAGAGTAACAATAAACATACTCACAGCATAATACATATCTATAACAAAAAAAAAAATACAATTAAACAACCAATTTATAAAAACTACATAACGTTTTTATTTCTATAATTGATTCAGAGCGGAGATAATTTAACAATTTCTTTCTCAAGGCAATAAAGTAAAAAGAACTCACTAATTATTGATATGGTTCCTTTAGAAGGTAGTGAATCTTTAATGTTGATTAGAAACACAGTCATGGAGACTAACGAGTTAATACCTAATGTTACCTTTTCACCTGTTTGTGATGGCATGTAGAAAACCAAAAGAGCTAAAATAATAAGAAATTTTTTAAGATTTCATAAATCAAAGTATTTTGTATAATCATCTAACCAATTGCGTTAATTAATGCACAAGGAACTATTAGATTCAAAACATAAGCCAAAGGTCTTCTCCGAAATACCAATGTGTATTCAATAATTGAAAAATATTTGGATTCGTATTTTACCAAAAGTTTGGACGCATTAAATTTTGTTACATCAAATTCTCCATTGTCTGTGTAAAGTGATAAACTATCATGTTTTGTTGGAAATAATTCAATCTAAAAAAAAAAGGTTTAAGATGTATCTACATTCCTAATGACGTATATTATTAAATCGTTATGGGTTAAAACTTATAGTGTCGCCTTGTTTTTATTTTCCCATTTTTGTAACTATTATTATTATTATTTTTACTTCAGTACTGTCGTATGACCAAGATTCCCATGTAAGATAGCATGTTTGTATATCGAATGGAAAGTAGCTTATGTCCAATTTACAATATGTAGTAAAGATGCCTTGTTGATACAATGAAACTTCGCCCTTGTAAGAAACATTTGCAAATGTAGCTAGTTGAGTTGATTTAGATCTTCTATCACCACTATAAAAAGGTATGAATTAAACAAAATATAAACTGCTTCATGTAGATATATACGTATTATGCAACATAATGTCGGGTATCCAAATGAGATCTGAAGGGACCATAAGTATTTTTAAACCATCATAGTTTGATACATTCCACTGTAGTCTATAATCAAACCATTCAATTAGAGTCCAGGAATTCATGACTAAGATTTGATTTTTTACATCCTAAAAATTTATTGAGTTAGGACTTTTTTAATGATAAGAAATTGTGGGTACATACAATTTCCATCAAATTATGCAAAAAGAATGTAAAATACACAGCGGTAGTTTCCGAAAATTTTGCTCTGCCTCTGATATTTGAGTCATAATTGGCAAAAAGATCTTGAATAAGTTGCTGTGATTTTTCTTCTGCTCTGCAATATCTCCCTAACAAGAATGTAAACATTTAGAATTATGGAACAGCACTAAATTTGTAAAATATTTTAGATTTAGGTCCAGGAAAATTAAATTCTAACCATGTATAACTTATCTGAAAGTGTGATGAATAACTTATTCAGGTATAATCATATTATATCATTGAAAGATTTAGACACAAAACAGAATAATTTGTTGGAAAAATAAATGACAGTATTTACCTAAAAGTAATATCAGAATTAGAAAAAGTTGATTTGCAAACATCTTTTTTAACTTTGACAAACAATTAGTCTATTATGTACTTCAAATAGGGATCAGATGCTGGTAAGTTGTACGATGGTGCTTTAGTAGCTTTGGATTTATATATCCAAGTTATGCTAAGCTTAGTCTATTGGATATAATTTACTACCTGGAATAAACTGATTTAAAATATGACTTATTTGTATTTTTTATTTAACAAAACTTTTCCATAAAGCTCATGAGACGTTATAAGTACGTAATTTGATAAATATTCAGGATACAAATCTGTAAAGTTTTTGTCGTAAAGTAGAAGTAAAATTACGTTGACATTAACCTTTTAGCGATATAATTTTACAAATGCAATTTATAAGCATGAGTAGGTATTTACTATCAATTGTTTTGTACTAACAGTAAGTATCATTTTCTCTTTACTTAGAAAACAGACATGCAACCTAAAGTTTTAAGTTTCATTTTAAATATAAATGTGTTCAATATAATAATAGTAGATTAGTAAGTCATTAAAAGTTACTTACGCGGAATTGTCCTTATGAAGGTAGTTGTACTAAAAAGTATGCATATACGAGGATGAATCAAATATAAACGAGCCTTTGTTCATAAAAGATTTATTTTGAAAATTTTCACAAAAACACAAATTTCTCTATTTTTCAACATATCCCCCTTGTTTGATTATACATTTTTCCCAACATATTGATGTTTTTTTCATCTCGTTTTCACAAAAAGAAGCAGGGCGGGAGTCTATCCAGTTGCGCACAAACGCCTCCACATGTTCATCAGTCTGAAATCGCTCGCCTCCTAGTGATTCATTGAGGGGCCCAAACATGTGGAAATCACAAGGGGATAAGTTTGGGGTATATGGATGGTGCTCCGACTGAGTTTAGTGCATTTCACTGATTTGGGCCTGCGTTAAAGCTGCGATGCGCTTTTTGATCTTCACTTAGAAACTTTAGGACCCAACGAGCTGAAATTTTTCGGAATCCCCAGTTTTTCGTCATGGTTGTGTGGACACTCCCATAGCTGATGCCGAGTTCAACAGATATCTGAAGCACAGTGCCGTGGTGCCCTTCAATAGTTTCCAACGCGTGCAATGTTAACCGGCGATATGTTGATGCGCGGACGACGAGGATGATTTACATTTCGACACGATTACGCCCTTCGTTAAATTCTTTACACCAAACTTTTACCCGTTGCCACGAAAGCGCTTCATTTCCGAACTGTGCTAACAATTTGATTCTAAAATTATCAATTCATTCTTATAGTTTAAAATTACGTAATCATAAATTTTGTAGGGTATTAGATGATTTTATTTTATTCTCTTTTAGAACTAGGACCTCAAATATAATACACAATCAGATTAATAATGTACTTATTTATTTTCAGTTTTGGCATACCCCTTCCGAAAAAAAAAGCGTGATGAAAAGCTCAGGGGGATTAACTTTTGCATTTATTTATCTATTACTTTTTCTCTCCTAAGTAAAAGTCTATTTATGGCTAATGTCCATTTCTGTCAATAAAGTTTTAGTGCTAAATTTGAATGTAGTTTTTAATTTTACTTATCATTGTTTCTTCAAAAAAATGTTATCAAATAAAACTTTAAGCTTGTAAGGGTAGAAGCTTGAAATAGCATTTGATTATAGTTTTTAATTTTTATAAACATTGTTCTATCTTCACAGTTCCTCTATCATAATTAAGGAGGTATATATTCTTTACATTATCTGTTAGGTACTT
This sequence comes from Agrilus mali, assembly GCA_029378335.1. Classification (NCBI taxonomy): domain Eukaryota; kingdom Metazoa; phylum Arthropoda; class Insecta; order Coleoptera; family Buprestidae; genus Agrilus; species Agrilus mali. The sequence continues at coordinate 17,557,926 of CM055657.1, forward strand.
AAGGTGAGAAAAAGACTAATAAATAAGTTGTTTTTCAGTAAGCGTTTTAATGTAGCGTAATTATACAAAAAGTAGATTCGTGTGTGAATAATATTGGAATAATTATACAGTAAACTTTATAAGTATATATTATAATAGTGCCTAAAATCAGATTTGAAAAAAATACTTTTCAAAAGTACCTACTTAAATAGGTACTCGTACAAATGCCTTTCCTTCATAGAGTATTCGTAATACAAATAGAAACATATTATTTGAATAAGTATTTACATACAAATACTCGTGAAGTATTTGAAATATAATTACAAAAGACATTCTCAAGCAATAATGTAATCTACAGGCCAGTATACAAGATAAGCTAGTTAAAAAACTATTCTTAAGCAAGTATATAGGTACTTGTGAAAAATACCTGATAATAATTATTTAAATACAAATACAAATGCTTCACTGATAATATAATTTTCCATCTGAAAATAAAATTGTGTGATTATTTTAATAACAATTTGCTGTACAATTTAATTTTATTCATGAATCATTTATTGATGTGGAAGAATTATCATAAGGATTTTAAAAGTGTTTGCAAAAGCAAATTAAACACCAAAAATTTATATTTAAATACAAATAACAAATACTTTAACGTAAAAGTATTTAAAACAAAAATAGAAATATGTACTAAAATATAAAAGTACTTTGTATTTCACGTCTTCCTAAAATTACCCCAGTTTTAGTGTAAAAGTGCTAAATGTGCTGCAACTTCTTTCAGAAAAGGGCATCAAGTATTATTACTACTAAAAATATTGCAGTTTGTTCAGGTTTTTAAAACCCTTATGAACTAGTACAAAATAATATTTGAATTGTCAAGATAGAAGTAACTGAAGTAAAAACAATAAGGAAAAATCGATCTAAAACAGTTGAAGCATGTTTCCATTCTTGCATTAACTTTTGATTTTCTTCATTTTCTTTTTCAAGACTCTCTTGGTAGGTAAGCATGTCGTCAAATCGAAGAATTGTGTACGCAAGATATTGTTTACCAATTTCTAAAATTTTTGGTCAATTTTATGCAAATTATAGGATAAAGTGAGGACCCACCATTAATATTTCCAGCTTTTAGAGAATCTCTTTGTAATAAACTGAAGGGATAAGTTGGGAAAGTGTCACCTGTGTTATTTAATATCACAGCTTGATTTTCCCAAAAGTGTTTCATAAATATTTCATTTGTAGAATCCTACAAATTGTAATTGTAAAATGTTATATATTTAAATTATAAATAGATTGTTTCATATTTGTACACTGCAACCTTCGAGGAGAAATTCTTATTTAATTTAAACAAAATTTAATTTCAATTAATAAAAAATAAACAGTAGGTATATATTGGTTTTATAACTATATATTGACAAATTTGTAGTACTCTCTGCTATTTTTAAAGAATTGATATTAAGACTGTAAAAAAATGATAGGTAGTTTAAATATTTCCTTATAGCAAATTTTTAAAAAATGGTAGAACATTATCAAAAAAAAAATGGGATTATAATAAATATTTTCTTTAATCAGTAAACCTAATTTCATAAAATATGTGAATATCAAACTTTTATTTGCCAATTTTTTGTTATGTATGTTAATCTGTAAATTACATTTTCCTTATTACGTGTTTTTCTCTATCGTCATATTGTCAACACTATGCTGGTAATATGCCCAACTGTAATAATATTTTCGTTAATCGTTTAATGAATTTAGAAAAAGTCGCTAAAATAATTTGTTGTTTCTTGAATGAAATTAATATGAATTTTAAGTGGTTCTAATAAAATTAAACTTAATTGTTCTATTTCGCAGAAATATCTGTAGCAACTTATCATGGCCATATTGGCTATAGATACCTGATGTTTTTTTTTTAATTACCTTGATTCGAGAATAGGAAAAAACACCCAATAGAATATTTACAATCCGTTTGAAAGCTTTTGAAATAGTATCTCCACTTTCTCCTCGATAGTACATATTTATATTTAGGATAGACAAGCCAGTGGCAAATGTTATCAAACACATGCTGGAAACATAATATAAGCCTGAAAATGAAGTAATCAAATTGCTGTTACTAAGTATGAAGTGATTACTTTTAGACGAAAGATTTTTCAGTCTAGTCACAAAATTTAAATTAGTATTTGTATTTGTATTTTCTGAAGGATCAGAAAGTAAATAATTATGTGCATTATCAAATTTTATAATGAGAATGAAAAGAAAAACAGATCGCCCTAATGTATGCTCACTTAATATAGGTGTCTTATCTGAAGAAGGTAGAGAATCTTTAATTTTCATTAAAAATACGGCCATCGATAGTACTGAACTAACGCCAAGTGTTATCTTTTCACCTGAAAGACTCGGTACGAAGAAAACAAGAAGACCTGAAATTAATAAACAACGATTAGTTATCTATTTATTGGCAGGATTGAAAAAATTCAATTTACCAACGGCACTAATTAAACTGCACGGTAAAATGAAATTAAAGACATATGTTAATGATTTTCGTCTTAGTTTTAATGTGCACTTTATGTATGGTAACGTTCTTTTAATAGCTGCTGTAGTAAAAACACCTTTGTGTGAGGTCAAACTCAGCAAATCGATTTCATCATTTTCGTCTCGGCTGGAATTGATCATTTTAGTTTTTTCGAGGATGAAGTCGATCTAAAACATAGATTATCTTACAACCTGAGGCAAAAGGAAAACTATATAGAAAACGATTAAGTAATCACGTAGAATTTACGCCAAAACTTTGGTTTTCAATTGGTACACCCGCTACACCGCCCTAATCCTTTTGATTCGCACCTGATATTACTCCCTATTTGTTTCTTTATAACTGCTCTTTTAGTTACCCCCTACATATGCCGTGCAACTATGTCGAAGTTCTGTGTGGTGGTTTCGTGTTTTAGACCAGGGTCGATAATTATTGAAATCAACAAAAAGTTATAGTAGGATGAAACCGATTGGAAAAGGAAGAGAATTTAACAGGCATGAAAGGAAAAATAATTTACGGGCAATTTTAGGTCGGGAAGGGGAAGGGGGTGAGTTTTTAAGGGTAAAAAACGGTTGTCCTTGATTTCCGGAAAAACTAAGTCTTATAGAAAAAAAGTTAAATGGCAAAGTTATAGGTAATAAAAAGATCTACAAGTTTTATATTTACACTTTTGTCATATAACCTCAGAATTTGGGTTAAAAATTAAAATAATCAACTTTTTGGTTTTTTGTTTTTCTCTTACAAAAATTTTTTTTTCACATTTAGCGAAAACTTGCCTATTTTTGTTCCAAACACGCTGTAATTTTTTTGATTTGAAATATTTATTTTTTCACCTTATTTTTACTAAATATCGAAAAGGCACCCTAATTTTCAATCGAAAATTCTCACGTCAAAATATCTACTTTTTTAAAAACGTCCTAAGAAATGCAAAAGAACGAAAAAACTAGATTAATGTTATTAAAAATATTATAATGAATAACGTAATCAGTATAAAATATGTGAATTCAATAGTACGATTTACATGTATATTTATATATTATGAGATTTTCTATGACATAAATGTAATTAGACTTTGAATAGTTTCGACCTTTACTTGATTAAAATTCATTATAATAATAACACAAATTAACGAGATTTTCACAAACTTTGTGAAAATCTCGTTAATTTGTGTTATTATTAAATGTAATTAGAATTTAATAAATCAACTTTTTTACTGAAAAAAATACAGCGGTCACATTTTTTAGATAAAATTCCCTTTGGTTTTTTTCCTGAGAAAACTTACCATAGTAATGTATATTTTTTTTTCACACCATCAGAAAGTAGAGATTTCAACGAAGAAAAAGCCCACCAACGTTTTTAAAAAAGTAGATATTTTTGCCTTTTAGATATTAAGTAAAAATAAGGTGAAAATATAAATATTTCAAATAAAAAAAATTACAGCGGTTTGGGACAAAAATAGGTAAGTTTTCACCAAATTTCGTGAAAAAAAAACATTTTTTTGTAAAAGATAAAAATAAAAATCCAAAGACTTCGTTATTTGAATTTTTCACATAAATTTTCAGGTTATGTGAAAAAAGTGTAAATACAAAAGTTGTAGATCTTTTTATTACCTACAACTTTGCCATTAAACTTTCTTCCATAAGACGGAAATCAAGGAAAACCGTTTTTCACCCTTAAAAACTTACCCCTTCCCGACCTTTGCTCGTAAATTATTTTTCCTTTCATTTTACTATTTTTGAAGGCTTTAGCACTGGCCTCTTTCGTGAAATTAACACGTTAGTAGTATATTACTACTACTACTCACGTTGCACATTGAAATTAGAACAAATATAATATAACGAAATTTGGATAGGGTGTCTTCTCAGATGCGGATGTCCCGTATGTTTACAAGCAATTAAACGTGCCGTTTGCGGACAGACACATTTTTGTAATAAAGAGAATTTCCATTTGCGGACACCTTATGTATTACATTCTACTTATATAAAGCAAAATTAACTAAAGTAAGAAATCGCTTAACCCAACAAAAGAAACGTGCGAGAACTTTCCTAAATTAGCCTTTGATGGATTAAAGTCAATTATTAATTCCTTCACCTTATTGCTGCTGTATGTCCCTGATAACCAAATAATATAGCATGTTTGTATATCGAAGGGGAAATAAGTGACGTCCATTACGCAGAATGAGGAAAAAATACCACCTTTTGCTATTTCGACCTTTCCTGTGTTATAGACTGTTGCAAGTGTGTTCGTAACGGAATCTTCGTATGCCGGATCAACACTAAAATTTTTCTTTTTATTATTAATTGTTCATTGCTGAAATTCTTTCTTAATTATTTATTTAAAACCTAGCGAGAAATCTTGCCAGACGACCATTAAAAACATAATTTAATAAAATAAACATTTTCAAAAGAATAAAACATGACAATATATTGCTAAAAACGTAACGTAAAAACTCCATTCCTGAAATAAACAAGTATACGTTTAGACAAAAACATTACTTGTTGTGTAAATTGATGTCAGGTATCCAAATATGTTTTGCTGGAATTTTGATTTTCTTTATTCCTCCATATTCTGACTCATTCCATTTTAGTTTGTAATCGTTCCAATGCATTAAAATCCACCAGCCAGTTTTCAAAGTTTGAGTCTCCTGACTCTGAAAGATGAATATAAGTATGACCATCAGAACAGGAATCAAATGCGTTCGCTTTATTAAGCTTTTGAGGAAATTGAAATAGAAATGTGGTAGTGGAAATAATAAAAAAAATATTTTAATTTCTTTTAAACATAATTTAATTGGTTAATTCATGTGCTCTTAGTTATAAAGAGTTGATTAAATTTTAGGGATTTATTCATGTATAAATTGAAATTTAAATCCTTACCATGCCATACACTTTTAGAAATAGTAAGGTAAAGAAAATATTATTAGGTTCTGATACATTTTGAGAAGGTCTAATTGGTATTCCATAATTACTTGTTAGATCACGATATAGGCGAAGTTCATTTTCATCAGCTAGGATACTTTCCCCTGTAAAAAGAAAACACAGTGGGCTGCTGGTTTAAGAGAAATTATGTATATTAATCAAAACCAGAATTTTTTTGCTCCGAAATTATCGACAATTGTCAGTTAAATTAATGAAGAAAAGCATGCAACTCAATGATTGAAAAAACTTTATAATAAGCTAACTTCATAGGGGTAGATAAAGACAGTAAAATGGCATTGGCTTGATTATGTGAAACATTAAAAAGGTTTTTGCCCTTGAGTGATTGTGTAACCTCCATTAATTATTACGATAATTACGATGAAAAGACTTAGGCTTTCACGGCCGGCGTTTTTAGAAGAAATTGTGAAATCCGGGCTTGATGGCCGTGGTCCGGGATTGTTTCTCCTTCGGTGACAACACCGAAGAAGTCTCTTATCCGACGTTTCGCCAACAACTGTGGTTGGAATCCTCAGGGAACGTAGCGTGGGCGTAATGTACATCGCTGCGATTGTGCTGAGACTCAGCCGAAGGAGAAACAACCCTAGATCACGGCCATCAAGCCCGCATTTCACAACGATAATTACGATTTATGAAAATTAAATCGTTTATGAATTCGTAGACCATTATATATATTTAGACGGAATTATACATTTCTCTGTCGGATTTTTATTTTTACCATGTACTATTTATCAAAAGGTGATACCGCCCTTGCGATCCCTACGTTTGGTACGTACATTACTAAATCTGTACGTTAATTAGTTACGTGTTGGTGTATTTTCTTAGATACAATGTATATGTATGTACTTTCTATATACATATGGCGGGTACTTAAGAGCTTCGAAGGAGTTTTCAATTATTTAGAACTAGCTATGACGCGACTTCGTCCGCGTGGAATAGTGACTTTTGGCAGCATTTAAAATTTTTTTCTTCTATATTTTTACTTTCTGGACCGTAAGCCTTTTTGCCGACGTCATTACACAAAAACTTTTATTCCTTATTTTTGCCCCCTTTAAAGTAAAATTTTTACAAACTTTAAATGTCGTATTTAATATATCTAATCAAAAGCATAAAAAATAAATTTCAAGCCTCTAGCAAATCTAGCTTTATATCTACTTATCTATCTCTGTACCAAATTTCATTTAAATTGGTTCTGTAAATTTTAGGCGAGATTGTATAGCATACAGACAGAGTTACTTTCGCATTTATAATATTCCGCGAATTCATTTTCATTGATTTTCCCACGGGAATAAGATATTTTCCCGCAGTAAAACATAGCCTATGTGTTAATCCAGGGTGTCAGCTAACTCCATACCAAATTTTATTAAAATCGCTCTAGCCGTTTAGACATGAAGAAGTCTAGGTCCCGACTTTTCCGGATAACCGAAGCCCTATTGTATTGGCCATATTTTTTAAAATATCTAGTAAATTTACATAAAATATTTATTAATTTTGATTTAACCACTTAATTCAAAATATTTTTAAATACCTAATTTCTTCAAATTACAATAAATGTGGTGTATGCGCCTGGCAACATTTTTTCCTGCAGAGGAGTTCGTTTAATAAGTGTCATAAAAATAATTTGTGGTTTGTTTCATACCTTGCATAGCCAAGATTAAAAGAGTTATTATAAACTTTAAATACATTTCTGTTCCTAAAATTTTAAATACATTTAAGAAAGGACTTGTTTTTTTACTGAAAGTGAGACGAATAAGTAAAGAACAGACAAAAGAGTAACATAAACTGACTAATATGATCACTTTTCATATCCTTGTCTACGTTAATGATAATGTGCAACTGTAATAAAATGAATTTTTTAATATACACTTAGCCTTTGTAAACTTTTCAATAACAACAGTTGTTTAAAATTTCTATGGTGGGTGCTTTATTGGTCTAATGCAATGATTATGTAAGAGGTGAGTTCCTGTAATTAACTATAAAATATAAAAAATCTAAAAACTAGTTGAATTCAAATAATTATTATTTATGTATTATTTGTAACTATAAACTTCTTTATTTACTGAATTATCCATGGTGGAAGCTAATACTTGCTGCAGTTTGTTAATAATTAATTTTTATTATTCATGTTGAACTTAATTTAAAAACCCATAGTTTTAAATAATTTTATTATAATGCACGACAATTTTGGTTTGGTTTTATCACCTGATGCTAATACAAGTATAACTATTTTATAATTTTAGTGTGCTGCCTTTTATAAAGGAAAGCGTGAAGGATCTGTTAAACAGCGCATTTGTTAGTATATTTATTTTATTAGTCTTGAGAAGTCCAAGATTTTACATTCTAAGACCAAGTTATAGGTTATCTTCATTAGAAAATTAGAAAATTAAAAAAGGACTTAGTAATGGTGTACTTATAGATATGTTTAAAAATCAACGAAAATCAGGAACTTCGAAATCCCCACTTGTCCTGTATCAACTTTAACCACGATCCATTTTACTCTTAACAATGGCCGTATCAGTTGAAATAATATATTTTTTTCTTATCCCCTATTAGAAAACGTAAAATTTTAAACAAATAAAAATCTGACGTGAAGAAAGTTAGGAAAAACTCTTTTAGAAATTGCTTTCTCATCAAAGAAATACTAATGTGAATAATAGTGATGCTGTGTTTTAATCAAAAGCAGATGGTGTAAAAATATTTCAAAACTATTAGTAAATTGCTAATTAAATAAAAAGAAATGGTTGCATTTTTAAACTTATTACATGACCTTTGGTTATATCGAACCTTGAGGTTTGCTATAAGCGAATGTTAGGTACTATATTAAAATTCATAATAGTTTCGGAACATTTGCAAGCAATGGAACTAAGCTCTTCGCAAAACTAATAACTAGATATTAATAAAATGATTTGTTAAAAATAAACCAAGTTTGCGTTTTGTTCCTGTCCATGCGCAGAACACATCATCAACGTACCGACACCATATTTTTACGAATTTAGTTAATTCATTATTGGTATTAAATAGAATTTCCTCAAAGTGTGACATGAAAATTTCAGATAAAATGTGGGATAGCGGAGATCCCATGGGTAATCCTTCTTTTTGTATATAAAACTTATTAATAAAGCGAAAATAGCTTTGTTTGTTTCTATGATTTGGAATAATTCAGATCTTTCATGATTATTGATTATTATTAAATACATTGCTCACAACAACGGATATATAACATTAACCTAATAATAACTAATATACTGAATAAGGAATTAAAAACAAGAGCCAGAAATTTGCTGTTCAAGAATTCGGATAATAAGCAGGAATCTACTTTTTGTACCTTAAATTATATTAAAAATTGTAGCTGTAAAATCAAAAATCAGATAAAGAAATCCAACCTGAATTGTAACATTATAGAAGTCAAAAAGTTAATTTAGGGAATTTATTAGTCAACAATAAGGAAACAATAGATAAATTGTCTAAAAGTGGAATTTATAAATTATTTTGTTAAAATTGTAATGCCACATATATAGGCCAGTCGGGGAGGGCTATAAAAAATCGTATGCGAGAACACAACCATTCAATAAAAAATAAGATCACTACGTCGGGTTTCTCGGAACATTGTGTTACACATAGTCATACAATAGATGAAGACAACACCAAGGTAGTCCATTTTCTCAATAAAGGCAAACTATTAAACCATTATGAGAACTTAGAAATTTAAAAAGCTTTAAAAAACTAAACTAAAAACATATACAATAATCAAATTGAGTTGCACTCGTATAATACACCCTTGTTGTTGTCGTCACTATAAGCAAATTGTAATAATTTAAGGTTTTCCCTAATCAGGTAGTCCTTAACCAGATGAATGAGTAACTATTTATATCTCTGTAAATAATATAATCTTAGAACATCTAGTTGAATGTCTCTTTGATCATGACCTATCGGTCGAAACAATTGTAAGGGTTTTTTGATTTACAGTTGAAACAAAAAGTGATATAGTTGTTTTATTTGCCTATTAAACATGCTTCATAAAGAATGCACCACCAAGAGCCTGTCTTATATTTAAGACTTTGCCTGTTTTAACTTTAACAATCCAGACGAATCTCCTTCTTTTGATTAATTTTCCCTCTTTTTGTCTGATTTATTGTTAGCAATCTTTATTTTATTATAGAGTATGTACATTTTCACATTTTTGGCTTATACCTGTATGTTGGATTAGTACGCAGGCGCCAGCAACATACAGAAACTTTTTGATCAATAGCTTACGAGACTACATCTCACCCTTTTGTTCTACTACATACCGTAAAAATCGAAAAATACTGCATTTTAATCAATCTTTTCTTGGCAAGGTATTAAAACACCTTCCAGGACGCCTAGTAAAGTATTTCCCAGTCCGGGCACGGCCCACAGTGTCTGGGCCTTGCCGCAAAATTCGTGTAACATGGTAGCGGAAAATGAAAATTCGACCACCAGAGAAAACTATTATGACAACCGCAGAAACGTGTATTCGTCTGACAATGAGAACGAATTTATTCAAAAAAGTATTTTTGACGTGGTCAAGGCAGGGTAAGAACTACCTGTGTTTGTTAAATTAAATTAGCAACTATAACAATGTAATAAACATAACGTAGTTGTTTACGAAATTAAAATTGAAAATTTTTTATTAGAGATAAGAATATAATACATACTTTTTGATAAATAACGTTCGAACACTTATGAGAAAAAACATATTTCATAGCTTTTCAAAAATAGTTTCAGGATGATATGAATGATATTAAACTGTGAGGGTCTTAATAATTTTTGTAGTGAGGTTACTGATGTCAAAGAGATAGTTCATCGTTTGGGAACTCAAATATTAAGGGCACGTGATGAATGGGGTTATACACCCGCCCATTGGGCTGCATTGGACGGGAGTGTGGATATTATGCGTTTCCTGATCGAAAAAAATGCGCCCATCGATTTACCATGTCTTGGAACACAAGGACCTCGACCTATACACTGGGCCTGCAGAAAAGGACATGCGGCTGTTGTGCAAGTTTTATTACAAGCCGGGGTTGCAGTAAATGCAGCCGATTTCAAAGGGTTGACACCTTTAATGACGGCATGTATGTTTGGTAGGACAGCCACTGCAGCTTATCTTTTAGGGATGGGAGCTTATAATCATTTGGTTGATATAAATGGAGATACAGCGTTACATTGGGCTGCTTATAAGGGCCACGCTGATGTTATTAAACTTCTAATTAATTCAGGTGCTGATTTACAGAAACCTGATCATTTTGGATCCACCCCGCTTCATTTAGCGTGCATTTCAGGGGGCGTGGGGTGTGTGAGACTTCTCTGTGAAAAGGTACAATGGTTTAAAATATTTTGCAATAAATCATTGCTGTTGTTTTTTTTTGATCTGTGTCTATAATTCACTAATCCTTTCTGCTTCTTTTCTTTAAATTAATTAGAATGTTGCTTGCTTTAGAAAGATTCATTTGCTTGTCTTAATTTGAATTGTGGGAAATTACTTTTAGAATGACGTCGAATTAGAACCTCTCGATAAAAATTTTAAAACACCTTTAATGTTGGCCCAAAGTCATAGGCATGGTGATATAGTTCAAGTACTTCAAATTGAAAAGAAGAGAAGAGCAAGTTGGTTTCCTCCAAGATTTTGGTCGTTGTTGTATGGTAATCGCATCCGTTCGAAAGGTCCTTTATTATTCTATCTGGCATCAGTGATCCTTTGGTGTTACCCGGTATATGTTATAAAAGTAAGAAATTAAATATCAAAATATATACCAAATATAAAATAGAAATATTGTTTGTAGTGTGTTCCTGTTACGTGGAACCTTCTTCGAGGATCGCATTACTGTTTCATTTATTGGAATGTAGTAATGTGGGTCTGCTGGATTGTTGCAAATCGAAAAAATCCCGGTTATATTTCCCTAAACTCTGACTCGTATTACCGAGCAATTAATCAAATTCCATACTTCGATAAATGGAAAAAACGTAACGTCGTTCTAAACAGACTTTGCCATAGTTGTAGAACATTAAGGCCTTTGAGGGCAAAACATTGTCGCATTTGTAACAGATGCGTGTCATATTTTGATCATCACTGTCCTTTTATTTACAACTGCGTGGGATTGAGAAATAGAATTTGGTTCTTTTTGTATGTTCTAAGCGTTGCTATAAATTGTTCTTATATGATGTATTTCTCCACATATTGCATCGCCATAGAAGGATTTGCTGTTCTGTATGTTTTGAAGTTGTTGGATGCGTTTATTTTTGCAGGATTTGGATGGATCCTTACATGTACTTCAGTAAGTATTAAAAAAAAAAACGTTGGCTCAATTTTATTGCAAATGTTGACTTTTCTGAATAAGTATATTCATAAAAAACAATTTTTTTTAGATACTACATGCGTGCATGAATTTAACAACGAACGAAATGTTTAATTATAAACGTTATCCTTACTTAAGGGACAGAAAGGGAAGGTATTCAAACCCTTTCTCTAGGGGACCAATTTTAAATCTTGTTGAATATTTTTTCTGCACACCTGAAGATTATAATGATGACTACACGATGTTTGATTATATTTAAAAATGTTATCGCTAATTGTTTATTGTTAATTATTACTATTAATAAATCATTAAGGCCTTTTTTGGATATTTTATTATATAATTAAATATATATTCTTTAAATATTCTAACACGAGTTATAATGAGATGTTGATGATGAAGTTTTAATAAATACCTCATGTTGTTATAAACATTTATGCTATGCTTTGTATCAAATAGATCACATTACTTATTTATCTATGCACTGAGCTTTTTGTATTTAATTTGTATTACCTATCTATTATTTCAATAATTAAAACCAAAATGTTCATTAAAAGTCTTTTTCCTGTCACTTTTTCTCATTTTTGTGCGTATACCACAAATAATTCGTAAGGTACTTTAATTTGTTCTTCGTTGTTATTGTTAGTTTCTACAAAATCCATTCGTTTAACTTCTGCTAGGTAATCTTCAATGTATTTCTCTTTCATATTATCAGGAATTCCGCTAAGGAATGGATTTACTGCTGTCATCGATTCTGCAATAATGAAAACAAAGACGTTATAGGAAGATGATAAAAAAATTATTAGATAGAAAAGAAAAATAGGGAGAACAATGGCTGCTGTAAAAATTAATAAGTGGTAATAAGGCAAGATAGGATAGTAATCTTTTATGAGAAATGAAGGGTTGATTACAGTCATATTAGAAGCAGAGATAGGACTAAAAAGTGGTAGAGGAAGACTTTTGTCAAATAGATGTATACGTAGATTATTTTAGTTCAGTCTAAAATTTAGTATTAATTAATGTAATAAATAAATTTATTTATAATTAATTTAAAAAAAGCATTAAATATTATATATATTTAATCATGTGTTTTAAAACATTCCGACTTTGATAAAAAATTAACCAGTTACCGTTGCAAAATATTTATGAACATTGTTGCACTTTACATATTTTAATTTAGTGTAGGTACTTACTTTTTAAAGTGATCACATTTGGATATACATAAATTCGATTTTGTACTTTACAAACAATATTTGTAAATCCTGTATCCCTCAGTATTTTTTCTAAATCTCCCTGTGGATCGGTTGAGTATTGGTAGGGCGAAACAAATTGATTAATGTCGTTCATGTACGAATGCCATCGACCTTGTTGGGACAAATGTTTGTAAATTTCGAAAATAGGGTTATTTGCAAGAAATGTTAGAAGTACATCGCCATTGGGTTTTAACATTTTGTGAATATTGACGAATGTTTGTCTGAAAAAAAAAATTAACATAGAAGGATTCAATAGTTTCGTAATTTAAAAGTTGCAGTTCTGCTAAAAATATTAAATGCTAATGTTCCTTAATGCTGCAAGTTATAAAACTACAATAATGGTTTTATTTTGCTATGTAACGATAATTACGTTCGTTGTAAACTATTTAGTTATTCAACGTAATTCAAAAATTGAAGTGTAACTTTTATTTTGCAGATACAAACAAAACTGCTAGAAGCCTTACATGGAACGTGGAGAACTTCAGATTATAATCATCATGTAAGTTGTTGTCTTACACTATTTGATAATGTTATATTTTTTTCGTAAAATATTCTTTGGTATATCATAATTATCGATAATACTCCTAATATTATTGAACTATAGGTATGTCCGCAACTTCGTCCGCGTGGAATAGTGACTTTCGGCAGCATTTAAAAACTTTTTTCCATATATTTTTATTTTCTGGGCCGTAAGCCTTTTTGCCGACGTCATTACACAAAAACTTTCATTCCTTATTTTTGCCCCCTTTAGTGTCCAATTTTTACAAACTTTAAATGTCGTAATTATATCTAATCAAAAGCCTAAAAAATAAGTTTCAAGCCTCTAGCTTTATATCTATCTCTAAATTCTCATTTAAATCGGTTCAGTAGTTTGGGCGTGATTGCGTAACACACAGACAGACAGAGTTGTTACTTTCGCATTTATAATATTATAGATTAATATAGTTTAATTATAGTTTAAAATAGTTTATATAGCTTAGTATTCAACTACTTTTATTGATCTAAATAAACAAAACCTCTATAACTTTTTACACTTAATATTTTAATTTTCTGGGCCGTAAGATTTTTGGACGACGTCATTACACAAAAACTTTCATCGGCTAATTTTATCCTCTAGGGTAAAATTTTTACAAACGTTGGATGTCGTATTTATTTATATCCAATCAAAAGCTTAAAAAATAAGTTTCAAGCTTCTATTTTTAAAAATTACGGAATTTCCGCACAAACTTTCCTATTTTAACCCCTTACAACCCTTTTTCGCATTAAAAAGTAGCCTATGCCCTTTCTCAGGCTCTAGACTATTTCTGTACCAAATTTCATTTAAATTGGTTCTGTAAATTTTAGGCGAGATTGTATAGTATACAGACAGAGTTACTTTCGCATTTATAATATTCCGCGAATTCATTTTCATCGATTTTCCCATGGGAATAAGATATTTTCCCGCAGTAAAACGTAGCCTATGTGTTAATCCAGGGTGTCAGCTAACTCCATACCAAATTTTATTAAAATCGCTCCAGCCGTTTAGACGTGAAGAAGTAACAAACATACACACTCACACACTCACAAACTTTCGCCTTTATATTAGTGTGATTGTATGATATGGTATAAACATTTCAATCTAACTTTACCCAACCTACCTTAACCAAACAATAAAGTAGAGAAATGAATAATTTGAACCGTCATAAGAATAATAAAAGACTCAGAGCTTTAAGGGGTAAAAAAAAAAAATGGTGTATTACTCCTATTATAGTCGAATATGATACATAATCTATAGTCGTTGCCAGAGTTCTTTACGTGTGCGTCACAATTTGCACTATTGTTAAAGGTGATAGGATAACGACAAATACAAATATGACAGATGGAATGTTGAACGTAAAAATCTTTTGATATGAACAGTTTTGAATTGGTGGCAACGCCCCGATTGGTAGGTGTTTGAGAACATTTATATAGAAACACTTAATCTCCCAACAATTAAAATGTCGTACAATATTATAAACAAGTTTTTAAGTTCCATTTCTTTTGCCAGAAGGCAAACCGGTAACGAATAAAACACAAAGCAATATATCAATATTAAATCGTTAAATAATACCTACTATTTTTTATCAATAGTATGCTACGAAGTTCACGTATTATTTCCATTTTAGTTATTATTAGAAACAAGGCTAATGAGTGCATTGCTTTTGTGTTTTTTATCGACCACCAAATTCTTTAAAAAACTTTACCATGACACAAAGGATCTTCCAGGTGTTAAATTCAAAATCTCGGTGCTGTTAATTTTATTATAATATATCTGTAATTTATAGTGGCTTTTTTTTGAAATGTAAAAGTGAATATTTAATCAAATATTATATTTGTCTCTTGTATCAGAAAGGTGACTATACGAGTCATAATAACCAGTATATGTTTGGGCACCTTGTTGTTTCAACTAAGAAAATTGATTCACACCTTTTACAGCAATTGCCCATATCAGTTATTTTAATTGCCAAAACTGGCCTAGTAGGCAACAGTTAAGTAAGTACTTATGTGTTTGCATTATTCCATTAAAAATCATTTCAGATATATTTTTTTTCGTGTAAAAAATTATATGACGTTTTAATAAGCAAATGTACATGTATATGCATATTTTATGTAAGAATCTTATTCTCATTCAAAGAAATCTAGAATAACAACAAATGTCTATAAATTTGAGTGTTCAAATATTTGATTGTTAGAGCTCGTAAAGCGAGATTGTATTTTTAAATTTAATCGTATTTATATTCAATGAATTGTCAACTTAGCAGTTTAAGCTGCTGAAATATAAACTTTTTCGCAATGTCAACAATTTCAATATATACCTTACGATAAAACAAAAACCATAAAAATATAGGATGCTTACCTTTGATTTTGTACCCAGTGCAGACAGTAGAAAGAGAAAATGTGGTCAAATTGATTTTCGAATTCAATAGGCAGATGGTCACAGGAAATATTCATCTGTTGGAAACTCAGTTTCGGATTGCTGTAGTTTTGATTGGCAAAGTCAACCATTTCTTGAGAAATATCGCACCCTATAACTTTCCTTATTGAATTTGGTAACAACGGCATCAAAATTTCACCAGTTACATCCCCCGAACCGCAACCAATATCCAAAATAATATCATCACCACCGGGTTTCCATTTAATGCAATCGAAATAATTGTTCAAAACGAAAAAAACATCAGACTTTTGCAAACTATTATATTTCTTATACAAAAGTGCTTGATTCATTGTTTCTTTGGTTAATGTGTAAGAAATATTGTTTAAAAAAAATGAATTGAAAGACCAAGCGCACCTAAACTACACATGATTTGTTGGTAACTTCTGCTTTTATACAGGGTGGGGAGGGTCTTCTTCACGTACGCATGTATTATGTATTTGTGTATGTAATGTACCTACAGACATGTATGTATGTATTTATGTATATTATCATAAGTGTATCGTCTTCTTTAACTAGATATGAAAATTTGGTAGGAAACATAATCTGCAATTTAGAGTTCGACGTATAATATATTTTGGACTATCTTTTTAAACAACAACAAAAACGATGCAAACAATGAGATGACTTCCTGTTTGATTCAATTTTACGCTGATCTTTGACACTTTTCTACAAAGGTAGTAGAATTGTTACGCAACTACGGTTATAATGCTAATTATGGAAAAGCCGATAAAAAAATCATTCATCTGTTCTTTCGCGTTAAAAGAAAACTAAAAATAGCGCACTAAGTAATTCTACGTCTATTGGATAAGATCGGGCCGTATCAATAGATATAATTGTTTCTTATTTTAGTATGTGACCATTATTTTACGTGACACACGAGTAAAACGAAACACATTGAACTGACCACTACAACATATATAAGTTTAGGACCGCGATTACCGAATGAACCGGTCAAGGAACCCGAAACAAATAAAAAGGACAGAAAACGTTTTGGACAAAAAAATGTAATTGTGTCTGGTCAGGGCTGTTTTGGAACGAGCGATTCGGCTTCTCGTGGTTCCTTTCTTTTTTTTTTTTTGTTTTCGTTAAATTCCAACGAATAAAGTTCAGTAAGAGAAATGCATGATGTCTCTGTATGAAAGCATACGTGCGTGTTCGAATGTAATGAATGTATTTTTTAACTTCAACGCCGAATATTTTTATTTTATTTTTTAGACTAATTTATTGAACGTATTAAAGCAGTGGTTTCTCAACATGTACTTCTGATGGAAAGGTTAATGGAATGTCGACCAAGCAAAAATAGACAATTTTGTTCTCGAAACGTACCACTTGTTGTTTTATGAAAAAAAGGCCTATTTTGTACTGATAATGAAATCAAATACTTATTCGAAAAAATTTGAAATATCTTTTTTAAATTATACGTAGGTATTGTTTTACCATTAATTATTTCATTAGTATTGTGTGTAGTTGAAAATTATCGATATAATTTATTTTACCGGACATACAAATAACAAAAAAGTACTGCCTAGGTCGGAGATTGAACCGGACCCGTCCGGCTGACAACCGAATACCGACTACTAATTAATTTAAATACAGCCGAACTTCGATAACTCGAATCATCATGTGATGTAAAAATACTTTGTGACATCTAGATTCGAGTTATTGAATAATGCATATACGTATAGATATATATGTACGTGCTTATTTTTTTTGTTAATGAGTATTTGTATATATTTATTTCCTGTTACTACTTTCCACTTTTTAATAAGTTTTAATTTTTAGTTAACATAGAAAGTTTTTAAACTACATTTTGATGAGAAATAATAATCCTAGAAATTGAACTGCCTTGCTACTTGCGTAGTACCGTTATTAAAAAGAGACGTTAAAATTGTACAATATTAAGGGATTCATATTTGATGCTAATGTCAACCAATTTAGTTCGACTTATCGAAGTATGACTGTATTTCTTTTGTGCTTATCTGTAGCACAGTACCTTTTGTTGTGAAGGGCTTAAATATAATGAATAAATAGTTTTAATATTAATTAAAAAATATGCGAAAATTGACTATTCTCCCTTTATTTCAAAAACTACTGAAGCTAAAATTTTGAAAAAATATATAAAAATAGTTCTTTTCTTATAGATTACAGGAAATTTAAGAAAATAGACAAAAAGAGACTATTTATATTTATGAAATTACTGAACCTAACGTTTTGAAAAAAATACAGAAAACAATTTTTCACTTATAGATTACAAGAAAGCCTATAAAAAGCCCATGATTTTAAAATAACATGATACTTACATGTTTCTTTTTTCAAACTAGCGTTTGAGTAATTATTGTCTCATATCATATATCTACTGATTTAAAATCTTCAAAAATTGTTTTTCCTTTTGACTAAACTAACCTTTAATTCAAAAAGTTTTAAATTTTCATAAAGTAAATAATCCCCAAAAATTTTAATCGTAGAGAAAAAGGTAAATATGTTTTATTATCTTTTTACAGCTTTCTCAGCAGCGTAATCAATTCATTCTTTACATTCAAACGTTTTTTAAAAATCGTTAGTCAATAGTTTTTTTTGTCCATTCTTTTTTAGAAATCCACCTCAATTTGTAATTTATTCTGGTTTTGTATTATAATCTCAAAGAAATATTGAACTTCATCGGAATTATTTCTTGATGTTATTGAACAGTTTCCAAAGCAATAGGTAATAAATATACTGTACAATATAGGAAAGACATTTGACATTTTTTGTAATGTAAACAATTCACAAGAATTGGTAGAATTTTATTATCATGCCAGGTTACTGACATCTCTATTTATTGCAAAAATTATTATATGTAGGAAGCACCATGTGTGCCTATAGGTATCCGTTAAGAACGTGTGGGAATTTAACTACTCGAAAAATTTGACGTGAGCTTTTTATATAATTTGTATTACGATTTTGGACTCTACCTTAAAATATTAAATACATTTAAAGGTAAAATAAATTTGTTTATAATGTTTTGCTTTCTTCGGCGAAGAGGAATTTTCCAAACTATAGTCGTTATTAAGGTATTGACGTATTTGGTCGATCCCCGGGAACAAGTTCACTGACTATATTGGTTCCAAACTTATTTACTTATTACTTTGAATTGTACGATAAAACATTGATAAAAACCATTGTAACAAATACAATTAAATAACAATAGTAATAATTTGTTTGAAGTATAAATTTTTGGTTACTTTCACATCTGTATTTGTACAAGAAACTCATAGTATTTGAAATTTTATTGACTCAAGTTTTATACGAGCTTTATCTTTTTTAGTGTTTGTGATTTAGTTGACCTAGTTTGAGGGTCAATAATGCGTTTAGTGCATGTACTTAAGATTCCCATTATCTACAAGACCAAGGCATAAAGCAACTTTCTATTTTTTCTCATAAACAGAGTGTCACAGGTAATAACAAGTGAAATTACGTTTTCGTTTAGGCCTTCTTCTTGTTGATTGATGGGATTTGGTCTGGTAGTACTTTGGACTATAGTACCGACGACCAATCTGTTCTATCCGTTATGCGTGAACGTTTCTTACTATAAGTGTACGCACTAGGTGCGTATTTACACACCCACTTGTACCTGTACATAATAAGGTATTCAGTTGCTTTTGAGGCATGTATAAGAGCGAAAACATACTTGTCATGATGCGTGTAAGTGAAAGCTGTGAAATGTTAATAGGTATATCTACTGTTGTAATATGATGTAATACTAGTTTGAACGTTTGAAGGGCTTATATGTAATAGGCATTTTGTGTGTTATGTTTAAATTAGAACGTAAAACACCTTACCTTTTAAATAGGTACTGCTTGATGCATTTAAATAACGACTTTGTAGTTAGTTTAAATAATCTGCGACTAGTTTTCTAGTTAAGTTAGTTTATTTAAACAAATTGAAACATAGCTTCCAAAAAAATATCACTAACTTTCATTAACTCTAACACGATTCGGACTTCGCCTGAGGACGCCTTTGTAAGGCGAGGTAAATATTGAGTTAAAAGCTAATCAAAGTGAAATTTTCAAAGATATTTTTCTTGAAAGCTATTAATTATGCTTCATCAAGTGATACCTTAAATTTAAATCTTGACAATTCTATTTAACGCTAAATTTATATTGTTATACTACTTTATATTCATATGCACTTATTTACTTATATGGCAATGTATCGTTTGTTATTACGCTTTATTATATTACTGGCTATGCCCGCGACTTCGTCCGCGTGGAATAGTGACTTTCGGCAGCATTTAAATTTTTTTTCTATATTTTTATCTTCTTATCTTTAACCGCTATAACTTTTACACTTAATATTTTAATTTTCTGGGCCGTACCTAAGCCTTTTGCCGACGTCATTACACAAAAACTTTCATTCCTTATTTTTGCCCCCTTTAGGGTCAAATTGTTACAAACTATAATGTCGTATTTGTATCTAATCAAAAGCCTAAAAAACTATGTTTCAAGCCTCTAGCTTTGTGTCTACTCATCTATCTCTGTACCAAATTCTCATTTAAATCGTTTCAGTAGTTTGGGCGTGAGTGTGTAACACAGACAGACAGAGTTACTTTCGCATTTATAATATTATAGATTAATATAGTTTCATTATAGTTTAAAATAGTTTATATAGCTTAGTATTCGACTACTTTTATTGATCCAAATAAACAAAACCTCTATAACTTTTTACACTTAATATTTTAATTTTCTGGGCCGTACCTAAGCTTTTTGGACGACGTCATTACACAAAAACTTTCATCGGCTAATTTTATCCCCTTTAGGGTAAAATTTTTACTAACATTGAATGTCATATTTATTTATATCTAATCAAAAGCCTAAAAAATAAGTTTCAAGCTTATATCTTTAAAAATTACGGAATTTCCGCACAAACTTTCCTATTTCAACCCCTTACAACCCTTTTTCGCATTAAAAAGTAGCCTATGTCCTTTCTCAGGCTCTAAACTGTCTCTGTACTAAATTTCATTTTAATCACAGACAGAGTTACTTTCGCATTTATAATATTTCGCGAATTCATTTTCATCGATTTTCCCATGAGAATAAGATATTTTCCCGCAGTAAAAATAGCCTGTGTTAATCCAGGGTGTCAGCTAACTCCATACCAAATATTAAAATCGCTCCAGCCGTTTAGACGGCAAGAAGTAACAAACATATACACTCACACACTCACAAACTTCCGCCTTTATAGGTAATATTAATTATTAATATCCGACACCGGTCTTCTATTTATATTGTTATCGAAGTATATGTTTGAACGCATCATGATTTTATGTTAGTAGCAGTACTTTTATCATATTTTTTGATTAATGCACCGTGGTAGGTACACAAACTTTTTACAGCTAAACAAAATGTAAGAAAATCGCCCATATCAATTTTATTATTTAATTGTAATGATTAGTAGAATATCGGTAAATATATGTATTTACCGTTATTGTATAAACAATCGTTCCAGACGTGATTTAATTTTACGTGTAAAACAATTTATATGACATTATGTTGTTTCTCAAATTTTTGATCGAGTACTTTCAATTGCGATTTCTTAATCACGTAATTATATTTTTTACAGAGCGTATTTACTTTATTTATTTTAAATACATAACAAAGAGTGTTCCTTGTACATGTATATTACGGTTTTATTTTTAGGCGATTTCTGTTCTTCTGTCCTACCTGAAAATGTGATACCTACTTTAAAAACTATTCCCATATAAACAGAAAGTAGATAAATTCAAAAAAAATTGGTGCTATTTCATAATAATCATTAATTAAAATTGATAGTGTCTATTTGAAGTTACTTATTTATCAAGATCGATAAATTCACATTTAAAGTAGGTATGATGTCAATTAAGTATTATGAAACTGTTGGCCAGACAACGTTTGCTCAAATGAATTTTTTTGTAGCAAATTTAATGCCCTTAAAACCTCTATACTAATATTTTCCAAAACAATTTTTTAATACCGAAAAATTGAGTTAAAACCGAAAAAAAAATAATAATTACATTGAATCACATTAATAGATGTAAATAACGATCCTGAATTTCTTCCCAAACCTTATCATACATCTTTTGTATTATGAGATCATGTATGTGTATGTGCGTGTAATTGTTATGACTCCTAAAAAATAACTTTTAATTAACCCCTGTTTTTTTTTAATTTTGTGACATAATGGCTTAATTTTTACTATAAAATTTGATTAAATTTTGGTTAACAAAATTTTTACTAATTTTTTATTTCTTCAAAAATACGAGGAGTCAAAATATTATTTATTCCGTTTAATTTCAACACTTACGGTAAGTGATTTATCTGATATTAATGCGTAATGAGCTTGAAAAGTTTTACAATTATAAAATATACCATTTCTTAAAAACAATTCTGTAATTAAAATACCAACTTTAGTGAACTAGATTAACGTTTATTTATGCGTACTTTTTGTAAAATATCAGTAAAATAGTTTGCTACATTAACTACATATAGATAATTACATATAATTAATCACATTGAATCACATTAATAGACGTGAATGATGATCTTTGGTTTATATTTTACAGTTCATTAGATGCTTTAGAGCCAAACGAAGTTTTATATTTTGGTAATAATAATAATAATTTTTGAATAATTCTAATATATTTCAAATAGAGAGACTTACAAATTATAAAATTTCCTCTTGGCTCTAGGAAAAAGTATTTGAAGAATACCTAATAGAAGTTGCTACACAAAAAATACACTGCTAACTAAAATTACGCTACAGTACAGTTACATATAAATGTGTAGGTGAGCGAAACCCATTTTAAAGAAGTGAGGGTGAATAAAATTAAGAAATAAGAAACAAGTGTTTTTAGGTGGAGACGGTGATCTTAAAGGGCAGGAAATTCAGATGATAATTGTGTAGAAGATGAGACCGGTTATCTAAGCGAGAAAAAAGTTGGTGAAAGGGGTACGTATAACCTTGTGTAATACTAGGACGGAGGTGAAAAATTGAACATTTAAGAAAGAAACTAATGAAATTTAAATCAATCATGCCTGATTTAATTTAACATACTCAGTATAAAATTATGGAATAATTGTAAAAAGACAATTATTCCAAGTATTTTTTACTTTGGTAAATTAAGTCAAGGTTGGGTTAGTTACATTTCCAATAATCGGTTTGCATTCTCACCTACAAGATTATTTTAACCCCTCTACCTATTTTCTCCCCGCTATCGCTTTATTTTCATAATTATATACAGAGTTTCTAATTTTCACTCACTTTACTTCAACCCCGCTTGAAAATGCATGTTTGATGCTGTACAGTAGATATTTATGCATGAAGGTGAAAAAGATGTATATGGTCGTTCACAACTAGAAGAGTACAAAATCTGCTAAAACAGTGTTTTTGCAGTTTATTTCATGAAGGTAACTTTCAATTTGTGTTATCCTAACTCTGACTAAATTTCGATATAACGGCGTCAACTAAATATTTAAATTAGTCATGTACCGGTGTTTCATTAAGGGAAACTCGGAAACTACTGGGTATAGAAATAAAAAAAAAATTATGTATTAAAATGGTCATAAGAAAATCTTATAAATTATTTTAAACTGTATTTTACCGAAAGCGGTGAATCATAAAATTGAAGATTTATGCGAAAATTTTCATATTAAGCTATAACTTTTATAACATGATTAGACAGCCTGAAAAATTCCGCATAAGTTTTGTTTTAGGATCATTGGCGTATAGATCTTTTTAAGAGTGGGGGAAGCCTCTGAATGTCTAATTATTTAAATCGCTGTATCTTCTAAACGACTTATCTGATTTTAGCAAACTTAAGCGCTTTTTATTAGTATGCGATTATTTCACATAAAATTGTCAAAGGGCGCAATTCGCAATAATAACAGTTTATTTGATTTTGTCATGAAAAATTATACCATTTAAATTTGCAAGAAAAAACTTTAAAACTTTAGTTCAATATTTTGGTCCGATTCAGAGTTATTGCCAAATGAAAATTTCTAACACTTTAATTGAAGAATGTTTTGTAAGGTATGATTAGTAAATAATTAGTTTTTATTTGTAATATTCCATGCCTCTCTTAACACTTTATCTAAGATAGGATTAGTCCCAGTCATACTAAAGGCAAAACTTGTAGTTTAAGAGCACATATGAGTTGGAATAGTCCTAAACCTAGGCAAAATGTGAAGAGAGGCACAGATGTGACAAAAGAAAATTAACTTGTTTGAAATTATAGGATATTTGCAAACACATTTTTCTTTCAAACGAGCCTAAGTTTGCTAAAATCGGATAAGTGGTTTAGAGGATATACATAGTGATTTAACTAATTAGACATTCAGGGTCTTTCCCCACTCTCATTAAGGCCTGTACGCCAACGAATCTCAGAAAAAACATGCGGATTTTTTTAGGCTTTCTAATATTATTAAAGTTATAACTTAATATGACATTTTTTGCAGAAATTCTGAATTTCATGATTCACCCTATCAATTTTTTCCCCTGAATTTATGTACTTAGCAGTTTCCTTGATGGGACCCTTAATGAAACACCCGGTATATAAATTACTATTTTTTTCTATTTTTAGTGCTAGGTGTATTTCACTAAAATAATTTTATTATTTAATCTAAATTTGTTTCCCGACAAGTAAGTTGTATAATAAACAGACCTGGTCATCATTGCTAATATTAGAAGTTTTGTTATTAAATAAGACAATGAGACTGTTACTCTTTTAGAGTTTAACAATAACTGTTTATGACTTTCAAGCGCTAATAATCCAGTAATGTTTATGCTAAGGCTGGTCAAGAATTACTTTACTTTCCAGGAAGTAGTAAAAATTTTTTTCTATCAGTTGTAATGTTGACGTGCTTTTCTCACTATTTTTTTTTTTTCCTTTAATAGAGATGGAATGTTTTGCTCTAGAATACAACTGCTTTATCTAGGTTGCTTTAAAAATTGTAGGTCAAAGATTATTTTATAAACAAACACGAAAGATCGAGTCCGTTTTATAATTAATATATTAACAGGAATATATGTATATTTATGAATCATGGAATAACCGTCAACATTCTTCTAGCGAGAATTGATTTAAAAGCCTGTCACAGTCTCCATTTTGTAATTGTAATAATTTAATAAAAATTTCACGATAAATAATTACAGCCACAAATTTTCAAAAATAAATAAAATAATATACGTATTTTACATTAGAACTTTCCATTATTAGAAAATAAACAAATTACTATACAACTATTAACTAAAGCTCAATTGTTTAAATATTTTTTTTTATTTCAATTTGGTTAATGTATTATTTTCATAATTATTTGCGATTGTATAAATATCAACAATGTCTGGAAATGCTGCTTCACTTTTTACTTTGCACATTGCGAAAGTAAATTGCAACATTGTTCATTTGGATCGCTGTAAGGAGAGTATTATTATTTAAGTCGAAATACTGTTATTTTCCCTAAATTTAAAGTGGAATACGTTTCCATTTCAGTCTTTACAAATAAATAACACTGTAGAACGAACACTTATATTATCAATTAAATTGAAGAAAAATAATTTTTGGCACTGTAATATGACCATATGAAAGTTTTGAGACTTTTTTATAATACGAAAATTTAAATAATAAATGCAGTCTGTGTTTCCACATTAAATGATAAATTACAAAATCAGGGTGCTAAAAAAGTTTGTAGTACTCCACCTTAAATTATTCAGTACTACGGATTTCTAACAATCATCTTTGGCTTACTAAAGTGCATTTTGTGATTGCCTTTTCTTACTTGTGTTTATGTAAAACCTTTCGCCAAACATTTTTAGTAGCTTCTTACCTGAGAACAGTGTATTATTTTGTATTAGAAGTACAGTTAATTTTAAATGAACGACTCTTATAATTTCAATAAAAAGAGACATAAAACGTGTAGATTTTAAAATGCACTTTAGTTCTTAAAAGTCTAAGAAATAAACGAGTAAATTTCAGGTAGACTAAAATATAAATTCGAGTTATTAGTCGTAGTTTCCATTTCCTCAAAGGCACGTAAAGAGCTTGTAAACACAATTATAGTAGAAGAGAAACAATTAAATAATAAAAATGTACATTTTTACTAAAAAATATGTATAGATTCTACCGTCTAAGATGCTGGTTCGATATTATCGTTTAAGCTGGTTTGGCTTAACTCTGATTCGGCTGTAGTAAACCACACATTGGCTGCATCCCTGCAATAAAAACAAAAATCAAAACTGTAAACTATAAAAACCATTTATATATGTACCTTGTACATCTTTCTGGTAGTTGTAAAGTCTGGCACCACAAAACCAGGGCCAAAATTATTGACCATGTTCTCAATGGTCCTAAAAAGAATGCCATGTAACCATAGGCTAATAGAAAAAAGTAGGCCATCAGAAGTTGAATGCTTAGAAGCATAATGAAGGGCAAATGCAATCCTATCATATCGCAGAGTGTTTTGGCTTTCCCAGGTCTTAATATTAAATTTCGTAACCTTTAAAATAAGTCACAGTTACTTATCATGAAACTTATCTAATTACTAATAAATCACTCACCTGTTGTCAACTCCATTGGCTAATATAAGTATCAGTGGGAACTGGAAAGTAGCTAGCTATAAAAATGAAAATTTTCTTAGTTTTCTCACTCTCGTACATACAGAATATGTTTTGGTCTTTACCTGTACAAAACCGTACGCATATGTGAACGATCCTGGTAAAAAGTTACCATTTACTAAAATCCCCCAAGCAAATATGGCCCCTAAATGGTCTTCGACTAGGTACCCAATTGACCACGGACCAATCGGCAGATAAATGCAGTAGCAAATGAGAGGATAAAACAATCTGTCAACTGTGGACAATATCCATAACTTTCTAATCCATACTTGCAAACAACCACGTCTTATTATAGGCTTACTCATTTTTCCAGCTTGAAAGGGAAACAACAATTTTATTAGCAGTCGATGTTATCTTTAGAATCTCTAGAATTATGCTCACCTAATACTAGTCGGTTCATATACCTCATTACAATTAGGGGAAGCGTCACAAATCCAAGAAAAATTACAAAAGAAATTTTGAACTAAAAATAAAACTGGTAGTTATTTATTATCAAACAGATATCTCCTAGAGTTGAGCCTAAATCCTTAAATTTTAAAATATAATTGGAACTTCAAAGCTTAAACAATTTTAAGTAAGAAGTTTTTAAAGATTGTAGCTCTTTATAAGGACTTTGCTCAGCTGTAGTACACACCATGTAATGTTTGTAGATAATTTGGATTTTTAATATTAATTAAGAAACTGTGGCTTACCACCATGCTTGCGCTAGTCATTAAAGCAATTCTTGGGAGGATTTGAAAGGACAGCCGGCTTCCATCTAAAGAAAACGGTTGAGAATATATCTGTTCGCGGCCCAAAGAATCCTGAACAAATACCTGTGGAATAAAAATTGTTTAATGTCAAACGAGACATTTAATTATTAAGTATTTATACCTCTATGTAATGAATACCCTGAATGTATAAGTTAGGATTCCACTCAGTAACATATAAAGGCCCTGTTTTATGGGTACAACTTTTCCAGTTATCGTTGTCAATCTTTACTTTAACTGAGGTAATATCCGACAATGAAAAAGCTATTACCCTATAAATAATTGCGATTTTTTTATCGAGAAACTAAAACTTGAAATTCTTATTTCTTTTTTATTTAAATAAGTAGTTGATTAATAAATAATAATACCTAATATGAGTAGATTTTTTCATTAGAAAACTGTTTTCCCTTCCTGGGATCACAAATAAAGCATGTTTTGGGTTTGTAATTAAAGCTATAGGCCATTGTCTATGTTTCACGTCTACAAATGAGAATATTCCGTGATCAATAGCAGCTAAACGATACCTGAAAATAAGAAGTCAATATTATATTTAATCAGTCTGTATACCATTAAAAACATACATTCGATTATCTTTCCAATCTCCTAATTCAAGTTCTAAAAAGCCCTCTTTTTGTAAAGTGTACATTTTCGGCACCAGTCCCCCTAGTTGATGTAAATGACCACACAAGTAAACTAAAGCTTGTTTCTGAGATCCAATTAGATGCCTAGAACCTCCACTGGTAGATGCAAGCATACAAGAAGTAGGAAAGTGTCCAAACCAAATAGTATAATTAGAATCAGTTCCCTCAATATTTTTCACTAAATTTTTTATATTGTCAGTTTCATCTTTACTTAAAATTCCGACAAAATTAAATGGTCTTCTAGGGCCTGGCTCTAGACAAGCATCTACAGCCATGAAGGAATACAAATCCTTTCCCTTTCCTATTTGATACATGTATGAACGAGAATGGATTTTTCCTTGAACTGAATAATGTTTATAAAAGTTTTCTTTTGATCCCAGTCCTGCCACATTAAAATTGTCTGTAAAAGATAATAGAGAATGTTATGGTTGTTAACTGTATAAGGGCTTGTGTTTTGTGTAAAACTGTTTTCTTGATTATTCCTAGAATTTATTCTTACAAAAATCTTTGTTGGTTAAATAAGAAATAATTAATTATCTTTAAGAAATTAGTTGGGAAAGTTATAAACTAAGAAGGAAGAGACTTTATAATTACCATGATTTCCTCTAACATCTAGCCACATTGTTCTTTTAGGAACTTCTGTTTCAGTTAAAGTTTCCCAATAATGTTTCCATTCGTTCTCGAACTGTTGTGAACCTATAGTATCACTAGTTTTAGCATCAGTTAAATCACCAGAAGCTAAAACAACACTAGGTTTTATAGCATTTACTGTGTAATAACAAAATTCCTTAAACTCTGTAATCCTTTGAGGGTCTTGAAATATGCTTATATGAATATCTGAAATCTATTAAAAGATATTTAATGTTAACATTACACAAACAAAAGTTTACTAAACCAAACTAATGCAAATATTTCTGGATGTTACCTGTAGAAACCAGATCAAATGGTCATCAGAATCTCCAATAGTGAATGGTACGTCTTGAGTGTCTAATTTAATATCTGCTTTTTCCGTACTGATAACATTAATAACAGTGGCAAAAATGATTGATAGTATGACCATTGAGACAATTAGTATTAATGCTGATTTTGAAATTCTCATTGTTTTTCACTGCATCACTAAATACTGAAATTTTATAAAATCTAGAAGTTACGCAATATTCCATTAACGCTTTATCATTATTAATCGAATACAAATTTCATTACTATTCTATTTTATAAACTGATTATAAAACACCTAAACAAAACAAGTCTTGACAAAACACAGCTGATATTGACAATTATATTGACAATCATATGACATTTGGGAAGTATAACTTTTATAGGTCAAACAGGGAATTGCATTTAAACTACTCGAGTTGACTGTAAGATGTCGCAACGTGCATATGTTTGATAATTTTTGTAAGTAATATTGAAAAGTCAAACTTTCTTTCGTTGATGATTATTGTATAAAAAATGGTGTGTGTTGGTCTTTTTTTAGTGAATAAAGATATGGGTACGTTTATTTTAATTTTAACCTTATAACTAAGTATTTTTGAAACATTTCTTACTTTCTAATTTTATTAAAACGAAAAGTTTCTTTACCTGTACAAAATTTATAGCGGAGCCAGTTTTATTATTAATTTTATAATATTCCTAAATAATTTATTTAATTTATAATTTTGTCAAAAAGTGCGAAATATACTCGTTGTGGTCAAATTATAACTAAAATCTAATAATTTATTGAACAAATTTGTTCTTTATTTTATCTCAAACACTACACATTTCGTTTGTAATCTACAGGGTGTTCAAAAATTGGAAAATTACGATTTTGTTTAAACGACAATACCGTGAATTAAGCGCCTAATCGAAAAAACAAATATAGAAAATAGTTGTTCAGATACGTTGTCGATGGTTTCTAATATCTACTATTTTAGAATTACACGAAAATGTGTATGTCCCATGTGCTTTATACAATTTAATAATTCTACTTTGTCGAATTTTCTTGTGTATAGTTGCCGACATCCTTATTAAATATGTAATCGAACGTATGGGAGCAAAAGCGTTCGACTACACGAATAATACATGCCAAATTGATTAGTTTCGTATCGTAATGAACTTCTGTGAAAGAGAACCACATAAAATCGTATAATTGCTTTTAATAAATAAACACGTCACTTGATGCCGATCAGCAGCTACCACATCACAGTATTGTTGCCACTGTAATTGCTTGTTAATACATAAATCAAAGAAGCCACATCCATGTAATGGAAATTTAATTGTTACAGAACTGCATGTATTTGTTCGAATTGTTAAAGAAATGTTATGTTACTGTCCTATTTTAATTAATAACTCAATAATAAGGTAACTTTGCATGAAGAGAATGGGGGTTCGTCATATCTAACCAAATCTCACTAAGGGGAAGGAAGAGGTCCAAATTAACAGAAAAACACCTACAATATTATTTTTTTAGTAAAAGTGGAAATTACAACAATTCTTTTAATTAAAAAGTCGAAGTAAGATGTTCAATAGCCCCCCTTTCTTTAAAGGAGATTTGATGAGATATTGCTGGACCCCTTTTCCTTACTTCAGGCTGAAGTTGCTAATTGCAACAGTTCTTTGATTTTATGTATTTTTTCTCTATCGAGGAGGGAAGAATTTAGTAAATTTTCATTTAATCCCTTTTAAAAGTAGAGGGATCGTGAAAAATTCACATAATTTTTTTAATTTAAAGAAATGTTATAATTTACTGTCCTATTTTAATTAAGACCTCAATATAAGGTAAACCTTACGTGAAGAGAGTGGGGGACCATCATATCTAACCAAATCTCACCAAGGGCTAGAAACATGTCCAAATTAATAGAAAATCACCTAAAATATTTTTTATTAAAAGAAGAAAATTACAATTTATTTAATTAGAAATAGTCGTTGTAATATATTCGATCCCTTCTATTTTCCATTATTTCAAGCTCACATTAACTTTATAATAAACCAAACATTATAGCTCAAAAATTTTAAATTTTTGTGAAATTTTTTATTGCAATCCACAATACCATTATGTAAATTAGATTCCAATATCAAAAATGTTCCCAATAAAAGTTGTTAGTTTTTTATCGATATTTAAACATTGCAATTTGAAATTTTGCTTACATTTTCGCATTTATCTCGAAAATTAGAAATTAGATTGATCGTAATGCTTAAATGATATAATATTAAGAGAGTTACAGAAGCTTTACAATGAAACTTGAATCGTCTCGGTCGAGGCTATTTGGAAAAATCTACTTTACATTGTGGCATACTCAGGATGCTTTTAAAACTTTTTACATCATAAAATTTATTTTGACTGATTTGTGTGTAAACACGTATTATGTGAAATGAATTTTAAAAACTCTATTTTTATGATACGTAATCATTTTATAAGATACTTCATAGTATCCAAAAACGTTACAAATGTTAATTTTTCAACTTTTTTGTTAAAATGCATATACCTTATACCTTAATGGTGTACTTAAATTAATTTTTTGTTGCTAAAATTAAATATGGAAAAACGATTTGGAATATGTCATCATTAATTTATTACTTGCAAAGTGGATATACGAATAAAGAAAACTTTCGAAAACAATATAAAAGATTAATTGATTTTATTCAGCGTTAAAGTTAAAGATATTTGTTTGCGTCAGAATATTTTCCATTGCGTAGTATATATTAAGTATACATACTTATAGTATACTTACACATGTGTATTATAATATGCAGCATGAAATAAAAAATAAAATTAATTATTAACATCTTTGAAGAAACGTTGCGTTGTTGGTAATGCGATTTTATTTAATGACAAAGAAGTGATAAATATCATGCTTTATGAATGAAAACAATTAATGCGCATTAGAGTAAGTATTAAGTACGGGTTTGAGAGTCGTAAAGATTGTAAATTAGGTACTATTGATAGACACTTTAATTTAATTTACTTAGTAGTATAATTGCAATTAAAGTTTTTTACACTTATCATTAAAATCCGTACAGCATACACCATTTACATGTAGGAATGTAATGTAATAACTCAATTCTTTACAATAGGAAACTATGCTTGAAGTCTTTTGTAATAGAGTATTTGTCTTAACTGTTAAAATACAGGGTGAACAATTAACAGTACAACTTTAGAGGAGCACGTCTGTTAAGAAGGAAATAATCATTATATGACTTCTTTGCAGTTAATTTAACCCTTAAAATTTAATAGGGAGAAGGGGTTGTGCGATGGTGTTTTCTAACTTCGGGATCTTATATTCTTGCTTTTTTAGTTCCCACTTCGTGAGCTGCTCTGTAATACTTTTGTTATATTATTCCCATTTTGGGACCAATTGGTAATGTACTTATGTACAATATAAGTATATAGACAGCTAAACTAGTTTAACTTTATTAGCCGTTACTAATAGCAGATTCTAAAGAGCCAAGTTTAATTTTTTTTTTGAAAATGAAGAAAATGTATTGGGATTTTAAGAAAAGCTTCCAGTTTTTGCAAAATGTTCAATTTTAAAGATTAGAATTAGCAAGAGATGGTCCAGAATGGGTAACCAGATCCCCAGATCTCTCCCCTTTGGATTTTTATAAGGATATTTAAAATGAAAGTTTCTAGTACCGAGTGTGAATCATTAGGAGAGTTAAGCCAACGTTGCTGTTATCGTTGAATGCAGGAAAATCACTTTTAAAATGCTTGGTAATACAAGGCAAATATTTGAGCAAAATTTATACTTGTACTAGCAGAAATACCAGAATATTCGCGAATTTAGAACTATCCAGAACATCCCATAATGATTCAAGACATTTTCTAAATGTTTTTAACACTCTGAAACATTCTTGAATGATCTTCAAGATTCTGGAACATTCTTGAACATTGCCAAATCATTCTGAAATGTTATAATAAAACATTCTTTTACTTCTTAGAACATATTTGAACTCCCTGTAACATTCTAAAAAAATCTGCTTCATTCTCATCCCCACTCCTTGCTGTTTGCTGGGTGAGTGGATTGATATTAATTGATTAGTTATCGACCACTGAGAGTTGAAGATTATTACAGAACTAATATCGCTATTAAAAATGGGGGTTGGTGGTAGAAGAGTGAAAATTAAGGCTTATATGTATTTTTTAATGCCAAATCATAAAAAAAAAAAAAAAATTTGTCCAAAAAATTTAAAAAGTTAAGGGTGGACAACCCTTATCACTAAGGGGTATGAAAAATAGATTGTTCCCGATTCTCTGATCTGTGGAATATGCATATAAAATTTCATAAAAATCGGTCAAGCCGTTTCGGAGGAGTATGGTAACTAACATTGTGACACGAGAATTTTATGTATTAGATATATTTGTGTGGAAGTTAGTGGTAGTTTTTCTAATAGACAAGTTTTCTCATTTTTTATTAAAAATAATTTTTTGTTTCATAAAAATTACGAACTAGCTACTGTAATATTTAATATGTCACAACTTTTCAATAATTTTTGTATTGTATTTAGAGGAGAGAGACTTAGCAAACGATGTATCACAGATCCCCCTTTTCCCTATTTAAAATTAAAAGCTTGTTTAATTGTGAAGTGGGAGGAAATGATATGATCATCATTTCTGTATTAACAGATGTCTACCTTTAAGATTAAGATGATCTGTTCGAAGGATTTTTCAAAATTTGGCTAGTGTTTATTTTATGGTGAAATTATTCAAAACGTGTCTGTAAAAATCATGTACAATATGATATTAAGTTATTATAATAAAAGTCTTTTTAAAGTTTTTATCAATACCAGGTGTCCCGTATCGTTATGTTTAAATTGTGGGAGCGTAAAATAAGCTTATTTTCAAATATAATTAACGCAAAACTTACAAATCCATTTTTATTTGTTTAAAAAATACAGGCTTATGAATATTATTTTAAGATAATAATAAAAACTAATTTGTAAAGTAATTAAAAAGTAGATACTACATTTTTTTGGAGATCACACACAGAAATTAAACAAATTTATCGTGATAAACAAGGCTATAAATTTTTTCAGTAATTGCTGAATCACTAAAATAAAATAAACCGAAATAATCAAATTGTTCTGATTACTGTGAAGGTTGCTTTTTTGATTTAGGGGTTCAGTGTTGATAATAATTAGTGGCTTCTAGTAAGAAGGGCACAAGGAGGTGGATATTTTGAAAATACTACTAATCGCCAGTTTTGTAAAGAAAATTTTAATTTATTTTAAGAACGAATTATTATTATTATCTGATAAAAATTCATAGGCCAGTAACTTCGAAATAAATAAAAATCGATATACAATTTTTGTGTCTTTCTTACTTGTAAAGAAGTGTATTTTCCGCTACCATAATTAGAACAAAATAATACGGAACACCTTGTATAGTTATAATGATGTTTTTGTAGAGAACGGTGATTTACATTTTTTTCTGACAAGTTTTCAGCAAATTTAACTTTTAGATTATTATAGGTAAGGTTAAAAAAGGTTAAATATGAAAAATGCCATAAACTATTTTTTTAGCAAGAACACTGTTTATGACCACCAACTGAATTTATTATACTAGTGTGCTCTATAATATTTTGATGTCGTTAAAAGTTTTGCCATAATAAAAATCGACATAATACATTGCATACTTATGGTTGTTTGGAAAATAGTTTTATGATTTCAACAAACGATTATCCTATAGGTATGTAGATTATTAACATTTAACTGCATTGTTGCAAAATGGAATGCTGCATGTACAGGAATGAATGATAACATGTTCGATGAACGCCACGATATCCAACTGATTTATTTCTATCGTGATAGAACGATAGCATTTTATGTCATTTTTACGATCCGATGAAGCTGCAAGAATGAATAAGACGGTTTCCTGGAAATTAATCGCGGTTTTGTTAATATCAATGTTTTTTCTGCAAAGTGAAGAATGTGGTACCTCATCTAATGTTTATTTAATGCATATTTGTATAACATATTTACTGCTACCTACATGGAACTGCAATTGCAATTGCAACTAGTTATTCATATTTGTGTAATACGTCTAATTTTATACACAGTGTGAAACTAAACAAACCTTCAAAGGTGTATTGCTAAAAGAAGATCCTACAAATATATAAAAATAATTAAAAGTAACAATCAATTTTACCAATTTTTGACGAGGATGAGTATGCTGAGAAAGTGGAGTCTATTAATGTACATTTTTGTCAAAAACGAAGTATTACGCCCGTCTGATACTTCTCTTGTAATTATGGTCGATTTGTAGATATCTTTTTGATAATACTGGTATTAGGCATAGTTAAAGAGAGGTATTACATTAAATGATTATGTGATAGCTAATTTTGTTCATAACCAGTCGTTCGATTTCACTCCACTTTCGATTTAAACGTACCTTTAAAGGCAAATTAATGCTGTTAATTGAATGTACGTAAGTATAATTATTATGTGTTGGCCGTATTATAACAAGGAATTAATACGTAGAATATGTGTGTGATTGCTTACGTTCCATTGGTACAACACACTTACGTATGAATATGAATTTGATCTGTTTTACAAGCTCGTAACCGTGAACCGGTCGAATTGAATGACAGTCTAGCGAACGAGTTTCGATGGCGAATTCCGTGGTTCCCAGGCAGCTTGGCTTCAGTGACTGTGGGAACAGACCCCCGCAGGAACACACCACCATCACTACCACCACAGTCGCTCTCTTGCTGCTTGGACAGAAGCAATACGAATAATGACCAAATGCACTAGCTATCAAAATCAACACTTGTGCATATTTCTTAGTCATGCTTATTATACGAGACTTAGTAGCTTCAAAATTATAACGAGATTTTCATAATTTTATTCGTTTTTTGAAAGCAAAAATAACGTTTTTAGTCCATTTAAACATAGACAAGCTTAAAGGCATTTAGATTAGAAATTTGTAAATATATTATGAAATTCACTACTAGCCCAATTAGCAAGGTAATTGGCAACATTTCCAAGTAAATATCTACATTTTAAGACATTTCATAGGGCCATACTTTATTTAGTTAAAATGACTAGATTGTTACTTTAAAAATATACCTTAAAACCTTATCAATGAAGACTTGAGAAAAATATGGGAATCGAGATCCGCGAAAAGAATGAGGGAGTTTCTATGGGAAGATTGGCATAGGGATAGCGAGCCGGAATATATCTAGAGGAGGCAAATGCATTGAAATAATAGCTAGATTTAGAACAGTGAATGAGTGTAATGAGAATTAGTTTTTGTTGAAAGAAAGAAATCGACGAGAATAGAAAGACAATAAATGCAGATGGTAGTGGTCTGACCTTACTAAAACAAATTTTGAAAAAAAGAGAAGAGAAAAGAGAGAAGGGAGATAGGTAGTATGTAAGGGGGTGAGTTAGGCAATAGTTTTGTAAGAATGGTTATGATCTGTACGAATAACTTTATGTTTTTTTTTATTTCACTGCTAATTCTACAACGACTGTGTCTTTATCTACTAATTTGGGAAAACGGCATGTCTGCTACCATTTTATTTTTTTAAGTATATCGACGGTCTAACAGATGCAATTCTTTACTTCCAAAATGTTTCACAATGTTTATTTTATAAATTATGATCTAGTGAGGCTTTAACGTTTAATGAATATATGAAAACAAATTCCACACGGTCCTCTCTTCCACCTTTACAACATGCCCTACCAAAAAAAAACAGACTTTCCAAAAACTTCCTATATTTGTGACTATAAACTAAGGGGCCGTTCATAACATATGTTCGCATACAAGGGGGGGAGGGGTCTTGCTGAGTGTGACAAGGGGGGACAGGGGGTCTACGGTAACGTGACGTTCGCCGTTACTGAATGTTTACAGAACCCTTGGACTTCTGATAAACAGAAATATTATTTATTTGTTCGTTACAAAAGATATTTATTAATTATATATTAATTAAATTTTATTATGAAAATAAAATAAATATTTTTGACCATCAAAATTTGTGTATTATCAACCAAAATTTATCATGTTCAAGGGGTTTAGTTTTTGTGATGTAATATTTACAGGGGGTCACAAAGTGTGACACAGCGTGACAACCGGGGGGGGGGGGTTAAAAAAGCTAATTTTAGCGTGACGTATTTTATGAACAGTCCCTAAAAGAAAAAGCTTAAATTTGAATTTTTATAAACAACATTTTTTCAATTATTTTCTTTAGTAGTATCAGTTCTTCACTGCGTTTAAATATTCTCTTGCTTCTTTTCTTTCATAACATCGCGCAGCACATGCATTAAAATTTCATTCCTTCTTTCACATATTCTAGTTGCATATTCTAGGTACATATTCTATTCAATTCCTACTCTAAATCTTGCAAATACATCTAGGTATTTTCTTCATGACATATTCTGGCACATAGTTACCCTGCCAATGTTCCCGTAGTTGAGTGAATACTTTCCACATATCTTGACTTATCAAATTTCTCAGATCATCTCCTCCTATCATTTCATGTAATCTTAGCCTTACCATTTTTTCGATACACTCTTAACTTACCCCATTCATTTAGTTGTTCCTGATTCAATCTTAACTCCTCCAGAGAATCATTCCGTTCTTTACCATACCTATTTTATCTGCTTTTTTATGATCCTTCAAATTTCTTATGTCCCCATCCCTTAAATTTTACAATTTTCTCTTCTAATTAATCGCCCTTCCCACATTTTATCTCACTCTTAACAACAAATTGTCCAAATTCACAACCCATTTATATATTTTATATATACCCTTTCCACCTGTTTGTCTCTTTCGATCCCCACACTTCCATCCCACAGCAGTTTTTTTCAAATCCTATCCTTCTTACGTAACTGCTGTCCTATGCCCCATATAATTATTTCGTAATAAAGCATTTGCATTTATGATTTAGTCAGATTTGGCAAGTATTAACTTCTATGTGCTACCAAACATCCCTTGAAGGGACAAAAGTACAATACTATTTAGTGTATTCAAAATAATTCAGTCTAAATTTTGGGAGTTATTCTGAGAAAGGAGTTCTGGTACTGGTTTAAAAAAAATCATTTTTGAAAATATGAACTCTTGATAAACCATCAATGAGACATACTGTGTGTGTATTTAATAATTTGTGTTGCCAAATTTATTATATCTATTTTAATTTTATGCTGAGAAGTTAAAGAATTGACATTATTTTTTACTATTGTGTACTTTCTCCATAATTAAAAAATTATTATATACGTAGGTACTTTGTTTCATACCTTCAAAATGACATGGTGTCTGTAATATATTGATTTTTTGCATATATTGATCTTTATAAGTTTACTGTTGAAAAATTTCTTTCGTTGATTATGGGTTATTGACCAATAGAATCGCCAGTGCATTTCCAATACATTTGGTGCGTTTATTATATGTCAGAAGAGCGCAGTTGTTGCTCTCATCCCATCGACCAGTCCGAGCAATTAACATTCCTGAACACTTGCCATAAGCGACAGGTCTTAGAACAAAGATATCTACTTCTGACTATGGTGTTGGTCGTTGTGCCCTTTTTTAATTGTTTTTTTACACCCGCGACATCCCCGTCGCTATCGCCAGGTTCACGGACACCATAACAGGGTGGTGACATTACCGCACTCGTTCTCTTGCCGATAAGCTCGCACATTACGACATTTTTAACTGAACTTGAACACATCAAATTTGTAACTTGAATTTTATTAACCACCTCAGTGTCAATCCTCTCATTCCTCACGAAGGTTTATTACTTCTTTGGTTTTAACGACTACTTACACTAATTGTCTTCATGTTTTTCATTTTGTAATTGGTAAAGTCAAGGCTTGTATTTTAAACGAAAAGCAAGTGTGCCTTTTTAAAAAATTAAAATGCTTTGAAACCATTTTCGTTTTGAACCTATCAGTCACAGATTACCATTTAAAAAATATAAAACTATTTTTGGCCATATTTATCTACCATTAGTAGAATGACAACGTTTCCCTTAAAATTGGTGAATTATTGGAGGTTTCCTTAATCGACAATTATAATTTCTAAACTAAAATATTAATATTCTTGAAATATAGAAAAATCGTTACAGTACATTGAAATTTCATTTTTTTATCCTGTTGAAAATCCTGGAATCGCTTAGGTATATACATATTTTCAATATAATTTAGGATTGAGGTTTCAAAATGCATGTTCACAAAATAGAATATGGAGAAAAAAGTTTTTTGTTTTTATCCCTCATAGAAGTTTTTATTTCAAAATTAGTTATTCTACCATATAATTATTAATTAAGAAAGTTCTTATTTTAAAAAAGAAAAATAACTATTCCTTTTTACCTGTTAGCAGTGTTGTTTTTTTTTGGGAAAATTAACTCGTAGCCCACAATTTTTTTGTTGACGTGTGATACATAAATTGCAGAGATTTCTGTCTTAATCTACTGTTGAAGTCTCTAAGTTGATGTAGTTTAATACCATGATTATTTCTACATTTTATGCCAATATTAATTTAAAAGTTACCCTTTACCCAGTTCAGTATATTGTACCTATTCTCTTTGCGTTAAATAGGGATTTTGGGGGGGGGGAGGATTCACAATTTTTCTTTTCAAACTTCAGAGTTATATGAATACTTACAAATACTTATTGTCTAAAATAAATGCCGAATCTTGTTTTTTTCCCAAAAGGGGGGGGGGGGCTGAACCTGAACTTTCATCCCCTGTCAATCCACACCTGATTGACTAACCGTTGGTGTGAGAAAAAATTAAAATCTTCAATGTTCAATGTTTCAAAAATTAATTTGTATCTGCTGAAGACGAATATAACTGTCATTGCATTCAAAATTCCTTCATTATCAAAATTCAATAAAGTTGCTATGGTACCTCTTTATATACCATCGTGGTTGCTTAATATGGTAAAGCATATATCTTTGTAAATTTTTTTTATAGGAAAAAAGTTTAGCTCCTATACAGCGTATCCAAGAAGAGGGCAACAATATGCTGTGCAGCAAGTTTTAAAATTTAAAATGGTTTTATTTTTCTCCAGTTTTATTATAATGCAATGCACTTTTGCATTGTCACTTTTTCCGGGTTATCCAATGGTGGCAACACTTGAAGTCCGACGTGGCGTTTTCGGGAAGCCATCATTAGTTTAAATTTTTGTAATACGGCCCTGTTAGTTATACTTCAAAATCTAAGGCAACTCTTAATTCTTAATTAGATGATATTACACTTGCAATTGTTTAAGTACGTTTTCAGCTTTTTTAGGTATCATTTATTATTTTTTTCCTGAGTACGGTTCTGAGCGTCTCCAAAATCTTCTTTTGAGGGAAGTCAAGACTGTATGAAAGTCAATAAAGCATAAAATATTCCAAATTTAATAAAAAAAAATGAAATACCAAAAGCAATACAAAGTATGGTTTTATTTCTTGTACTTTAAAATTAAAAAATTGTTCGATATTTTGTGCTTTATTGACTTTTGTATTTTTATATTGTTATGAATTTCCTCAAACGAAGTATAATTTGCCTTAGATTTTGTGGTATAAATAACAGGGCCGTATTACAAAAAATTAAACTGATAATGGTTCGAAAACGCAATGTTGGACTTTAAAAGAAGTGTTGCCACTATTAGAAAATAATAAAAAAAAAAACAATTAAAAACTATATTCCTTTCCGAACATTTGCGGAACTGGTCAGAATTTTGAAACTTTCTACACGACACATTGGGGGCCGTTCATAAAATACGTTCGCATACAAGGGGGGGAGGGGTCTTGCTGAGTGTGACAAAATGTGAGAAGGGGGACGGGAGGTATACGGCAACGTGACGTTCGCCGTTCATCAAAAACATTTACTGAATTTTTACAGAATCCTTGGACTTCTGATAAATAGAAATATTATTTTTTTGTTCGTTACAAAAAAATTTACTTATTTAAATTTTATTAAGAAAATAAAATAAATATTTTTGACTATCCGGGGGGGGGTTTAGTTTTTGTGATGTAATATGAACAGGGGGGTCATAGAAAGTGTGACACAGCGTGACAAGCGGGTGGGGGTCAAAAAAAGGCTCAAAAATATGCAACTTTTCTTAATGCTTTCTCACCCTTTCTGTATTCAAATCTAGCATTCAAACATATAAAAGATATCAGACGTTTCAATAAATAATTCATGAGAAAATAGGAAGCAATTTGGTAATAGTTACCAATATTTTTTTTACTGGCAAATAAAATATGTTTTGAAAGAAGATATTGCAAAAAGTAGTTACTTAATGGAATTATAGTGTAAATGTTATACGAAGTTTTGTTTGTTTTTGCCAGTAACCGTTTCGTTTTCCTCTTTTGATAAAAAAAATGACCAACAGATGCTTGGTACTGTTTGTTTTCAATCGAATGGAAGTTACGAATGGCTGATGTTGATGCTGCTGTATAAATGTATAATACACTACACTTGTATACATAAGTGTATGTATGTGTGGGTACGTACCATCGAAGATTGCGAAGAAGATGAGCAAGGAGCGCGTGTTTCGTTCGGAATGCGATGCCTACGGCTCTGCACCTGGTTAGTTGGTTACTTCTTCTTTTCCGAAGAAGAAAACGAACACGGGACGGGACCGATAGCCCTGGCCGGCCGGGTAAATGCATGCAGCACCACCATCAGCAAGCAGCATCACGTGGAGGATCGAAGCGGTAACATTGTCCTGGCAGCTCGATCGCTGCTGTTGTTGCTGCTGCTGCTGCTGTTAGTGCTGCTCCTGATGGTAGTAGTGGTGGTGACGATCTTGCTCCAATACTTCATTACGATATCTTTGGAACGGATCACGGCCTGAAAATCGCCATCGACCCGACAATAAATAAATAATACTAATGGGGTGCGAGTACAGCTAATAAATTTTGTTGGAAAATTAGAACGTGTGCGAATCAAGATCAAATAATTACGAAATATACTCATTCCTAATTCACAATGTAATAATTAAGTTAAGTTAGTAATTAGGTACTTAGATTAGTTCAACTTTGACTGAGAATCGTCCTTTAGTATTAGAAAAAGTAGTATTAGTGGATAGTAATTTATTAGCCCACGAAATCTGCATGTTCTTGACATTGAAACGTTGAATCTAATTTACTAAATGTTTAATGGAAACAAAAAACCAATTAAAAAAAAGTAAGGATAACTTAAGGTTAATATATTTTGCTTCTGACAGCTTGTAGTGAGCTACCAGATATACTCGTATCTAATTATGGTACATGTTAAGAATTGAAGTTTAAATTTTAATTTTTACGCTTTGATTAAGCGTTTAAGTAAACTATTATATAACGAGTTTGTTAAACCGTCACCTTAGAGGAGTATTAAAAGAATCGCGTTTGTATTCTTTCTTCTAACGCCAATGAAGGTGAAAACAACAGGTGTTCATATGAGAAATTTTCCACAAAAAAATAAAACGACAAGGTAACTGCTGCAATAAACAATGTAATCTATCGTGCACATTTTATTTAATCATGATGTGATAAACATCATTGTAAATGAACTGAACAATTTAAGATGCTAATTAAAGATACAAAAGTATGTATGCAAATTAATATAACTTCCTTCAAGTATAAACATTTACCTATTTGATGTTTGCTATGTGTTTGAATTTATTACAGAAGAAACCTGTACACAAGGCCTACACTTCTCTTAATGGAATACTCGAATACAGGAGAGTGAAAACTCTGTTATGTTATAATGCCAACAGCACAGCGTCACGCTGTCTGGGTTTTTGTTATGCAACTTTCGGTGTTTATTCGTGGAAAATCACTAAATAAAATTAGAAAATTTATTGCTGGCTTTAGTAATGATAATTACTCGAAAAAGCAAATGGAAAATGTTACGTAAAACTCGAATGATACTCAACAATAATTATAAAAAGAACAACATTTTAATAAGGATGAATTATTTTATTGTAGCATTCAACGTTAATAACAAATAAAAGAGTAACAAGGCCTTAAAGGACTTTCTAAACAGTCCGACGTAAGTACACCATATTAAAGTAGTTTCGATAGTCAGGAATTTTCTCTGGTTTACAAATATTTTAAACAATTGTGATGCAGGGTTGAAAAACCTTAAAAGTTTTCATTTATGAATATGTTTTGAATTTTCAATAAATACAGAACTTGCACAATAGTTCTGTAAAAAAGTCTTAAGGATTTTCCTTCAAACAGTAATCTTAAAATGTTAAATGAAATTTAAGTTAGTTTTGAACAGTTAGTTTTGAACAGTTTCTAAATAATTTGGTAAAGATTATTATAAATCTTCGATATATCTTCTGGTA
Source organism: Agrilus mali (assembly GCA_029378335.1). Classification (NCBI taxonomy): domain Eukaryota; kingdom Metazoa; phylum Arthropoda; class Insecta; order Coleoptera; family Buprestidae; genus Agrilus; species Agrilus mali. Next base: position 17,601,135 of record CM055657.1, read on the forward strand.
TATTATACGTAATAGTTTTTTTCTGTAGTGTTTAATATATCCGTATTAGTTATGGGAATGCCCATTAGAATATTTTACTATAACGCATAAGCATAAAAAGTAATACTTAAAGCGTTGTCGGAGCTACAAGTATGCCGGATAATTATTTCTCGTTACTGTTATTAATGATTCGAATTAAGCATTTAGACTTGCAATAAATTCTTGGTCATACTTCTTATGAAGTTGACCGAACAGTGAAACAATGACATATCACCATGGTATAGTAATAAAAATAAAAATATTGAATATTTCATGCACATATATATACATATATTAAAATTTACGAGGAATAAATCAGTCATTTTCATAGCATTACGTAAGACGAAATAAAGAATTGGATATTGGACGTTGGAATTTAATATTTATGTTGCACGGTTATCAATAAGCGTCTCGTTATAAGCACCTGCAATGCTTTATGGGGCTTGAAAATCTACTGCTCAACCTTTAATTAAAAGAGCAACTTGTAAGAGCGAATTTAATTAAATGCACTTCCAGACCAGGTGCACCCAATCCAAACCAAAAGACAAACATTTTTAATATCACCTTAAAGGAAATTCAAACACAACTTACCTTTGAATTTAATTTATTAAACTTATTGTTTGTCAAGTTATTTCTAATCACACGTTTAAAATAGAGAAGTGAAGTAGGAAATTTTATTCACAGGGATGGTAGAAGTTAACTGTTATTGGGCAAGGAATCAGCTTATGGTAAAAAATAAAACGGTCGAGTAAAAAGAGGTGAGTTCACCATATATTCCAGGGGACTAATAATTACCTAATAAAGGAATACTCTATTAAAAATATGGAATCATCGCCCCTGTGGGAAGCATAAGATAAAAGTATAGGCCAAAGATAATTTTCTTTAATTGGAGTTTATGGCCATTATCTGACCCTTCAATTCTTCAACTGCTACTCCAAAGTCTATATTACTTCTTATACTATTAAACGTATTTTGTTTCTTTTTTTTTGGAATCTTATTTCAAAAGGGTTTCTCGTTATCTGGAGCCACCTCCCCCTCAAAACTAGAGATCTGGGGCTAGCTGCAAATATTCCTTTTTTCTCTTAGGCCACCAGTGAAAACTCAAAAGGTTTTTGGCCACTGCCCTAACTTAATTTAAATATTCTTTTGGGATTTCAACATTTTCTTAAAAGTTCTCAAAGAGTATAATTATAGCTCGACCTGCTATTACATTTCTTCATTACAAAGTTCTCTTCCTTTATCTATTGACTTGGGACGGTTTAGCCTTTTAAAAAAGCAGTTTTTATTACTTATTTTAAAGTAATGACATAAATGTCGGATGGCCAGCGGAAAGTAAATTGTGTGCAATTTTAATCGGCCCTTCGTATGCCAGATGTGCATAATGCATTTTCCTTTCCGAGTGGCACTCTAGGTGCTCATGTAGGTATATATGTAAAAATAAATCTGAAGGTATATATATATATATATACAACGTGAAATAAATAAATATACATGTATGTGTGTGTATGTGGAATCGTTCTCATCCACATCTGGTCGCAGATCTTTGCAACTTGTGTATGCGGCGCGGTCATTGCTTTCATTTGTCTATCGTTGCGAATGTTGTCTGCAATTGATGTATAACCCAACGGGATGACCACATACCGGAATAACAGATCCCATCAGCGACGTAATGTATTATGTGCATCTCGGAAAAGTGAATGAAGCTAGCTGCATAGCATTGCAGGTCGACTTCTTCTCTCTCAAAGAAATCTCACCAACTCATTAAAGTCAGTCTTATTTTTGCACCTGATACTTCTTTTTGAAATTCTAGTTACTCCTCACCATTTTTAAGTTTAGTTCTCAAAAGTTTATCAGTTCTATTCTATCTTTAATATTAAGGAACTTGTTAATATTTTGACATAGGGAATGTAAGAGACACGTTACAAGAGGAAATAGGAGTAAAAAGGAACAATAGACCAGTGCTGAAGCCTTCAAAAATAGTAAAAAGTGAAAAAAAATTATAGTAGGATGAAACCCATTGGAAAAGGAAGAGAATATTGCAGAAATGAAAGGAAAAATAATTTACTGGCGATCTGTGGTCGGGAGTATATTTGTGTATGTATATTTTTTTTTCACGCCATCAGAAAGTAGAGATTTCAACGAAGAAAAAGCCCACCAACGTTTTTAAAAAAGCAGATATTTTGATGTGTGAATTTTCGATTGAAAATTAGGGTGCTTTTCCGATATTAAGTAAAAATAAGGTGAAAAAATAAATATTTCAAATCAAAAAATTACAGCGTGTTTGGGACATAAATAGGTAAGTTTTCACCAAATTTCGTGAAAAAAATTTTTTTTGTAAAAGAAAAATAAACTAAAAAGTTTATTATTTGAATGTTTCACATAAATGCTGAGGTTATGTGAAAAAAGTGTGAATACAAAAGTTGTAGACCTTTTTATAACCTACAACTTTGCTATTTAACTTTTTTCCACAAGACGTGTAGTTTTTCCGGAAATCAAAGAAAACTGTTTTTTACCCTTAAAAACTCACCCCCTTCCCGACCTCAGATCTTCCGTAAATTATTTTTCCTTTCATTTCTATAATATTCTCTTCCTTTTCCCATGGGTTTCATCCTACTAAATTTTTTTTGTTTCAAAAATTATCGACCCTGGTCTACAAAGGAATATCTATAGTAGATTGAATAATTGTTTCCAAATAGTTGAAGTTCTCACTATAGAATAGGTGGATTTTCCTTTCATTTCTATAATATTCTCTTCCTTTTCCCATGGGTTTCATCCTACTAAATTTTTTTGTTTCAAAAATTTATCGACCCTGGTCTACAAAGGAATATCTATAGTAGATTGAATAATTGTTTCCAAATAGTTGAAGTTCTCACTATAGAATAGGTGGAGGTTCATGTTCGATGAGTGAAGACCTTCTGTTGATAGCTATATGAAGACAATAATACAGTGGTTATTGTCAGGTGATCTATCTGTTTCTCATTGCTTTTGTGATTATTTATGATCAACTGAATGAGTGACTACAATCAACATGTGTTTGTACTACTATCTAACATTTTACTACAAAGACAACCTCAACGAGTTCTCAATAATAAAAGTGATAATAAAGACTTCAACGTCAATGCCTTTTGATTCGAATCTTTTCGTTATTTGTTCACTGTTTAACACAAATTACCTGCTATTTCGACCTTCTAACAAATATTTATTTGTTGTTGCGAAACGGACGGAGAAAGTGAAGATTATTAATATTTTTGACTTGTATAGTCAATCATACACGTACATATATGTATTTTGTATACATGGTTATGAATAGTTATTGTTAATATTCCAACAGGGACTTTCGGCCTTACGGCGTAGTAGATACATTATAAAAAGTAAATTACATCCAATTTCAATTATAATTCCCCATTCTAAAGCTAATAGAGAAGATATGAGGCAGAGGTTACCAAACCGATTATTAGGTCGCTTCCTATAGAAAAACGATCGAATATGCCTGTCGGTGTTAATTATGCCGGGTGTTGCGTAAATCATGTGAAAATAAGAAAGACATGAAAGGAACCGAAAAGGAAAGTTGAAAAATTCTCAAACAGTTCATTAAACTTTACTGTAATTTTAAATAGGAATATAATGAAACTTGTTATTCTGTTTGTGAGCTGTTAAAATTGCAGCTCCGGGGATGTGATTGAAGTAAGGCGTAAGGAATAACGAGTGTGTAATAAGAACATTAGTGCAAGAACCACCTGGTGGGGTTTGAACACCACATACGTTGGTAACAGTTTTACGAGAGAGGTCAGCAGTAGGTAACTGAGGATCCTTTGAAAAAGGCTTAGGTAGTTATTTCTTATACCTATATTGTTTTGAGTATTTCTCGGGCATCTCTACTGTTTTTCCATTAGCTCAAAACACCGATAACAATAGGAATACCCACTAGGTCTAATAGGTTACAGTTTATTTATTACCAAATGCCTTGTTCCTTTAAAACTACAGAAGTACAATTATAGCAATTCCAAATGCTTGTGCAGTAATCATATGCAAAAAGTTTAAAGTTTTCCACTGGTTGTACTAAAAGTAGGATTCTTAAAGTGAGTAATTAAGACTGTATGTGGTGCAACAAAAAGATTAGTGGTTCTTTATTATTTGCTAGAAGACCATAAGCATTTACTGAAGTCCCACAAAGCCTACAATGTGTTCAGGGAACTTTGAACAAAAACTGATTACCTACCAATATTCTGTAAATTTCATAAAAAGAATTCATCAGTTTCCGGAGCGGTTACCCGAATTACCAATGAAGTACTCTAGTTTCTAAATAGGTAGGTATAATTTCAGCATAAATAATTAGCTTATACAAATGAATTTGTCTGTGGTTTAACAATAGAAGTAAAGTAAATAAATTAGTAGAGCGAAGTTCCATTTGCTTTCATAATTAATAAGACGGCAACATTCTAGATGGGCCAAGAAGATGAAAAAGAATGAGAAGACGAAGAAGAAGAAGAAAAAGGGCTGAAAAACGATTACAAAAAATAACCCACCTGTTTCGCCTTACAACTGTATAATAATGTGCCGAAAGCCTAATGGAAAATAATGATTCAACATTTCGTTCTATTTAATGACAGCTAACCTATAGTGAAGAGATGTGTGAATATCTGCAAGTCACTATAAAATTTAAATTGATTACGGCTAAAGCTCAACAAAAAACCAATTTGAGAATTATTATCGGCGTTCGATAGTTTATGACAACAGTTTAATTAGTTATCATGCAAAACAACCGTACACACAGTAATATTAGCTCGGTTAGTGCGAGATGCGCTTCTATCTTCAAATAGAGGGTGATGAATCATATTTAATAACAAAAAAAAATACCGGCCAAGTGCGAGTCGAACTCGCGCACCGAGGGTTCCGTACAAACCTGTATATATTATGTAACTAAAAATTTAAGGTTTTTGGAATTTTTCCTTTATATGTGCTATAAAACATTGCTTCATGCTAAATTTCAAGATTCTAAATCGACTGGAAGTACCCTTTAGTATTTGATTCGCTTGCGAGTAGTTGCGAGTTTGAAAATATGCGGCTTAAATTGCTGTTTCTTTGATTGCGTTGACATAGAAGTTTGATTTTGTTACAGCTTAAAGGTATTATAGACCTGAGTATTTGATATGAATTTCAATTTAATACCTCTACGCGTTCATGAGGAAAGGGGTAGTAACTTTAAAATTATTAAAAATATTTTTATTATATTATATAACTAAAAATTTACGGGTTTCGCAATTTTTCCTTTATCTGTGCTACAAGACGTTGCCTCGTACCAAATCTCAAGATTCTGAGTTCACGGGAAGTACCCTGTAGGTTTTGATTCGAAAATTTGCGGAAATTGGCGGCATAAACGGCTGTATCTTTTGATTGCGTTGGCTTAGAATTTTAAATTTTTTCACAGCTTCAAGGGACAATAGACCTGAGTATTTGGTATAAATTTTAGCTTGATACCTCCACGCATTCTTGAGAAAAAGGGTCTTGACAGACAAACGGACGGACGGACGGACAACAAAGTGATCCTATAAGGGTTCCGCTTTTTCCTTTTGAGGTTCGGAACCTTAAAAATGAGTTGTTTTTATTTTGCCAGTATAACAATGGACTCTCAACTTTAAATAAAAATGTCTATTTAAAGAAAGGGAGAAAACTTAGCAAATGATAAAAGGGTTCATAGCGACTAAGCGTTGGGGCAAGTCAAGATGGAAGTTCTAAATATAAAAATGGAGCCTAAATAATGAAACTCAATTTTTTGAATCAGTGATTTCAATAATAGTTATATTCGATATTGCCTCTGACAGCATTACTGTCATAATTGGGGGATAACTGAAGTATGTTACAAAAGTATTGGACATAACATTATCAAGACATCTAATAAATACAGCATCTATTGTAGTTGCATATCTGGTAGTAGGTTCTCTTGGATTGTTGTTAATTTGCAATTGAAATTCTTTTTGGAGGAACGTAATTAATGGCATTGATTCATCTTTAGCAAAATTTACATTGAAATCGACAACTAAAATCAATGGTAGTCTATCTTTATTGGTTTTAAAAATTATAGAACTTCTGTTACCGTACGGAAATAATTTCTCATGTAATAATGAAATATCATTCATTTTTTTAGTAGGTGAAATGTACACAACAATCTTAATTAATTCACTTCCATCTTCTAGTTTACTATAGTAAACGACACCTTCGAACCGAGTGGGAAGAGAATCGCACAGGCGCTTGCGCTATGGTGAGGCGTCGCTACGGCATGCAATCGCCACGATTGCCACGCTCGCCACGCCAACAATCCGGTTTACCCGCGGCTATAGATGTTTCACATCAAAAATATATAATAGAGTTGGACAGGGTTTTAGTGCTTCAAGTCCTTTGAAAGCTTGGAAGCACTGCATTTCAAGCCTTTTCTCTGACGAGTAGTTGGGGCTTTTGGTATATAGTTGATTACTATTATAAAAGTGCTTTTACACTTCTTAAAGAGTGCTCGAAGTACTTTTAATGTGCTTGAAGTCTTTTCAACAAGCTTGAAGCCCTTTTAAGTGCTTGAAACCCCTTCAAAATGCTAGAAAGCAAGACAAAACCATTAAAAGGACTTATAATGTGTTGAATTAAATTACTTTTGATGTAATTAGTAATTCGAAGTCTTTGATTTTAAAATGTGTTCGGGACTTCAAGGACCAAAGCAGTTTTAAGTACTTAAAAGCTTTGGGTTTAGAGCTTGAAATCAGTGTAGTAAGGGCTTTGTCCACCTCTGTGCTAAAGGTAATGATAGGATGCCAAATTTTTAGAGTTTCTACAGATTTATGTACTTTTTGACTTTGATTTTGCTTATTAAAAAAATTCTGTACTAAAAATTCTTAGAATAGGAGTAATAATTTATTAGTAAGTCACAAAAAACCTTGATGACATAGGTCAACCGATGATCATTATATTTCAAAGAAACCTATCCGCCAAATAATACGTTAAAAAAACCGACGAACGTTTTACATTCAAATTTAAACAAATTCTAAAATAATGTACACCTGCTTCCAGTTTCTGTCAACACTTTTTACTAAATTTATCATTTTCATAATCCAAGTGTTACTTTTTAGTGTAATTTATTATACCCTGCAGTAATTAAAAAAAATCATTTATGTCATCATTATTTCAAGATATTATTCTTGTTCTGGGTCCACGTAGTCTGAGGCGAGCAAATATGTTTTATGAAAATTTTATACAAAATCATTATGAATATTTAAAGGAAATTATGCAAATTGGCTATCGTAACTTTGTAAACCGCATTATCATTTTGTTTATGTCAACAACTAAAATAACTTCTAAATGGATAGTTTATGCAATTGTGCAATTTAAATTTTGTAGATTGCTACTTATAAAAATCAATTACTGAAGATGAACAAAAACCTACTAATTTTCTCTATTATTGCATATTGTAATAATTGGACAATATTAATTTAAGATATGGTGCTTTCATAACGGTCTTAGTTTTAATTTGGAAATTAGCGTTAAGGGTTTAAAAATCATATGCATAATGCACTTCTCCTGGTCTAATTATACTGCAAAAAAATAAAGAAAGTCAGGTAAGTTTGTATTTATATATTTTTTTGATTATTTTCTTTCTTTTCTTTTATAAAACCCTTTTGGGGTTTATTCTTTCAAAATATGCCAGTTTAAACTAATTACTGCTGATACTTTTTTAATATAATCAGTTGCTGCTTGAATCAAAGAACTATTAAATAGATTTTAAAAACCTTGAAGGGTGCAATTCTCTTTATCGCGCCTTATTACTGTTTGGACTTGAAGGTACTTATATGCCGGTATGTTTAATTTATTAATCAAGTTATGTCCGTGAAATGGTCAAATTGAAAAATCAAATAGTTTCTCGTCAATTCTTTTTAAAGGTGTGAACACATTAAGGTATCTTTTTTTTTAATTCTCCAATAAGAGGGAAGCCGTCGGTTGTCGCGAGTTGTCGTGAGGTCCGCTAACTGATGAGATGACCGCGTCCGTGGTTCGTTTCGTGGTATTTTCTCACAAACTTTTGTCTTGGTTTAGTATCTGTTTAGTACAACAAGAAGTTGTTAAATGACGGCGGTACTTATGATGCACCACTTAACTGGGTACATAGATGTAGCCACTGTAGCAGAGTGTGTTCTGTTAAACACTTTTACTACAAAATAAACAAATTATAGGTCCCGTGTACACAAGGCATTCCATTTCAGGTGTTTATGGATGTGAGAAACCCTGTCCTAAACCGAATCTCAAATTTTATCATATCATGCAAGAATAATACATAGTTATATCAATTTGGGTGATTTTTGCTGATTTAAACTAAACTAAAAGCTGGAAATATTTTTTTTAGTTATACATATTATTTATTATTGTGCATATTTTAATTACGTTAGCCGTTTTTCACATGAAATTCGCCTTTTAATGAGTTTTAAACCAACTGGAAAAAGGAAAGTATAACATATTTTTTTGAATTAAAAAAATGATTAAAGAATTTCAATGACTCCTCTCCTTTTAAATGATATTTGATGAGACTTAGCTGGATCCCTTCCCTTATTTTGGGCTCATGTTTTCAACTTGAGAATTTGATAGCAGTTATATCTGTTAAGCAAACATATTTGAGAAACATGTATGTACTATATCAGTAAAAATAATTTACGTTACTGAGTTAGAGCTGGGCAAGTTTAAGTGCTTTGTGCTTGAAGTTTTTTAAGAGCCTAGAAGCACCGTATTTTGAGTACTCTTTCGTACAGGTAACTGGTGCATGATAATCGAATTACTTTATAAAAGTTCTTATTAATTTGTAAAATAAAAAAGGATTTCAGGCGCTTTTGGAGTGCTTAAAGTCCTTTCAATGAGCTTGAAGCCCTTTTGAATAGTTTGAAGTTCCTCTAAAGTGCATGGTAGCAATATAAAACCATCGAAAAGGCTTTAAGAAGCGTTTTGATATAATGAATTTCTTTTTGTTTAATTCTAGCCCTTATAGTGTGCTTGAAGCTTTTTTCACAAGTCCTGATGAATTTGAATCCTTTTATAGTATGCATGGAGCTCTTATCATACGATAGATGTTTAAAGCTTTTAAATTTAATAATTTTTCAAAGTAATTGTTTCTTCGAAGTCCTCGGATTTTAAAATGTATTCGGTGATTTAAGAATTAAAGCACTTTACGGGCTTTGGGGTTCGAGCTGAAAGTCATTTTAATGAGGGCTAATTACAGATCTACTTAAATACTACATGGAAAATTAACTACAAAGATTGGATATTAAGCAGGGGCGAATTACCTACTCATGTCAATTTGGTCATCTAAGATTTAAGATTATTTATTTCTAAAGATTCAAATAAATTTAACTTTACTTCCTTATTAAGTAACTCTCTTATGCTGAATATCTAATATTTCTCCCCTCTATTTTTCATTTACACGTAAAGAATTAAATAGTAATTTTTACGTGCAAATTTTGGGTAAAAAATACGATGCATTTGGCAATCGGGTGACAACTCATCGTTGTGGTAAAAATTACTAAACTGCATAGTAAAATTTTTCGTATTTTGTATTATACATATTTCGTTTCAACTTTTGTTACAAATAATATTAACTTTTTCTATTTTCTGAGATTGTGACTCGATTACCTACAATTTGTAGGTAATTTTTACTATATACATCTTTTCATGTGCTGTTTAAGGGTGATTTGTAATTAATTTAAGTTTAGTTTACTTTACTATTTGAAGAAGCGACAGTGTGGCAAAATAATAATTATTGTGGAACAGTGGTTTTTTTATATTCATTTTTATACCATGGAGTTACATGTTACATAATATAAAGCCTTCATCGATTCGAGTATTTAATATTAAAGTATAGTCTAAAAGTTCAAAAATTGTTTTAGGTATTTTGTAGGAAATAACTTTAGTAGAGGAATACGAATAAAGAAAGTGTATTAATAAGTAATTTGACAATAATAATAATCGTTCAAAGATCTTGATTTACGACTATCATGCTGCGTATTTTATCAAGATTCTGAATTGGAATTTTATTTTTTTCTGTTTTTGATTTGATATGTACCTGTTATCTATACATATCTGTATGTCGTTAAAGATTTCACAGGTAACGTAAAGCGCAGTCATAATCAACGTTATTTGTCAGTGTTAGTTTAGGACCGCGATCAATCTAAAATTTCGTTTAGAATGTGGTTGGTAGGTTGCCTCGGCTTGCATGGTATCTCGTTCAGGAATAACACAAAGTCGGCACCTTGCAATTAGTCGCTTCGGATTGTTAGATCAAGTAAATCTTTTCCTAATTCGACTCGTTATCGATAATGCTGTTGTAAATATCGAAGGAACGGTCCTTTACCAACTAATTTGTTTTCCCAACTCTTTCGGTCAGAGATATTTTCGATGTGTTTATCAGCGAGAGTGGAATGAATGGAATATTAGAGATGGAACGTCTGATAGGGTTGGCAATGGCATTTTTCGGATCCCGATAATGGGTGAATCAAGTGGTAGTACACTGGTTCGAGAACGACCAACTACTCCCATAACTCGTAGATGAAGATAAAGACCTTCAGTTGGGAAGGCTCTCTGTTCATTGATATATTACTCGGATTATGGCAGTTTATCACGCAGTTCCAGGAATGTTCTCCGGTTTATGTCTATAGTTAATTTTTTCGAAGGAAATATTAATTTGAAAACATAATGCGCATCTCTAAGGAATTACAGGCTTTTAAATGACACCGAGGAGATATGGGTTTATCAATTATCAAGAGAAGTAACACTGCTGGAATAATAAAACGATAAAACCATAATTTATTTTTATAGACTTTTATGGACGTGATCGTCAAAATATTTTGAGTTTTAAATTAATTATAGGGAACCCAAGTAATTAGAATTTAAAATGATTCCGACAAAACCTTTTTTTTTTTCGAGGGGTACCTACTCAAATAAAAATAAATATTTCATTGTTTTCGTTACAACTTAGTGGTTTAATTTATAACAAAAGACCCTTTAGACTTTTTGAATGACTAGCAAACAACGAAGGTGCGTTCGTGTTCATCCCTAATAGAGTGTTTTTGGTTTTAATTGTATCAACAGGCTTACAATTTTTTTGAAAAAAAAATTTAAATTTTTTAAATTCGATTGTAACGTTTTTAAACCCTATTTAGTAGTGAGGTTACTTAAAGCTGATGATGATTTTGGTGAAAGAATAAGTTAAGAATGGAGGGTTAAGAATATTAAATCATTAAATACAGCATATTTGCAATCAGTAACAGTCTTGGGTAAAGAGATATTTCATTCTGTTTGCCGGGCTTATCTATCGGCTTTATGTTTTTATGATCTACGTAATATATTTTGTATTACTTACCTTGAAGAAGAAAATAAACTGTTACTTAGTTATTCATGTATAATATTTTCGACATTAGTCACTCAGAAATATTGTTATTGGGGGTGTTAGTTTTGCGACAAAGGGAAAATTCCTTACAGTCCGTTTTCGGAAGTGTAAAGACATTCCTGTGACGTAGGTGGGCATAACAGGCAACAACATCGAAAAGAAGTTTAACAAATTCCTGTGCAATAAAGCAAGAATTTTTACACGTAAATGAAGCGAGGTGTTTTCGAGGGAAGGAACATATTAAAAATTGTAAACGATTATTACGGAGCAGTATGTTATCTCGTACGATCTATCCTGTGAATGGTCGCCGACCGGAAGCTGAGCTCAAAAGCTATTTTTCGTTCGGACAGAGCATGATTTTGCACTTAAGTTTATTGCAGGTATTACAATGTCTGTGAGGCCGTTTACCGAATACCAACCTATCGTTTTCGAATCGCTCAGATTTCACCTGGAACAGTTGGTTGGACCATTCAACCTTTATTGTTCTTCATTAGCCTCTGTCAGTTTCCATAAGTATAAAAGTTTATGCTTATTGTCAGTAATAAATTCCAGCCAAACGATTCATGACATCACTAAATGGACAGATAGCCATCGCGTATTTCAAACTGCTTTTTCTCTTTTATCTTATCGCGTCATTTCTAATGTATTTATCTGTGCCGTGTTTTCACGGAAAACTTGTCACATTTTCGTGCATTTCTAAATTCCAAAACAACCTCTGTAATAAAAGGCGATGGCTCAATATAATGCCTTTTGACACCAATCGGGTTAAAACTATCAATTGATACTTTACTTTTTCCTATTTTAGAGGTTGTCAACAATACCAGGAATATACAGTTTGGAATAAGAATACTTAACACTTAACTCATTTACTAAGAATATTCTTAAGAGAGTAGTTACGCATTGAGGAATTTTGTTGGAATGTTGTTTTTGGTTTGTTCTTTTCTTCTGACATCTTTTTTATAAATGCACAGTTCTCTTCTAATTATTAAACCCAATATATTTTATTTATGTTATAATTTGCTTTAAGAAATAGCACCTTCCGCTTAAGAAGAAAAATAAAACTTAAAAATTGTAACGAACATGTTCTTGTGGTAGGTTATCGAATGTTGTGCTTATATGTTTGTCATTCTGTTTATAGTTATTTTTACATGAACATTCTCATCTCTTCAATACTTTTTAAGGGGCTAATTTTGAAAAAGAAGCCCTTATTTTGGCTAGAACAATAACTTTAAATATCGTTGTTTATTTTTACAGAAATTAAAGACTCATTTACAAGGATCGAATTTTTATTGAATTTTGGGACATTTTCTACACACTATATAGGTACCTATTAGCTTTTTTTAAACATGTATACTATAACTGTGCTTGCACCCCCAGTTTACTATGGGGGGATAAATAATGGCTATTTCTGACAAAATTTGTCCAAGACATTTTTCATTGAATAATCTTAGTTTATATTGGTGTCTGAATTAACAAAATAGAAACGAGCTTTTGGCTACATTATAAGGGATGCGCATCAATAACATAAATCCTTTGGTGTGATTTTCTCTTCTTTCGAAAAAATTTTGATTTGTTTGGTTCTTTGCTCATTCGTATTGAATCCTTCCTTGCTTGTAAAATAACGTTTCATTTGTAGAGATGAAATCCTTCTACTGCGTTTAGTTGATGAATTTTTGAATCCTTCCTGGTCTTTATCCTTGGTATAGTATTGATATTTTTTTAGCAGTTGTATTACTGTTAGTTGCTAAATATTTATACTATTTGTAATCTTCATGCTGATAAACGAATCAGAATTTTCCATTCATTTATCTTCCTAGTCACAAACCTATAAGCTATCACAATATTCGGGGCTACAAGTGGGATATCGAAAACCATTTGTGAATTTTCTTTGCAACTTTATAATGATTTTTAGAAATTCATTGAAAAAGCTCCACAGAATGACTAGTCAGTTCTAAGTTTAATGAAGACCCTCAAACAAACCTTCGAATACATTATAAGAATAAATTTTGAAATTAGGGTAACCTGAACTTATATTACCTTAATTTCTGTTTTCTTAAAGAAGCACCAATTATTAAAAATTGAAAGTATAAGAAGGTTGTGGTGACTGATTTTAAATTATGTATATATGTAGAGATTTGTCTGAAGACTTCTGCATACAACCCATTGTTGGGTGGTTATACTAAAAATTTTTTCATAAGTAATACGATTATAATAAAATTAGTTTTCAATTATCTTCACCTCTATTCTTATTGAAATTTTGTAAATGTGTGAACTAGGTAATTTCAAGGTTAGTTATCAGATTGCGACTATACCAAATTTTGATTGGTACCATAATTAAACGTCTGTTAATAAAACTGAGTAATTTAATTCATAATAGAAAGATACTTCGATGCTTGTGCCTATACCTATGTGAAGATTGTAAATCGGTTCGCCGACCGTCATGCTGTCTGCGGGAAAACGACGAACACTGTTCTCGCTATAACTACTGTGTAGTTATATAGACATTACTGTAATACATATAAAAGCACACTAGATGTTTAGATATATTCTTGGCCGTTATTTTAACAACCCGAACGGGCAGGTGTTTAATAACTATTCGTACTTTAGCATGACCGATGTACGGCACTTAACTACTGCATACCACTCCTGATTGGTGATTGTGCACAAATTATTATTTGAAGGTGTGGGAAGGATATGAGAGACAGGGCAAGGAGTCGATAGAAAATTTTACACTGAAGATATAATGAAACGTTCGATTAACGACGATTTTGCTAAATACGAATAATTTTCTCGATAAAAGTTTAATATGCAAGTAGATGTCCTAAGCACCAGAAAGACGTGCGGATAATTGCAGTAATGCCAGTTTCTAGGATATATTTAGAAAGGATTCTTGTAGTAGTGCTTACTAATCAGACATGTTGTTGCAGAAAATTAATCCCATTGTTTTCAGGAGTTGACTTCCTTCTCCAATTGGTTTAAAATAAATTCCTCTAAAGTGTTTCTAAATTAACTCCTTGTGCAAATGATCATACAAATTAATACTTTTCCTAACTTAACGTCATAGTCATCAAGAAGATTAATATTTTTTATATCTATGTAAATCAGTATACACGTAGAGCCTTATTTGGAAGAAACTTCATGAAGGAAAGATAAACGGAGGAAAACTAAGTATCTGATGCCAAACCCTTACTTGAAGATGTATCAAAAATAATAAAAGGAAATTAATTAAACCAAGTATTTTTCAATAAAAAACACACTAAGTGATTTAAACTCAAATGCCAAAACAGTAGTAGGTACCTTCTCAGAACCCCAAGGAAACAGTTTTCTCATTATCTGAAGAAGGTACCCTTATTACAAGAAAGTATTTCTAACGTTTTGTCTCCTGCTTTAGCGCTGAGACTTGAATTATTTAGTGTATTAAAACATCCAGAAACCTTCCAGTCTTCTTGAATAAGGAAAATGCAAATATACTAAGCTTTTACCACTTGAAAGGATTTGAGCGTTTGACTAAAGATCAAGAACCGCGAAGAGGAAGGATTCATGATTGTTTACCAAGTTTGGATAGACTACCCTCCCTTAAGTGGCCATTATTATTTTCTCTAATCTATTTGGGCTGTGTAGATAATTGCCCGGAATATAGTTCCTTTTTCTCACGGTTTTCTTGGCAAATAGCACAGGGCAACAAACCTGGAGTTCTAAGCGGTAGGAGAGACAAGGAGACGTCGAAGCGGTTTAGTTTTGGCAACCGAGGTCGACGAGAAGGTGCCTATTTTCGGGTCTTCAGCAGTTGTTGTATAGTTGTAGAAGAACGAAAGAAAGAAAGAAAGAGATCCAAAGTGAGTGCCAACTCTTCGGGTCTGTAGTTGAGCATCAGAAGCGCAGCGGTTAGAGGAGAGGCCTGATTGATTTGTAGGGAAGCCATTAGAACGGGCCGCCCACGGTGGCGGAGTGGCAAAGGCAGCCGCCGCGGCCACCCCGGAGGAGCCCGATAAGCAGCGAGGAATGCGCTCGCCCCTCACTTATCATCTCGAACAAAGAGCCGGCCCCAACACACACTCATCACGGCGTCATTAACAAACAGAGGAAAAACAAACTCCTTGAGTCATGGCACACCTGGGTGGCTCGTTCGAACCGCGGCCACGGCCAACCCTACACGCCCCCGCGGTCCCCTTCCGACCGTTTCCAACGACGGCTAATGCGGCAAATAAAAATCCACGATTTAAATATGATGCTCGGAAGGAAGGAATGCGACCTCTCAGACCCGGTGTCGTCTGCTGTGCTTCAGGCGGTCTCTGCTTCTGCGGGCATTCCTCGACGACGGAGACGACGTCCACATCATCTCATCACGGCCCAGAACGACCACTCCAAATCGACTGTAATCACGGAAATCACGTACATGTGCTTCTTCCATTCCCTAAACATAAATCGATCTGCAAGGACAACATGTTCCTTCTAGAAGATGGTAGTAACTAACTCCGTAATTCGAATTTCAGTGGAAGACCGGGTACCTGCTGTGACGCTATTTGATTTATCAAATTTCTTCTGTATTACTACTACCTTTCAGACTTAACATCCACTCCATTTCACCTAAACTTTTAGGTCATTGTAATATAAATCATTCTTCTCTGTGTGTCATAAGGAAGATCTAAATTGACGGATTGTACAACTTTAACAAAAGTAATGAGAATTTAAAATGGCATTTTTCATTGTGATCTTTGGATTCTGTCCATCTTTCATATTAAATTGGGCGCGTACCGTCCTTTTCAATTCATTATATGGCCATTAAGCACATACGTGTGTGTACACTATACATTTAAAACGAATGACAAACGGCTTATGACACCGTAGCAAGATAAATGATTGGCTGAGACGCGTGCATCTTTGTTCAGGTTTCAATAATAAAAAAGGTCTCTTATACCTGCTGAAAAGCATGTCGTAATGGTGATACGAATTGACTCGTGTGACAACCATGGCATTTCAAATTTTACACTCTCTTAAATGATAATATATGTGCTTGAAGGAATAGGACACCAGCGGCGTATACGAGTTGACGACTTTGTTGTATCACAATATGGCTTTAGGTAATCCCCGAATGTGGCGATTTGTAGACATATTATTTTTTATTGATCCAACCACTGCTTTGTTGAACTTAATGACATTCATTATTTTTGGGTGAATTTCTATGAACAGACTTACAGAGACCGCTCGTAGAAATAAAATTAATTATGGTAATAGTATTTTATGTATATATAAATATGTGTTTTCATGTATTATTGGGGTGGGATAATTTAATAAATAAAATTAGCTATTTGTATGCTTGCTGCATGTATGAAAAAGGATTCTGTTATTATAACATCTGGTTGAATTCGAAAAGGATAACTGATGCATTAGCTCGGGGGCAAATTCAAACAGCGGAGCTATAATTTGGCGGCTTTTATTGTCTTGTAAATAGTGACTTGTTGAGAAGGCATATAATTTTATAAACCTTTTTTGTCGTCGAAATGCAGTGATATTAAAAGTCCCGAGATAATCACCGGTTTTCAGGTTTGACGGATGATCTTTAATGGCACTCGAATCACTTTTTCAGCTCGGTCGGTGATAAAACCAAATTTTTTCTGGGAACTTATTCACATAACTTGATTTCAATCCAAAACTATCATAATAAAGTGTCTCCTTTTTTTGATGCAATTTTATTACTGTCCCCAGCTTAGGTAAATCGAGGAGATTGTATAAAGATAACAACTGAGAGTAATATGGGCATACAATAAATCGTTTTGAATGTTATCGACTTTTGATGACAAGTCTCCTACTAATAAATATATGCATATTTTCAATGGTTTTCAATTTTGTTTTATGGGAGGGTTATTATCTCATTGAAAAATATCGATTTAGGTAGTTAAAAGGAAGAGAAGACAACATTGTGTGCAAATGCAGAATGTGAAACTGCACCATCAATAATTCATCGTAGCTGTCTTATTAGGGGTTGGTTTTTGTTATGGAATTGAATTGAATTGATTAATTTTTTGACATCAAAAAGTTACTTTACAAAATAATGATTTCAATTAAGATTTAACTGAATCAGGGAGAGCATTAACATTGGAATTCATAAGTAATTTCAAAATACAGAATGGATTTTTTTACAGATCGGAGTCATCATACTGACCGATGACCAGTCAATATTTTGTGTGTGTAGTATTCGTGAGACCGCCGAGTTGTTGTAATAAGACGTGGGTTCGAGGGGAGATAGGGGGATGGGCGGTTCAAATTATTAAAGATGTGAAATCTGCGGGTGGTAAATAGCCGTGACAGCGGCGATTTCACTATGTATCCGGTGCGGCACCCGGCTATGTCATTACTCCAACTCGTTAAAAAGCTCGCCCTTCTCTCTAATTGGTCTAGTAAGGCCCCATACCTGACAGCACCGGATCAGCTTTCGTTTGTTTTAACCGCACTCGCCGACACACGGCATCGACAGGCCTCTCGGGAGCTGTCGAAAACTTCTAGGAGGTCGTGATTCATAACATCAAGAATCTACAACTTACTGCGTTTCAATTTGCGAACGGACAACTTACTAGGTGCCTTTGTCGTTGCCAACAAACTACCAGACATACCTTTTCTCCAACCTCTAAAACTATTATCAACGACGAATCTTAAGAGACATATTATCCCTGAAAACGATAAATACTTTTAGTTAAAAGAAAATCATTTTAGAGACACTGAAATAAGAAATAAGCATTTCATCCACCACGGCAAATTTTACCACACTGGTGGAAAAGCGGTATGATTTGCTGCGAATAATTTAGTTTAGGATTGCAGTTTCATTTTCCTTCCTTTTAATAGCTTAATTTAAAATTATTTCAGTAGGTATATTGTAATGTACCTATGTATTCATGTAATCGAATGCTATTCTTGTTATGCTCGAAAGCATAGTCATAAAGTAAAATCTTCTCATATATTTCTAAAAGGTATTCAAAGCATTTTCGCTCGTTCTGCTGACTAAGGTTTTTGTTTACCCTTCACGTAGATTCCATTCCGAGTGTTCTCGAAAGGGTTCCCTGCAGGGTGCTAATGCATTGTCCAGTTACCGACAACACTTATAAAATGTGAAACAATTTTTTATGCTTACCATCCCATTAATAATAATATTGTTAAAATATTTCGGTTTCCAAAAGGTTTTAAAAATAAAAAAGAAGTTACTTTTTCGTCTTTATCCTTTATCGTACATAAAACTGATTTATTCTCATTTAATCCTAACAGAACGTGAAATATGTACCTACATACTTCGGACATAGCCATTAAGTCGAAGATTTTGCACGTCATTTCTTGTTTCCATTTTAATTTGAACACCTGTCAGTAGTTAATTACCGTATTTTATTTATAATAATCGAGATGACTATTGTTTGTCGACAACATAACACAGTAATGTTGCCTTTAACCTAATTGCTTCAATTGAAACTGTCAATTTATGTTATTTATTGAATGGTGCAAGATAAAATCACGCCTTCGTCATTGCGTGACTGAAGTAACAAATGTTTGAACAAACATTATTGAATTAGGAACATATTCCCTCGGGCTCCATGTAAGGATATGTATCTATTGTATGAAGTTTAATTCCAAATCGAATAATTACCCATCGCTTCTTCTGATGATTGCAAATAGTTGTAATTTTCCCTTCAGCTCTTTAACTTCTTAAACTTAATAATCATTAGTAATAGTAGTAGTCATTAACATTTACAGAGTTTTTTTACTTTGATGGTCTGTATTTTAATGGTAAAACTTTCAGAGACAGTTGTCATTTTTAAAGCGTTGTAAGAACAAGGAGCACGGAGTTCAATTTCTTATTTGTAGTCGAAATTTTCATTAGTTTTATGAATGCAGTGGTGTACTGAATTAAACTACTAAAGGATTCTAGTGTCCGACCGAAACTGGTTTTTACGACCGAAACCGAAACCGAAACCGAATTTCGGCAACAGTCTCAGTTTCGGCCGAAACCGAAACCGAAACTTAATATAATAATAATTTCAAGTAGATATCTGTAATTGTTATTTATTATTAGTTATTAATATTCATATTTAAACAATCTTATATTATATGTAAGAAACAATAGTTTATCAACATTTTCGCCTCGCAGATTGCTTCTTCTGTCTGAATAAATTTGTCCAGCAGCACTAAATAATTGTTCACTGGAAACACTCGTCGGTGGAGCTGATAAAAATTTCAGTGCCACCTTTCTTAAAGAAAGAAATGGACTAGAATCCCAGTAAGAATAAATATCTGCACTTCTCCGTAACCTAGGCTCTGACAAGTACGCTTGAATAGTTAGCTTAATTTGAGATAAACAATCACTGTTCTCCACAGCAGAGGTTTCTATTAAGTTACAAGTAGATTTATCATGGGCGTCCCAAAGCCCTTCTGCTTTTTCGGAAGACGCTATTCTAGATGAACAAGATGGCTGTTGTTCTCCAGAATGACAGTTTTCACTTATTGTATCGCTAACATCGTCCGTGCAACTCCTCAAATGGTTTTCTATTTCCAAAGTGGCAATATCAACTTCATCAGAATTCAGATATGTACTTTTAAATCTTGGATCCAGTAATGTTGAAGTTATTAGAGCAGGATATCCTTTGACGTATGCAAATCGTCGATTCATTGATTCATGCAACCGCGTATTCAAGTTTCTCATTATGTCGCTTTCATTTTCGCCTCTAGTTTGCAGCTTCTTATTTGAATAGTGATATCAAAGGAATTGCAAGGGAAATGCATGCGTTATCATGTGACAGATCAAGTGTAGCTTCATAAAAAAACTTTAGTACCTCAGTAAGATTTTTTATAATTTCCCAGTCCGAAGGCGAAATAATGTCAATACGGCCATGTTCCAAGCTGTATAAATTTATGGCAGTTTTTTGTTCAAACAATCTTGCTAACATGTTGTATTAAGTACTGTTCCATCTAACTTCAATATCTTGAATTAATGAGTGTACCGGTAATCCGCATTGGTTTTGACATTCAGTCAATTTTCTAGAAGCCTGCTCGCTTCGTTTGAAGTGCCTACTATATGTCTGCAAGTTTTAATGACCTGTTCATGTTCTTCCTCCGAAAACAATGCATCTTTTACTACCAACTGTAATGTGTGTGACATGCAGCCTAAAGATTCAAATTGACCCCGCATAGCGCTGACCATATTTTTTGCATTGTCACGAAAAAGTAGAAATAGTTTATTACCGATATTCCATTTGTCTATCATTTCTCGTAATTTTTCTTCAATATATGATCCGGTATGGTCATTCTCGAGTACTTGAGCACCTAGTATAACTTTAAGGCGTTTTAGTCCAACAATAAAATGGCCAGTAAGACTTAAAAGTGAGCATGTTTTAGGAGGATTTGTCCATATATCACAAGTTCCACTGATCCACTCACGTTTAGTAATCAAATCCTGTACTTTTTTTTGTAACTTTTTCGTAAGTTTGTGGCATTAAAGTGGTTCTAAAATATTTTTCTGATTTTAAATTGTACTTTTGGGGACCATGAAGATCTGTAAAATTAAGTCTTTTGAATGCCTCACTTTCTACTAAAGAGTATGGAAGCATATCGGCAAGTATTAAATCCATGATACTTTTATCAATTCTGCGTGATATTTCATGATGATCTGGCCATTTTGATGATTTTGAAGCCTGCGTCTGCACAATGTCAGGTATTGTGGTCTGCACCAGTTTACTACCACTGCCAATGGTGCTTACTGAGTTTTCTCAAACATATCGCTTTAATTTAGCTTCAGATTTGTGCTCGTCGATTTCCAGCTGACGTTTAAAATATTGATTATGTTCTGTTTCATGGAATTTAGACAAGTGTAGCTTCAAACCGGAAGTAGTTTGCCATCTAGGCTCGGAACTTCCTAGTGAGTATAATTTATTGCACTGTTTGCACTTAGCTTTAGATGAATCAGATGAACTTTTCTCGAAAAATTGCCAAATGCTGTTTTTTAACGACATTGTTCTTTTATAATCGATGATTCAATACCTACTTAAACAAAAAAATAGTAAAGTAAATAAGTAACGGTATTGTAAAGCCGCCAGGAAGACAATGCCGTTTTGTTTCATATTAAAATAAGTTAAATATTAACTACAGATGGAATTAACCGCACCGAACATGACAGGGTACAACGTAGGAACTCCCGAATGCGGTTTCGGTTTCGGTCGTAGTTTCGGCAGGTTTGCCGCCGAAACCGAAACTAAACCGAAACTGTTTTTTTTGCCGAAACTCGACCGAAACCGAAACCGAAACCGAAACCGAACTTTCGGTCGGACACTATAAGGATTCTAAACAAAAATTGTCGTAAGTACCTAAATGGCTTTGAAATCAGCTAAGGACGCTTTCCAGGAAGTTTGCGAGAAGTAATACTTCTGTATTTTTCAAAAAGTCAAGGAAATCGTAAAATCCAATACAGCTACTTAAAGTCAAACCTGGCCTTGTCCAAAACTTCTAGTATATTATGAATCTAAAAGAGAGACGTGGCCACGCCATGTAGAACTTTTCAAATTTTTTTTGGAAACACCACACACCACACATGTAGTTACATAAAGAATTACGCTATTTTATTATATTAAGTAGGCAATTTTAGTGGCGTACAAAGGCAAAAAGTTCCCTTAATTTTGGTTGGAACGCCAAGGCTAGCGGTAATAATTATATTCCCGCATTAATTTAAGCCTTAATGTTAGAGCAAACAACAACATGCGTATGTAATTTCTCGTGATGTCTGACCAGTGCAGTACAACATGTAACCTCTAAACTTGTGCTTTTGACCATCTGGTCTGTCCAGAAAGCAATATACATAACTAATTAATTTTTTAATAACCGGCCGCTACAACTACTTAAAATGTCATACACCTCCTATGTCTCGCGCTACGTTCGAATTAATTTAACTGCTCTAAGTATTTAGAACTCTTTAACGACGTGTGAGGGGTCACAAAAATATGTATGTATATTTAGTATATGCTTGAAAGTACATGTAAATAGAAAGACCACGATGTGTGAAATAAAACTAACAGCCTTTTGTGATGCAGAAGAATTGTACCGTTAAAACTAATCTAAGGCACAAAGTCGACTTGAATTTTTATACTTACTTACACCTATTCCTTTCTTACGGACATTCACCATATCTTCTAGATTGGGTACTAGTTGATAACCCATTAGATAATGAAAATTGAAGATACCGTTATGTTAATGAACAGTGTGTGCATATTATTGATAAATCTGATGTACCTTTGACTGTACAAATAATATATAATTATAAATTCGTTCTTCATCTATTAAATCGAATAATCGGTTAATGAAGTTACACGGAAGATGTTAGTTTTCATTTTTCCCAATGATTATTAAACCATAAATAATGTTGAATTTACTACACTTGTTACAGTGTTCATTATTGTGCAAAGAATTAGGTAAGATAAAGTAAAAAGAAAATTTGTTAACTGTATGTAACACAAAATAAGGAGAAGCATATTTATTATAAAGTAGCTGTAAATATTTTACTTCGACTGAACATGGGGAGGAAGGGGTTCAGCAAAATTACATTTAAGGTGGAATAAGGTCATTGAAAATCTCACCTCAATAACTTTTTAATTGAAAATATTCTTATAACTTCTTTACTTCTTGTATTTAAAAATTCATTATAGTGACATCTTACATGATAAAAATGGACAGGGAGGTCTCTTATTAACTCTCTTTAAGAGGGAGGGAACGAACGGTCTAAATAAAAACAACTCAAAAAAAGACTTTAATATTATTAGAGGAAGGGGTTATTGGAGAAAAAAAAAATACTGAATATTGGGAGGAAAATAAATATGGAAAAGAAAGGGAACATACACTTACCTAGGGAGTTACAGATACATCAGGACAAATGAATAGGAAAGAATGGGGTGGACTAAAGGGGAAATGGTTAAATAGAGATATGGAGGGATGATTAGTGGGCAAATATTGGATGAAAGAGGAGGAAAGGAAATGTAGACTGGGTGGTATAATAAAGGATGAGCATCTGGAGTATGTGCTAGGTGGGTGTGAGGAAAGAATAGCAAGAGAAGAATGTTTTGAGTTTGGTAAAGGAAGGTGGTAATGGACTGACCATATTAAAAGAAATATTAAGAAATATAAATATAACAATATAAAAGAAAAGGAAGCACTGGGATATTTCAGTAGTAGTAGTAGTAGTAGTAGTAGTAGTAGTAGTAGTAGTAATAAGGGCTTTAATGAACAAAAAAGTCATATATACATCTCCACACATAAAGGAAGGAAAAAGAAACATAATTTATTTTCCAACCTATAAATTTTTATTATTATATATATAAACTAAGCACTTCCCTTCCTTTTCCCTTATAATCATTTTTTTTCTGTATTTCCCTTCCCCTTTCCACACCTCTCCTTTTTAAAAATTGCTTCAATAGGGCCAGACCACTACCATCCGCATTTATTATCCTTCCACGTTCCTCCCTCTCGTTCTTCCCCATTACTTCTTCTAATACTTGCTCAATTGATTCACTCTTTTCTCCACATATTCTACACAATCTCTTACTTTCTTCCATCTAAAACTTATTCTCATTACACTCATTCCTCATTCTGAATCTAGCAATTAGGGATATTTCAGGATCAGTTTTTTTTTTTCAAGATTTGTTAGGGAAGTTTTTAATAAAGCACATACTTTTTTATTAAAAAAGAAGAGTAAAAATAGTGGCGCAGTCAAACCTACCAATGTAAGCGTCGACTGTTTGGTTTGTTTTTATTTTTTTTGTACAAGCTTTTTTGCTCAAAAATTTTCCACTGGTGGTAACTCCTGCACACATTAATCCCATTATTTTAGAATTATTCTGTATTTGTAAAGCATTCTTCTATTAATGGCCTATGTAATTCTTTCTTTTCCTTAATTATGATGATGATGTCCAATGGAAACTTGTTTTGTTTTCAAATCAATATTATGTCTGACTGCTTTTATACATATACACAATACATGCATACGGACGTACAAGTTCGTAGGGCAAGTAAATACCTTACCTGCGTGTATATGTACCTACTAGCCACAGCACAGGTCCTGTCCTTAACAACTTGATATTCCTGAAACAGCTTTTGTCTCTTTCTCTTGTTCCGCTGAATAGTATGGGGCGGGAATCAAAAGCCAAGGGGCGTGCCTTGAACAAGCTTAAGTCAGTCGAAGAGCTTTCTTTTTATTTTTGTACCATTCGTTAAAAAGTTAAATTTGGTTCTGATTTATAAAGACAGCTTGTAACATTTACAAATTGAAGATGAATTAGAAATCGTTCCCAGATTTTCCTCTTCGTGACGAAAACTATTTGCCCTGTTAATAAATAATTCTCAAAAAAAGTTTCCTTTTAATAAAATTTCCAAGAATAACTAGAAAAGAAATGTATTTATTTCCTCTTATAAACAGATGCATCATCGGCTGGTTCTTACAATTTTTCTTATTAATTAACTGTCGCAATTAGCAATCTAATCTTTTCTTCGATAGTCCGTTTATACAACTTAATGCTTGATGTAATAATTTTACCCAAACTTTACGACATGCTGCTTAATATGTAAGTAAATATTAGCAATGTCAACAGAATAGTTTGTCCAATAAACGTATTTTCAAAGCAGTGAATTAATAAGGAATTAACTGGGACGATTAGCACACAGTAAAAGAAAATTGTTCCAATACCAGCATGTAATTGTCTGTTATAAGGGAAATGTTGAATGGAAATAATAACCGGAGGTATTTACAAAGTTTTAATTTAATTTTATTGGTTTTTTTGATATTTTAAGGTTATTTGATTTTATTGATGTAATGTGTAAATATGTATGTATTTTCATACAGTTATAAAATCCATAAATTTTTTATAAAACGTAAACGCTCTTAATGTAGTTAAAAAAATTCAACATTATTTCTTTAAGTTTAATTTTTAGTGGGTATTATTATTAATATATATAATTATTCTAATAAAGCTGGTAATGTAAGGCAGTTTCTATTGTGGTCACTTTTGCATAAATTAAACAAGATCTAATTCCACTTTTTAATAGTAGGTATATTTTCTTTACAATTGTTTCACTAAACATTAGCATCTTCAGAAGAAGTATTATTGTAACTAAGACTAGATTGTTTCTGTATTTATATCTACTTTTTTCGGTGAGGGTAGTGGTTGACAAATTGAGTTATCAGGGGGGAGTTATTTATATTTTCTATTTCATTTAGAACTAAGTTATTTCCATTTTTTACATGTCTTTATTTCTATGGTTTCTAATATATCTAGCCTTTTTCCCTTTTCCCTTATGTATAAGTCGTATTCTATGTTAAATTTGTGTCTTTTATCAATTACGTTTAATTATATTAACTTATTTTTTGAAATTGAATTTATTTAATGGAAGAGTAACCAATCTATTTATTAGGCTATGAAAAGCGGCTAATTTATGGTTCGTTGGATGATTTGATTTATTATGGATAATGTTGTCTGTGTATGACGGTTTTCTGTATATTGAAATATCTATTATATAGTTGATTTTCGTTAGTTTTTAAGTCTAGAATTAGATTATTCTAAATGAAATAGAAAATATAAATAACTACCCCCTGATAACTCAATTTTCAACAACTACCCCCACCGAAAAAAGTAGATATAGGGTAAGTCAGGGATAGATGGTCATAGTTTTATAAATAAATAAAAATACACTTTTTGTGAAATGTTTGTAAATGTATTTAATGCTTAAATAAAATGATAAGAACACTAGTATGCTATGGTACAGTCAGTTTCGAGAAACAAAAAAAACAAATTATGAACTTGACAAAACATTTAAAAAAATGGTGGGTATGGCCATCTCTCCCACACCTTCCGGGAGTGATGGCCATATAAAAATATTAATTTGCCAAGAGTCTTTTTGACTTTCGGTCAAGCTTACCACACTTCTGGCAAAAGTCGCCATAACTTGTACAATCTGCTTCGTCGATATTGAAAATGTTTGCAGGCTTGTCAAATAAACAGTTTTCTTCCATTGTTTTTTCAAGCAAATTAAAATAATCTAATTTTCTTCCGATTCATTGCAGTTTTTCTAGCTATGGAGACACCTTCCGACTTTCGAATAGTAATTTCTGGATTTCGGGTTAAAAACAAAGCAAGTTAATCGTAACCTGTTTTTTCATGTTCACTATTGAACTTGTGTTTAATTTTTAATTGTTGAGCAAAGTGATAAGCAATCGTTCTCAGATCATCTCTTGTTAATAGAAAACCTCTTTTTTTTCATGGTCAGGATATGTCGAGATAATCGATCTTCATTTTCCTTTCCAAAGACACAACTTGGCCCCATATTTCCCTTTTTAGAGTTTCCGGTTTTAATTCGCCGCTCCAAGGTTTTACGTGGTATATTAAATTCAATAGAAGCTCGACGAACGGACATATTACCACCTACAACATTTTTTATTGCATCTTGCAAATTTTCTTGTGACCAATTACCACGAGTTTATGTATTTGCTAGGCATCTCCAAAAAAACATATTTATGAGCTGACGGCATAAAAAGGCTACCACATGTCATATTATACATATTATGGCCATCTCCCCCGAGAAAAAGTGGGCCATCATATTTCGTTTCCATGTTTCGTTTGGGATTACGATACTAGGTTATGTTCAATGCCACAACATCCTACTAACAAGTTTGACTCAAAGAAACATCAAAAATACACCACAAACTACAAAATTAAAAACGAGATATACTTACCGTAAAATATTCGCTAACGCAAAATCAAATAAAATCAATTTAGTCACTTTGTTTAAGATTTTTAACCGACTCAACGCCATACGGAGTTACAGTCCGCACTAAGTCGATTAGCGTGCGAACGACGTCAGCCAACAACACAGATAGAAATTCTTCGCTATGGCCATCTCTACCGTATGGTCATCTATCCCGGACTTACCCTAAATACAGAAACAACCTAGTCTTAGTTACAATAATACTTCTTCTGAAGATGCTAATGTTTAGTGAAACAATTGTAAAGAAAATATACCTACTATTAAAAAGTGGAATTAGATCTTGTTTTATTTGTGCAAAAGTGACCATGATAATGAAGTTTCATAAAGTAGATGCCGACACAATTAAATTTTCTATTGTGTTATAATAATGTTATCAGTAACTTGTATAAATTTTTACAAAAACTATTATGCTTCTTTCTCCTAAGTAGGTACTACTACTGCAGGAGAAGTTTTTTTAAATTTTTTTCTGGGTACACTTATCTGTTTTCGCGCAGTAGATATACAACATAATATTGAAATTTTTGTATAAAAAGCTATACCGCTTATTTTTAAGAATCTAAACGAAAAAATATATAAGAATATGCCATAAAGTGATTCATTAATGGTCATAATATTAAAAAAGATGACTATGGATGCGGAGTCCAAATCATTTAAAAACGGCATTAGGTAAATAAAATATTTTACGCAAAATTTTTCCTTTTTAGGCATCTTCTTCCTTCTTTGTCACGTTGCATCACGTTTCCAACAACCCTTCGACAGTTATTACGTCGACGATTTGTTTCTATTAATAATAATCGTATATGAAATTAAAACTACCCAAAGTTCAGAAAATAAAATTTATTGAACATTTCTTTAGATCCCCACTTCCCTTCTCACATCTTGTCACACTAAATAATACTTCTTCCTTTTCCCTTTTTTACGACGACAGATTATGAAGATTTCCTGGACGCCATGATGGTACCTTTTACATAAATTGTGGCTTTTTGGACAATTCTAAGGTCCTTCATACACATTTTAATGGTTATTCATAATTTACAAAGTATAATCATTAGAAAAGTTGTTTAATAGAGTATTTGTGCAATTTCTGTTTTATTTAATGGGACACTGACTTGTACAACTTTTTACTAATTTTACTTACCTTTTTTCAGGATGTTGATCCTCCAGGAAGGATAAGGAATTTGAACAAACCACATACATATGATGAAATGCAAGGAGCAGGCATTGGTAAGTTTGTTGAAAATTGTTCTTTTAATACCCTCCTGACTTGTTTAATTGACGTAATGATAATAATGGAAAGAAAGAATAGTTAATGCTTGAATATAATATATATTTCTATAATAATATATACAGCCTGTACAAAATTATTCTAAACTAAAGCATTATACACAGGTGATCTCTGTACACTATAAACAATCTCACAAACTAGGTAATAAATATAACCTAACCAGGTACTAATATATTACAATGACTCATTTTGAATAATGACACTATTCAAGGTATTGCAATAATAAATATTTTGTAAACACCTTCTGTTTCAAGTATGAATTATTTCGATTTTGTTTATTTCATACCGCAGGTGTCACTGTACATTTACATATACACGTCGTACGCCTTGAAACACGCCGCTCAAGTTTATTTACAACATAAATAAAATATATAAAATTATCTTTAACATTAATTAATCACAGCTCCGAACACGATGATTTCCAGCAATGCATCGCAATTTAAGAAATGTTTTTCTCATTTTGTTATTTTTGTTTTCGTAATTCACTGGGACGAAAGAAAATTATGGGAGGTATTTGGAATGTCACACATACAAACTTAATACATATTTCTTTTTTGATGAGTAGAGGCTTCCGCTTTTCGAACAATTTACACTATTATAAATAGTAACGCACAGTTTTGTCGGTATGGTAGCCTAAAAAAATACGATCACAGTGAGCGTTGACAAGATGCCGTAGTAATTTGTGCACTACCGGCATCCACAACCTACCACAGTCATCTCCTTGTAATTTTTCAGTACAACTTTTTGATCTTCGTCTAAGTACAACATCGATATCGAATTAAGTTGCGTCGGTACGCAACAAGCTTTCGGCACTTTGCTAGGATTCGCGGAATTCACAAGGCTTTGCACGATCGCGTGATTTGTCGTGTTCAAATGATCGGCCATCGGGTAAGAACATTCCCCGTGGCAATAATACGCGTCGTAACCGGGTGGTGCCACGATCCAATCGTTCCAACCGACCTCGGCAAAGTCCACGTACATAGGGTGTCTTTTACACTTTTCACTTTTCCTTCTGTGTTTCTTGTTCATTGCTCTTCTAGACCTCTTTTGCGCCAGTTCTTCGCCAATTGCCTGTTTATTCCTACCATCGTCGGTGTAGGTAAATAACAACGGTTGTGAACGGTCCCAGTTGATATCGTTCTCGTTCAGATCCCTTCGTAACCGAAGGTGACGAACGGGGAGGGTCTTCTGGTCTTTAGGGCCGAGGACTTGGATTAGGAGTCCGTAATTTTGCTTGGGGAACTCTAACCATCTAGTTACAGCAGGAAGCACGTCAACGCTGACCATGCTGCTCTGCCTCGTATCGATTACTTTTGAATCTATCAACCTCGTAATAGGTCTTTGTTTTTTTCCGTTGCCGGGCTTCAGGATGTCCTTAATGAGGATGCGTTGGTAGTAATTGTGCGTTTTACTTGTTTGGGGTAATGTCCAGTTAAATGGATCGCGCGCAAGGGTCAGTTCCGCAGCTTTTAACTTTTCCGTTTTTGGGATCGATGAAATGTCGAAGCTAACCCGAAATTTGTGATGGTTAGGAAACTGATTGTCGATCGGACTTTCTGTAACAAAGAGAAACTAATTTAGTACAACATTCCTTCAATATAAAAGCTATTAAGGACTTTGTTTTATTGTTCTTCAATACAATGACGTGCTTTCATTTTTGATAGCTGATAACGAATGATATATTTTCAATAAATAAAAGGAAGTTAATTGAGCATGGATAGCATCCCATAAATTGCTGGTTAAATATTTCCTTACTCATCAGGTAAGACCGTAAATTACATTTATTGTGGGTATACAAAAGGATGGTTAATTTCAATTACCTGGAGGTTAATGTAAAATTTCGCAATTTTAAATCTTTTTGCTGAGCTTGATATAGGTACAGCAATTATAATTTGATTGGGTAATATTTTTACATTTACATCGATTGTTGTATTAATGAAATAATAACTTAAATACAATTACCTTTAGGTAGATACCTGGGTAATAACTTTCTAAAGGGTCTTACCCAAAATTATGAAATCATTGGTTTTATTACGTTTATACCTGCTCAAAATTATCTAATCCTTAATCTTAAAAATCTGCGGCCTCAGTGACGAATTCAGTTATAATAATTTGCAAGCGCAATTAATTACTTTTACATTACTCCACCTTTTCCAAGAATAAAGGGTCATAAAGATTTTGTGCAATAGGGAAATAATGATGGGGACATCTTAATAAAGTCCCATGGTTCGAGAAATGTACCTACCTACTTAAAGTACGGTTTGATAATCCTTTTAAACCGCAAATGAAAGTTAAATACCTATCTACTTACTACCTTTATAATAAATTCCAAAAATTAAGTTTCTAAAAGATAATTCACTAATAAAAATTAAATTAGCACTGCATATTATTTATTTACGAATAATTTTATGGCAAATGGCTTGCAAATTTAAAGTAAATGGAAAATTTTAATATCCTTGCGGTCATCCTTTTTCAATATTATTAATGTAAAACAGCAGGCATTCGTAAAAGCAAAACGAAAAATTGAAGCCTTTTAAAAAAAAGCGATGATAAATAGGTACCTATGTGTAAAATTTCTGTTGGACGAAAAACAATTCTTGAAAATTTCAAGGGTGTGGAACGATAAAACTATTTGAGGAATTAATCAATTTCCACATAATCACTTGCTAAGTTGATAAATTATTAACTGGAACTAATTTTACGTATACAATGAAACCATTTTCATATTTTTTATATTGCTTTCTAGAATGAAAATGCATCAGATAGTTCTTTGAAATAATGCGTTGGTTTTACTAGATAAATTTAGTAATAAATAAGCGGAAATTTCGCAAAGAGCATTGTTATAATCGTAGCCACTAAATTTTGAAAAGTGGTTAATAAAGAAACAGTTAAATTAAAAAAAGCAGAAAGCTTTATAAAATCGCCATATGGAAAAATGCAAAAATTTCGGGATTCATTTTTGGTTAGACATTGTTCTTTATTGTATATAATTAAGTTCTAATTTATTACATTAATGAAGAGAAGAAGTAATAAAAAATTCTATTTTCATTTTAATCCGTAATAAACTCAAACTCCAATTTTTTATTAAATGAACGCATCGTTCGTAGCCCACTTTTATGTTTCTAGGGTTGGCACACTTCTTTCTATCAGGTATTTTGAAAATGTTGAAATATTTGACTCAATTTTATATAGGGCAGCAAACATGCCTTTAGATCACGGCCCTTAAGCCCGGAAGATCATTCTTATAATACTAGAATTCTCTTAAAATGTACTTGGTGGTATAAAACAATTTTTCATTCTTTCTACTTTAACTTTTAGAAATAGAAAAAGGCTTAATATGTGTTAATGTACGTTACTTTTGTAGGTAATGAAAATAATTCACAGATTATGGTAAATCAGTGTTCGTGTGTACAACTGGAGTGATATCTATAAATAGCCCATAATAATAAGTTTGCATGCATAAAGCTTATGCATAGTAGGATGTGGTATGCACTTACGTATGTTCATATGTACGTAAATAAAGGCTAAAGAAAGATTAAAAAGAGATATTTAATTACATTGCATTACATTCACTAGTAGTAGGTTTCAAGTGTAAAACGACCTGTTCTTAATAACTTGTCACGTTTTCGATTCGTGTTCTCAACAGGCATTAGGAGTTGGAACACTTTTCTAGCTACGACAACCTGTACCGATGTCTATAATTAACTGCAAATTCTAATTCTTATCTTCTGCAAATTTAAGATTATAAATTGTATTAAATAAATTCATTCTGTTCATTAGCTTTAAAGGAACTATTTTGGATAAGATTTTAGAATCCATTTAAATACGATTTTAATATAATAAGTCCGTAGTAAAGAGATTACATTAAATAAACGTATAGTATGCGATCTTTACCTACCAACATGTGTGAAACTCCGTACGGTGTTGGCACTTTTGGTATACAGGCCAGGTTTTGGTATGGACGCTGTGTCAAGTCGTTGCCTGGTCTGTTTTTCGTACAACTGAATCATGGCTTGAGGAATAATGATTTTGGTTCTGTCTACCTTTGGTCGCTTCCTAAATCCAAACAGTGAAAGAAGGTTGGCTTCAACCTCAGCTTTGGCCTCTTCAGGAATCGATATAGACGCTAACGTACAGCAACAGTCCAATAGGATTATTAGCAGTAGCCAACACAGGTTTGCCAGTTGCATTGTCAAAACACAGCTGAAACGAAGAGAAAAGACATTTTATAATAAATCGTCAAAACAACTGTTAATGATTATAATTAATTAACAAAATAGGATACTTAAATGTAATAATAATTCGTTATTTGTCGTGGAGTTGTTTTAGAAAAAATTAAAAAAGTCAGAAACTTTCTGTTTGCACAACATTTCACGCGTTCGATAATATTTATTGGCGAATTATTCAGTAGGATTATTTACAGTTCTAGAATTTATTTTTTTTCAAAGCACATAAAATGTGGTAGCTTTTCCTACTACTTTTTATAGTTGAATTGTATAAATTATAGTGCTTTATATATTTAAGTGGGCAGACATGACCCGAATGGCTCTATACATAAAAATATTAGCATGCTGGTAAAAGTGGACATGGCAGTATTAAATAGCTAAGCGTGCACAACAATGTACCTAGTAGGTTCGGTTAAGAATGCAAATAGCAAAGTACTAGACTGTTTAATATTATATCTTGCAAGTTAAATGTAAACAGTATTCTTCAGTAATAATAATAAGAGATAATTGTTTATAAACGCATTCAAAGAAGCCGACAATAAATTGTAGATTTGACATTATTTGCATGATACGCAGATACACATGCATTAGCATCAACTCCTTCTATTAATAGAATATGGAAATTATTGTTTTTTAAAACGCGCTTCTAATACTACGAACGGAACGTTTCTAGGAATTTCTAGATTATTGATAATTTAATTATGTACTTCGTCAGATATAAATGTTTATCAAGTTTACACAGTTTAACTAGTTGATCAAAAATTTTATCTATTAGTTCTAATTAAGTAACTCTAACAAATGTCGCAGTTAGAGAATTAGAAGGAAGAGTGTTCGAGTTTTTTATTTTGCTTGGATTGCTCTAGGATTTATCCTACTCACAGAGGTATATGTATATGACGAGAATTTGAAATGAACCTATTTGTACCTAATCCAAATAGTAAAAAGGTTAGAGAATCAAATATGAAAATATCATACCTACTATTTGTATGTAGGTACGATTTTTGCTACACATTATCTAAAAATATATAGTTATCCTTCCATCCCTTAAAAGCAATTTGATGTTCCACATCTGCTAGACGTTTTGTGACTGCTAATTATTTCTTTTAACATCGAATGTCGAAAACTGTACGTAATAATATTGTCAATAATAATCGAAAGCAAACAGCATTCTATTCAATATTTATCTTGGTTCATATGTTAACTTTCTTTAAATATGTACTTCTGTAAGAAAGGTGAGCAAGTCTTTCTTGATTTACATGACCCTCCCACTAATATGGTTCACTACGGCCACGACGGATGACTCGTCGTTGTTGGATGCGCGCTGATCTCGCAATTAAAGTTGATTTACGGGAATGGTAATTGTCGTTGGGACATTAGTGTTTCGTTTTACGGGAACACACACCGAACAAAAGAATAACCAGATTCAGCTCGCGGAAAACACCGTGAAATTAAATGTTCACCCAATAGTCACCTTTATGGTGGTAGGATTTATACACCTTGAAATTGCTAGCTATATGGAAAGCCTTCTTTTCACAGTCATAAAGCATTAATCTTGTATTTCACTTATTAAAGGTATTAATTATTTACATAATGGGCATCTTTGTAGAAAACTATTTTATCTATAACAATTTAATGCTACGTTGTGGAAAAGCTTCTATGGAAAATTCTGAATTTGCAACTGTAAAATCTTGAATAATGTTAGGCAAGGAACATGCCACGTTTATGGGAAAAATGGTCATACATAGCAAAACTGATCTTAACTTCCTTGACTGAATCTTATAAAAATTACAAATTGACTACCAAATTATTTCAGTTAGGAATTTTCAAAAATATTAATTTTTATAAAAATATTTCATAAAAAACTATTTCGGCAACTTCTCAATCAAAATATTGGAAAATGTAACAGTTTTCTTGATTCACTCCACAAAAACTAAAACCAACTCCTATGAGTTACTAGTGTAAATTCAATTAGAAACGTCTCATGTTTTATTAAAAAAATTTTTCGGTAGCATCTAATTAAAATCAATGAAAATATTTTTTCTTTTAATAGGTCTTAATTTATGCTGACTCCACATGTAAAAGAAGATCCCGTTTATTGGAATATTTCTGCGAAGTCGCAATATGCAGATGGAACTTTAATAACTGTTTACTTCTTTGGACCGGTAATAACTGATAATTATTTTCCAGAAGCAATTTGCACATTTGCTAATTTGGTTTAATCCAGTAGTACCAACAGATGAAATTGAGCCTTCGTTTCTAAAACGTATTCAATTAAAATTCTAGTTTCATGAAATCAAACACAAAACATCCCTTGTCTAAATAAATGAAAATATTTTCCTTCTTTTCTTGATGTAAATATACCATGCGTCACTTTACATTTCCATTTGCTCGATTGGTTGACCCCCTGGCAATGAATTTACGTCGTTGTAAAGGTTAATAACAAATTAGTTTAGATATTGTAAAAAGGAATATTGGTAGGTACTTCGAGATCTTATAGTAGAAAGCCGGTAGTTTTACCAAACGTAACAGGTTAAAAGTATAAATTAAAATAATGAACTGCGCTGTGTAAATGCAGGCGTGTGTGATAATTTAAACGAGAAACCAGTTCAATCTGGAAATGCTTCAAAGTTCAAGGAAGGCACTCGCCGTAAAACTATCAAACGAGTGTCTTGTGATATTCGAATGAAACAGTTATATGCTTTTTCTTCCATTCGATTTCTTTTTATTGTTAATAAAAAAACGTTTCAGTAATAATCATATAGTCCCCATAACCCATTATTGCCCATAAATTATGCTCATGTGATGTAGAATTAACAAAATTGGCTAGTGCGTGAAACTTAACTAGTTTCTGTTACGATCCATTGAAGCATTTTGAATAAAATCATATAAGAGCAATGAAAATCAGATATAGATAAGATACTCGGCTTTTAAATCCAAAATGGCGTCACAATTTAGGTTATGTTACGACCGCCATTTTGAAATTTGGGTACCTTAACATATTTACATACATTTATTTTCATTCACAATTGCTGGAGTTTCTACCAAGAAGTTAGTACTTCAGCAAATTGATTATTATTAATTAACAATTCAAAACTGGAACAGCAGAATAACAAGAACTTTTCGAACGGCACTTCAAAATTCCATTAAAGTTGTGTATTGATTATAACACATTAAAATTCCCCTGCAAGTGATTTGCAAACAGGCGGAACACTTTCATCGGTATTATAGTATTATTGGTAATTATATGTAAAACAGATCGCGAAAGAGATTATTGACAAATTAAAATTTAAAAATAATTACTGGTAATTGAGGAGACGACTTAGGTGTGTAGTTCTAGTATACGCTCTACACATTTGTAATTAAAATAATTAAAAGCAATTATATAACTACCTACTATTGAAAGACACCTTAAAGCGATAAATTGTTTACTGGCCATTGCATACATTTTAAACAGCAATACTTGGCAAAAAATATCACAAACGGAATTCTAATTGAATGTTTACTTAATTAGACGAACATGGAAATTAAAAACATGTACAAGCTATTTTTAGAATAGCATTTAAACAACGTAGTTATAATCATTTGAAATGGAACTTGTTGATAGTATCAAGAAGAATAAAATAATTTTAAAGAATAGAAACATTTCACAATAAAATTTGCGATAAGTTTTAGTCGATGATGTCATGTTCTGTCACCTAATTATATCTATCTCAAGTGATAATTATTGCTAAAGTATCTATACTTATGACAAATTGTAGTCAAACTATAATGTTTACTTTTTACAATTTCTAGTAGTTTCTAAATCGTTGCATTTATAATATATATATTTTAGAAATTTTGGACGTGGAAATAAAACAATTTTTAGTTTCTTTCACCTGTGTACTTATTGTATGAATGCTATCGTAAAAACTCTTACAAAAAAGTTGTTATGCATATTATTTCCTTATAAAAATTCAACTAAACCTGCTGTCAGTCACGTATTGTGGGTTAAAATTTCACTAGTCCGCTTCTGATAATAACGACTAATAAACAAGGATTTAAATTCTACAGTTCGGTTTGTTTCGATACCTTCGTTATCTAAAATTTGAGGGCTTTAAGTAAAAAGCTTTGTATTTAAAATTTTAGTTGTTTGTTAAAGTGCCTGAACATACTAAAAGCATTCGTTGATTATGCATTTTTGTCTTTAACATTCTTTGTAGTAGACATCCTGATAAATTAGGATGACGACTGTATTGTGTTACATACACAGAAATCAGAATCGAATTTTTAACGTAGGTAACGAAAGTGTTCTAAATAAATCTTTTAAACTCTCAGAAATACACTTTTCCTTTCTTTTCTCTAAGTCGTATTCTTTATAAAAATGCATTTATTATCACGTTATATCGTTATAAAAAGCTTTGCAAGTTTTCGACTAATACTAATTCAAAAGCGGCTTTATATAAATTCAGAAATTTCTGGAAACTCCGCATTAATGAAGATGGGTAACTATGTTCCAAATGAGGATGCAGTTTGTTACAAAAATAGGAGAATACAAGGTGCCAAGGAATTCAAGAAGAAATAAGTGAAACAGGACGATAGGACACTCTGAGACGGAACAATAGTAAAAAGGGGTGATGTAAGACCTTTATATTCCTTTACCGTGTAGGTACTAAAGATGATGCCGCCCTTTACGATTGCACGTAACAGAATATCCCCATGTTCGGTTCGTAAGTTACCAGTAATGTATATAAATACACTAATTTTAAATTGTAGGAAAAGTGAAATTGGCTCAGAAATAGATGGCAGATAATATGAAAACCAAAAATTATTTTCACTTTCTCTTATAAAAACCAAGCGGATTAAATAAATACCGAAATTATTAACAAATCATAAATAGTGATGATATATCTTCATTTCAGAATTTTTTAAACTTTTCGAGAACTACATAATTCCAATTAGAATTTAGAACTGAATTCCAATTTATCTTAATTTTATATGATGATTTATTATGCCTATTTTGCTTGCATCACGTTGTACAAATCGGTCCAATCGTAAAAATTAAGGCCAATTAAAGTCTTTCAATCGTCTAAGTAGAGTGACATATGTAAATTGTTTTACATTAAACTGTGTCACATTTATTAGCTATTCGTTCTTATTAATTCACTTTGTTTAGAGAATCAACAATTAATATTTTATTAAGGAAAATATCAATGGGAATTTCCTTTCACATTCACTGCTCGAAGTGCAATACCAAATAATTTTTTAGACTACCTAAATAGATTTCGTCCATAACTTTGTCTCTTTTTCAATTATTTTAAAATTAGCTATTTCTATGTTTTCTGGGAAGGGTTGCATAAGATAAAAGTTTTTCATTTCATTTTCGCGTTATTTTGCGGTATGGGTAGGTACTTACTGGTTTGTTTGTTTGTTTACTTCATGTAATTGTTATACGATTCTCAAACTTCCAATAAGGTGCGA
Source organism: Agrilus mali (assembly GCA_029378335.1). Lineage (NCBI taxonomy): Eukaryota > Metazoa > Arthropoda > Insecta > Coleoptera > Buprestidae > Agrilus > Agrilus mali. Next base: position 17,639,308 of record CM055657.1, read on the forward strand.
TTAAAAAAGAAGTAATACATGTAGGTATATCAAGCGTCCGCATAGGTAAGCATTGGTAAGTAAACAGTACGAAGTCTGTTTATGGTAACTTGATCTCCAATTAAAAACCGCGCCGCGCAGTCTGAGATGGGCACGGCATTTAACCATATAAACGACCACATTGTTATTATTGACATTGTCCGCCAATAAGGCATAAAAGCCTACCGTGTGTGTAGGAAAAAAAAAAAGAAAAGAAAAAGGACATTCCCATTATCAGACCGAGTGACTTTTCTGTTTGATCGGCATCATTTTTCAGGCTAAGTGCCGTTTTGTGTAACCTGTCAAACTTCTTAGCGCAAATATTTTAGCTTATCGCATATAATAAGGCATATCCTTATTATAGATGCTAACAGTAAAGGTATCCGTTTCAGGATTAGGTATCTCAAAAGAAGGATAACGCACGGATTACTTACTCTAAGTCATCATTCTTCTGTTCTGTTAGATAATAATCTTAAAACAATAGGTTTTTGTAGCCTTTTGTTTGAAAAAGTTCTTTTTACTGCTGGATTTTTAAAATTTCCTTAAAAACCCGAAAAAGTAAATCAATTTAAAAATCGCAGACTAACAGTTTTGCAAAAAAACGCCCTTGACATGTTGAAACTTGCATAAAAACTGAACTAGTTGAAACTTGTCGATATACGATAGGTACCTAATACAAATATCTAGTGGTAAAAAGTTGGCAAAAAAAAAATTGAACTCACTCGTCTCAATAAATCTTGTGGAATATCAAACAGTGATAAAAAAGAACGAATTGAATAAGATGAAGCTGTCAAGTTATCCACCGATGGTCAGGAAACAATAAACACCTGCACATGTCTCACGAGCACAAACACAAGCACATTAACAGGTAACTTGGTATACCATCGAATCGTCCATGAGACTGAAGAAGACGATCACCCTCTACCTGTAATATCTTCGCGTGTGGGGCGGCCAATGGGGCCCCCGTACGGGAGGAGGGTCAAAATGCACCCGCGATTGCTGATTCATATTTACGTCAAATGTTTTTCCGAAAATACCAACAACGGATAGTCAACTTTCGGCACTGTCTATTGATAATGGGTGGCCACTTACTTACCCAGAAGGAAAAGATTCCTCGATCTACCAAGATTTAAAGCGGCAAATAGTTAAATGGTTGGTGATGAAATTTCCGCAACTAGTGGTTTTTGCATAATTCTCTGTTTGCTTCCAAATTTCCAGATATAATTATGTAAAATATATACAGTCTTCATTTATATTGAATAAACCATGAGTATAGCCATGGTAATTAACATTCACAATCTTGTATATTATGCATATTTTAAATTAATTTTATTTGATAAATTAAAAGTTTTCAGTTTCCTTATTTTATCAAAATAAAAGGATATTGTAAAAAAATATTTCAATTTTTAGAAATTAATTTGATTTTAAATGCTAATCATTAAATGCCGTTTGATGTAGTCATCAACTTTAAATAAATTTTTAATTAAATTGTATATGGCAACTTTTGCTCAAAACTGTCATCTGATTTCAAAATTCTGTAAGGATTGAATTTGGCACTTAAAAAGTACCTAACATTTATTCTGAAGAAAGTCAAAAAGTAAAGAGAAACTGTGAAATATTAAGAAAAATCATGATCTTCAGAAAAAATTCATGATTCGTTTCAATATATTTATAATTCTTATATTTTACGTAGATTCAGTTTTTAAAGAAATGCTCTACTAAAAAATTATCACTTATCCAGAAATGTAAACAGCAAGGATAATACGTAATATAAATTGCAGTATAGCATGTGCATTTCCACTTTTCCCATGTGTAGAATGGTCCACGTGCTGTATTCATTGGATAACAATGCAACTTGTGAGAATTGTCAGTTGGTTCTACTGCCAAGTGGCTCTCTTGAGGTTTTACCACAATGGGCTGTTCAGGATCTTTCAGACTACACCATAAAGCCACACAAAAGAGAGTGTTTTTTGATGAACTTCCAGATACATTCGTCAACATGACTTAAGGAGTCAATTAGAGGATGTTTAACAACATATTTCCTTAAAGCTAAACACGCTGACCAACGAAATCAATTTAGGCGTGGATGGGAAACCAGACGTTGGTGCTGACAGTTAGATTCTCATGTCATTAATTAATTAATTAATTAACGATACTCGATGACTTTGTATAAATTAATAAGAATTTCATAGTAAAGTCAATCCTAGAATTTGGAAAACTAAGGGGTATGATGTGATGAAGAAAAGTTTAGTTATGTACAAATTTAGCAAAATCTACATTCCTTTAAATTGGTTAATTTTTCTTTGGTCACCTACAAACATTACTTAAAAGGCTCAAGGAACGATAGGTATCTGAAGAAATGATAAATGTATCAAGTATTTTTTCCATTTCTGTTTATATGTAAATAGTTGTAAATACCTACAGCTATGAAGTAGAAAGTTTTAGAAAAATTTACAACCTCAGGAAATATTAGTCGAATCCCTAAAATGGCACTGATATCCATAAAGAGACCGATCTGTTTGTAACACTGGTTTGTTCATTTCTAATTTATGAGTCATTAAATCTTGCAGTCAGTCCCAACATTTAAAAGAATATTTAATTAATAGATGCGAACGAAAAATTCCGAGTTGGTAAACATGGCGGAACGGAAAAATCGGTCCTGATGTCTAGTTAATATTTGAATAAAAAATGCAAAGCACGCAGATGTTTTTACGAACTCCTTTTATGGCATTTGTAGTTATTTGTTTTCACGGTAAAAACACGCGGATGGAAGACGGCTGATACTAAAAATTTACAGTGGTAGTTTGAAACTCGTGTGTATGCTCAAGAGGAGGCTCAATAAATAACGAGATGTGGCAGCTTAAAAAAATGAAGGCCTTTAGCATAAAGAGCGCTGATATTTACTACCACATCTCACAAAAAGACCAAAGATCGTTTTCATGTGAACGTAGCAGCACACCTGTTTCTGCTTTAGACTAGTGGGCACCACAATATGTCCTTCTTTCTCTCTCACAGTCTCTTTTTCTTTCTAACACACGCGGTCAAAAATAAGTTGATCACGTCCAGACTTTTCTTCTTTGTCTTTCTAAACACGGTGAACAAGTACGAACGAACGATGATGGGATGCTGTGCCCGCCGACCGCTATACTTCCAGAAGAGACTGGAAGGCATATCTACAATCGCGGCCTGCAACTCAAGAGAATAAATCAAGGCCTGTTATTTTAAAATTAATTGAAATATCAGGTTACTTTGGCTTATCGAACCATTGGTCCATTGTTTGAATAAGATGTAATCTAACCCCCGATCTTTCGTAACAACATCTATATAAACCCGATTACCACCGTTTTGTGTGTGTGCACACGTAAAAGAAGATGGATACCAAACCACTGCCTACCTACCTGTTCATTAACTACTGTACACGAATTAACTTGACAAACTCACTTCAAACACCTCTATTTCTTTCACTTATTTAAACAATTCTTAAATGTTACAGCCCAAAATACTGATTAAACCATCATGGTTAGTTTATTTAGATCTAGGGATGAGGGGTCCATAAAATAAGAAAATTTGTGAAAAATTAAAAAGCAAATAAATTCTAGCCATCCTTTTAATATAAGACATATCTTCGTCCTTTCAATATTCATGCCTCTTTCAGATTCCCAAACACTTGTAGTTCGCGTTTAATAAATTTTGCGAAAAATTTCGTGACCGTAAATTGCGCTACAATGGCGAGAGGTGAAGCTAATACTAGGATATTTAGCTCGGGGTTCATCAGTTCCTAAATATCTGTCTCTAACAGAACAAAATGGTGTAGAGGTTTGGGATTCTAGAAGATGAGACATAAATAAATTGATGACAATATCAAAAAAGTTTAAAAAGGGTACCTAGAACCTTCAGAGCAATTTTGGACTCTTATCTTATGAATTATTATTAATTACAGAAAAGTACCAGTATATTTTGCATAACTCTTTTCTACAAAAAAGGTATTCTCCTTTTTTATTTGCCTTATTCATGATTCCAATTTACCAATAGATACAATAAACAAAAACAGCTTTAGAAAAAGAAAAAACAATCGTCCGCGTCTTGTTTATGCAATATATTAAAAAAGAATGCCGATTTTTATACAGAAAAGTTGTCTAGAACAACGTAGTTCCAGAAAATTAGTCTTTTATTTTCTCAATAATATTAATAAGTTGAACTTTTAAAAAAAGAATAATTAAATGAATATTAGCTCTCTCTGTCTATAATTACTAATCGGCGATCAATATTCACAACAAGGTTATAAGCACCTGACTACAGTTTTTAAAAACTTATTGTTTTTTAATTTAAATAGGACTCGTTTTTTCTTTCGTAAATGTATTTTTATTCCAAAATATTACGTCTGCCTTATATCATCTATATTTATAAGCAAACTTGTTACTATAATAAATATTTGAAAACGATGTTATAGCGATGAATGAATAAAATTGGCTTTGTATTTTTACCGCTAATTTTCCTACATCTATCTGTTATCCATCCATATACATATATAGTAGAAGTTTTTAAATTGTTAATGCCAAAAATTTCTTAAGAAAGGGTTACATCACCCATTCACATGGATATATCGTCTGAATATTTTACATCATTAAGCGCAAGTATGTTTGTAAAATTTAATTACGAAAGCAATTATTCGCACATGATTACTTGTTACAAAATATTGACCTTTTATTCTGAATACAAAAGAAAGACATTGGTACAAAATTAGATGTTAAAGAGGTTCAATTTCTTTTAACAAACTAAGCTTGGACGTGTAATTATAGTCACGTAGCACCATGGATGGACCTCACTTATGACATACGTAATCAGCACCCTGCTGTTATTACATATAGGTAGCAGGTACCCATACAATCTTTTCAAAGTTTTCTTAGTAAATATCTATGATACGTTGTCTGTTTTACAATGAACTTTAAAATACCGTTTCATTTATTAGTGTTGGGTGTTTTAAGAGTGCTAGACGTTCTTATGGACTCTTTGTAAATTAATAAAAAGTGCGTAATAATTTATACTATTAATACATAAGTCGCTACTCTAATAGTAAATTACGAAACAAGATTGAAAATATATTAGGTTAGAATAGGATAGGAAATGACACAGGATTTATAATCGGTTTAATTTGGAATAGAGGCAATTCAAGTAGGTAAGTAGGAAGAATAAAATAAAACTTAATCAAAATTAGAATAGAGTGGGAATTATTGGAAACAATCAATTATTTTTTACACAATAGTTTCTTCGAGTTTCGTTCAGTATTACACTTTACAGTAAATTTTTTTTAACAATTCAAATAGTCACCAGATCTAGTTTTCCCTTCGCCTCCGCCAAAATCACCTCCAATCAAACTTATCAACAACAAAAAAAAAGTATTTTTATCTGTACCTTCACAAAGGTAGACAGTATATACGTAGTACATTTCCATTCGAATGAGAGATAACATTTCATGGGTTCGTGTATTTTGCCATTCACGTATACGTTCGTGTATGTAATAAGCGTGTACTGTGTACGGGGATAGACGTGTAATCGTGTTCTCCTATCTTCGGTTCTGTTGTAGAGTAGGCCCAAGCCATCAACTCTCACGGTTAATCCTTAGACCACACGTGACTCAGCACAACTATTCTAAATACGTATGTGAGTACATTATATTAAGTATGTTGGTATCTGTTGGCAAATTGATAGTGATCAGGAAGAGTGGTGCTAACATGTATTAAGCTGATGGAGTACCTACTACATATACTAAGTTAGATTTAGACAAATGTTCTTCGAAGAGGTCGTGCCTTTCTGATAAGTTAGAAAATTAAACACAAATATCATCTAGAGTTATTAGGTGGTAAAAAAATCTGTTTGGAATCATATACATCTCTTAGAATGTTAAGTAATTACAAATCAAAGTACTTATTCTTCAACAAAATATTGAAGAAGAAAAAGTTTTATTAACAAAATCACCATTTAAATTTTTATTTTAAGCCTTAACAGTCCACTGAGCCTTCCCTTAAAACTCCCCATCTCTGTCGCTTAATTTTCACTACTTTCTTCTTCCCAATATTTCCCTTAATACATTCAGTCCACGTCCTTCCTAATTCAACAATTCTACACATTCTTCCATCGATCTTCTTCCCTCACATCCCCCTAATACATGCCTTTTCTACCTCTCTATCACACAACCTACATATTCTGTTCTCCTCCTTACACCCTCTGCATTCGTTATACTCCTCCCTCCTTCTCAATATCTAAGTACCAGCTCCCTTGCCAATCTTTACACAAAATTCCTTCAGCCTCGCTGTAAATCTGGATTCCTCTATTTTTCTTAAGTAACCCCTTCCCTTTTTATTTCCTTACATCTTCTTCTCACTATTTCCCAAGTGTAATCAGTTTGTTTTCTCCCTTCTTCCATCTGCACCTGATTATTTTTAACATTTTAATCGTTGTACTCTCTCTCTCTGTCATATCTATTTTCCCCACCTGTATAAAGAACCTTTTTGTCCAATTTTCTTTTCTTACATCCTCTTCCTCCTTATACTTAACTACCCTTTTCAGCGCTCCTCCCACATTTTCCCGCATTTTATTTCTCTTCTCATCAGATAATTCGGTGTGCTTTTTTCTAATTGCGACTGTTGTACAGCACTTCGATCTGCTTTAAAAAAATGGATAGGTAATGACTGGTCTAAATAAAAGTATCTACCAGGGTTCCGGTCTCTTAACCATCCTTTTCAAGGAGTATTATTTACTATTACAAGTGCCAAGCACAAATTACTCGTGTTTTCACAATAGAATGCCCAGAATTTGCATAATAACATTAGAGAGAAAATAATAATAAATAATAGTCATTGAGACACTATAATTATCAAGTCCAAAAAATAGGAATTTCAAATTGAATGTAATAATACTCCAGAATTAAGTTTCAGTTTCAACTCATTAAAGGCAGAAAATGTTTTGAACATCTTCTGTAATACTTTAAGATAATGGAAAAAAAGTGTAGAAATAAAATGAATATTTCATACTCTGTACGATAATTATATTTACAATTTATGTACATTAATTGTAACCCAGTTTGATAATGAGTAATTCTTTTGGGGAATATCCCACATTAAAAAGTTGTAATAGATAAATAATTCAGTATCGGACGTTAATGGCTTTTAGTCGTTAATGTGTAAATGACGCACTGTGAATGTGATCTACATAGGTGTATATATATGGTAAATAACGAGTGATTAAGTGAATGTTCTTTTCCAAATGTTATATAATTTGATGTACACATATAATTTTAACGACTTGTTTCATTAAGTAAAGTAAAACGTTTCAGTTACAATTTTAAGTATCAAAACAATTAATTTAAAAAAATGCAATCAGTCTGACATTATTTTTAAAGAAATACGATACCTACATTTTTCTCAGATCCCGGTGCCTCGAGATTTTGCACCACTTTGTCTACGCTAATTTTAATTTCTTGTTTATTCCAAAATTTGAAATGCTACGTTATTGCATTTATTTGACCAAAAGAAATTGAAGATGAGCAGACTATATTCGTGTTTACTAATTCCAACCTAATTTTAATATTACTTTAAAAATATTTGTTATAGAAAATTTACTCGGAATGTTTTGAGTATCAGCAGACGTATATAAATCATTATGTATTCATGCCACGAACGAGTTTAAAAAACAGCCGAGATTGTGTGGCAAACATGTCTAAAACTGTCGCTAAACATATCATTCTTTGTAAAGAATAACCGACTCGGTCGCATAAACGGGCGTATCTTTTTTTTGACGTAGTACTAGGGATAATCCATCATCTCGTACTATTAAACACAGTTTGTACGATGGTACCGGGCGTCATGCTGTCTAGCAAAAGATTTCCACAGGTGTATGCGGTCGTTCACATCGGCGACTCTCAGTGTAAACCAAATGCACTTCGTGTGATCGTATTTGAGGTCAAGACTTGAACAAGTAATAAAATCCTTTGATTTGTGCCGTTGGCTAACAGAGTATACTTCGAATATACTCTTTATTAGCACAGAATTGAAATAAACAGTGGATTACATAATAAATAACTCATGTCGTTAAAATAGACATAACCGACGATAACATGTGTAAATCAATGTGCCATTAAACAATGGGTGGAAAATAGGATGGATTTTGTGTGGTTTAATAATAGAACGTACAAGGGTTTATTCTTAAGAAAGCGCTTCTGGAAGTACTTTTACACAGAGGAATCGGTTCTGCCAGAAGAATTCGCCATTAATGTATGTCGTCCTGTTGGAAGGATGAGGATGTCCTTCCAGTAGTACCGATTATAGTTCCAGGTTTTTAGTCTCTACATTTTAAAACAGGATTTTCGGTTTCATCAGAAGGGTCAGAATGCGTACAAAAATATAGTTTTTGAAGTATTCAATCGAGTCGTTTACATCCTATTGCCAGGTGTTTGTTCTTTAATAACAGTTTAATCCACTGCAATCATGAAAAGATAAACTATTGAAAATTTCGATTAAGAAAGTGAGGTTGAATTCCATTTTGCTTGCTACATTGTCCTTTCAGCCGGAGTAATTTCTCTGGGCACAAGAATTACTTTCAGTCATATAGCTTCCTGTACGTGCAAATCTCTCTGAGTAAAGGAGTTCCTCTGGACAATAGATCTTCTAGGAGTTCTTTAAGTAATATAGCTGCCTGTACGTGTAATTCTTTCTGACTAAAGTAATTCCTCTGGGCAGAAAAACTTCAAGAAGCTCTTCTATAATTAAGTATAGTTGCTTTACGTACCATATATGATTTATTATTATTAAAGTGTCCTGATATGTGCTGCAGCAAGTGTAATTATGAGTGAGATCTTTTGACGAAAACATTCGAACGTATTCAAGTGTTTAATTTGATGTTCACCTATATATCAATCTATTTGTAAATGTTATATGAAGTAATGTAACTGGTTGAACAGGTGGTACCCCAAATAAAGACGCGAACCGCGTGTGTTGTATCGTTGAAGTCTCCTTGCATGGGCTTCTCGCAAAGATTGTCTCATTTAGCTATATAGATACTTTCTTTTACAAACATTTAATCCTATACTCGATCATCCATTCGTCCATTCAATCTGTCAAATGTTTACATATCTTTTCGACAGACACACACAGCAACCTCGTTACAGCGATCTTATATACGTGAGTATATAAAACAACATTTACATTCATGTACCCATAGGTTATATGTAGGTACATGTTCGGACATGATTACACAGCCTTAGTAAACAGCTTACTGCAGGTGTATTTAATTTTAATAAGGAGCAGGCAACTAAGTCATGCCTGATAGGCCTCCTGGGCGTTGCTGATTGCCTTTCCTGTTGCCGTTGCCTTTCTTCTACACGCACACTTACTTATTACACACAAACACACACATATGCGAGAGAAAGGACAGCATCGAATTAATACATTGACCTCAAAACGCAAGTGTTGCTCACTATACGTAGGTACATGTATATAGCCGTTCGATGCCGCAATCCAAAAAATACCGCTTGGACTGAATGCTAACGGCCGCGTGATCTCAAGACAGCAAAAATTTCCTTTGCTAGACTGCACGACGCCCCAACAACTACTCAACCGTCTCCTGTTGATCGTAGAATTTTCCAATTATGGCAAATAATAACAACTAAACTATCCACTATCTTATAAGGAGAAGCTATTAACAAACCACAGATGAATAAGGATCAAGAACAACTTACTGCTACTGCCCAGGTATAATCTTGTTGTGTACGAATGGTAGATTTTATAAAGTAGCAAAATAAACAAGCTCAATCAAAACCAAGATGAGGACCAACTTTTCTACTTATAATATAAAGGCGAAATGTCATATTGGATTAGAAAGTAAATTTATTGTGTCCCCTTCTTGGCTTTGATTCTACATGTGGGTGAAGTAAAGGGAATAAGTGGAAATACAAATTGGGAAAATGTTACAAATTAAAGAGACATATACGTAAAGAATAAGCAACTCAAACCCGCAACCGCAGGGCCGGATCTACCATATGGCTTTTTGGGCTTCAGCCCAAGGCCCCGTGGATTCAACGGGCCCCCAACTAAGTCAACTCAAAGTAAAAAATAGACGATAATGCGAAAAAATGATATATGATAATATAAATCAAATATTTTACTGTCTCATTTTTTTCTATACTTTTAGAAATTAGATGGGCCCCTAAGTAGTTTTAGCCCAGGGCCCCCTAAACTCACGGTCCGGCCCTGCGCAACCGAAAGGTGAACTATAATCAGCCCATGATTAAGCCACACACCGGTGGCGAAACGTTGGGTATGAGAATATAGAATAAAAATAAATTATACAACCCCATACTACTGCTTGATTGCTATATACCATCAAATATTTGCATAAATGGTTCATAGAACTTTCAAAAAGCTTGGACCAGAACAGATAGACCTTAACTACTAGAATGAATATCTTTCCAATTGTTAAACTCTGATCTAAACTAGTGTAATAATTAGAATTTCTATTCTGAACGACTACTATTTTGATTTATAAATGTTTAGTTTACTTCCAAGACAGGTGTGACTGACGAGTGTTGGACACTAGGGTATAAATCCATCTGGCAATTTCTATTGAACCATATTGTGAGTGAAATTTGAGTATATGACCGTGGTTCTAAAGCCCAAATGGAGGAATCCGTGAACATTTTCTTACGTGGGAAAAACTAATATAATATGCATTTTTTATAGGATAAATTAATGAATTTCAAAATTTAATCATCATATACAATAAAAAATTAGTCAATAAATTGTTGTTGCTCCTACCGAAATATTTGATATTAGTTAAAGAATTAATTGGATACAAAAATATTGAAAACGTGTTAAATTATAATTTTTTGTTATTACAATTTATTATTGCTGACTTATTAAGAAGATAATGGCATTAATCCATGGATTAAATGCACTAATCCTATTACATAACACATTTATTAAATTTTGAGTAATAACATGAATTGTCCATTTACTTATTTTACTTTCCCCACTTGAATGAATTATAACGTTTTATATTAATTGTCAACTTATAACTTTTCCTTTTGAGGCTCTCAAATCCTTATCCTAAGGGTACTAGTCTTTTTTTTGTCAAATATTACTATATTTATTATTTTATGCTGAAAATACTTTATGAGCGCATTACATTTTTGCGCTTCGTGTTATAAAATTTTACCCAAACCTGGCTGAGTCCAATAAGACCTCCAGTGTACCAAGCTCTTAAATAAATTATTTCAGAGAGGACTCAACATAAACCAAAAATAATTTTGGGCCAAAATTGGTTGTAATTTTCACGATGTTAAGTCTTACATACATTTTATTGACTTCTTGTAAATATATTTTGTTGCAACACCCAAAGGATCAAAAAGAATAAAGTTTTAATTTCGGAGAATATAAATATTTTTTCGTCATTTACTGAGTTTGTTAAAATCGCCAGAAGAAAGAGTGCACGATTTTGATGTGCCTAATTGTAGTCATGAACTGACCTTGCGTTGTCGTATACATAATTGGCAAGAGATAATAATGATAATAATAAATAAAATAATACAACTAATGGCGGGGAAATAAACCTAAGTCACTATTAAAATGTAACTGCTTTTATGATATTATTAAACCGGAATTCTAACTTCAGATAATTACCTATACCTACAATACAAGTATTTCGGTTAGTAATTAGTCCTTAGTCTATAAGGTGTTAACTGGAACTAATTTTTAATTTTGACATATCAATAGTGACAATGAAAATTGATTATAATCTTTCTTTATCATTCATTTCTACAAAATTTTGACCATCATCTATTGTTCTTGTAATACCGACTGATCACCTACTAATGATTGGTTAATTGCCTAAAGATTATTTCCTTTGTACCTACCTGTAATTGAACCGACCGTAGATATTGTTATTAAATAGATTAATTAGTTTTAAATTTGCTAGGATTTAGTGAAACAATGAATATTGCACCTGAAGCTTTTGTTATTTGACAATGAATCATTAAGGGACAATACCGAATTTATTAAGTATACAACTAATAAAGATAAGGACAGCAATAATTGCAGAATAGGGTGAGGCATAAGCCGTTGATGATTTCATGGAAAAGAAGACTTTGATGGATGACACTAAAATCGTTGGTTTATTTAATCAGAAGTGCCCTAATGAAGCATATAAAAATAGAAAAATAAAACTTTAAATTTAAAACTAAATAAGGAAATATGCAGATCTATGTAGTTTTCTCTAAAAAACCATTTAGTTTACAAGATTGTTAAAGAGTATTAATCATACTTTTGACGAAGTTTTGCTATTGGTCTCTACAAAGTTTTGAACTTACTCTTTTGCATCTTAAAGTTTTATCAAATTCGTCAAGTACATTTTGGCTAGAGGCATTTTATGTTTTTAAGTTATATTTTATATGTGGTAGCATTTTTAAGTCATCAATTTTCTGACGAGTCGACGCTGAGGAATCTCCAGGACACTTCATGCATATGCACACTACTTATTGGGAAACTTTCCGCGTCTTAGCCTCGTAGTGACATTAATACGATGAGGACAGACGTCCAGAATCTAACCAAACTGGTTACCAACAGCTTGCGGCACTTCGGATGCCATACCGTAGATTCATTCTCTTTGCTGTTGTTTCTGTAGCTGCTGCTGCAACTTCTGATGATGATTATAATAATGATGATTTCGATTATTATTCGACATCGCCGGAAGCTGTTTGTTGTAATACTGTTTCGCTGTTGACGTATACAACAATAGAACTCCTTTTCGTCTTCGTAAGACTCCCCGATAGAAACGTGAACAAATAACCTGTCAAGATAACACCTAGTTAGTTATAGTCCATGACTGTAAGTGTAAGGGAAAATTATTAAAAAAGTCGAAGACCTATCAGCCACACTGGTGAAAATATCGTAAAAAATACGTTTTTTAAGAATCCTTTCTTCTCACTGTTGCAATTATTTGAAGATGTCAAGGGTATTTAAGAGCTTGTCCCCTGTTGTCAGGACGTTATCAATCTCTTTTTGTCAAAACAGTTTAAATGAATTTAATTGTGGCAAGCATCGACCTTTACATATTACGGTATCATCAAGACTTTAAAATCTACGTAATGCTACTTGGATTTAGAGATAGTATCGCTGACGATCAGTCATCGTGGTCATTCGACTTCGATAATGTTTAAAGTGATAAATGTACGTCTTTATACAAGCTGATCCTATTGATCAAAAATTACAGCGTTTAAGAATGATCGATTGGTTCAAAGGAACACTGGGGTACTATAAATTCTGATTTAGAATCTATCAATGCATAACTAACAGAAATGTATTAACATTAACAGATACAGTTACGAATGGGTTTGTCAGTACATTATACGAATGCAAAACAGTCACTTAGGTAACATACAATCATTCTTATTATATAAATACCTAGACTTATATTTTTGTTTCGAGTTTTTAAGCTCTAAAGCTTCTGGTTTTTGAAGTCTTTTAAAATTTTTTATTAGGCATACTATTTATAGCGTTTCCTTCTCAATAAAAATAGAAACAAATGAGGCCATAGCAGAAAACCAGGACCATTAAAGAAAATAAATCAGTGTAGTGGAAATCTCTTCTTTGAGATGGGTCATATCAGAATTTTGTAGAAAAGAATTGAGGCGCTGTCCCCGAGTGGGGTTCCATGGGGAATTTTTGAATTTTTTTAGTGGAAAATATTGATATGAAATTGCAAAGGTGTTTGGTCTACATTGACACTCCTTAGTAATAAAATTAGCCATGGAATCAAAAATTTCTCGAAGGACGAAATATTAGAGTGACTTTTCTTCTTTGATACTCTTGATTTGTCATGCATATTGCATGCGTACTATATAATTAAAACTAATCGATTAATTATTTAATAATAATTAGAATAACATTATCCTTTTATATTAATAAAACAACAACAAACTATTCAATTAAAATGTTTTGTTTTTTGGTGTATGGTTTAGTCATACTTAAGAAAGAAATTAACTAAAAAAGAAAACTTTGAAATTACATAGGTAAATATTAATGATAAACGTATTGAATAGCATTTACAAACCCAGGAACATATTCTAATATGCTTCTTAATGTCAAGTGAAAGAAATAATGTTTCTAATATCTTGATCGGTGTGTTTATGAAGGCCACGTTAACGAAATTCATTACTGCTGGAAGGTTAGATATCGAGATATTACCACAACAGAGATATTACGAAGTTGGTGCAGAGTCACTTGCGTAGCCTTTCTCACCAGCTGATCCTGCAGGTCAGGTGTTGGAACAGTTGTCATATGGACGCTCGTTCGTGCTCGTATATGTACTTAATGTACCTACTTGCATGCCATCCAGCCATCCGTACGGTATGCAAATAACTCGCTCCGTTGCTAAACTCAAACTGATTGCAAAATAACCTTCACTCGGTGCGTAAACAAACTTTCGATAAAGATATGTATTTAACATATCATGCAGCAGCATATTCTCGTTTATATCTGGAAAATCGCCACTTGAAAGTTGACAATTTGATGCAAACTTATGTCCAACTTTTAGTACCAATTTCTGTTTTGTTGTAACAAAGTTCAGGGAAATGCGAAGATTCACTAATAATATTAGGAAGAAAGGGTGGAGGTGCAAGACCAATTTCAGACTGGTGCATGACGATCTTATGATAATCATAAAAACAAGCAAAAGGAATTATGGCATATGAACAGGAGAATTCAAACATATGTTTATTGTTAAAGGGAGAGGTCAAAAAGATTTAAGTCAAAGGCCAATACTTGCTGTTTTTCTCAATTTCTTTAATTTTATAAGTACTCAAACTTTAATTCAAACAAGGGTGAATCAAAACTAGTTTCAATGGTAATAAATATAATTTACCTTGTGAGTATTAATGTAGAAGAAGGAGCTATTATTATAATGAAGCTGTGGCTGCCTACCAAAACTCCAGAATTTAAGAATAATGGGAAGAAGTAGATCATCATTAGGAAATTAGGGAGAGAAAATCAAGAAAGAATAAAACGAAGATTAATCAGGATTGGAAGATTATACTATCAAATTTAATACGTAATTCTTCCCTTATATTCTCAGATATTATTTAGCAATCAAGCAGTAATAACGGGTTGTATAATTGTTGATTTTTAATGTGTGCTTTCATTATTATTATTAGTATTACTATAATATTATATTAACTAGGAGTAATATTTCACATCTGTGTAACACCGATATTATTTTACTAGCTATGCCCGCGACTTCGTCCGCGTGGAATAGTGACTTTCGGCAGCATTTAAATTTTTTTTTTAATATTTTTATTTTCTAGGCTGTAAACCTTTTTGCCGACGTCATTACACAAAAACTTTCATTCCTTATTTTTGCCCTGTTTAGGGTAAAATTTTTACAAACTTTAAATGTATTTATATCTAATCAAAAGCCTGAAAAACAAGTTTCAAGCCACTAGTTTTATATCTACTTATCTATCTCTGTACCAAATTCTCATTTAAATCGGTTCAGTAGTTTGGGCGTGATTGCGTAACACACAGACAGACAGAGTTACTTTCGCATATTTATAACATTATAGATTAATATAATTTATTTGTAGTTTAAAATAGTTAATATAGCTTACTATTCAACTACTTTTATTGATCCAAATCAACAAAACCTCTATAACTTTTTACACTAATATTTTAATTTTGTGGGCCGTAAGCTTTTTGGACGACGTCATTACACAAAAACTTTCATTCCTTATTTTATCCCCTTTAGGGTAAAATTTTTACAAACATTGAATGTCGTATTTATTTATATTTAAACAAAAGCCTAAAAATCTTTAAAAATTACGGAATTTCCGCACAAAGTTTCCTATTTCAACCCCTTACAACCATTTTTTCGCATTAAAATGTAGCCTATGTCCTTTCTCAGGCTCTAGATTATCTCTGTACCAAATTTCATATAAATTGGTTCAATATTTTAGGCGAGATTGTGTAGCATACAGACAGAGTTACTTTCGCATTTATAATATTCCGCGAATTCATTTTCATCGATTTTTCCATGGGAGTAAAAAGTAGCCCATGTGTTAATCCAGGGTGTCAGCTAACTCCACACCAAATTTTATTAAAATCGCTCCAGCCGTTTAGACGTTAAGAAGTAAGAAACATACACACTTACACACTCACAAACTTTCGCCTTTACAATATTACTGTGATTCTGACCAACATAGTCAATCCATGATTAAGCCACACACGGGTGGCGAAACGTTGGGTATGAGATTAAAAAAAAAATATGCAACCCCTTACTACTGCTTAATTGCTATATACCATCAAATATTTGCCTAAATGATCCATAGAACTTTAAAAAAGCTTGGACTAGAACAGATAGATCTTAACTACTGGAATGAATATCTTTCCAATTGTTAAACTCTGATCTAAACTAGTGTAATAATTTCTATAATAATTTCTATTCTGAACGACTACTATTTTGATTTATAAATGTTTAGTTTACTTCCAAGACAGGTGTGACTGACGAGTGTTGGACACTAGGGTATAAATCCATCTGGTAATTTCTATTGAACCATTATGTGAGTGAAATTTGAGTATATGACCGTGGTTCTAAAGCCCAAAGTATGGAGGAATCCGTGAATATTTTCTTACGTGGGAAAAGCTAATATAATATGTATTTTTTATAGGATAAATTAATGAATTTCAAAATTTAATCATCATATACAATAAAAAATTAGTGAATAAGTTGTTGTTGCTCCTACCGAAATATGTGATATTAGTTAAAGAATTAATTGGATTTTTTTACATGTTAAAAACAACTATTAAGTTATTTGTAGGAACTTTTGAGAGAAACACAAAAATATTGTAAAACGTGTTAAATTATAAGTTTTTGTTATTATAATTTATTATTGCTGACTTATTAAGAAGATAATGGCATTAATCCATGGATTAAATGCACTAATCCAATTATATAACACATTTATTAAATTTTGAGTAATAACATGAATCGTCCATTTACTTATTTTACTTTCCCCACTTGAACGAATTATAACGTTTTATATTAATTGTCAACTTATAACTTTTCCTTTTGAGGTTGCTAATTACTATTACACATTAAGTTTAAAGATAAATAAATTTATACGTAGGTTTGTTTTTATAGTTAGGTTGTATGGCAGTTTTGAACTTTTCTGAAAAATGCGCATTTGTACTTATAGGTGTAGTTATAAAGTAATAAAAGTATAAATCGGACTGTAGTATATTCCGGTTCCAATTCAATACGGTACTTTCTCTTTCTTGTTCCACCTATGTAGGTGTTTCCTACATACTTATAACAAATCAGAGCACTGATATGAAAAAGAAAAGTCATTAATTCATATTATACCGTTCACCAAACCAAACGATTACAACTGTTTTTAATAATTCCATGTAAGTACAAAGTAAGCAAAACAGATATGATTACGTGATTTTAAGAACAACAGTCAAAAAATTTATGTTTAAGACAGGTAGTTAATAATTATTGGATGTGTGTATTTTAAGGTAGCTTTCATGTTTTTAATTATATTATTTTTACATTTTAATTAAACAGGTATTTCTTGATGTCGATGCAGCTGCATAAGAAATTGCCCGTAAAATTTACGATCTAAACTTTTTATCAGTCCATCTACTGCACATTAAATAATAATAGTGTTTAATTAAAACATTCAACCTTATAAAATTATAGAAAGAGAGAATACAAAAACCAGAAAGTTCTCTCATTTGTAATATGTTGTTGTTTATGTAGAGGTGGTGCAAGAGTCAACAGTTTAGATATCGATATTGTCTTGAATTGTCTTAAAAATCAATACGATTAAGATGCTTATATGAAATGAAGATTTTTTTGAATAGGTAATTTGGAAAACAGAAATCTAAAATTGTTGATATTAATACGTATTAAATAAACTAATATACTAAACTTGAGATCAAGACAAGATCACCAAAATAATTTGAGAATACAAATTTTGATTTTTCACTATGTTTGGATAACAAAGGTGATATTTAAAAAATACAATATTTTTTTATCTTTCATTACTTTTTGGCAAATAGCTCGTTGCTTTGTGATCTACTTAATAAACAAACAATTATGCTTAAGATGTACCACTATTAAAAGTAGGATTACAAGGTAAGAAAAATATTTATGGTAACTTTTCTATAGAATATATTTTGATGATCAGGATTCTGCCTTTTTATATGAAACATTGAACATGTGATCATAATTTTGTTGAGAAAAATTAAACCAGGAGTAAGAAAGACGAGAAATAAGTAATTGTTTTTTCTGTATTGCCGTTTTCTTGATGATTACGTAAATGTTTCCTTTCCCATGTGCGCTTTAAAACTTTTAAAATATTCAACAAGTTGTTCATCATCAAGTGTTTTTAAGTATGTAATAAGATGATCGAGGAATGGGCACACGAGGCTTCCGTGAGTTTGTTACTGGTGAAAGCAGTAATATGCAACAACACCATATTTAATGTACATAATTCCACCTACATTCCGAAAAAAATATTCGTAAGCATTCTTTTTTGTTCTCGTTTGTTTATTTTTATTCTTCAATAATTCCCCTACACGTCAACAATCCTAAATTCTTTAATTTATTAGCAAAAACAAATAATTTAGTTCATTTATATAATTAATTCCTCAACTAAACAACAAAGGAATATTACAATCATCTGTACTTATGCATGTTAGAACAGCAACCCTTAATTAAATTGAAAATTAGTCACTTGATTGTAGATAATTATTAATATCAGCCAATCTAATAAAATCATATTTATTTACCCTAAAGTTGTCATAAGATAAAATAAATATTGTTTGCAATTTATTACTTTAAACAATTATTTGAATTTCATTATTATGTTTGAATTATTTTAGCTATTTATTAGTAACGTATGGCTATAGATTGCGGCCGATCGCTTGTTTTCATCTTGATTGTTAACTTAGTAAACATAACAATTAGCCTTAACACTATTTGTTTTATACACAACTGGGGTAAACGTATTTTTACTTAATTTTACATCTCATGAAAAAGTTTCTGTGTTTGGTGTAATTGTTTTTGTTTGTTGCTTAATGTATTCACCAAATCTTATATTAATGTCCAAATGAAATTTCTTCGGATTAAAAAAGAAATCATAAATCAGAATTTGCACGTGTTCGAGCAAACTGATTAACATTCTCACAGAAATTCGTTCTTGAATTTTGAGGTGTGTTCAAACTTCATACATAAGCAAGCTCAGACAGTATGGCGGACACTTCTTATTTACACATATTTTAAGTTAATAGCTTAAAAGACCTTGCAAGAGTAATTATACACGATTTATCCATTACAACTGTGTTGTTTGTCCATAGTTATCATAATAATTCCAGCATCTTTTATGATGTTTGTTACACCGACCGCTCAGATTAATTACAAAAGTTTCGTTCGTCTAATTGAATCTATCAACTTTTTGAGGAGCCTTAAAGTGCCGCAACATAGGTACTTACTCTAAATTGCTCACAATAATTAAACGAAAAATCTAAACGACTATCTATTAATTATGTAGACGCAAAATAGGGGTAAGGATCCATCAAAATCTCATTTACAGAGAGGGAGTTAACTTTTTAATTCAAGGGATTGTTATAAGCAATCTCTTTTCTTCATTTAATTATGAACTCATTGTAGAACAAATCTCACGTGATTTAAGCAAATATCGGTAATGGGGAGAGAGGGGTCTAAAATAAAAGGAAAACGCGTCACATAATTAATGAATGTTCTGCAAGGTTGTAATAACAAATATTACAGACTAGATATGAATCTGTATTAGGTACTTCAAAGTTCTGTAAAAATATTTGTTCAAGTAGAGTAAATCAACAAATAAGCATAATATAATCTCATAAGCCACAATATAATCTTATTTTACAAATTTTGTTATATTCTTAACCTCCGGCAATTTACGATTACTATACAAAGACATCTACGCAATGCCACGTGTAAAGAATTTACAGCAGTTATGTGATTATAAACGAGGAACTAAGTATAATTTTAATGGGTTTTCGTATTTGTTTTTGTTATTCTTTGTTTTTTTCCGTACAAGGCAAAGAATAAGTTTAAAGCAAAGTACATATTTCAAAGAATTGTATTACCTAATATCTATTTAGTTAAAATATAATAGGGATGGAATTTATCAAGTTTTTACAACCTTTAACGTTGACTTATTGTAGCTAATATTTTTTCACAGTTACTTCTACTGTTAATTTTCTAAGTAAAGATTAAAAGATGTAGTCGGTATCGTTTATGCGAAAATAAGTTTAGTTCAAGTTAAGTTGAAAATACAGTTTTTTTTGCTAAAACAGATGTGTATATAATAAATACGAATTTTATAAAAACAAAATTAAAAGAATGAATCCCCAGGTAACAATACGTCTTTTTAGTTTTTCATTAAAAAAGAATCTTAAACTTATAATGGTAATATATTTTAATTAATTCCGCCCTGTAGGTATAATGAAAAGTTATGATGTTTGTCTTTCAAGTTAAATATGTATTCTGAATTTTATAATTCCAAATTTCAACATACGTAGATGAGGATACATTTAAGTAGGTGTGTACGTATAGGTAATTAGGGGTAGAAAGTTATTTATTTACCTTTGCCTTACGAATCGAATAACTAGTTGAGGGATGTGGGTGGTGGTGGTGGTTTCGCGTGCGTTTTCAGTGGAGTAACTTGAAAATGGGACGACGGCAAAAAAAGCGGTCGCGCCAACAAGCTACATGGCCGTAGTAGTTCTGGAAAAGATCCTGCGGGCAAGCCAGGAGTAACGAACATAGGCCACAAGCGCACACTTTGATCATAGCACGCACGGCACTTGCATGGGAAAAACCGACAACAATATAAACTACGGATAGAGAGATTAGATCGAGAAGAATATCCGTGAGTTCACGTCGAAGATTCCGGCCGCGAAAATAAGGAAACTACGCCTACACGATCGTCACTTTTTATTAGTAAAGTCTCACTTTGCACAGCACACTAGAACTAGATTATCGTAGTTGTTATTATTATTACGTTGTGCGGCGAATTGTCATCATACAGCAGCGAATTGCACTGTTTCTTCTTCTTCTTGCTCTTCGTCGTCGTCGACGTCTCGTCGTTGTAGTGTTGAAGACGCAAAAGCAACTGGTAAGAGCAGACTTGGTGTCGCTAGCTATAGAGACGGTCGGGCTCGACCAACAACACAGAGAGCGATGGTTCACAAGGTTACTTCAAGTATCCACCGAGCCATGTTAATCGCGATAATTAAAGTAATGATGCTGGCTTTTAAGAAAATGTAATCGCGAACGAGCGACCGGCCACAATTACCGAGAAACGGAGACAGGCTGGCGAACGCGAACGCGAACGCCACTTGTTCGTACGTGGACGTGGTGATGCCGTTCAGGCAAGCATCCGTCGCCACACCGGTACCACTTACCATAAATACAAACACAAGTGAAAATCGCAGTCACGGTGTAGGTACTTACATAGATCATTTTCCGCGGTAATTATTATCTTGATTTTCATTTGCATGGTAAACCAGTTGATCTACAAGTGCGAGCCTATTGGCATGCCCTGTATTCATTAACTATACGGGATTGGTGATTTTTATGTATATCCTTGCGCTGTTGTAGCGAAATGGCGGACACTGACGCCATTTTAACAACTTAATAAAACACTTAAGAGCTTAGACCGTTACTTTTTCGTAAATTCAAGTCACAAATATGAGATCCATTATCTATAATCTATTGATTCCCTATAATTCCACTTTAACTCTACGCATGTTAAGGGAGTACCTAATTATTTATAAAAATGAATTTACAAACTTCACTAGTTTTCTTCACTGAAGAACATCCTAAGAATGCGAAAATGTCTTTAAAGTACATTTGAATACCTATGTAAATCAAAACCTTATCTATTCAAATGTACATTAAAATTAGATAGTAATTTTTACCTACAAATTTTGGGTAAAATTACCTACTATGCATTTGGCAATCGGGTGACAACTCGCCGTAATAGTAAAAATTACTAAACTGCATAGTAAAATTTGCTGTATTTAATTTAATAATTACTTACTATAAATACTTACTATTATTATTTTTTCTATATTCTGAGGTTGCCACTCGATTACCTAATACAATTTGTAGGTAATTTTCACTATGCAATTCTTTCCGTGTATGTACATTTGGATTATACAGGGTGATCGTTTTCAGTCTACCCCCTATAGACGTATCTCGGAACTGAATTTGAATATCGTTCTGAAATTTTGGTCGATTAGGTTTTAAGAAGTGGCCTACCGTTTAAAAATGTTTTAGATCTTTGTATAACTTCCGATTAAGTATATCGGAAGTTAACGACAACTTCGTTATTTTAAGTGGAACATCTCATTGTTTGACATTTTCGGATTCCTCATGAAAATTGACGGTCATGTTGATAATACAACCCTACCTTAATTCATTTGAGTTAGATATTTCATTGTTTTCAAATTCTTTTCCGTTTGCAACATCCCCCTTTATCGCGATTATCTTCGAAACGAACTGATATTAATAAATTATTTCTGTACATCGTCCAAAAAATAAAAAAACATTAAAGGGGTTAAAACGTGTCCTAAAGAGAATAGATTAAAATTCACCCCATGCCTTTTTTACACTGTGTGCGTCTAAAATTGATGTCTAGTGAAAAATAAAAAAAAAACTGATTTAATGCAACTATTTTATTTTTATAAATAATGTTATTTACGTTAATAGATACGTAAAGTTAAACAATAATAATTAAAGAAATTGTTAAAATTTTTATCGATTTACTTCTAAATTTTTCAAAATAGCCAATAGCGTGCTTAGAGCGACATTTCATTTTATTTTGCTCAAACACCTTTAAAAGAAATCGCACAATTGGTTTGCGGAAGTCGAATAAATACCTACTTTCCGTAACTTCCGGTATAAACTGGAGAAAATATTTTAAAACGGTACGGTAGACCACCACTCAATCGACTAAAATTTTAATACGACATTCCAATTTAGTCCGGAGATACGTCCCGGGGATAGACTGAAAACAATCACTATCTATTTCAGTGAATATTTCCCTGAATATTAACGGTATGAACTGAATTAATTGGTGAATTATGAGCCGTACGCTATTTGGAACCGAAAAATCACTGCTGAATCGTCGAAATTTCATATGTAATATCAATTAAAGAAAGACGGTTAAGGCTAATTGACAGTGGTCTGTACATCTGTATTAAATATTAGGTCCAAGTTTCGACTTTCTCACACCTAATCAACGTAGTTCTACTGATGATGCCAACTGCAGTTACCGACGAAATCTTTTAGCCCAATGAATCATATAGAACACTTTTTCAAGCCTTATTTACTTCCAAGGCGAGATCCTTTTGTAAGGAGTTTGTAGTTGTCTGGAAATTTTGATATTGTTACAAGGGGGCTCTTAGTATGAGAAACTCTGACGTTGGTCACAGTCTGGAAGCCCAAACCGTGAAAGCATATGCCTATGTAGTAGAACCACAGGAAAGATCAGTTAAAATTCCACTGATTTAGTTAACGTGAGTTAGGGCTTTTCATGAATAGCTATTAGGTAAGTTTTAAAAGGTCTAGGAATTAGGTAGCTTTTGAATCCAACTTTTAGTTATTTCATGACAAAGTAAAGAATTTTTAAAAAGGGAAGGGATGTTGTTGTGGTCCTATCTTTGTACTGCTCATTGTTGATGCTCCACATTCGTATAAACGACTCATGCAGAGTGGCCACAAACTGAGAAAATCGTTTGTTATCGGGGAATTAAATGCAATCGAGAAATAAGCAGTTATGAAAATAGCAGCAAATATCAAAAAATATAAGGGAATTTAGTTAGTTCAAAATTTCAAAATTTTCGAAAAAAAAATCTTTAATTAATTGCTATCATGAAACTTTTCAATAAATATTGTAACTCCCTTAATAAATATAATAACCAATGTTGGGACACAAATAAATTATCCTATAATAATTGGTAATTTTTATTTTTAATTTTTCGTAAATATACTTGTTATTGTTATTAAAAAATATATGTACAATTTATATTTTAAAGTTATTTTCAATTTTGGATTACTCATAATTAGAAATGCATTAATTTCAATTTGTAAATTACGAAAAAAATACGATAAATTATACTGAAACTGTTAATAATCAGGGTAAAAAATTTTTCTTTGTGGTCACCTTATGTTTGTTTTAGTTTGGTAGTAGCAGAATTTATTTTGTAGAAATAGAAAACGAATTTAAAATTGACATCATTTGAGGCAATAGATAGTAATTGGCCTAAATGTACAATGCACTGTTTATTTAAACAAAGTAATCAATTTTTGATAGCACTTGAATCATATATTCGATTGAATTGCACTGAAATTTCTACGTGCAGTTTTATTCCGAAAACAAGAATGTTATCGTCAGACAAATAAGAACTAGAGATCTAAAGTAAATATCAGGAACAGAAAATATTTTATAAAATGTGAATACATATATATAAAAACAATAATTTGATAAATAAATAAGCAAAGTATACCTACCACGCGTTATAATGATGCCTTTTCTAACCATAGAAATTTTAAAAGTGGAAAATTTACAAACGCAATCTTAGTCTGTTTTAATTTCGTTATTTTTAGACTGGTTGTAATTTTTTTAACCCCTGAATTCAAAATGATATTGGAATTAAAAGTAATTCCCACTGATGGGATAGTTTAGTCCTTTCTGTGATTGTATTGAGACCTCGTTTCTCTTACTACGAGGATGCTTACCACAATACTGCAGTAGTTTGCAAAACTTCAGATGAACAATCTACATGAGAATTCCCACCAAATGAAATACAATCTTAAACTACGAGTACATCCATCAGGACCGAATATCGGATATTATTGCGTTTTGTATTTTTTATTTATAAGAACGTTATTACGTTATATAAACGCCAAAGAATGAATAAAGTAAAGTATCGTTTACTAAGTTAACTTATTTCCAACTTTCTAGTGGCTTAAAAGATACATAACGTTTAGGATAATTTATCAAAAACCAATCAGCCGGACCTGCTTCTAATATACACGCAAACATGACTAAAAGATAGTGTAAATGCCTTAATGCTTGAACTACAAAACTAGGTAAATATAAGACACCTGTGAATTTAAGTAAACCTAGAACTGAGGTAAATTTTAGCGTCTCCAACAAAGAAACGGTTTTACACTTTCGAAAGAAAAAAAAATAGACACGTTTACACGTTTGTGTTAATACCCGCAAACCAAAAGCAATTTCTTTATGACCTTTTCGTCTGCTTCCATGTTTGTTTAAACACAAAAAATTAGTTAATAACTGGGAGGTATTACAACAATGATTCTTTGTTTTATTTATTTATTTTTGTTTTGTAAAATATTAACAACATATAATTTTGTTACCATTTGTTTTATTAATTACATTTCGATTAAGGAATAGCCTAGTTTCAATATAACCTACTAATGGGCTTATCATTAGTTAAACAAATGGAGTTCTTTTGATATAAAAATTTAGTGTAGAAGATTACAAAAAAGACAATTCCATAATATTAAAGAAATAATAATACACTCAGACGAAAATTAATTCTAGGGGTGTTTAATTTAATGAGCAAGGAATCGTCCAAATCAAGTTAATTAGTAAATAAACTTATCATTAAAGATGTAGTGTCACCACATTTGAGTTTTAGAGATCGCGAAATTAGGCGACATTGAGCTGCATTAGGTGCAGCACAATCGCCTCAATTCATTACGAACCGCCACTGCTCTTTACAAAGCATTTTTATAAAAAAACAAGGAAATTTGCGTCCCGGAATGATCTGTCGACGTAAAATTATGCAATATTTTATTAATCATAATTCTCCACCATTAGCAATTCTCACATGAGGTGCGTGATAGAATGCACACAGATCAACACACAAATGGACTTAATTTAGTTACCATTTTATTAATTAGTATTCAATCGCAAGTACCGCGTGTGAATAATTTTTTAGAGGGTATTTCCGGTACATAACTTCTACTGATATATTGACGATAGTAGCGTGATTTTTATTGGATTCGCACGTTTTTATACCTCCCAGACGTAATACAATCGTAACGGTACACGATCAAATGTTTGAATATTAATAGAGAAATGGTGACTGTGATTACAATGACGTGCTGGCTTTTAATAATTAATCTGTGAGAACTCGAACGAAAACAATAGAAAACCATTTCCCAGTAGCGATGTTTTCCTAGAGTTTACAATAACGACCATATTTTTATTTTAATTACTACCAATGATAGTGCTCAACAAACAAAAAAAAAATAATGACAAGCTACCATAAAGCAAAGTTACTATTAAAATGTAACAAATGATAAAGGTTGTGTGAGTTATGTAAATACAGTTTAAAAACGTGTTATTTTCTTAACTTATCCTTTAAATCTTTTTGTCTTATAATGTTGGTTTATGATCGTTTCCAAATTATTATCCATAAATTATTTTAAAAGTTGTATAATGTATATAATTTTACTCATTTAACAAAATTAAATTAAAATTTTAAATTAAGCGCGCATTTTTTCTAATAACAATTGATAAAACAGAATTTAAAGTTTAAAAACTTCATTTCGTTTACATTCAAAATTGAAACATTATTTGTTTACCTAGCAATAATTTGTACATATCTATTGTATGCAAATGAAATGATATATTACAATGTTGGGTTTGCAATAAAAACAATATTTGGAATGATCATAAAATTTAGTAAAACGTGAACGGCATAGTAAATTTATTTTGCATTTATTATTAATTAATAGATGTAAAATAGAATAATACAATATTTTAATAGTTAATCTCGAAAGTTACGTATTCTGTTGCAAAATTACTTTTTAATTAATTACGGATACATTTATTACGTTACTTACCCATTTTACGAATTTGTGTCCTACAAAGCTTTATTTCCTTTTTTATCGTTCTTTACAATATTTAATGACTTTACATTTATTAAAAAGTAACGAAGAAGTACTTGCAACAATTTTATTAGGTATTATCAGAGGGAGTTAAACTTAAAAAGTAATGTATCACAAATCACAAAGAAAAACAATTAGTTGGTTGATTTGTAATTCTTGTTAACCAATGTGAAGTTTTATTGAAATAAAACGCAATATAAAAAAATGAAAAACAGATTTATTTTCTGAAACTTAACTGTTATTGCGACAACTAATGTGAAGTATTAGTTTCTTAATTAATTATATAACGAGACATCTACATATAAAGGACATCGAAACACATTCTCAATCCCTCAGATCACCCCTCTTCTCTTATAAACAAGGACAGATAACAGTAGATATTATTTACACTTCGAAGTTTCTAAAAAGGCACTCGGTACTACATCAGCTCTTTAAATCATAATTGTAATGCAACTGTGACTTTTTAGGAATGCGTATTAAAAATGCAGTTAAATACCTATTTCGTTTATGATATGCTTTCATTAATAAATAATTTTCTGTCGACTAAAAATCTACATGTCTTTTCTTTCGTTAACATAATTTAATTACTAATCGTCTATTATATGTATCTTTTCCTACACCCATTTAAATATATACATAATTATATTGTTAATAAAATCTAGAGATATGCTTTGATTTGATTATCAAAATCATTAAAGTGCGCTATAAAATAATAAAATTATATAAGTATAAAATATTGAGCAAATATCAATGATGTTGTGTTTTACTTAAATAAAATAAATAATAAATGTAAAAACATAAGTACAATAGCACTTGTATTGAAAAAATCTTGATAAATCATTGCTTGTATTCACTGCCCTCATCAGTTGCCTCAAAATGATACCTTGCAACTAAAGGTCTCGCATATCTCGTGCACCTTATTAATACTGAACCTTCAAAATAGGAGTTTTAAAACTAACTAGTAACTTCTATTTTATTACAAATGATTTAGCGTTGTTAAAATGATTGAAGCACACACAGTATCACTACCATATGTTTAAGTATTTCATAGAACAGGATTTTTAAAAATTCCTTTTTATTATCTTGCTTTCTGTTATCTTAATTTTTTTAGCGGTACTGCTGTCGTTTTTTACTTTATATTAATATTCATTCAATTGTGAGAAATAGTCAGCGCTGGGCAACTTTCGTGTACAAGTAATTGGAACTTAGCAAAAAGGACTTCAAGCTCTTTCAAAGTGCTCGAAACCCCTCTATTTTACTTTTCTACGTAATTGACATTCCAAGTTCTTAGATTTTAAAATACATTTGCGGATTTAAGAAACGAAACATTAAGTAAAAGCCTTGAATCGTATTTATAAGTGTGCTATGCCCAGCTCTAAAAGTAATTCAAGTTTTGATGCAATGCTTTGAGGATAAACAAGAGCCAGTAGTAGTAATCTGCATAAAAATATGAAACATACAGCTTATACCTATTATCTTGTTAACGCACTAACAAAAAAAATTTTAAATAATAAGGTTAACAGATACTCATCAAAAAATTTCATTGCATATATCACGTACCTACACAAATTGTATATATATATATTTAAATGCCTTCTCTATTAGAGAGAATATATTTCAAATAAATACTATCTATAAATATTTTGTATTGTCTAAACTAGTTTCACAACCTGGGTTGTATTTGTTTGAAATACCATTGCTGATAAGTGTTATTAACATCACAAGGCATTAGAGACAAGTGCGATGTTTGAGGATGTAGGGCCATACATTTTTTATGAACTCTATGAAGGAGGGTGTGTGTACTTTCGTCATAAATCCAAGGTCCGTTGACTGTTCCAAGTCGACAAAACGCCAACTTTATGCCTTGAGAGTCAGCTTCAATGCAACGTTCACCAACCCCAAGTTGCCCTTTTGCGTTCAACCTTATCAGTTGATTATTTCCATAACCATGGCAATGTTGAACGGCCATAAGAGACGGTGGACCATGTCCTAAAGTGTCAAGGCATTTATCAGTTGCTCCAGATCGTAATTCACCCCAATGCAGGTTCGGTGGTAGTTCTGGGAATTTCTCATACACATCGTACGCCACATTTTCCATATACCAATCGAAATTTTTACATTTAAGTCGTTCTTTAAGATATTTTTGATCTGTAATGTCGCCCATATCGTAAAATCTAGCCATTGGTTCCCGTGTATAAAAGAATTCTTTATACTTTTCATCAAACCACGTTTCAATTACACGTTTATAGTTGATTGTTATTAAGGGCCCTTTCTTCTTTTGGGCCAACTTTCCAAAATTATAAGGCATAAATCCTCTATAAACGTGACCAACTCGAGAACACGGTACCCATTCAATACTACCTCCACATTGCCAAATTTTAAAACTAAGCTCGAAATTTTCACCTCCCCAAACTAATAAGCCAGGATCATAGGCACCTAATTCTAAGAAATATTGTCTGTTGATGGCAAAAAGTCCTCCAGCATGAGTGGGGCTTTTGTAAGGTTCACTGTGATGACTCCTTTTGGAAAGTTCACGGTCTGGAACTTCATTTTCCTTGTATAACATACCCCATTCAAATATACCTCTATAATGACGATTATCTCCATAAACTGGGCGATACTCGAACGTCTTGTGATCAATACCATCAATTATAGGGACTGTCATTACAGTACGGTCCCTAAAAATATATAAACATAATGTTTAAAAAGTTTTAACATAAATTGTGCAATAAAGTAATATATAAAGTAGGTATGGAAATTAATAAGAATTATTTTTGTTTTCTAAAACAAAAAAAAAACGGATATTGTGAAAAGAAAAGGAAAAAATCCAAAACTTTGGAAAATACTAAATAATACTACACAATTTAGCATTAAAACAAGTAATATTTTTGATGATATCATCAAGTTAATTTATTTTCCAAATATGATTAAATCTGTTTACAGCAATAAACATTCTTATCAAGTTCGTAGGCATTTTGTTATAAAATTTAATAGTATACAACAATGGATAAGAAAACTACAAATTACATTGTGTACCTATTAATGGAAACGTTTTCAAATTTTTAATGAATTAAAAATACTAATGTACCTGTAAATTGGAGCTAAAAGTGGCGGTAACCAATTGATGTTTACTTCACAGTGGGCATCCAAAAATACTATAACTTCACCTCTTGCTTCTTTTGCTCCTCTAGATCTCGTTCTAATAAGACCCTCCCTTTCAGTATTTCTTATTAATCGAACTTTACCATTGAACTGCTCTATGTAATTATCTAAGTCACCCTTCAAGTTTTCTTTGTCACTATAATCATCCACAAGAAGTACTTCTTCAAGAACAGTTGGAGGAGAGCGATTTATCACAGTATGCACAGTCCTAAGTAATACAGACCAACCCTCATTATGAAATACAATTATAACACTAGTTTTTGGCAAATCAGTTGGGTAGTTCCAATGTTTGCATTCTTTCATTCGAGTATCAGGAATATTTCTGTCTAATGAAATTTCATCTGAGCATGCAATATTCATGCCATATTCTGATTCAGATTCATCGGCATCATTTTGTTGGTCTTCTCTTAAATAATGGGGCTTACCTCCTTCTCCAGGTCCATCCTTTTTACTTACTTCTTTAGGCTCAAAATTTCCAAGGCTAGTTACAAGCACTGGTCTCGATCTTTCTTTCAAATAATTGCTCCCTACTACTGAATTGTCATAATTTTGAGACATCCTTGGCATTAAAAAAAATACCAATGTTATCACAATAACTGCAACTATTAAGATGCGAACAAATCTTGTTCTTCTTCCGGCAATGCTAATAACCATTTTTGCTGCTTAGGAAACAAGTAAAATATTTTCACTTTTAAAATAAACTTAACAGGATGCAGCTGTGTATGACAATAGCTATTTGCTGTTTCAAACACTGAATGAAATTATGAGCATCTCTTCAATTTGTTTGTTTAGCACGCAATGCGAGAATATTGGAACAGTTAAAATTTAAATCACAGCGAACACGCACTGAATATTTTGCTAGGAAAACATATTTTTAAACAATCTCCTGCTACTAAACTAACCTCTTTTATTTGACGTAAAAGTTGACAACGGACACCGGCGTAAATAGAATGTGTCTCCATATTCACAACTCAGGTGGTGTCTCGGCATTCGGAGACGTGGCAATCTTTTATTAAATTTGTAAATTCTGTTCTTTCCCCAAAAAAAATTAAATTTTGTATTTCTAATTTTAAAGATATGACCATTTACAATATCATTTATTTAAAAAATTACTAACTTTTGGCATTTTATTATGATTGAACAATAAAAGTATTAAAAACTAAATTTGAATAAAACATGGCAATTTATGAAGGTAATAAATAAACTACAGTAGAAACTCGATTAACCCGACTAATTGTCCTTAAGCATTCGGATAATCGAAAATCCGGATAATCGAATGTATGAATAAAAGCAGGTTTTATGCATATGTAGTACATAATGTTATGTGTTTATTAAAAACAACAAGTACATATCAACGAAAATCAGCGTTTATTGCTGCTATATCACGAATAATCAAAAAAATTGGTCGCGGTTGGTAGTCAGGATAATCGCGAATCCGGATAACTGAGGGCCAGATAAACGAGTTTCTACTATATATAAGTTAGCTATATAGCGTTAAAAAGCAATCAATTACTACACAATAATTTTTTTAAGTGTAATATTAGTGTCACTTAAGATATTTTTTTATTTGCTAATTTGCTAATTATATACCTTACAGTGAACATAAAGGAACTTATTCTTTTCATTTAAATATAGAGTTGTTGTTCATGAATTTATACTAAAATTCATAATTAACATAGTACATATTAAGCATCATGTAGTTGGTGGTATTTTTTTTGTATTTATCCAAGTTTCAGTTTTAAATTACGAAAAGACTTTTAATGAGAATGTCGGTTTAAGTTTATTTTTCTGCTTTTACAGGTCCACTACTACGATGACATAAGGGGATTATGTACATAAGTTCGTTATAACCGCCAACTTCTTTATCCGAAAAGCTTTTAGATTGAAACAAACACCATCCGAAGAGGGATTTAGGTACGCTTTTGAAAATAACTTAATCCGTTTGAATTCAATTTTCCTCGTTACATATTTGTTTTTCTA
Source organism: Agrilus mali (assembly GCA_029378335.1). Taxonomy (NCBI): domain Eukaryota; kingdom Metazoa; phylum Arthropoda; class Insecta; order Coleoptera; family Buprestidae; genus Agrilus; species Agrilus mali. The sequence goes on from CM055657.1 coordinate 17,671,492, forward strand.
AATTCATACTCATAATCGCGTTATTACCGAGTTGAATAATTTCTCGTTTTGAATTAAATAAAAACAACGTTAGTTAATGGTAGGTATTGAGCATATCCATAGTGTAGGCGGAAATTATGTTTGAAAAACTACAACTGAATATCTAACTAATTAAGAATGAAGTCAAACTTAAAAATTAAATTTCCCTTCGTGTATAATAATCTCATTTTTCCTATTCCATAAATAGATTATACATATGTAACCGCAAGTAACTAAACAGAGGTTTTCTCAGATTTCACAAAAAATCTTTTGTTTTGAAAGTGGTTCTAATTAAATGCTGATGCTTAGAAAAATAATTAATAACTGAAAAGGGCTCTTGGAACTTTCGCTTGTACTGCAGAGTTCGTGCTAATAAACTGATGATAAATTAGATCAGAATACAATTTACACTGACTTCCCTGTCTTCCCTAATTACCGGTTTTTAACGTAGAACAGCAGTTTTATCGGGTTTCAAAGAAAATTTAATAAATGCTCAGTTATTGAAAATTTCAGAATTCTTAATTAAACCATTAATCAATTTGTATTTATCATTTATTTGAGAGAAATTAACAATATACCTACAGCTAAAAAACAAAAAAATAAGATAGAAAACAATCCAATGTGTGCCTTTCTGCTACATACATTTATCTCCATTATTAGGGTTCTGTACATCCGAAAAAAAAAAATGGGGAACCCTTATGGGATTACCCGAATGTCTTTCTGTCCATCTGTCACGGACGTGTAACGTGAATAGACGAATTTTTAATTTGAGGACAAGTTAGAAAATAAAAACTGCACCGAATGACATATCAGACAAAGGGACTTGTTGTAAGGGCTACAAATATATTTTTTTTTTATAATTTCAAAATATATAAAGTTTTAAAGTTATTAAATAAAATAAAAGAAAATTGACCATTCCCCACCCTTCCCCTATATCTGAAACTAGTCAGCCTAAAAGTCAGATCTTACGGGGGGTGCGTACAACCCCGTTTTTGAATTTATAACCATTCCATTTTGAATTGTAAAATTAGGGACGTTATAATTCGTAGGTACAGTTTTCGAAATTTATTTGTCACGTAAGCCAATAATTTATAAAATTTAATGTTAAAAAGAACACAACTACAAAATAATTATTATAAAACATTTGCTTTGAGGCTAAATATCATTATTATCCATTAATATTAATAATTATCTACTGTAATATTGAAGTAGGAAGGTTATAAGAATTTATCCTCTCCCTAAATTTTTTTTTAATTTCAAATATTTCGCGCCTGATGTCAACTGTCTACAGCGCCGCCAGTGGTCGACTTCAGGAACTTTCATATAATCTCGTTCCCAGTAGTACTTTTAATTTCTTTTTAATGTATCTACAAATAAATCTTATTTATTTATTTATCCTGTTAAGTTATTTGAAATTATTGTTTGAAGTCGTCATTTGCAACAATTAACGACAATTTAGCAAAATAATGTGATAAACGTTTAGTACATTTTTTAACGTTGACAATGACGTAGTTCCTTCTTGCTCGCTGTCTATTTGTTATCGAAACTGCCTTTCAGTTTACTGTTGTATTGTAGCCGAAAGTACGTTTTGTTGCTGCTCTAATATTCGTCTGTGGTTTTGGTAAAATAATTTGGGAAGAAATAATGGTACACACAAAATTTATATCACAATCGAAACTAAAATTGAAGTTTTATATGTGGTATGTATTTTTTTATCTGGGTATTACATTATTTATACGATTTACTTTAAATAAGTAAATGGACAGCACGAAGGTCAATGTCAGCCATAATTGATTATTTAGGAAAACCATAGGTGCACACTAGTTAATTATTTTATAATTAGTTTAATCGTAATAAAATCACTTCAAATTTTCCTTCATTAGTCCTATTTGTTCTACAGAATTACTTTTTTGCAACTTGATAAAACGTGACCATAGTTATTTCGGTGTAATGCATGTGAAACTATAGGATTAATTCAAATAATTTGTATGAAATCTCAATTCTGCTTAGTTTCAATTTCATATGTTCTCTTCTAGGTGCACTTCTTCAGAATTTTGTTTTCCTGCCTTTTGCCAAACAAGATCAACCTACACAGAAGCCAGGTGTATTTCCTCCCTACGTCTTCAAAGATCATATTAATTATGGAGATAAAAGAAAACTGAAAATATTCAAAAATAAATTCATGGGTAGGTGATCTAATTTATTTGAAGTTTCTGATTATATAAGTAGATAGGTTTTAAAGTTTTTATAAAAAAAAATTAAACATTGTCTCGCACTCAATCATATTATTTATGTTTTATTTTTACTTTTACTACTTTTGTAATGAATGTGAAAATTTTGAAAATAGTTAAAAATTTGTGAGAGTTTAATTTTTGTTTTATATAGTAATTTTATTAGAAAATTGGGTTTGGGTCAATGTGTGTGAATTTAAACGAATAATTCAAATAATTCGAATGTTACACTTAGTGGCTCGAGTATGATTCCTAGGGCGCCACGATTTCACAACTTTTTTAGACTAACCAAGCCAAACTAAAACGAAAATTAAGAATAAAATTTTTTGATATCTCGCTTGGTTTTCGAGTTATCTAAGTTTGAAAGTTGAAAAGTCAAAGTAAATATTTTTATGAAACAAATGCGTTTTCTTATGTAATTGGTCGTGAAAAGCACGAAAAAAATGGTTAAAAAATTCCAGGTGCTATATTTTTCGAGATATTGAACAAAAAATGTAAAAAAAAATTATTTAATTGAAAACAGTTCAGTGCATAGCACTATTCGGTGGTGCATAGCACTTTTCGGTGGTGCATAGCACTTCAAACATTTTAACCAGAGCAACCACCCCTTACCGTAACCTAAGCAAAGCACCCTTTGGTGGTGCATAGCACGTTTCGGTGGTGCATAGCACTTCAAACATTTTAATCAGAGCAATAACTATTCCTTACCGTAACCTAAGTAAAACACCCCTTGGTGGTGCATAGCACTTTTCGGTGGTACATAGCACGCTAAACATCTTAATAACATTCTGGATAACGCCAAATTATCTGCATAACTATTATATTTACATTTTTCAACATTTTCAATCGATCGATCATTATTTTTTCAATTAAATGATTCTTTTTAAATTTTTGGTTCAATATCTCGAAAAATATAGTACCTACAATTTTTTAATCATTTTTTTCGTGTTTTTCTCGGCCAATTACATAATAAAACACATTTGTTTCATAAAAATTTTCACTTTGATTTTTCAACTTTCGTTTTTCGATAACTCGAAAACCAAGCGATTAGGAATTTGTTTACTATTTTTCCCGTACTCAGCGACCTCGACTACGTCTTAAAAAGTTGTCAAATCGTGGCGCCCCAGGAATCATACACTCCCCCACTTAGTTTTAATTTCATGTGTCATTTTTTTTCTTTACAGGTACACTTCAGAAAAAAAATGGTTTCCTGCTCTTTGCCAAACAAGTTCCTCATTCAACAATTCGACCTGCGCAAGAAGGTAATTTCCTGCCTGTCTGAAAGATCTTATTAATTATGATGAGATTAATTAAACAACTGAAAATATTTTAAGCTAAGTAAATAGGTAGGTGATGTAATTTATTTGACGTTGAAAGATTTTGATTACACAAATAGATTAGTTTTATAAATTTGAAAATTAAACATTTATTTCTACATTATAGTATTGTAGGTAAAATTTATTTAAAAGATAGAAAAGACAGTATAACAGAAAATCGATTTGTAAATTTTACAGGAACTTTAACGTCAGGATGTCACGTGATGCTGAATATTGGTTCCTTCAATCTTTTCTCGACCACTGTATCGAAGTTAGGCAAAGCACCACTTTTTCCAATTAAAATAAAAGTAGAGAGTTGAGAAAACAGAATGACTTGTGGACTTTAAATTGGTAAGTAATTATATTTTCATTAACAGTTTGTGTGTTGAATTTCAAACTGCAATTTGCAATTGAAAACTTAAAGATATAATTTGTACAGTTTTCGAAATTATATTTCAGATTTTGATAATTTTGTTTACAGAGAAGGTACTGCGCGAAACTCATTTTTAGACTTAAAAATTTACAATTTTTAACAGAAAAAAATAAGGGCGTCATATTTTTTTCAAAATTTATTTGTCAGATTTTGGTGAGGCTGTTAACTGGGAAGGAAAACAAAATATTTACATGAGGCGTACACACCCCTGTTTTGGACTTGAAACTTCGCAGTTTAACGTTGTAAAGTTGGGGATGTTATAATTCGTTTAGTTTTCAAAATTATATTCTAGAATTTGAAAATATTGTCTACAAGGGTTTATTTCAGATTTTTATAATTTAATCTCCAGGGAAGGGGAACAAGATATGTAAGGTCAGATTTGACATAGGGGTCACACAACCCCGTTTTGGACTTGAAACTGCAATTTACTGTTGTAAAACTAGGAATGTTATAATTCGTTTAGTTTTCGAAATTTATTTTCCAGATTTTTATGATTTAATACCCAGGGAAGGTGAACAAAATATGTAAAGTCAGATTTGACATAGAGGTGCACACAACCCTGTTTTGGACTTGAAACTTTGCAATTTACAGTTGTAAAACTAGAGATGTTATAAATCGTTTAGTTTTCGAAATTTATTTTTCAGATTTTTATAATCTAACCCGAAATTTAATTGTCATAATTTGATCATTTTGTTTACCGAGAAGGGAAATGAAATATGTAAAGGGAAATATTTTACGTGAGGGTTTAGTTCCACTCTTTTCTTGAACTTTACGATTTGTAATTGTTATTTTTATTTTCTAATCTAGTGAAGAACACTGATGTGTGACTACATATCCTGGTGTTCTTTTTACGTGTTCCTGATCATCATTATCCGCACAATTCTCAACAGCGTACTCATCGTGGGAGCATCCTGAAGTGTATAGTCCGCCGTAACAACTATCCGTTCGCCATGGTATCTTTTTTGGATTTGTTTTGCTGCTTTCACATGTTGACTTTGCAATGTGACAAACAAATAATTAAGGTGAGATTAAATTGAAGTTAATGAATAACTGCTCGTTATTAATCTGTTGCTACCGTATTTGTTTCAGATCGACGCTGGAGAAGAAAAAGAAGATCCATTCCGTAGTTAGGCTATTTATTTGAATAACTTTTTTATTTTGCATGCTGTTTATTTGAATTGTTATTTTATTTTGCATGTTCTCTTGCTTACCTCTTCGCTTTGCTTACTGCAGTTCTTACTATAACGCTTCGCCTTTACCCTACGCAATCCGCAGGATTCAACGTTTCGTTATCTTGCTTGTTCCTTCTCATCCAAGGCGTAGAAGCAAAGGCCTCCCTGAGTGACTTGCCTTGGACTTAGCTTTTTAGTTGTTCTTTGAAGTGTCTTATACACTTTACGCGGTCTTCTTCTTACGTTCGCTTCATTTTTCAGACTGTTTGGTGTGGGTTATCTGGAATAGAAGCAATAGGCGACTGCCCAGCTCTCACAGGCGAAATCTGTCCAATCTTTTCTACCAAATTCTATTAGTTTTTGTCGTTAGTTCTTTGTAGTTTAATTAGTTAATACACTGCACTATTCGCTTACAGGTAAAGGACATCGATCGAAGACTGAAGACTTTATTTTATTTTTTTTTACTTTACTTTATTCTTTTTAATTTGCTTTTCTTGTATTTTTCTCTTAAAGGTATTTATTTGTATTTATAAACTATATTGTTAATAGTTAAATGATATATTTGTAACAAAAAAGTCTCTCTGATACTCAAAACTTTTCTAAATTGTCTTTTTGGTAAAATTATTAAAACTAAATCCAATTTTAATCGTTCGAAATAGATTGGCGGATAAGGGTTGGCTATACTGAGTTGCGATGTCCAAATTATTCGTTTAAGCTATAGAGGGTTCGCATTTTAAGTAAAAGAGGTTTTGAACTCCGAGGGGAAGGGAACACAAAATTTTATGAATTTATAGAGGTTTTTACGTTGTGGAGGTTTAAGTTATCAAGGTTCTACTATATAAAGGTCTATAATTTTTTCGTGATGTAATAAATACTAGAAAAGAGCCGAAGTTATTGGTAGTCTTACTGAATTAATTTTTTCGTATTGTTGTACATGTAGGAGTATTAATTTAACTCATTTTAGTATACCTACAGATACAATAATATAATAAAATCAATTAAGTGCCACAAACAACAACTTGGTGTCTTTCTTGTTGTAAGTTTTTATTACAACATGAACTACATAAAATTTTATAATGATGTAACTGTAATTAATTTGTTGTGTATTTTCTCTTTCAGGTATTTTATTTTATTGTAATTAAATATTAATGTAATAACTTAATATATTTTCTGTTGTTATTACTTTTACCATATTTTATGTATGTATTATATGAGTAATTATATAAAGATTATAATTATATAATCCTGTAGTGAAATGTAAATAACTGGTTTAACTAATAAATCAATTAAAATCAAATACCTGTTTTCGTTAACTATATAAAATTGTAGTATACATATCATGAGTAAAAGATTCTTCGAATCCATTAAAACGACCAATAAATATTTCAAAAAAAAAAAGCTTTCCCCTTTAATGCTCTCCTGACACATGTTGAAATTTCTTCAAAAAATTTAATTTTTCCGAAAATACTCTTGCAACATGCTTTCCTGATACAAAAGTTCAAAAGTTAAACAAAATTTTAATTTTTGGGTTTATACGAGGGGTGATCAATAAGTTTCGAAAATACCTCCTGCGTCTTATGCTCTCCTGATACAAATGGTCAAAATTTAAATTTTTGGATTTATACGAGGGGTGATCAATAAGTTTCGAAAATACCTCCTGCGCCTTATGCTCTCCTGATACAAATGGTGAAAACTTAAGCAAAATTTAAATTTTAAGGCTTATACGAGGGGTGATCAATAAGTTTCAAAAATACCCCCTGCGACTTATGCTCTCTTGATACAAATTGTCAAAATTTAAGCAAAATTTTAATTTTTGGGTTTATACTAGGCGTGATCAATAAGTTTCGAAAAAACCTCCTGCGACTTATGCTCTCCTGATACAAATTGCAGGATTTAAGCAAATAATTTTTGGGTTAATACGAGGGGTATTCAATAAAAAATCCGGTAATCAATTTTTTTCAAAAATGCCTCCTGCGTTATGCTCTCCTGATACAAATGATCAAAATTAAAGTAAGTTTCAATTTCTGGACTGTTACGAGGTGTGATCAACAATTAATTCGACAAATTTTTCATTTGTAAGTTCATTTTCTTTACGAGGGACAAATTAAAACAATTTTTAACTTCTTTCAGTTTATTAATAGTCCATTAGGATGTTAAATTATTGTATAAGCAAGATTTTTACTAACAACAATCAAATTTAAGTACAATACATTTTGACATGCATTTATGTACACTGCGGTATTTACGTATATATTTTTACAAGTTCGATATGACAACAAATTAATATTTAATTACAATGAAATAAAATACCTGAAAGAGAAAATACACAAAAAATTAAATACAATTACATCATTATAAAATTTTGTCGTTCATGTTGTAATAAAAACTTACAACAAGAAAGACACCAAGTTGTTGTTTGTGGCACTTAATTGAATTTATTATATTATTGTGTCTGTAGATACACTAACATGAGTTAAATTAATACTCCTACATGTACAACAATACGAAAAAATTAATTCAGTACGACTACCAATAACTTCGGCTCTTTTCTAGTATTTATTACATCACGAAAAAATTATAGACTTTTATATTAACATTTAAGCGTTATATTTGGACAAAAAGCCTCTCTAATACTTTGTGGCCTCCACAATCACCCCTTATAGCCAACCCTTATCCGCCAATCTATTTCTAACGATTAAAATTGGATTTTGTTTTAATAATTTTACCAAAAAGACAATTTAGAAAAGTTTTGAGTATCAGAGAGACTTTTTTGTTACAAATATATCATTTAACTATTAACAATATAGTTTATAAATACAAATAAATACCTGTAAGAGAAAAATACAAGAAAAGCAAATTAAAAAGAATAAAGTAAAGTAAAAAAAAATAAAATAAAGTCTTCAGTCTTCGATCGATGTCCTTTACCTGTAAGCGAATAGTGCAGTGTATTAACTAATTAAACTACAAAGAACTAACGACAAAAACTAATAGAATTTGGTAGAAAAGATTGGACAGATTTCGCCTGTGAGAGCTGGGCAGTCGCCTATTGCTTCTATTCCAGATAACCCACACCAAACAGTCTGAAAAATGAAGCGAACGTAAGAAGAAGACCGCGTAAAGTGTATAAGACACTTCAAAGAACAACTAAAAAGCTAAGTCCAAGGCAAGTCACTCAGGGAGGCCTTTGCTTCTACGCCTTGGATGAGAAGGAACAAGCAAGATAACGAAACGTTGAATCCTGCGGATTGCGTAGGGTAAAGGCGAAGCGTTATAGTAAGAACTGCAGTAAGCAAAGCGAAGAGGTAAGCAAGAGAACATGCAAAATAAAATAACAATTCAAATAAACAGCATGTAAAATAAAAAAGTTATTCAAATAAATAGCCTAACTACGGAATGGATCTTCTTTTTCTTCTCCAGCGTCGATCTGAAACAAATACGGTAGCAACAGATTAATAACGAGCAGTTATTCATTAACTTCAATTTAATCTCACCTTAATTATTTGTTTGTCACATTGCAAAGTCAACATGTGAAAGCAGCAAAACAAATCCAAAAAAGATACCATGGCGAACGGATAGTTGTTACGGCGGACTATACACTTCAGGATGCTCCCACGATGAGTACGCTGTTGAGAATTGTGCGGATAATGATGATCAGGAACACGTAAAAAGAACACCAGGATATGTAGTCACACATCAGTGTTCTTCACTAGATTAGAAAACAAAAATAATAACAATTACAAATCGTAAAGTTCAAGAAAAGAGTGGAACTAAACCCTCACGTAAAATATTTCCCTTTACATATTTCGTTTCCCTTCTCGGTAAACAAAATGATCAACTTATGACAATTAAATTTCGTTAACTGCACCAATTATTATAACATCTCTAATATTATATTTTAAATTGCGAAGGGTTGCGCATGCCCCCACGTAAAATTTAATTACATGTATTGTATCTTCTCTGTAGACAATTTTATCAAAAATCGAATAATAAATATCGAAAACTGAACGAATTACAACATCCCTAATTTGGTTCTGTAAATTGCAAAGTTTCATGTACAAAACAGGGTTGTGCGCACCCCAATGTCAAATTTGATAACATATTGTTTCCCCTTCCCTAGGGTTAGATTATAAGTCTGAAAAATAAATTTCGAAAACTGAACGAATTATAACATCTCTAGTTTTACAACTGTAAATTGCAAAGTTTCAAGTCCAAAACGGGGTTGTCTGCACCTCTATGTCAAATCTGACCTTACATATCTTGTTCCCCTTCCCTGGAGATTAAATTAAAAAAATCTGAAACATCATTTCGAAAACTGAACGATTTATAACATCTCTAGTTTTACAACTGTAAATTGCAGTTTCAAGTCCAAAACGGGGTTATGTGCACCCCTATGTCAAATCCGACTTTACATGTCTTGTTCCCCTTCTCTGGAGATTAAATCATAAAAACCTGAAAAATTAATTTCGAAAATGAAACGAATTATAACATTCCTAGTTTGACAACTGTAAATTGCCGAGTTTCAAGTCCAAAACGGGGTTGTGCACACCTATGTCAAATCTGTACTTTACATATTTTGTACCTCTTCCCTGGGGATTAAATTATAAAAATCTGAAACATAATTTCGAAAACTGAACGATTTATAACATCTCTAGTTTTAAAACTGTAAATTGCAAAGTTTGAAGTCTAAAACGGGGTGTGTGCACCCCTATGTCAAATCTGTACTTTATATATTTTGTTCCTCTTCCTTGGGGATTAAATTATAAAAATCTGAAATATAATTTCGAAAACTTGGCGATATATAACATCCTAGTTTTACAATTGTAAATTGCAAAGTTTCAAGTCAAAACGGAGTTATGTGCACCCCTATATCAAATCTGACTTTACATGTCTTGTTCCCCTTCCCTGGGGATTAAATCATAAAAACCTGAAAAATAAATTTCGAAAACTAAACGAATTATAACATTTTAGTTTGACAACTGTAAATTGCAGAGTTTCAAGTCCAAAACGGGGTTGTGCACACCTATGTCAAATCTGTACTTTACATATTTTGTACCTCTTCCCTGGGGATTAAATTATAAAAATCTGAAACATAATTTCGAAAACTGAACGATTTATAACATCTCTATTTTAAAACTGTAAATTGCAAAGTTTGAAGTCTAAAACGGGGTGTGTGCACCCCTATGTCAAATCTGTACTTTATATATTTTGTTCCTCTTCCTTGGGGATTAAATTATAAAAATCTGAAATATAATTTCGAAAACTTGGCGATATATAACATCTCTAGTTTTACAATTGTAAATTGCAAAGTTTCAAGTCCAAAACGGAGTTATGTGCACCCCTATATCAAATCTGACTTTACATGTCTTGTTCCCCTTCCCTGGGGATTAAATCATAAAAACCTGAAAAATAAATTTCGAAAACTAAACGAATTATAACATTCTAGTTTGACAACTGTAAATTGCAGAGTTTCAAGTCAAAACGGGGTTGTGCACACCTATGTCAAATCTGTACTTTACATATTTTGTACCTCTTCCCTGGGGATTAAATTATAAAAATCTGAAACATAATTTCGAAAACTGAACGATTTATAACATCTCTAGTTTTAAAACTGTAAATTGCAAAGTTTGAAGTCTAAAACGGGGTGTGTGCACCCCTATGTCAAATCTGTACTTTATATATTTTGTTCCTCTTCCTTGGGGATTAAATTATAAAAATCTGAAATATAATTTCGAAAACTTGGCGATATATAACATCTCTAGTTTTACAATTGTAAATTGCAAAGTTTCAAGTCCAAAACGGAGTTATGTGCACCCCTATATCAAATCTGACTTTACATGTCTTGTTCCCCTTCCCTGGGGATTAAATCATAAAAACCTGAAAAATAAATTTCGAAAACTAAACGAATTATAACATTCCTAGTTAGACAACTGTAAATTGCAGAGTTTCAAGTCCAAAACGGGGTTGTGCACACCTATGTCAAATCTGTACTTTATATATTTTGTTCCTCTTCCTTGGGGATTAAATTATAAAATCTGAAATATAATTTCGAAAACTGAACGATTTATAACATCTCTAGTTTTAAAACTGTAAATTGCAAAGTGTGAAGTCCAAAACGGAGTTATGTGCACCCCTATGTCAAATCTGTACTTTATATATTTTGTTCCTCTTCCTTGGGGATTAAATTATAAAAATCTGAAATATAATTTCGAAAATTGGGCGATATATAACATCTCTAGTTTTGCAACTGTAAATTGCAATGTTTTAAGACCAAAACGGTGTTATGTGCACCCCTATGTCAAATCTGACTTTACATATTTTGTTCCTCTTCCCTGGGGATTAAATTATAAATATCTGAAATAAACCCTTGTAGACAAAATTTTCAAAATCTAGAATATAATTTTGAAAACTGAACGAATTATAACATCCTCAACCTTACAACGTTAAACTGCGAAGTTTCAAGTCCAAAACAGGGGTGTGTACGCCTCACGTAAAATCTATCTGTAAATATTTTGTTTCCCTTCCCAGTTAACAACCTCACAAAAATCTGACAAATAAATTTTGAAAACTGTATAAGATATGAAGCCCTTATTTTTTTCTGTTAAAAATTGTAAATTTTTAAGTCTAAAAATGAGTTTCGCGCAGCACCACTTTACACATTTTGTTTCCCTTCCCTGCAAACAATATTATCAAAATCTGAAATATAATTTCGAAAACTGTACAAATTATATCTTTAAGTTTACAACTGCAAATTGCAGTTTGAAATTTAACACACAAACGGTTAATGAAAATATAATTACTTACCAATTTAATGTCCACAAGTCATTCTGTTTTCTAAACTCTCTACTTTTATTTTAATTGGAAAAAGTGGTGCTTTGCCTAACTTCGATACAGTGGTCGAGAAAAGATTGAAGGAACCAATATTCAGCATCACGTGACATCCTGACGTTAAAGTTCCTGTAAAATTTACAAATCGATTTTCTATTATTATACTGTCTTTTCTATCTTTTAAATAAATTTTACCTACAATAATATAATGTAGAAATTAATGTTTAATTTTCAAATTTACAAACCCAATCTATTTGTGTCATCAAAATCTTTCAACGTCAAATAAATTACATCACCTACCTATTTACTTAGCTGAAAATATTTTCAGTTGTTTAATTAATCTCATCATAATTAATTAGATCTTTTAGACATAGGCAGGAAATTACCTTCTTGCGCAGGTCGAATTGTTGAATGAGGAACTTGTTTCTGAAGTGTATTTGTAAAGTAGAAAATGACATATGAAATTAAAACTGAGTGTAACTTATTCGAATTATTTGAATTAATCGTTTAAATTCACACACATTGACCCAAACAGTTAAACCATTCCATAATTTAGGACTTTTTGTTATATAATTACTAGATGTTTTTGGGAACTTGTTTACAACCAATTTTCTAATAAAATTACCATAAAAAACAAAAATTAAACTCGTTCACAAATTTTAAACTATTTTCAAATTTTTCACATGCATTACAAAAGTAGTAAAAGTAAAAATAAAACATAAATAATATGATTGAATGCGAGACAATGTTTAATTTTTTTATAAAAACTTTAAAACCTATCTACTTATATAATCAGAAACTTCAAATGAACTAGATCACCTACCAAATGGATTTATTTTTGAACATTTTCAATTATCTTTTATCTCCATAATTAATATGATTTTTGAAGACGTAGAGAGGGAATATACCTGGCTTCTGTATAGGTTAATCTTGTTTGGAAAAGGCAGGAAAACCAACATTTTGAAGAAGTGCACCTAGAAGAGAACACATGAAATTGAAATTAAGCAGAAATGGGGTTTAATACAAATTATTTGAATTAATCCTATAGTTTCACATGCATTACACCAAAACAGTTAAGGTCACGTTTTATCAAGTTGCAAAAAAGTAATTCTGTAGAACAAATATAACTAATGAAGGAAAATTTGAAGTGATTTTATTACGATTAAACTAATTATAAAATAATTAACTAGTGTGCACCTATGGCTTTCCTAAATAATCAATTATGGCTGACATTAACCTTCGTGCTGTCCATTTACTTATTTAAAGTAAATCGTATAAATAATGTAATACTCAGATAAAAAAATACATACCACATATAAAACTTCAATTTTAATTTCGATTGTGATATAAATTTTGTGTGTACCATTATTTCTTCCCAAATTATTTTACCAAAAACGCAGACGAATATTAGAGCAGCAACAAAACGTACTTTCGGCTACAATACAACAGTAAACTGGAAGGCAGTTTAGATAACAAATAGACAGCGAGCAAGAAGGAACTACGTCATTGCCAACATTAAAAAATGTACTAAACGTTTATCACATTATTTTGCTAAATTTTCGTTAATTGTTGCAAATGACGACTTCAAACAATAATTTAAAATAAGTCTTAACTCTTAACTTAACAGCATAATTAAATAAATAAGATTTTTTTGTAGATGACAAAGAAATTAAAAGTGCTACTGGGAACGAGATTATATGGAATTTCCTGAAGTCGACCACTGAGGGTGCTGTAGACGGCTGACATCAGGCGCTAAATATTTGAAATTCAAAAAAAAATTCTTATAACCTTCCTAATTCAGTATTACAGTAGATAATAATTATTATTAATGGATAATAATGATATTTAGCCTCATAGAAAATGTTTTATAATAATTATTTTGTAATTGTGTTCTTTTTAACATTTAATTTTATAAATTATTTGCTTACGTGACAAATTAATTTCGGAAACTATACCAGGTATAACACCCTTAATTTTATTAATAGAAATTGCAAAGTTTTAAGTCCAAAAAGGGGGTTGTGCGCACCCCTACCTAAAATCTGGTAGTTATTTAATTCCATACATAATTATGTATTTGTTGTTATTTGACACTGTTTAACAGATATTCATATGGATATGATTTCAGATCAACCCCTTGGAAAATGTAAAGCTTCTCTATTCAGATTATTATCACTCTTCTTGCGAAGATTCGGAAATTGATGTTTAAGCCGTTATTTGATTAATACATGTAACTACAGCATTATTAAACAAATTTGCAATGAAATGTAAGAAGTGATTTTTCATGATTATTTCAACCAAAACTTGTTATAAAACGAGTTTCATGGTGAATAAGATATGTAGGGCGCACTGTTAAAAATTACATATTTATTAATAATTATTTTGTTTATGCCGCTCGCTCCGGTCCTAAGAAATGACTTTTCAGTATTACAATGACGCATTTTATCGAATGTATAAGGTCTCATTATAGTCAATAAATTATGACATAAAATTTTGTCGTGGGCTCCCGGTTTATAATTATTGTTAAAAATTCATATTGTGACATTGTGTTATGACCTAGTTTTTTCTTTTTGAGTACGTTTTTAAAAGAGGCGGATGTCACTTCTTTATGAAACAAAGAAAACTCCACTAAAGCAACCATGAATTTTTTAAGGTTTTAGCTTGGCACTCGGCGGAGGATTTTGTTTCATTTAATTCTTGCAAAAGGGGAACAGTTGATTTATTACCGTAAACCAACGTTCTCGGTCATAAATCAAGTATTTTAGTTTAAACGAAAAGTCCTGTTTCTAAGTTGCGGTCCTGTTTCGACTTTTAATAAAACGGCCATGCGTATTCTTCCTATAAATCGAGTTTTTGTTTACCGCCTCCTTAAACTGCGCTCCTGTCAGTCAACTCGGTATTGTCAATCGAGAAACGATTGGCAAAAAGTTTTAGAGTGTTTTCACGAAAGCGCCAACTTTAAAGCTTTATTACATTTTTTCAAAATTAATATAAATGCAAATATTCAGTTCTCGTTAAAAAATGGATTTCCATTAATGAAATTTGAATACTTTAAGGTACAATTACTGCTTGTCAGGATTCCTTTTTTATTCAAACAACCATTTCTAAGATTAAAGTTTTTGATGCAAAGTAATCACTTTAAAAATGTAGAATGATAAACGATGTAATTATTCAGATGACTTTCCTTCGAAGGAATAAATATTCACCAATTTCCTTTTTGAGGCTATTAATATGTATAAGCATAAGATGCCTTTGCTGTAATGGGGTTTGAATGAATACTTTCAGGCGGTTTAAAAATTAAAAATAAATGCCAAGGTTAAAAAGCGAATACGGGTCATTTTTTGTTTTAGGAGAAAGTAAAAGAGATACGTAGTTAAAAATTGATTTATTCTTCTACGGGACTGTGGGACCATAGAGTTCAGTGTTGATATTAGTTTTAATATTTAACCTGTATTATTTTCTGAGAATTTCTTGACTGAAAGACGGATAAAAAGCGATCCTATGTGATTTTCAGTGGCGTAACTACCATAGGGCCAGACGGGGCAGTGCTCCAGGACTCCCAAGCTCAGGGGCCCCTCGGACTCTGACTTACAAACTATAAATTATGTTAGAAATATCCACTAACTTTTATTAAAAAAAACTATATTAATTAATTTATCCAGTTATTCATTCCTATTCCTGTAGAACCAGGACGTGCCTTACTACCTATGCAGAATAAAGAACTAATGATAAAGTAGCTTTGCAAATTTAAGGTATGTAACTACATATTTATATTTTGAGTTGTATTGATAAAATTTTGATTTGTCGTAACCCAGATTCGTCGTAAAACGTACCTGTAGTCGGTCAAGAAAGTGGTGTTTTTGGATTAAAAATCTCTACTTAATTAGGATTCCGTACCCAAAGGGTGCTCAACGGGACCCTATCAACGTGCCTCCGCTGTCTGTGTGTCTGTAATAGGACCGTATTTTTTGAGCGGTAACAGATATTTTCCTTTTTTAATTTATTCATTAAAATAAGTTACAATTTGTATTTGGTTTTTTATTTTATTATGGAGTCGACTGTATTATGACGAATCTGAATTATGATAAATCTAAAGTATGTCGAATTCGGAACACGACGAATACGGAACAAACTATTTTAAATAGTTTAGTTTGGGCCCTATTTAATTTTTCGCCCCAGGGCCTTTGGTTACCTAGCTCCGCCACTGGTGGTTTTTATTTTTTTTTCCAAGAAGCGGATTGTCTAAAACAGAGCGAATCCCGGATGGGACTAAAAAAAGGACTTCAACCACTAAGGGGTCATCCATAAATTACGTCATATGTTAATGGGGGGGGAGGGTATCACCGGGATGTGACATAGTGTGACAAGGGGCAGGGGGGGTTAAAAACTTTGTGACATCACATGTTAAAAATCAAAATTTTGTATCTTTAATTTATTGTTTCCTAACCAGTCATTTGTTTTTCTGTTATCTAAAATATTTGACTTTATGTTAATTTTATTAAAGATTATATAATAAAAGTAAGAATAAAATAAAAAAAACTGTTTTCTCTTGATTATTTTTAAATACATATATAAATTTGAAAAATGTGTGACGTCACATCAGGGGGGAGGGGTTTTTTAAAATGTGACAACCTGTGACAAGGACGGGGGGAGGGGTTAAAAAGTCCTGAAATTCGTGTGACGTAATTTATGGATGGCCCCTAAAGGGAGTTCAAGCACATAAAAAGGAGTTTAAGCACTTTGGAAAATTTTAGGTTCTTTTAAAGAGCTTGTAGCATTTTTTTACAATTTTTTTTATCCAATTGCTAGGAGCTTTTTTTGTTAATTAAAAAAAGTGTTGCTTGATCCTTCTACAACTGCTTATATTTCATATCCTTCAGGATAAAAATAAATTCTTTTATTAAACCAATACCACGATAAATGAATAGAAAATGTAAAAATAATAAAAAGGCACTCCAACTAAATTAAGCGACTTTCTATTTTTCCAAAATTTTGAGTATTATATGTAGATATATTTGTTCCAATAATTAAATACCTACTTATTCCTATTACCTTTATATGAAAACGGTTTGGAGTTGACAAAATTTCCAAATTGTATTTTCTCATTCAACATTAGAAATAAATCAAGATGAGAAGGTAACGTTTTAATTCTCTTAATGGACACTCCAGCTGAGAAATTATAATTTATTGCAATGGAAGGCGTATCGCGTATTTGATTGGGACACAGCTGGTACACCAGGACCGAGCTTTTAACGGTAATGAGCACAAACTACCAGTTTGAAAATATGTTGATAATTAATGGGAGAATAATTCAGTAAACATAACATTGGTATAACATACGTGTGTCGCGAATAGGGAATAATATCTACCCTTATTTGATAACTTCTCCTGTGGAAATTTGTAATTTAAAATTGAGAGAGACGTCTGTTATAGTAGAGACATTGTGTGGAGTATTAAAAAGTTAAGTATTTCTAGTCTTCACAAAATTTAGGCGATTATTTGTTTGCCTTTCACTGGCGGATTGAACTGTTAAACGGTCGCAGGAATACAGATTTTTTTTATGGAACTCCCAAAAAGCTTCACTGTATCAATAGAAACTTTTTCAGATTGTTTTTAAATAAGGTTTTTTAAACATTTTTTGTTTTTTATTGATTTTGCAATAATTTTCGTTGCTAAATAAAAAATAATTTGGAAAAAGTAAAATTTTCGCTTACAAAAGCCGGAATTACAATGTTGCTTTTATGTAAACTATTCTTACATAACCAACTAAATTTCTATTGTTCAACGCTTACAATTCAACATTTACCATAGAATTTTTTTTTTAATTTTTTGAGTTATGGGGATAAAAGAAAGAATTTTCCGTAGTTTTTTAATATCTATTCATTTTTAGTAAAGGTCGAATTTTTAATCCCACCCCGCAGGGCTCATTAACATTCAAATAAAAAATTATGTCCTTCGAAAACTTTGGAGTAATGCAATTTTCTTGGGAAGTTACCATCAGAGTTCTTTATTAGAGTATTGGACGATTTACGATACCCTGAACACTTCTTCATCCATCCCCTTTAGCAGATTAATTCAGCCCCTAAAGTCTTAAGTTGCTATTTTAATTTGACTAAATTAAAATATTAAAGTTGTAACGTGTTGGAAGTAGACAGCTGCAATTTGGTTACATCTCCAGAGGGGGCTTGAAAATTCAAACATTACCTTATTTGTGATAATCTAAGTAATGTATTTTGTTTAATTTAATTTGAGGGCCCAATTATTGAAATCCTGCTTTACTTGATCCTCTATTGAAACGGAATGTCAGTATATAATATGTAAAAAGTTGGTTTTCTGTTCAAATAAACAGTCGAACAATATTCTCAGTTCTGTGTTTATCTAACTTTGACGGTCGTTGGGAGGTCATTTAACACATGTTACGATTACGATTTTTATCTCTGAGTTGACTATCCGGTAAAGAATGAAATGTCTACTTTTTATGCATTATTGGTTCGAACTTGTTTCTGTGCATTTGGTTGAAATTGAAATACATGGCGGCAGGGGCGGACTAAGGCCTAGGCAACATAGGCACGTGCCTAGGGCCCGTAATTTTTGGGGCCCGAAAATTAGGTTTTTAATTTTTTAATTTTTATTTTGATTCAACAGGAAAACGGGATATTCATAATTGTTGCTGAAACGTATCCAAATTATGCGGAATCGTTTATTGATAAATGTTACAAGTGTGGACGAGCGTTCCCGTGCTTACGCTTTAAACAAGACTCTTCAACAAAAAGACGAATCCCTAAATACAGCAGTTTTAACATATGATTCATTGATAGATTTCATACAAACTGTTAGAGATGATTTTGACAATTTAGAAAAAGAAGCTGAAAAAATTAAATATATTGCATATACTAATGATAAAAAACGGCACAAAACACGAAAACTGTTTCATGATGAAATTACAGAACATTAAATACAATTCAGTGGCAAAGAACATTTTAAATTTAATATTTTTTTGTTGTGTGTGATTCTTTAATTAACAACATTAAAAAAAGATCTGAGGGATATAAAACTATTAACAATGAATTCAAAACAATTGTTCATGATAGTGATGTTAGGTAGTGACTCTTCAATAGAGGAATAAAAACTTTATGACAAGATTTAAACTGAAAAATGAAGTATTACAATTTAAAACTTTTATAAGTAAAGTAAAAATTTTTTCGCCTGTATTCATGTAGTAATTTATTAAGGAAAATAATATTATTGCAACATTCCTTAATTTAAACATAATTCTGAGAATTTATTTAACCCTTCCAATAAGCAATGCAAGCGGTGAAAGATCATTCTCAGTAATAGCCAGAATAATTTCTTTTTAAGATCCACATTAGGCCAACAAAAATTAAATAGTTTATCATTACATTATATAGAAAAATAGTTTTTAAATTAAATAACTATTAATTATGACAAACTAATTGACGAGTTTGCAGAATTAAAAGTAAGAAAAACGGCAATATAACTAATCAATCTGGGTATATTTGTTTAAGTACTATTGTTTGTTTTAATAAATTATGTTTATTTAATTTTTGTACATGTATATTATTTTTTTCCTTTTATTTTTTTGGAATCCGATAATTAAATAGAACTACATACTATATGCCTTAAAGCCAAACCAAGCCAAACTGAAAAATAGGCCCGGAATTACAATGTTGCTTAGGGACCGTTTTAGTCTTAGTCCGCCATTTTGACCGGACGTATTTTTGATAAAACTGCGTATTAATTTGCATTCATTACTGCAAGTGGTGTATTTTGATTGACGGTTATGCTTGTCTATGAAATTGCTAACCAAAAGATTATAACTAAATCGTTACCGACAGTGATATCTATGTAAACGGATTTATGATAATTCTGTTGTAATGATTTCATTTAATTTTTAAGGTATGAACTAAGTACCTACTGCAATTTAAAATAAATTGAGTAAGTAAGTACCACGATCAAACAAAATGTATTGTTCTTTTTATCAAGTGACGACTTATACGTTGTAATTTATTGCTGATGGAGGAGATAATAATTACTTTGACGTAGTAATTTTATTAGTGTATGTTATACAAGATACTAGAATTAACATTTGTTTACATATAAAGTTATAATTAAGTGCTACACAAGAGTATAAGTAGGTACCCAATTTGAAACAAAATCTAAAACTTTTCAATTCTTCATATTGGTCAGCTGTAAAACGTTTAATGCTGAATACGATATTTTTAGAAATTAAGACTATTCTTTGGTCAATGTATCATGTGTTTCAATCTAAAAACTCTCAAATAATTACCGCCAAAAATTAAAAATTGTTGGGAGAAGCGAATTTTCCAAACATGGGTTTACTAAGCGTATCATGGTAGTGGTTTAAAAATAAAAAAATTGCAAGGAAAAGTGTGTAAAATGATCTTGATTGAAAGAGATAATACATGGGTTCATGTTTCTTTTATCCTAAGAACTGAACTATTAAAAACAAAGCGAAGCAGGGATGAGACTAAAGAAAAAGGATTTCAATCACTGTAAGAGAGTTAAGGCCCATAAGAAGAGTTTTAAGACCTTAATAGGGCTTAAAGCACTTTGAAAGGGCTTTAGGGTCTTTTAAAGAGCTTGTGACCTTTTTTAATTAAAAAGCAGCTAAACAATTTTTGTATAAGATATCCCTTTGATTTTTAAAATCTTTTGATGTTTCCATATTTGCTCATATTTTATTTCGTATCGTGTTTTCTTAAAGAGAATTAATGAAATATTCCAAATTAAACCACACAACACTTTTTGTTTTAATTTGAATGGGTGAATGAAGAGATAATAATTAAGTTGATTAGAAAATTAGATAATTAGATGTGCTTACATGTAGGTAAAATTGTAATTAAAGTGCTACATAAGTGTATAAGTAGATACCTAATTTGAATAAACGTTCAATTTTTCCTATTGGTCTGCTGTAAAACGCTAAATGCTGAATACGACATTTTGAGAACCTAAAAACTTTCTTTAGTCAAAATTTTAATCCAAATTTGACTCTTATACTTACCGCCAAAAACGCAAAATTGTTCAGACAAACAAATTTTCCAAACGTAAACGTTATGGGTTTGTTGAGTCGTATCATGGTAGTATAAATTAGTGATAAAACATCTTTATTTAAATAAACCCAATCACTTTCCCACAGCACATCGTTCAATTTTACAGACTAAAAAACGTTTATATTTAATTTTATTACATCTAAGTCATTTATTTTTAATTTGCAAGAGTTTTCTTGACTTTTGATTATTAATAGTAAATTTAATTAAGTATTAAATAATTACATATATCAATAAAATTGTTTTAATGAGTTAAGTAAACAAAATGAAAACTTGCCTCGTGTATAACGGTATCTCCTACCCAATTAAAGAAAAAAGGTTGTGAAAGTGCAAGAAAAAAATATCCCCAAGTTGCGATAATTATGCTGCTGGAACCATTCTGTTATAAGTGCCATAATTAGAAAGTCAGTTTTTGAGAAAAATTCTAATCACTTACTATTGACACCTGGTACAATGAACATGTTATTATAAAAATCGAACAAACGTACTGTAGAAGAAGTATTTTACTTTGGAGTTTTTCCAAGCGAGCTGATGCACTAAAAAATGAATCATTATAAAAAAGTGTTTAGTTTCTTTGTACTGTTAAGATAAATTTCAACAATTGTTTTTTCTTTTACAGTAGTGATATCATCACATGTGACGGATTAAAGATTAATTAAAAGGGGACATTAATTGATTATATGAGCACAAAATTGGGGGAGTAGCAAAATCTCATAAGTCCCATTTAAGGAGATAAAGGAAAATATTACCTTAACTTTCTTATTCAAGGAATTGTTATAATTTTTATCCCGCTTTTGATTAAAAACTCATTCTAGGCTAAATCATACGGGGAAAGGATGGGGTACCTATCACATCTCACTAAATTTTACGAAAGGGTAGGATGGGGTCTAAATTAAATATAAAACATTTCATGAAATTTAGGGTTCTACAAGGTAGGCTTGAATTTTAAGGGATTTTAAAAATTTTGTTGTACCTATAGATTTTCAAAGAAGAAAAAGGATATTCTTTTCTTAAATTTATGATAACAAATCCGTATCATCAACAGATTCGTATTTAATTCACGAAAACTATTTCATTCATTTTCTGTTTTCATTTTACACCCTGACTTGACTTCATCTGCTTCTGTATACAACAGCATAAGGTCGCCAATATTTTTAAACGATTCTTTGATTAATAGGTTGCGTATACTTTTGATCTAGCCCTTATAGTTTTGCTGCCCCTATAAATCTTCAAAAATAAAGAGAAACAAAGGCCTACAGTTTTTACTTTTTTTTTTTAATTTTTTAAATCATTCACGAAACTCCATCTACGTAAATTATAATTATTTGAACTGCAAATTTTGGATAGGAAAGGTAGAAAAATTAATCTTATTATTTCATAAATTCAACTTGTTTTTGGAATAAGTATGTCTAGCAAAGACTCTTATAAAATAGCTAACGCCAACGAAAAGTTCAAAAAATGAATTTTGATTGCGTTTGAGCTAATTCTCACCATGTCTTATTCTTTTCAGAAAGTTGACGGTCACATATCTGATGAACTTAAGAAATTGAGTGATCTTATGAAATTCGGAATCTTAGTAATGAGAAAAATTTTGGGCTTCAATAACATCTAAGCAATGAATACATACCTGTATATTTTAAGCAGTTGAATAATGCACATTTTAAAGTCATCCCTGATGCGGTTATTATTACAATATTGAGTGGGTAAATTATTCGTGCCTTTTGAACATTTAAGTGAAATTTCGATAGTTTTCTGAAGTGCCTTTAAGTGTGCAGTAACTGAATCCATCAAACCAATAAATATAAAATTTATACCAATGAAAGCGCACGAGTTTATACAAATTTGAAAGCACTCCGTTATTGCAACAACTGTAAATCTATATGCTGTGTCAGTTTTGTAAGGATGACTTATCAAAATAGCTAATGGAAATTTCACTTCAAATGTATTGTTATTGTTAGCAACGATTTGGTAGAGCCCCGATATAACTGGCGGAAGCGTATAATAAAAACAGCACCCAAGCGAGAAAATCGCGAGAATTTTACAATAAGTATTGTTCTTCGTCTTTTCTTCCTTAATTATATGATGTACGCCTTTTCGTTTGTAAAATTCATCCTCGCCCAGAAAATTTACTAAATCTTGAATTTCATGACGTTTCCATTTAAAATACAGTACCTTGAGGTTGGTTTCGATTAATATCGGGATGTTCCATAATGCTTTCATTATGTTAATTTTGTTATCGTAATTTTCGTATATCGCCATGAGCGATTGAAATAAAAATGAAAATATAATAACCATTGAGATGTATTGATAAATGGTGTAACTGTAATTTAAATAAACGTTTTTTCCTTTATAGGGTAATAATCCTGACACCAAAAAAAAATAATACACTAATTCGTATTGTTCTGATTTGTAACACTGAAAATCTGAACTCATCGTGTGAACAATTTACATACCACAATACTAATAATATAATTAAAAATCGTTTGGCTTTATCTTAAATACCCTTCAGAAACTTTTTCTTTCAAACGGTATAAATGATGAGAAAATGGGTTTAATTTTTTAACAAACGTACAAAGTAACTGAAACTGTTGAAAAGTTTTTTAATTATTAAATTTTTTCAACTAACAAGGCCTTCGTTAATATTTTTTTCCACTGAAAGACACCAATTGAACTTTTAAACGACGTTTAAGATATTTTTATGTTCTGCTCAAAATCTCTCTAACGATGTACTTATCTTCTATTTAATTATTTCATCAAGTTTTTAGAACTTTGAAATTTGTTGGAACTTCGAAGAAAATTAAAGATGTGCTTTTGAACGTCAAAAATAACTTTTAATTGACTTGTGACCGTGGTTTTCTTTCTTTGCGTGTGTTAGAAATGTCCATTTCATCAGTAATTATACATTTTCCTTCAAAATGTTATCGTTATACCCTAAAAAATTTAAGGGTATTTTTTTAATTGCGGTCAACGTTAGAAGAAAGTTTAATATGTATTATAATTATACCACCAATTGTATTATACAGGGTGTTAGGCGAAGGGATGTAGGGAATTTAGGAGGTTAAAGCTGAGGTCCCAATGAGTATTTTAAACTGCATTTAGTTTAGTGAGAAGTTAGGCAGTTTTTGAGTTATTTTATTTTTTAAGATTTTCAAAAATAGTATCGCTTTAAGCCAAATAAATACCACGTGTCATCATAGTTTAGTTTTTACGGTTTTGTCAGCCATATAAGTTCAATTATCGATACAAATCATAACAGCTTACACAGTACAAAGTTAAGAAACCGAGCTTAAAATTTACACTGTATTTATCTTTAAAAATTTTGTTTTCAATATTTGAAGGTTCATATTAGTCATGGTGACATTTAAATAATTTTAAAAGTTTCTTTAATTAATACTGTTACATGTATAGAATAATATCCAGTTATACTTTTCTTAATTGTTTAGAAAGTTTCTTTGTACCGTTACTTAGAAGGGTACCATTTGTATATTTTCTAACTTTTTGTATATATCTTGTTTGACATTTATAGGTACCACGACTAATTGCTGAAACGTCTCCTTTGTTCCCTTCACGGTCCTCTTTTTACCATCCCTTTTCCTCTAAATAAAATTTATGACCGGACGTAGTTACGTTTCCAGTTTGGGAATTTGTCTTTTTAAAAATTTTATTTATTTGTAAAATTAATTCAAACACTATTTTTGATTATTATTTGAACATTGTCTGTAACAAAGGGTTGGGTCAATTGCTGTTTTCGCTTAGGCTGTAATTCTTGCTTATGGTAACATTTACCTTTAGCTGAAATAATTTTGTTTCCTAAATCTTCTCGGACGGTTTCGCGTCTATACAGGGGTTCTTTTTTGTTTCTTATATTTCGTTTTAAATAGACCGACGTTTCATTCATTTCCTGGAATTCTTGACGCGTTCTATTTTGTCTTTAAATTATCGCTTCTTTATTTTCTATTTCCCGTTGCCGTACAGTTTCGTACAATATTTTCACCTTATCGAAAAGCTCGCTAGTATACTGATAATAAAAGTTATCGTCAAATGTTTCCAAGAGATCATTTAATTGGATTTCTTTCATATTTAGCACATTGACACGTATTGCATTTATTTACATACTTTTGACAGTCAATTTGCATATTGGACCAGTAATATTTTCTACTAATTTCTTGGGAAAGTTCCTGGGCTCCGCGATGACCAGGCTCGTGGGTTTGTCTTAAAATTTCGGTTCGTGCCGCGGCGCTTGTTAAATCTTTCAGGGTTTTTCGCGTAAAAATGAATTTTACTGAATAGTCAAAACTTTCATTTACTAGAACTGCAATTTCCTCATACATATTGTCTTCCCTGCAATGAATTCCATTTGTTACTTGGGGATTTGCATATTCGCGCAATATGTTTGTTATTTCATTTTTGTAATTTTCTGGTGTTATGTGTATTGTATATCTTATTTTATCAAAAATTTGGGATTTAGTTAAGCTGGGAGTTTTATAAAATGAAAACCAAAACTGTACCTTGAACAAATTTAATGGTTTCTCCGAAATAGGCAGAGTGCCATTGACATTTTCTCTTTGGGAATGTTGCGTTACGGTGCTGGTAGGAATGTGAGAATCGGGTCTAGAATTTACTGTTGGGGGTTCATTGTTTTTTTGTTTTTGAGGAGGATTAATTTTAATGTCCGAAAGTATCTTAATTTTAGGCGGGTTTGACGTAGTCTTGTTTGCAGTTTTTTTTCGTATCAGTTGCTATTAGATCGTCAAATTCGGATAGATCTAATGGCTCACGCACACTCACGTCGCCGGGGTTGTTAAACATTGAGAGTATTTCGTCTCGTTCCATTTCTATAGGGTACGCTTTTAACCGTGATAGAAAATCTGCATTAGTGTTACTACGTCCCTTTTTATACTTGATCTCATAGTCAAACTCTTCCAATTTGAGGCGCCATCGTACCAATTTTGAGTTGGGTTCTTTCATATTAAATAACCATTGAAGTGGTTTATGATCCGAAATAATATAAAATTTCCTACCGTATATGTATGGCCTAAAATTTTGAGTTGCCCAAACTATAGCCAGACATTCTTTCTCTATAGTTGAATAATTAATTTCATATGAAGACTGGAAAAACTTTGGCGGTTGTTGCAGAACGAACAAAATAGCTCAAACCCCAACGCCAAAACACGACACTTTAGCTGTCCGAAGCACTTTTCGGTAACAAAGTTACCTTCTTCAGGGACTGAAGTGAACTAAACCTAAAAGAGAACTTATCCTAATATATACTGAAAGTTGTTAAGGTTCAGTGAACATGGTTCAGCAGCAATGGTGATGATGTTCAATGGACCTTGACAATAACAAAAGATGATAATTAAACTAAACTAAATAGTGGCGATCCAGGGATAGGACCCTTGTCATTGTTAAGTAAAATTCAAACTCTCCTCGGTAACCCCAAGGATAAAATTCCTTTCTTAGAAAAGTCGGGGATATATGAAATTAGCTGTAATGACTGTAGTAAAAAATATATTGGACAAACTAGACGCTCGATCCAAACTAGGTTCAAGGAGCATTTAGCTCATGCACGGTTTGGTAGAGCCGAAAAATCTAGTGTTGCCCAATATATTCTTACTGAAGAACATAATATTAATATTAATAATCTTAAATTAGTTAAGGAAGTTAGGAATAATTGTCTACTAGATAGTTTTGAAAGTTTATACATTTGTAAAAATAACCAAATTTTACTTAACAATGACAAGGGTCCTATCCCTGGATCGCCACTATTTAGTTTAGTTTAATTATCATCTTTTGTTATTGTCAAGGTCCATTGAACATCATCACCATTGCTGCTGAACCATGTTCACTGAACCTTAACAACTTTCAGTATATATTAGGATAAGTTCTCTTTTAGGTTTAGTTCACTTCAGTCCCTGAAGAAGGTAACTTTGTTACCGAAAAGTGCTTCGGACAGCTAAAGTGTCGTGTTTTGGCGTTGGGGTTTGAGCTATTTTGTTCGTTCTGCAACAACCGCCAAAGTTTTTCCAGTCTTCATATGAAATTAATTATTCAACTATAGAGAAAGAATGTCTGGCTATAGTTTGGGCAACTCAAAATTTTAGGCCATACATATACGGTAGGAAATTTTATATTATTTCGGATCATAAACCACTTCAATGGTTATTTAATATGAAAGAACCCAACTCAAAATTGGTACGATGGCGCCTCAAATTGGAAGAGTTTGACTATGAGATCAAGTATAAAAAGGGACGTAGTAACACTAATGCAGATTTTCTATCACGGTTAAAAGCGTACCCTATAGAAATGGAACGAGACGAAATACTCTCAATGTTTAACAACCCCGGCGACGTGAGTGTGCGTGAGCCATTAGATCTATCCGAATTTGACGATCTAATAGCAACTGATACGAAAAAAAACTGCAAACAAGACTACGTCAAACCCGCCTAAAATTAAGATACTTTCGGACATTAAAATTAATCCTCCTCAAAAACAAAAAAACAATGAACCCCCAACAGTAAATTCTAGACCCGATTCTCACATTCCTACCAGCACCGTAACGCAACATTCCCAAAGAGAAAATGTCAATGGCACTCTGCCTATTTCGGAGAAACCATTAAATTTGTTCAAGGTACAGTTTTGGTTTTCATTTTATAAAACTCCCAGCTTAACTAAATCCCAAATTTTTGATAAAATAAGATATACAATACACATAACACCAGAAAATTACAAAAATGAAATAACAAACATATTGCGCGAATATGCAAATCCCCAAGTAACAAATGGAATTCATTGCAGGGAAGACAATATGTATGAGGAAATTGCAGTTCTAGTAAATGAAAGTTTTGACTATTCAGTAAAATTCATTTTTACGCGAAAAACCCTGAAAGATTTAACAAGCGCCGCGGCACGAACCGAAATTTTAAGACAAACCCACGAGCCTGGTCATCGCGGAGCCCAGGAACTTTCCCAAGAAATTAGTAGAAAATATTACTGGTCCAATATGCAAATTGACTGTCAAAAGTATGTAAATAAATGCAATACGTGTCAATGTGCTAAATATGAAAGAAATCCAATTAAATGATCTCTTGGAAACATTTGACGATAACTTTTATTATCAGTATACTAGCGAGCTTTTCGATAAGGTGAAAATATTGTACGAAACTGTACGGCAACGGGAAATAGAAAATAAAGAAGCGATAATTTAAAGACAAAATAGAACGCGTCAAGAATTCCAGGAAATGAATGAAACGTCGGTCTATTTAAAACGAAATATAAGAAACAAAAAAGAACCCCTGTATAGACGCGAAACCGTCCGAGAAGATTTAGGAAACAAAATTATTTCAGCTAAAGGTAAATGTTACCATAAGCAAGAATTACAGCCTAAGCGAAAACAGCAATTGACCCAACCCTTTGTTACAGACAATGTTCAAATAATAATCAAAAATAGTGTTTGAATTAATTTTACAAATAAATAAAATTTTTAAAAAGACAAATTCCCAAACTGGAAACGTAACTACGTCCGGTCATAAATTTTATTTAGAGGAAAAGGGATGGTAAAAAGAGGACCGTGAAGGGAACAAAGGAGACGTTTCAGCAATTAGTCGTGGTACCTATAAATGTCAAACAAGATATATACAAAAAGTTAGAAAATATACAAATGGTACCCTTCTAAGTAACGGTACAAAGAAACTTTCTAAACAATTAAGAAAAGTATAACTGGATATTATTCTATACATGTAACAGTATTAATTAAAGAAACTTTTAAAATTATTTAAATGTCACCATGACTAATATGAACCTTCAAATATTGAAAACAAAATTTTTAAAGATAAATACAGTGTAAATTTTAAGCTCGGTTTCTTAACTTTGTACTGTGTAAGCTGTTCTGATTTGTAACACTGAAAATCTGAACTCATGGTGTGAACAATTTACATACCACAATACTAATAATATAATTAAAAATCGTTTGGCTTTATCTTAAATACCCTTCAGAAACTTTTTCTTTCAAACGGTATAAATGATGAGAAAATGGGTTTAATTTTTTAACAAACGTACAAAGTAACTGAAACTGTTGAAAAGTTTTTTAATTATTAAATTTTTTCAACTAACAAGGCCTTCGTTAATATTTTTTTCCACTGAAAGACACCAACTGAACTTTTAAACGACGTTTAAGATATTTTTATGTTCTGCTCAAAATCTCTCTAACGATGTACTTATCTTCTATTTAATTATTTCATCAAGTTTTTAGAACTTTGAAATTTGTTGGAACTTCGAAGAAAATTAAAGATGTGCTTTTGAACGTCAAAAATAACTTTTAATTGACTTGTGACCGTGGTTTTCTTTCTTTGCGTGTGTTAGAAATGTCCATTTCATCAGTAATTATACATTTTCCTTCAAAATGTTATCGTTATACCCTAAAAAATTTAAGGGTATTTTTTTAATTGCGGTCAACGTTAGAAGAAAGTTTAATATGTATTATAATTATACCACCAATTGTATTATACAGGGTGTTAGGCGAAGGGATGTAGGGAATTTAGGAGGTTAAAGCTGAGGTCCCAATGAGTATTTTAAACTGCATTTAGTTTAGTGAGAAGTTAGGCAGTTTTTGAGTTATTTTATTTTTTAAGATTTTCAAAAATAGTATCGCTTTAAGCCAAATAAATACCACGTGTCATCATAGTTTAGTTTTTACAACTAAAGTGTCGTGTTTTGGCGTTGGGGTTTGAGCTATTTTGTTCGTTCTGCAATTAATTTCATGATTATTCAACGTCCTACTTATATACATTATGGGTCTATCTTTTCCAACAGGTCCTTGTGATAACACCGCACCAATGCCAACATTTGAGGCGTCCACAGTAACGTTAAATGTTTGACTGAAATCAGGGTAAGCCAAAACTGGGGGGTTAATTAATAGTTTTTTAATTCGTTCAAAAGAATTTAGAAATTCGGGAGTATGTTCAACCTTCTTATTCTTTCTTAAGCAACTTGTCATTGGTTTAGTTATAGTCGCAAAATTTTTAATAAATTTCCTATAGTAACCTGACAGTCCTAAAAAGGATTTTACTTTTTTGGAAGTCACTGGAACTGGAATGCTTTTAATTTTGTCAATAAGTTTTGATTTGGTTTAATGCCTTGAGTGGTAATAAGATGTCCTAGTATTCAATTTCCTTCAAACAAAAATCTGAATTTTCTATTTGCGCCTTGAATCTATATTGACGGAGTCTATCGAAAACTGTTCTTAAATTTTGGATATGTTCATCGAAACTTTTTCCTAAAATTATAATGTCATCTAAGTAAACTAGGCAAATTTTATTAATTAGTCCTTTTAGCACGTTGTTCATGACGCGGGCAAAACACGCAGGTGCATTTCGCAAACTAAATGGCATACGTAGGAAATGCCAATGACTGTTTTCAGTGGAGAATGCAGTTTTATGTTGATCACTAGGGTCGCTCTCGATTTGGTCGTACCCACTTTTTAGATCTAATTTTGAAAAGAATTTTGAATCACCTAATAAATCTAAAATAGAAGCTATATTTGGTATATCGGATATTTATCCTCTACTGTTTTTTGATTTAGTTTCCGAAAATCTACAACCATTCGCCAAGATCTTTTGCCGGATTTATCTGGTTTTTTAGGTACTAGGAAAATAGGTGAACTATAAGGATACTCACTTTCGGTTATTATGTTTTGTCTACGTAGTTCCTCAATTTGTCGATTTATTTCATCTTTTTGTATTTGTGGAAATCGGTATGGTTTAGTGAATATAGGGGTATCATAATTTAAGGGTATCTGATGTTTTGTCGCACTGGAAAATGTTAGTATGTCATTTTTATTGTAGAAAACATCCCCGAACTCACTTACCAAACTTTGTATTGCTTGTTTTCGGTCAAGGGGTAAATGATCCAAATCCAAATTTGCGACATGTGGGGCAGGTTTATTATTTTTTGTACGAACGTAAACGTTACATAAGTCTAATTGTTTCATACCTAATGGTTGGGCCTTAACTGACAGATTTGGGAGATATTTATTTTTAGTTTCATAAATAGGTACTTCACAATGATGGTTATCCGCTATGGTAATAGTTTCAGGTATAGAAATATTCTGTATCTGTTGTGGTGGAATTAACACAACACCTTTTTTAACTGGAACCCTGACTGTCATGCTGGAGTTATTTAAGTACTTCGGTTTTTTTATTAGTTAAATTTTGATAACGGACTAAACGATAATTTACACCATTTAATACGATACTTCCTTCCTCATAATTTATTTTAGCCTTCATTAACTCTAAACTGTCTGAACCCAAAAGAACACCTGTGAATGAAATTTGACAATAAAAAATTTTAAATATTGATTTTCTTTAAACAAATCTACTACCACAGAGTTCTTATGTTTACTTTGTGTATTTATGGTTCTTAAAATGAAATTTTCCTCGTTAACGTAATTTTGGAAATATAGGTTAGTTATTTTTGGGGTTATCAATGAATTTGTAGCTCCTGTGTCTATCAAAATTTTTAACGGGGGATCCGAAATGTCTATACACGGTAGCGAATTACTTATAGTTTTACCGAGGCATCCAAACGAAAATTTAGAACATCGGGTTCGGGTTCAACGTTCGAACTATCATCGTATTGTTTCGTTAAAAGAATATTCGTCTTGTATTTGATCCTCGTAAAAGTTTTCATGATGATCAGAATTATCATCATCGTTACCGATCGGGGTTATATCGATATTATTTTTTGCTCGATTTGAATCGTAGGGGTCAAATTCAACCTCGGTAAAATGCAAATTAGGCTGTCGCCAGTTTCTAAAAGCTGTCGACTGCTAATTTGGTCTAGAATCACTTCTGTTTGTGGACGATACATTAAATCTGTTTAGAGGCGGATTGCCATTATTAGGTCGTGAATTAGCTCCACCAAATGAATGATTCTGGTTACGCTTTATTTTGATTTTGAGATGGATTTTGATTATTAAAATTAGTAAACCTGGGTTGCGGCTGCATAACTGATCTATTTAAATTTTGGGCGTAATTAGATGGGTTTCTAACATTAAAATTTTGTCTATTTTGATTTAAAGATGTTTGTCGGACATTTTGTTTTAATTGTTTGACATTTATATTGTTATTCGTCTTTTGTAAAGGATGTTTGGCTACATAAGTCATAACAGTAGCTGTAGCTTCTGAAAGAGTTGAATGATCTTTAACATCTAAAATGGTTTGCAACATACTGGGTGAATTTGTATAAAGTATTTCTAAAGCCGTTTGCTCGTGAATTTGTTGGTACACCTCTTTTTGAGCTGCAGTTATAGTATTATCCTGACAAATTTTTACGTTTAATTGGTTCTGTGCCATTTTAATTCTCTCAATAAAGTTAGGTAAATTCTCATTAGGTTTAATTCTAAGATTTTTGAACTGTTGAGCCAAAATTTTGCGATCCGTGTGGTCGCCGAACCTACACGAAAAAAAGTTTATAGTTGCATTGATTATGTAGATATGATTAAAATAATATTCTTAACTTGATAATGTTAAATTTGTTCCAACAAAAGCATCGTTAAATTTAATAAAAAGATATGCTCAATATAACAATATAAATTACTCAAACGTTATGCTATTTTTGACTATATATGTTTGTTTTAAAAGTATATGATTATTAATTTAAGCCTTATTTATCGTTGGCTGGAACTATTTATTACGTTTTATTTAATCGTAGAGAAGTTGTTAAATGAAAGGTAACATTTTTATTTCAAATAATTCAACCAGATTATAGGTTTCATACAAAATTTGTACGGAGTATAATTAATATAACTACATATTTAATAGAATTTTATTTGAAATAAACAGATTACTTGTACTTATTGTTATATTAAAAATAGAAATAATAATCCTTCGTAAACAAACCCTAAGTTTAGTATAAAATAATACACATAATCAACCCCAATCAAAGCTCTTAAAATAGCTTTACTAAATCAATTGTGTAATTATTAGATGTTTTATTTTTTCACTTTAATATACCTACTCTATAATTTTTTTTCCTATGTTGGTTAATTCAAATATCAAAGATATAATGAATTAATGATAGTTATTATAAGAATGTAGGTATGTACTGTTTTTTTCTCGCAAATATTGATTTTGTATTCGTTTATCGGGTCTAGACATCACCCATAGTTAACCTGATGTTTAATTGAAATAATCGGTGAATTTCAAAAAATACGAACCCTAAATAACAAAATACTTTTGTTTTCAATATTTTAATTAAGTTAAACGTTATTTCTTAGTGAAATATTATTATATAAAACAATTAAAAATTACACAATTGAAAATTTTCACTACATTATTTAGTTTACTCTACACGTATTTTGCCTTTTTAGCTTACATTTTAAACTAAAATAAATAATTGTTAGTTTATTTTCTATTTCGGTTACGTGCTGTTAAAAATTATTTTCGTTTAGAATGAAATCACTTCATAATGCCATAAAAAGGCGAAACGCCTATAGAGTAAAGCAAATGTAGTAGTAAAATTTTCCAAGATTTTAAAGTTTTTAATTGCAGTTTTTAATTTTTTTGCTTCTGTTATATTTTTCTCTTAATTTGTTTGTGTTAGTTTTAATTTAACACTATTTATTTGTCGTTTAATTGTTTTAACGATACCATTTCGGTGATCTGTTTGGTTTAACAATACTATATAGTTGAATATTCCCGCCTGCTACCAAAAGTCGTTATACCTATCTAGCATTCGTAACTAGAGGCCGTTGTGAAATAAATAAGTTTCTTAAGGGAAGAGTTTCGACGAGAGGAAGGAAGTGTTCATACGTTTATGGAGCAATGGCCTTCCTTAAGAGACCTTAGAGCTGATTCGTTGGTATGTAATAATAGTTCACCGGTTTGATTGTTTGTATCATTTTCTGTTTTTTTGAAACTAACCAATTTTATTCCAGATTTAATGCAGATTTTAGAAACCTTTTAACAATAAAGAATGTAAGTTGTTCGAAAGTTGGACCAAATTTATTAACGTTGTTCTAGAGATAAGAGGAAACAGTTCTAAGAATCAAACCCTTTTGGATCTCTTAGAATTACGCAAACAGTACAAACAACACAAGTAATTGTTCACAGTTGATAGTAAAGATATTACTATTTTAACGTTATAATTTTAGGTGGTTAATTCTTAATAGAGCTGTCTTGCTTGCCGTATCTTATACCACCTAAAGGAAGGATTGTTTTGAATAAGAAACATTGGAATTTTTCAACATTAGAAGTGCTTGAAATAATGGTTAATAAGAATAATAATAATAATGTAACACGTTTTTAAAATATTTTTTTTTAAGCTTATATCAATCATGGTTTGATTTAAATATAGATATCTATCTGTCTATTTAAATTAATTACCTAATTAATAAAATAATATGATTGAAGTATGTATTACAAATGAATAAATATTATTATCATATCATCATATTGTTATTTCAAACAAATAATATTGATCTGAAATTAACGTTTAGTTAAGTTTAAATTAATCAATATGTGAATTAACATTATCAAACAGTTGAATCAAGAATTGCATGTGTTGTTTTAACTAAACCGTAGGGTTAAAATTAACGCATACGTAAGAATAAGTTAAGCATAAGGGAACAAATTTACTGCAGAAAAGCAGTTACATTAACTTTATGATAAAATTCATACGAACAGATGATATTTTTACATTCAACAAAACCATATAGTCAATTTGTAATTACAACAAATTATTGAATTAAGACTTCAGATATAATTAAATTTAATGATATGTTACTGTCAAATCAAATTATAGATCAGATTATATTTTAACGAAATCATTTATTTGAATTAAATGTACGTTATGCTTGCTGAATAGGGAACTTACGTTTGCATTAAATGAACACATGTATGCTTAAGTTAAATAATAAATTTTTTCCGTGTATTCCTCTGCGCATCTTTAAGAGATGGCCAATCTGGTAAATCCGATCTACATAACAATAGGTCATTAGCTTCACCTGCCAATTTTGATCCTATCATGCAATATACATATTCGTTTAAAGTAATATCGTTCGTATTTCCGTACTTAGTATAATAACTACTAACTCTAGATATGAAAGTTTCCAGATTATTAGGATTTCCATCCAATTTCGGTAGTATTTCTTCATAATTTCTAGCTGCCGAAATTAATTGCTCGGTAGTGGGTCGAACTACCTGTCGATCTGGGTTTGCCATTTCTAAATTTCGAGTTATATTTTCTCTAGGAAACCCTAAGAATCCTTCACCACTAATATTAAATGAACTAAAGGAATGACTAAGATTAAGATCTATGTCCTCTTCAGAAATAGTGTTCAAATTGGTATTATTCATACGACTCTCGTACTTTCAACGTTAACACAATAATCAAAAATTAGATGCGTATTTTAGCATTAAAACAATTTATCATAACTACAGAGACAAGACAATAGTATCACTTACTTTGAAGTTCAAACAAATGTAGTTATGTACGTTGAATTTGTAGACTTGCAGAGACGATGCTTCCTTGGGGTTGGGGAGACCTCGATTTCCTACGGGGATGCTCCTGAGAGTTGAGGAGACCTCAATTTCTTACGGGGTTGCTCCTTGGAATTGGGGAGACCTCGGTTTCTTACGGGGTTGCTCCTTGGAATTGGGTAGACCTCGATTTCTTACTGAGTTGCTCCTGAGAGTTGGGGAGACCTCGATTTCTTACGGGGTTGCTTCTGGTTGCGTTTGTATTCCGTGGGTATTCCGATCGTCACCGGGACACTTTTACACCCTTTTTGCCACCAAAACACCACAAACTTGTGTTGGGAACCCACTAATTTCGGGAACGCACTTATCCTACTGACTGCGCCAGTTACGCTTCCAGTTTGGGAATTTGTCTTTTTAAAAATTTTATTTATTTGTAAAATTAATTCACACTATTTTTGATTATTATTATTATTATAATCTTGTTCCCAAAACTAAAATATGGTTCAAACTTTTAAGTTCTAAATAATAATACACCATGTGCGTTAATTACTTAGCTTTATTAAAAGAAAGACAAAAAGATGTAGTTCTCACATATATTTATAACATAGGTAAAAAATGCATGCATGGGTGCAACACGTCACATCACGCCACCCGATCAGGAGTTTTCCGCGTATGCATATTATTCGTTATTCTTGCTGACTTTATTATTTGTGTCCTGATGACTACGTCACTTGCATTCCCATTCGAGATATCCTTTTGTACCCTATTAAATTCGTTACGCTCTTTTACCATATGTCTTCATTCACTCTTTCATAATTTTAGAAAGTGTTTGTACTCATTGTCCTTCTTCGAATTGCTTTCACTTCTCTGGTCCTACTCTTACCCTTTCTATCCGAAGCAATTCCAGAAATTCTATCCACTCCTATTGTTATCCCTACTGCCAGATCAACTACACAACTCTGGCATAAAACAATCTTGAAAGACAGAAAAAGTCAGTATCCCAGAGACCTTTCTGCGGTACTCACCTAACTTATCATTACTTATCACTATCCAAAAAACCTTCCTGCGTTACTCACTTACCCAACTTATCCTACCTGCCGAGGGCAAATCGTACCTACTTATCTTACTTACCAAACTAATCCTACTTGCCGAGGGCAAATCATACTTATCATACTTATCCAACAAATCACTCTTACCTTACTTACCAAACCTACTCATTCACTTATCCTACTTATCAAACTAAACTTGTCGTACGTATCCAATCCAACTACCCTACCTACCCCAACGTCTCAACATTAATCATTTCATCAATCTTATCTTAGTCATCCTTTTCAATTCCTAGTTTAAGTCATTGTATATAGTTAAATAAATCTATTCCTGTTATCATATATTCTTATTCTCACTTGCCTACCTAAACCTACACCAACTACCTATATCACCGTAAAAAGTAGTATAGGATCATTCGTGTAATTTCAACGCGAATGAACAAATACTCATTCTAAAAAGGTACAAATTTCTTTAAAAAAGTAACTACATAAAAAAGCAATCGAGTTTTTTCGTAAACAAAATTATTTTCGAAAATATTAAAATATAAAATAACTCAAAAACTGGTTAACTTTTCACTAAACTAAATATAGTTAAAAATGATTATTTGGACTTCAGCTTTCACCTCCTGTTATATAAGTGAAACTAACATCTTCAAATAAAAAGGAAACTAAAGATTGTTAAAATAAACGCCATATCGTATTTCACAATACCTCTAAAAAAGAACTGGTTGCAATACATATATAAAGTCCGGTCAAATTAGAACAAATAATAAGAGTAATGCTACATAAATTTCCACCAAGCTGAAAATCAGTGAGATTGTTTAAAATATGATTAAAGAAGAAAAAAGATTGTAGAGGAAAATTTTTCCCCAGAACTCCCCTGAAAAATATATTCCCAAAAAATACCCCAAAGAAAAAATCCCCTATTTTTTGGGGAAAATCCCCTAATCTGGCAACCTTGAGACTAACAGTATTTCATTTATTGGGCACACTGACATAAAGCAGGTTTAAGACCCTAGCCACGCATACAATTGAACAGGAGGCAGATGTTGACTCGAGGTTACACTGGCGTATAAAATAAGGGACTGGGTTTTATTTTACCTGATATCTCAGAAACGGTGGCTCTCAGGAAAAAAAATATTGATACATATTTTATAGATAATTTTATGTTCTAAAATTTTTGTCTGAAGTATTTTTATGATAAAACTTACCGTTTTGCTGAAAATCGCGAAAAACTCATTTTTTTGACCTTTGACCTTGATTAAAAATTTTTCCATACAGGGGAAAGATGGGGAACTTTCAATTTTATTTTTAATCATATTTTAAACAATCTTACTGATTTTCAGCTTGGTGGGAATTTATGTAGCTTGGAATATCTAAATTGACCGGACTAATAGTAAATTAAATTATTTATATTAAAGCAAGATGAAAAAATAAAAAAATTAAATAAAAATATAAAAACATAACTATAACATCTTAATACCGCTATAGTGTCATCATTATGATTTTAAGCCTTTTGTTGTATTTGGAGCCCTTTCGGCCCAATTGAAACCCGCATCGTGTGCCGAACTTATCACAAATGTAACACTTCCTGTTTCTGG
Organism: Agrilus mali; assembly: GCA_029378335.1. Taxonomy (NCBI): domain Eukaryota; kingdom Metazoa; phylum Arthropoda; class Insecta; order Coleoptera; family Buprestidae; genus Agrilus; species Agrilus mali. The sequence continues at coordinate 17,709,694 of CM055657.1, forward strand.
AGCTCTTCTGGTTTTCATGGTAAAAGTACTTAAAAGCCTTTTCACAAGTAATTACTTTTTAATGTAATTGATAAGTATTCTTGGATTTTTAAGTGTAATTGTAACTTCAAGTAAAAGTTCTTGGCGGTTTTGAAGCCTTTTTTAAGAATATTTTGCCAAGCAATGAAAATATTGATAAATAACTCTACTTACAAATACATTGTTAGGAAAACAAGACAGAAATTGTAAATTTTCAGTTGGGTACCTACGTGAACTGGATTTCACTAAAATATTAAACCCAATTGTTCTATAAAATAAGTAAAAAGAGTAAATCGAGTATAAAATGGCAGATTAAAACTAATGGACAGTCGCCTTTCTGAAGCTGAAAGAACAACAAAGTCAAAGCGATTGCCCCCATGGAACTTCCAAAGCTAAATTCGTTGCAGCAGTAAACTTTTAATTAGAGAATCGTGTTTTAGAATGCGATAATGGAAAGTTCTATGCAGCTTTGGTTCTTCAATTAAGGCCAAAACTTTCTGTTAATGACAAAATCAGTAGAGTGTACTAGTGTGAAGTTGTGCAAGTTTAGTATAAAAATAAGCCTGATACAGACCGACTGAAGCTTACAAAATACAGTATAATCAGACAAATAAAACCACGCTCCAATAAATAAACTCATCTATGAATAATTATTTGCTTTAAAGTAAAAATATTTACAATTTACTACTATATTTTGGAGATATCTTTGGGAACATTTAAATGAGACCTTCGCACATACTTTCATCAAATTCTTATTATATCATCATTTTTCTGCCTAAAGATGAGTCAACCATTCCATATGCTATGACAATTTTGTAAGCATGACTTATCAAAACAGATAAAGGAAATTTCGCTTTAAACGTATTATGGTATAACCAAATAATAGGAAAATCGTATCTCAATGACAAGAACGTGAGAATCTTTCAATATAGGTACTCTCCTCTCTGTATCACATCATCAAATTTTACTTTCTTTTCTACGTAATAATTGGAACTTGTTTGATATGAAATACTTTTAATCTCCGAGAATAATAGGAAAATGGTTGTTATCATTGAATTCTACGTACTTTTTTACACGATAATTAGTACTTGTTCCGTGAAAAATACTTTCGGTGCCCAGGAAATTTCACGGGCGCTCTTCATTGTGTAATCACACTAATATTATAAAGGCGAAAGTTTGTGAGTGTGTGACATGGGAAAATCGATGAAAATGAATTCGCGGAATATTATAAATGCGAAAGTAACTTTGTCTGTATGCTACACATTCTCGCCTAAAATACTAAAGCGATTTAAATGAAATTTGGTACAGAGATAGTCTAGAGCATGAGAAAGGACATAGGCTACATTTTAATGCGAAAAAGGGGTTGTAAGGGGTTGAAATAGGAAAGTCTGTGCGGAAATTCCGTAATTTTTAAATATTTTTTAGGCTTTTGATTAGATATAAATAAATACGACATTCAATGTTTGTAAAAAGTTTACCCTAAAGGAGATAAAATTAGCCGATGAATGTTTTTGTGTAATGACGTCGTCCAAAAAGCTTACGGCCCAGAAAATTAAATTGTTAAGTGTTAAAAGTTAAAGAGGTTTTGTTTATTTGGATCAGTAAAAGTAGTTGAATACTAAGCTATATAAACTATTTTAAACTATAATAAACTATATTAATCTATAATACATATTATAAATGCGAAGGTAACTCTGTCTGTCTGTGTGTTACGCAATCACGCCCAAACTACTGAACCGATTTAAATGAGAATTTGGTACAGAGATAGATAAGTTGTTATAAAGCTAGAGGCTTGAAACTTATTTTTTAGACTTTTGATTAGATATAAATACGACATTTAAAGTTTGTAAAAATTTTACCCTAAAGGGGGAAAAATTAAGGAATAAAAGTTTTGTGTAATGACGTCTGCAGAAAGGCTTATATTACGGCCCAGAAAATAAAAATATAGAAGAAAAAAAATTTAAATGCAGCCGAAAGTCACTATTCCACGCGGATGAAGTCGCGGGCATAGCTAGTTTTTCATATTTTAATAAATAGTACTTATTGTTTCGTGGAAAATTTTTTCAGTCACCGAGCGCATTTTTTCTTTATTTGCATAATTGTTCATATTTCAACAAATAGCAGCTCCGAAATATACAATTGTTGAAACCTTACTCCAAAAATTAACTGTCTTCGTTTTTCGTTTTAATTGTCATATATTCTTACCTTAATTAACTCCAGAACTTAATATTTCCAAATGAACAGCTGGACAGAAAACCATATCCAAAAAGAATGATACGTTTGGACACAATGATCTTCTAATAATCTCCATAATGTTGCGAGTGTTGAGATGTGAAAGGAAACCAAGTCCGAGAAAAACTTTGATACTCTTTCTTTTGTCAATCTGTAGCAATGGAAAATAAAAATGAATTAACTTTACTGGATTTGTAAAATAGTATAATTTCATTATTTTAGTGAAATACACTAACTACGACTAATTAAAAAGTAAAAATAATTACATTTTCTTTACGAGAAGCCAAACGACCTCTTTTGGAAAACTATTTCTTTTTTTTAAACATAGGCGGATTTTTTAGTAAACTGATTTTTTATAAGCTGCTCCTCTTTAGATGTCACCAAATATGAAAATAAAGTAATTAAACTCAATATATTAAAAAAAAAGGCCATTTTGACTTCATTTTGTCTTTTTTACTTTCATTTGATGTTAGCGTTAGGTTAGTATCTTGTATTATAATATACAGTAGACGGAAACCAAGATCTAACTAATTAATTTTTTCTTTAAAAATCAAACATCTCACATTACTTATTTATTTGCTTATTATAATTAAGATATTTGAAATAAATTTTTTGTGCACAAAGATATCAGAAGTTCTCAGGTTTATCTTATAACATTTATTAGGAAATGAATGATAATAACAAATAACAAAACCCTTCTAATTACACTTTGCCACATAATAGAAAATCCTTTTTAATGGCATTCTTTTGTAGGTTTGGTTGCGTGACTGCTCCGTATTTGGAGTTAAATGTATTGCTTAATGGAGTCTTTATATCATTCAAATTACCAACCACAAGTAATATAACATATATTTTTATCTTTGGTACCTACATAATATATGAAGTTGTATCATGATAAACAATAAATTATTATCATTTGAGACCGTTTTATTTTCCAATAGATATTTGTAAAACTAAATGAATAATATATTTTAACTTTAAATGAATATTTGTGAACGAATTTAAGTGAAACTGTATGATTAAAAAAATAATAACAAAAGCAATCTTATGTTGTAACTGCCTAAAATAATTATAAACATTCTTGCTTGTTTAGTGGGAATTAAAACTTAAAAATTAAAAATCAATAAATAACAGGCGGGCTGAAAAGTTCGTAGGCTACCATAGAAAAATTAATTTTTTTTTGATAGATTTTAATTTTATTATTCAATATAGTTCCTTTCGAGGGCGAAACAACGATTATAGCGGTCATACAATTTTTCGATACCATTTTTATAATACGATTAGTCTTTAGTCTCAAAATAGGCTTCAGTTTCAGCGATTACCTCTTCATTTCTGTCCAGCGAGCATCCCCTTGAGGTCTGACAACAGAAAAAAGTCGTTGGGGGCCAGATCTAGAGAGTACGGTGGATGCGGAAGCTATTCGAAGCCCATTTCATAGAATTTTGTCATCGATTTCATTGATTTGTGACACGGTGCATTGCCTTGATGAAACAGCACTTTTTATCCATTTTTTCAAAGTTACAAAACTTCTTTCACTAAAAATGCTATAACTCAGATAATAATAGTGCAACAGCTGTCAAATTCATACACGCGTCTTTTGTAGGTTAGGGCTAACTAGAAATCGTATGGATTTGATACTAGTGGCGCCATATATGGGTCACCCTACGAACTTTTTAGCCCGCCTAGTACATTATTAATTGCTATATATATATTTCTTGATGAATTATTTTTAAATTCAAATAGATTTTCCATTAGGTGTACTCATATCAACTGAAAGATATTGTAGCCATCCATATATGGATAAATTAAAAAAGAAAGTACATTTTTAGGATTTTCACTAAAAAGTTTTCATAGGTACTAATTGGATAATAAGGAGAACTTCAAATACGTCAAAATGCTTTTGAAGATTTTGCTTTCCTTTGTACTTTGAAACGGCTTCAAGCTTATTTAAAGGGTACTTCAATAGGACTTCGAGCAATTTGAAATTGTATAAAGCCCTTTTTAAAATAAAAATTACTATAAGCACTTTTATAAAGCAATTTGATTATCAAACCCTAACCACTTGTTTGAGAAAGAGCTTCAAATACAGTGCTTTTAGCCTTAAATGAGCTTAAAGCAAATTTTTACGCACAAAGCATAAGCTTTGTCCAGTTCTGTGGGTAACCAATGCAAGTAAATACGAAATTTTTCAAGTACCTACGTTTTGAAATTCTCCACTTAGCAATGAAGGAATTATTAACACGTACAATGTATGTATATAAACGTACCAAAATTATTTATTTATTAATTTTGGACAACTTTCATAGAAAGTATAGGTGTAATAAACAGGTAGGCAAGTTTGAGATTTTATTTCTGCATTTAACACGTAAATGTACGTATCTATGATCGTCACAATCGATTCGTACAAGTAAATATAACTATTGATATTCCTGAGGGAAATTAAGATTCTATTAGGGAACCTGAGAAAGTCTTTTTTATCTTCAATCGAACAACGATAAAATCAATTTTTGTAGAGTGCTGTTTGAAGAAATAAACGAAGAGAACAGGGAGATCTAAAAAGTTCGGCGCAGGATAACTTTAAGTGACAGTTTGATATACATTCAAAGACTAACAAGTTGTGAAAGGTTCGGAATTAAAATGATTAAGTTTTATCACGAATTTCGGCAGAACACTTACCTATATACCCATATCTAATAAACAGAAATAAAAACCCTGAAAGTATAACAATGAAATAATATGAAATATCCTAATAGGTATAATATTCAGTTTACTCCTTTTCATCCCTAATTTAATTGTAATAAAAAATTGTAGGTACCCTAAAAAGAATTAGAGACCATTTTCATTCACTACGAGATTTCCTTAGGGTAGATTTTGGAGTTAATTAGTTTGTAATCAATAAATTTTTACACCCAACACTGATTGATTTTTTTAATTGGAATTTCTAAATGCAAATTTTTGAATAACAATCACGAAAATAATATGGTAAAATATATCTATAGATAACGTCATTTATGTGAATTCCAATGATCAGGAAAAAGAAAATAAAATTAATCAATAATATTAATTTATTCCAAAACAAAGTTGAGTTGAGATCTCTTTGTGTACATCACACTATATTAAGTAATAAAAATTAACTTCTCTGTTTATTCTCTAAGAGAGCTATAATTAACATTAACCACAACATAAAACGTAAATGTAATTTACTATAGGCATCTAAAAAAACATATACGAAGGTTATAATATTTATGTGCATAAAAATTATCTCTGCTTATTGTTGCATGGCATTATCGGTCGACTGTACCTTTATGTGTCCGTGTTTATTTCAGCATTTATTATTTCTGCCTCATTTTTATTATGGGAAGTTTTGAAGTATTACCATTCATTGTTGCAGACCATCGGTCCTATTATTATATTATATTATATCTAATAGTTATCCATGTGAAATTGCTAGTATAATGAATAAAAAGCTGAGTATACACTTCACAGGGATAACGTCTCACGGGGTCGTACTACATACACGTAGAATATAAATTTGATTAAAAAATTAATTAGTTAGTAAGTTTATAGTTTACGTGCATAGCACATCGCTATTACTTACACCTGTTGTTGTAAACTAATAGAGTAAGTAAAATAATAAAATTGAAAATCAAGGTTTTTTTTTTTTAAAAGAGTTTTCTTTAATACAACAACGTAACTGGCGCAGTCGTGACAGATTTCAAGGACACTGACTTTTACCAAAATTCGTTCGTAAAATTTTTCGGAAGAAACGGTCCGTAAACGTACATAAAATTTGGTGTGAAGGTGTAAAGTTCGGTGAGAAATCCAAAAAGAACCTCAGCGAAAACAAGAATTGGTTTGCTGACATCCACAACGAACGAGAGCATAGTCCTTTTTCGTATTCCAAATTGGATCAACCAGCACCGCTCCAAGGGTCCTAGTCAAGATTGACCTCCGAACGAAAAACTGCAACGAGGACGGAAGTAGTCAACTGGACAATCACGATACTTCTTGGAAATCGTTGCTCAAAGCGAAAGAAACGCCGAGAAGACAACCAACCCTTTTCAACAAAGGTCAGAAATTTTTGCTAATTAGATCTAACGTATTGTTGAAGTGCAGAAACTGACTTGACAATTTGGCATAGCCGAATTGAACAAAATTTCGAAACAGCAAAAATCAAATGTATTCATTTCTTTAAACAAAAGAAATTTTCCAAATCAAAAGAAACCTTTATGAGTAATTCAGAAACGCCTGAAAACGAGGTGGAGAATTTAAGTTTAACGTTTGGTTCTATAACATTATATTTAAGTGAGTCTAACTTCTCAGGAGAATTGTTTTACGGTTTTGAAAAACACCTGTAAATATGACTAACATAAATTTAGAATAACTAGTTAGTAGCTATAAAAATTACGGAGACATTTTACCCAATTACGACGGTAAAAGTGGTAATTTAGAAACATTAAAGTTAGAATAGATAAATTTTATGATAAGTATGGAGCATCAGAAGATCAAACCCTTAAAGATTATGTATTTTGTCTAATTTGTAGTAAACTAATAGGAGAAGCTAACGATTTCATTTCATGTAGACCAGACATTGATAATTGGCCAAATTTAAAAGCTGCTTTACGAAATAAATTCGGTGATTTTACGGATAAAAGATTTTATCTCATCAATTTAAAACTTTAAGAATCAAACCAAATGAACCTCTTAACGAATTTATCGAAAGAATAAAAACATTACAAAACCAATTAGATATAAAATTTGAATTAGATTTGAGTGTTACAAATAAACAAAAAGTAATTTATAAACAAATTCATGAACAAACTGATTTGGAAGTGCTATATAATTACTGCCCATCTCTTTTGCAAACTATTTTGGATGTAAAAGACCACAATTCTTTGACTGAAGCCACTGGCACAGTTTTCAATTATATTGCTAAACACCCTTCCGAAAAACCTAAACCAAATGCATTACCAAAACCCAATTTTAACCCGGTCCGAAATCCACGATTCGAAAATTTAAGTATTTCTAACAATCCAGCTCGTAATATGCAATTTCGTAATATGACTGGCACAATTCCCAGAACAAATAATTTACCCAACCAAAATACCCAAAATCAATTGCGAAATCCAAATTTTACAACTAACAATCGGATTGGACGCTCATTTACTCCCAATTTTCCGAATAACAGTAATGTAAACCCAAATAACCCGTTCAGGTTTACACAACCAAATACTCCGCCATCCCAACCAAATATTCCAGTAAGATCAGGTAATCATAGTAATAGAACAAATACAAATTTTTCAAGGACAGCTTTTCGCAACTGGCGACAACCGCAAGTATCTCTAACCGAAATAGAACATCCAGGAAAAAATTTTGATAATTTCGATAATGACAACTCTACGACAACTATGAATATTACAATCAAGGCGTAGAATTAGATGAAAATGAGTATAACAGTTATCCAGATGAATTAGTTAACCCAAATTTCGACGAATATGATATGTCAATGAAAATGAGTTAGGAGTAGTAAATTTTCAGCTGCCTGCCTCGGACAAATAAATACATGTATATATAACAACTCTTGGTACACATCTTTGCCTTGTATAATAATTAACCCCTGCGAAAATGTTACATTAAAAATCCTTATTGACACCGGAGCGACAAATTCTTTAGCGACTCCAAATGTAGTTAATAAACATTTTGACGATTATACTTATACTGACTTATTTTTATTAAAAACTATCACTACCGAAACCAAACATGATAAATGCCTTAACGTGGATATTTTTGAAGAAAATCAATTTATGAAATTTTTTATAGTATCTTTTCACCAACAGTTCGATTTATTGCTAGGTTCAGATAATTTAGAACTAATGAAAGCCAAAATTGACTATGAAGAAGGAACGATTATTTTAAATAACATTGATTACGGCTTTAGCCAATCAACTCAATATACATTTCAAATACCTATTAGGAAAGGCCCAGTTCTTATTCCAGAACAGGAAGTCGAACCAAAATTTCCGAATCTCTCACCATAGCAAATAATCTCCACTGCGAAGTTCCTATACATGGCAATATCCCCAGTAGGGTGTATTCTCCGATTCTATGACCGGAGGAGGAGGTTGTTGACCTTTAACGAGGTCAAACTTGTTGTCAATGACCGTAAGTGGGGCATTGAACTTTTCGCGTTTTAAGTTCATTGAACGGTTATTAGTTTGTACACCATGTGCTAATGTTCTATGACGCTTGAGAGGAGGAGGTTGTTGACTTCAAACGAGTTCAAACTTGATGTCAATGACCGTAATTGGGGTATTGATTTTTGCGTTTTAGGTTCATTGGTCGGTTATTAGGTTAGGTTAGGTGTTTATTTTAGAGGATATTGATGTTGTTGACCGATTAGCAGGTGTATGACCGAGAATAAACTTTTATTTCGTTGTCAATGACCGTAATTGGGGTATTAAACTTTTCGCGTTTTAGGTTCATTGGCCGGTTCTATGACGCTTGAGAGGAGGAGGTTGTGGCGAGGATAAAGTACGACTGGTCAGCTCTAGACAGTAAAGTGTGTTAGTGGGGGATAGAGTATTTAGAGATGATAGCCTTTACCTTCTAACTAGAGCCTGTGTTGTCAGCTAGAGAAAGTAAACATGGTTGTTGTAATCCTTCCACCGGGAAATAAATTTAAAGTACTGAATATTTACGAAATTATTCAGTTGGGGGATGTGTTTAAGCAGACACAGAATTTGGAAAGGTCGCTACATATTTTGGAGTCGTATTGGATGCGAACAATTGATGTGTTGGATATGGATCTTATTAGTTTGGCTGCTGCATCCATGACGGAATTTTTGACACATCGCTTAGAAGAACAGAAATGTTATCAGTTAGCCAAAAAAATTCAAGAAGAAAGGATGAAACAAGAGAAAATACTTCAAAAGAGGGAATCATCTATAAAACAATACTACGAAGAATGTCGTTTGTCGATAAAGTTGCAGAAAGAAGAAGTTAATAAACATTTAACGTTGGCGATAAACGATAAGGAAGGTAAAAAGCGAGCAGCTCCTGCGGAAAATGGGGCGGGATTGGATGTTGCTTGAGTAAGGATAACGTTAAACGAAGGTCTTCGAAAAAAGCATCGAAACAATACGCTACACCAAGCGTAATAGAAGAATATCCGTCTACTTCCTTACCAAACTCTAAGAATAATGCTAATGAAATATGTAGAGGGGAATGCGTAACGGAAACAACTCAAGATATATTAAAGGAATTTCTTGAACCAGTACAGAAACCGCACTCAAAAGCTTTCATGCAATACGCTCAAGGAGATAAGGAATGGGAAGAGATGTTTCAAGCAATGGAAGGGCAGAAAGTAAGTCAGCAGCAGCTAAATGGAGTAATTATGCTGGATGGCGATGATGGCGTTTTTAATAACATAGTTTTAAACAATCGTTAGTTGTACTGTAATATTTTTGCTAATATACGCATAGTGTGATGTAGAATACTGTATTATTTCTGTAGTTTAAACGATTTACCAAAATACAATCCAATTATTTTACAATTTTATCTTACTGAATCAATTGCGTTAACAAAACTCTGCGAAAAAAATAAAGATATTTATCGATCAACGGTAGCGGTAGGTAATTCTTTTTATATATATACATATATAGATACTTACACTGTGGTTAATATAAAGTGCAGTAGTTTAATTTTAGAATGAAATTAAATAAAAATTATTTAGATTTCTTGTTGATAAACTAAAACGAGTTTCATTGAATTTTAATTTTATTAAACATAAATAAATGAAAAAATTATAAAAACTTATTTACTACACCTAACCTAACTTAACCTCACATATTTATAATATACTTAACCTACTTAACCTAACAAGTGCAAATCTAACTCGAAGTCTATGAAACAGAAATAAATTAAAAATTCTTGCCATGTTTTTCAAAAGGATAACTCCTCCAAAATATCCTGCGAACTAATTTCATATAATGGAGGTATTTCAGCATCCCCCAAAGCAGCCAACGTCTCGCCTTCGCTGTCATCGAACAGGTCAAGGGAGGTCGGCTGTGCGGGTAGTGGTGGTGCGGTAGGGTTACCCACCGCTTCACTAGGTGTGTGGCTATATAAACTTACTGCTGCACTGTTGGCGCGCTATTTCTCACTACACGCAGCCGTCGAGGACGTTGAGGGCGTCGAGGACGTCGAGGCTCCCTCGGCACCCTCGACGACCCCCGGGCCGGTACAAAATCTTCATCCCTAGTTGGAGATCTTAGCCGGCGGCGGTTAAATCCTGACGGACCTGGTATAGGAGATGGTGGGTGCGGAGGTGACGCTTGTGTTAGCCTGTAAACATGTGAGCGAATAGACAAATGCAGAAAGAAAAAAATAAATCTAATATAGTAACTGGAGCATTGAAACTTAATGAGGTAAGGAAAGTTAAGCTTTTCTAAATTAGCCAAACTACTCACCCTGTGAGGTCTATCACAAAAATAGGCTGCTGCTCTTGTTGTTGTTGCGGTTGCTGCTGCTGTGGTTCTTGGTATTCCTCATCCCTACATAGAAAACCACTTTTTAAACTCTTTGAAATATATACAATTTATTTTGAAAACTTACTGAAACCACGGAACTTCTGTTGGTACGTGCACCACCAACCGTTCAGGGGTGTTTTGCACTCCCCTACGCTTCAGAAAGTTAACCGCTGCTAACACCGCAGTGTATTGCGAAAACGTGATGTATTGCAGAGAAGACATCTTGAAACTAAATGTTTTGCAAGCAATACTTTTCCCTCGATCCCCAAACGCCAAATCAGACCTCCAGAGGCATAAGAAAGTGGGGGTTGATCCCCTTGTGACCCCAAAATTGCCCCCCCCCCCCCGAACACACTGATGTGATATTGGTAGAAATTGTTAAAAAAATTAGTCAATTTTAATTTATTTTGGTGGAGGCGCCGGACACTTTTGAGTAACACATTTTAGTTGAAAGTAGGTTGTTATCGCTTATCGACTGAGACAGTAAAACAAATAAAAAGGGGGGTATGAGAAAAAAATGAGCATAACGTACCTTACCTAACCTAACCTAACCTAACCAAGTAAGCTGCAATTGTAAATTTGCTTTCGTGGCAGGTGACCTGCAAATGGAAATTTGGGATTTGCGGATAGGGGGCGGGGGGAAGGAATGCGGAAGGGGGGAGAGGGAATAAGTACCGAAAGCAGCAGGTGTAAAGATAAAGTTAAGGTTATGAGTCCATTAACGTTCTAATTGAATTCAAGCGAGAATGCGGGGAAAGGGGAATAGGAGGAGTGAGGCTGAGTGTTATTGAGAGGGGATGCACTACTTTTGTATATATATGTTAACGCAGCTACCAGTGTCAATACGTTCGTTTCTACGTTTCGCATACTAGTTATTCGCATTTACGTTTCGCAAGTTTTATATATTTATTATATACAATGAGTAGTGAGCAGTTGTTCCCGTCAATCCACTTCAGAGGGTTATATACCCCTATCGCGGCGCACATAATACCGTTAAGATTAGAGTTAGAGGACATGATACTGAATTATGAAACAGAAACGGTAGGTATTTTGGATATAATGACCAGCATAACGATATTTTCAATAAAAATGTGCCTATAGAGTGTTTACACTATTTAAAATGCCAGTTTATCATGACTGGCATGTTTGAAGTCTATGATATAATCGTGGAAATGGTTGATTCATTAAAATGAAAATAAAAAAATGTTAAATCTGCGTAAAAGAAGGAATATGAATTATTAAATGGATACTAAACTGAAAGCGAGTTTTATTTCTGAACAGAGAGGGGGTGATGTAGAAAATGCTGCATCGAATATAAAAAGGAGCTCATATGTTTAACAATTAGTGTACTTGAGGATTGTATTTGAGAATATAACCATGCAAATCAAAAGAGCTATAATAGTTTTATATTATTTATTCAATAACACGTTATATATTTCACAACCGGAAAATAGTAATGGTGATACAGCCTACGCTTGTGTTAAGTTTGAAAATGAGTTTAAGGGTTTATGTGAGTGGCGAAAGAGTGGGTTCGTTTAATTTCAATACCTGTCAACAACAGCAACGTATTTGTTTTAAACATAACACGTCAAATGAGTTCGGTGATAGTAAGATATTCTATAGCAAATGATAGAAATTTGGAATACATTGACAGCCAATGGATATCAGCAACTGGAATATTGGAAAAGAACACTAACACTCCAGGATACGTATGGGATTCATTGCTATTCCTTCAAGTTGTATCGTGCATAAGTTTGGCTGTATTTCTATGCATATTTATGTCAATTATGGCTTATTTGATGTATATTATTTGCAGACGCTGGTGTTGCTAATAAAATTTAAATAAAACACGTTTTCAATTTTTACCGAGTTGTTTTATTTCTTTAATAAATACAACATTACATTAAAGAGTGTAGTAATTTCAAAGTGTGCGTGTAGTCTTCAACTTTGGTGGAGGCCACTTTGCGGAATCAGGCCCTGCTCGCCATCCTACTCGCTATCCCCTTCGCGCTTTGGATATATTTCCAAAAATCCACTGATAAACTGCTTTTTGTTTTTCAGGTTGAAGCGGGTTGTAGTTATAGACTAAATTGTATACTTTCATTAGATATATAACATTTGATAATATATGGGGTTGAGCGTAATAAGATGTTTCCAATATAATATCTTCTAAGCAGCATTTCATATTCTTGTAGTTGTTTGCAGCATTTCTGAAAAGAAATTGATCACAACTTGTTATGTTGTTGTTTGTCAGAAGCTTTTGAACAAAGAATACATCGTTCCTGCAGACAACCTCTTTTGTATCACTAATGATACTCATAACATCAAAAACAGTTAAATATTGTTTTTTAGCTGCTTGTTCGAGAAATTTTGATATAAAGTCATCACATAATAGCTGTCTGTTAAAAGCAAACTTAGCAAAAGCAGAGGTGGGTTTACTCCTTCAGTTATCCAAGTAAATGCTTCGAACGGTACTCGAAATCCCAAACGCATAAATACATTTTTTGCATCCTTTTCGTTACTGTTGTGGAGCACATTCCTCAGATGCTTTTTCAAGATATCAGTCTCACTTTTGTAACACTCGTATGATATAGGATCCATTTCCATCCATAACACAACGATTCAATAACTATTTCGATAACAACAACAACTCAATGGCTATTTCGCTTTTTAACACTTTTTCTTCTCTTCTCGCTTATAACTGTCGCTCTCTTCTATCAAAAACTGTCAAACTGTCTAACGCTGTTGCTTATATAGTATTATGGACGTTTCTAGGTAATTCTCGAAACGTCCAACAGCTCTCGAATCTTCTGGAACGCGTCATAGGTAACTTTCATTCAACTTTCGCAGTCGGCGTATGTCAACGTCATTCAAAATGACACTTCCGTCACAATATGTATATATTAAAACATAAAAAAACGTATGTATGTAATTAACATTTACAATACAGCAAATTGTAAAATAAATGAAATTTTAACAGGATATGTTTAGCCATTAACATATTGTTCTCCTTTTTCTATACTTTTTTTAAGTTCAGGAACGGCAGCTTCAACAAGTTCTTCTTCAAAATCGCTTAATGGGCCAAGTCCTAGGTTCTTTTCGAGACCATTAGGGCCCAATAAAATGGGGGTGGAGAAGTATTTGGCTTCTGTAACATCCGACCTCACATAGGTGCATTCAATTACGTTCGATTCGCCTCTCAGACCACGGATAAGAGAAAGTGCAAGCCTGGCAGCAGCAAAGGCCATCGAAAGGGTCGCAGTACCTGCTCCAGCTTTAGCTTTAAATATCTGTAAAATTGGTTACTAAATTATTAATAAAGTTCATTCAAAAGAGGAAACAATAGAAATTAATTTTTTTAAACTTAAAATTATTTTTTCACCCCATACGTCCTACGCTTCAAAATGTGTTCTTTCTATCTGTCCTAAAGAATTTGAAATTTAATGATAAATTATCAAATAAATATTTTTAAAGTGATTATTGAGTTTATTTTGAAAAAGAAGAAGCTGTAAACTTACTTCAGCTCCAGCTTCCTGTATCCTCTCTGTGAGTGCTATGATTTGATCTGGAGGGAACCACACCTTCGGAGATACCTGCGAAATCAATGGGACGATGGTGACTCCTGCATGACCCCCAATGACTGGCACATTCGTTTTTAATGGGTCAAGATTTTTAGCTTCTGCAATGAACGTGTTGGCACGTACGACGTCCAACGTTGTCACTCCAAAAATCCTGTTTGGGTCGTACTTTCCAGCCTGTAAAATTCAAAAATGTTAAAAATTTACAAACCCAACATTTTTGCATGTTTTTTTTTTCTAATACAAACTAATTACTTGTTTATGTAGCTCACTTTAAATAAATTGTTACTAATTAAGATGAAGTGTTTACACTAACTTGAATGAACACTTCAGATGCTATGGGCACTGCAGAATTAACTGGATTTGTAATAATACCAATTAAGGCCTTTGGGGCAACTTCAGCAGCAGCCTTAGCTAAGTCTCTTACAATAGGTGCATTCGTATTAAAAAGATCGTCTCGTGTTGTCATACCTAAACGAATTAAAAACAATGTAAAATAAATTGTACAAATGAAAAACTAAAGACAAGTCTTACCAGGTTGTCTTGGTAATCCTGCAGGTATAATAATTACTTCAGCACAACTAAAAGCATCCCTTAAAGATTCTGGACCATTAAACCTACAAATAAAATACAATTTTTACAGACGCAAATTCTTTTTAATTTGCGGGCATAATTATTAAAAATTTCCTTTTGAAATTTGTAGGAAAAGAATGAAAAGCCTTACAAGACCCTATAATATTTATTGAATATATTGCTAGAAAAATATATTTATTACTTACTCGATTATTTTATACACAAAAAATCAATTTTTTGAGTTACTTGATTATTAACAATTTTCCTTTAATGTTCAAATAAAAATGTTTTATGGAGTAATAAATATATTTTTAACAAAAAGGCGAATTCTCCTAACATTCTGAATAAAATAAAAGGTACCTAATGTTTTAAGGATTGTAGACAGAAAAAAATTCTTACGCTTTTACTATTGCTGGGCTGTTAATATGTGAGAGATCAGCAGCTACACCTTGCGTGTTCACAATATCATAGAGGGACAATTCTGTAACTAGGGGGCTTTGTTTGAGGAGAAGGGATAGAGGCTGGCCAGTACCACCACTTGCTCCAGCAACTGCTACTTTTACATTGCACTAAAAAAAATAATTCATTATAGCAAACAGTTGTGTCTTTTATAATCAACAATTTGGCAATCAACTCTTAATTGATATTTGATGAGTAAACTAATAAAAAAACATTAAAAAAACATGTCGGTGTAAAAAAAAATTAGATGTAAATGTACCTAGTTAATTATCCATAAAAGAATTAATTTATTTGAAATAAGTTTTCTTAACTTGACCTTGGTGTCGGTCTCAATCACATTCTCGATTATATAACACAAGTCAGCCGGCCTATTTAAAAGGGAAAAAAAAAATATTTAATGAACGAAAATAAAAGAATTTCTTTATTAAAACAATAACGATGCCTTTTTACCTGATTACTTCTGCCGAAATTTCTCAAATTTCCCTGAAGTGAACTTGAAACTTTAAGAGCGCGAGAAAACATTTTGTATTACTAAACAATAAAAACTGAATGACGAACTGGTTATACAAGTTTCTAGTATTTTTACCAACTAAATTACGGTTCGGTTTCTGTTTTAGTACCCAAAAACCTGGATAAAATTAAAATTTTGACGTAGCTTTGATAATGTGATTACGCCAGGGATGACGTTTATAACTCGACTAGTCTATGACTCGACTGACGAGGCGACTCTAATTGGGTGTTTTCCACCTCTAAAAATTTGCATAGAAACGTATTTTGTTGCATACTATAACATACACATAAACACCTAAAAGAGTTTATTTTGCTTATTTCACAATAATTTATAAAATATTTAATAATCAAAAATTGCATAATATTTAAATATAGTAAACATTGCTAAACATCACCTCATTGGTTGAGGCACGGATGACGTCAATAGTCATATAAGCTGCATATGTTGTGTGTTGAGCTGAGTTAAGTGATGGTTAAGTGGTTTGGTTTGTGGCGATTTATTACTGTGTTTTGTTTAAATTCAAATATTAAGTACTTCTATGTTTATACATTTATTGGATATTTATTACAAGTGTGAATAACTTAAAATGGCTTCCGAAGGGTTTGTTAAAGCATCGTCCAACAATTTACCTTGTGTAAACATTTTTATGGTTGGAGAATTTATCAAAAATGATGAACGCTTCAATGCAGCCGAATTTAAAGGCGCTAAAGCCGCAGCGTAAGTACAAATTTTTGTATTATATTATAACTCATAGATAATATAATATTCTAAGGTTTGCTGTTCTTTGCATACTACAAAAGTAAAGTTAATTCATTAATTACACTCATGTTCTGACAAAGTACCAAATGTTAATTAGTCAAATATTTCCCATTTACAGAGCTTCACGAGAAAAGTATGGAGACAGTGCAATCGGATGTGGAGTTGAAACGAGAGGGTTCTTTGTGCAAAATAAAAGGAAGAATTTGTCCAGAACACAGAGTACGATCAAAGGCTTATTCTGTAGTTTGCATTGTAGATGAAGTTGAAGAAAATATTGTAAATGTTTACTGCCAGGACTGTACTGCTTCTGCAGGTAAGTTTAACTTTTAGGCAGGCATAAGATTTATTATAGTGATAGTCAGTGCTGATAATTTCAGCATAATATCAATAAATGACTCAATATATTATATTGAAATGTATCCGTTTTAGTTGGATTCTATATTAATTTAACTATTTGTTTCAGGTGGATGTAAACATGCACTGGCATTTTTGATGTGGGTTCACCGACGTAGTGAAGATCCCGCTCCCACTGAAGTATTCTCGTATTGAGTAAAACCAATCCTGTCGAATGTGGGAACTTCACAAAAAAATTTGAAAGCGGAAGGCTTTGCATCACAATTTTTGGCATCAAGAAGCAGTGTTCCAATGGATAATTCTTCGTTTCTGCAAGATGTTATTGAAATAGGAGAAAGTAACAATTTAAATGGACAATTATTAATGTATAAAGGCGTAGAAGATAACAAATTTGATAATTTGTCCATCTACAGTAAATAAAAGACAATAAGTATATGAAGCGTGGCCGAAATTTGGAAAAAGAAGTTATTGAAACAGTAGAAAAGAGGCTACATATAACAATACAGAAGTGTGGACTGTTCTTCTTACCAGAGTATCCAATTTTCGGAGCCTCGCCAGATGGGATTTCAACAGAATATGTAGTTGAAATAAAATGTCCAAGCAAAGACAAAAATGTAAAGAAATACATAAAAAACGACAATATTACTGAAAATTTTAAAGCTTAAATACAGTTACAAACGATGTGTGCAAAGAAAAAAGGGAGTGTTTTGTGTTGCCGATCCGAAGTTCGAAAAAAATAATATTGTCAATATTTTATTAAAGGCTATTTACCTTTAAATACTCTATCCCCACAAACACACTTTACTGTCTAGAGCTGACCAGTCGTACTTTTTCCCTCGCCACAACCTCCTCCTCTCAAGCATCATAGAACATAAGCACATAAGTGTATGACCTAATAACCGGCCAATGAACCTAAAACGCGAAAAGTTCAATACCCCAATTACAGGGCATTGACAACGAAATAAAAGTTTATTCTCGGTCATGCACCTGCTAATCGGTCAACAACGTCAACGTCCTCTAAAATAAGCACCTGGTGTATGACCTAATAACCGACCAATGAACCTAAAACGCGAAAAGTTCAATACCCCAATTACGGTCATTGACATCAAGTTTGACCTCGTTTGAAGTCAACAACCTTCTCCTCTCAAGCGTTATAGAACATTAGCACATGGTGTATAAACTAATAACCGTTCAATGAACCTAAAACGCGAAAAGTTCAATGCCCCAATTACGGTCATTGACAACAAGTTTGACCTTTGTTAAAGGTCAACAACCTCCTCCTCCCCCTCCGGTCGTAGAATCGGCGAATACACCCTACTATCCCCAAACACGACAAGGAAATTAAAATAAAAGCAAAAAATATTAACACCCAGTACATGAATCTATGTAACATATATAATAGTAACAATCATCGTGAGAAAATAGTTTCTGCTGAGCTAAGTCATTTGTATGAGAAACAACGCGAGATAGTACAACAGCTTTGTAATGAATATTATGAGATATTGTACAAGGACGGAGATATATTGACATTTTCTAACAACCAAAGCATAAAATCCCGTTAAATTCCCAAGAACCAACCTTTTCTAATCCTAAAAAGACAGAATATGATTGTAGAGAGTGAATCACTATATAATGCACCTATTTTCTTAGTTCCCAAAAAGCCCAATAAAAATGGCAAAATTGAATATCGAATGGTAGTAGATTTTAGAAAACTCAATGAACACAGTTTTGAAGATAAATATCCCATTCAAAATATTTCCACCATATTAGACTTACTAGGTAATTCAAATTATTTCTCCAAATTAGATCTAAAATCAGGTTATCACCAAATCGAAATAACACCGGGAGATCAACACAAGACGGCATTGTCCACGGAAAAAGGCCATTGGCACTTTGTACGTATGCCCTTTGGTTTGCGCAATGCACCATCATGCTTCGCACGAGTTATGAATAATGTTGTGAAAGGACTCATAGACGAAATTTGCTTAGTATATTAGGATGACATTATAATTCTTGGTAACACATTTGAACAACATATTCAAAATTTGAAAACAGTATTTCAGCGTCTAAAATATAATAAATTTAAAGTTCAGTTAGAGAAATCCGAATTCGTTTTGAGAGAAATAAAATATTAAGGACACCTTATCACTACAGACGGAATTAAACCCAACCCGAAACTGGTAAACAAAATTCAATCAATTAAATTACCCAGGACAGTAAAAGAAATAAAATCATTCAAAGGATTAATCGGATACTACTGGAAGTTCATTAAAAATTACGCCACCATAACAAAGCCAATGACACAATGCTTCAAGAAAAACTCAAAGGTAACTCATACCACGGAATTTGTTAATGCATTCGAAACTATCAAAAGAATCATCCGTAACCCTCCAATCTTATCCCATCCAGATTTTAATAAGACTTTTAATGTAACATGTGATGCCTCAAATGTGGGCTTAGGAGCAATCTTTTCTCAAGGTGACATAGGAAAAGATAAACCGATGATGTTCATTAGTAGGACGCTTAGCGATAACCAACAAAACTACTTAGTTATTGAAAAAGAGTGCCTCGCAATAATTTAGGCTACCAAAATCTTTAGGCCATATATTTATGGTAGGGAATTCAACTTTATTACAGACCACAAACCACTGCAGTGGCTGTAACATAAAAGAACTTAATTCAAAATTAGTTCGTTGGAGATTACTTTTAGAAGAATTTCAATAAAAAATAATTTACAAGAAAGGTAAAAACAATTGAAATGTAGACTTTTTATTACGCATAGAGGCAAATCCAATCGAAACAAACGACGACCTTTTATCGCTATTTAACAACCCTGGTGACGTAGGAGAAAGAGACTATTTAGAAATTCAGGACATTGACAACTATCTTTCACTTGATCAAGAACACCACGAAAAACAAAATGAAGACAAAATTCTAAAGTCTAATAAAATCCAAATTCTTTCCGACATTCAAATTAAACCACCTACATCTTCTGAGTTAATATTAAATAACGAAAGTAATGACCATCATGAAACGGTAACGCAACATTCTCAAGAAGAAAATATTAACGCTAAATTGCCTATAATCGATAAATCCATTAATTTTTTCAAAACACAATTTGTAATATCATTTGCACCACAACCAAGTATTAAACAAATTAAAATATTCGATAAAACACGACATTTAATTAAACTCAGTCATCAAAATTACGAGAATGAAATAATTAACATTTTGCATCAATATTTCAATCCGAACGTTATTAACGCAATCACCTGTAGAGGAATACGATTTTACGAAGAATTGGCGAATTTAATTAATAAAAACTTTGATGGACAAATTAGGATTGTTTATACCCATTTAATCTTAAAATATATAACCGAAACTCAAGCACAACAAGAGCTTATGCAACGATTACATAATCCAGACCATCGTGGAGCACAAGAATTAGCAACAGAAATATCTAGGTATTATTATTGGCCTGATATTGCCAGTAATTGTCAAAAAATTGTGGATGAATCGGATGAAAGTGAGATATGCCAACAAGCAAAGTACGAAAGGCACCCCACTAAATATAAGTTAATGTTAACCGCTACACCTAGACAACCCTTTGACACGGTCTTTATTGACATTTTTTCAATTAGCGGTAAAAAATATTTGACAGTTGTGGACGTATTTACTAAATATCTTATGTTTAACAAATTAGAATCGAACAACCTTCCAGATATCGTGGAAGCATATATTAAAATTTTCTCGCAATATAAAATGCCCAAACTAATAATTGCTGACAACGAGTTCTATAATCCTTTATTCACTGAAATGCTCAAAATTCATAAAGTAGAATACCATTTTATAACCCCCAAACATCCTAACAGCAACGGAACCATCGAACGCGTACATAGTACACTTATAGAAATTATCAAAACAATAACTTCAGCAAAAACTTCAATTCTCAAAAACAATTTATTTGAAAGTGCGATGATCATATATAATAGAACTATACATTCCCAGAAAATCTAAAACCAATCGAACTACTCTTTGGCCATATTGAAAATAACGACATACTAGAAGTCTTTGACGAAAATTTCTATCATCAATACACTGCTGAAAGTTACGGTAGAATTAAGGCCCTCTATGAATTAATAGCTCAAAAACAAACTGAAAACAAAGAAAAACAAATCACTCACCAAAACATCAAACGGTTCGCGAAAACCAACACATTTATTTGAAGCTACATACCAGAGATAAGAAAGCACCCCGCTACCGAAAAGAAGTCATTAAACAGGATTTAGGCAGTAAAGTAAAAACACAGAAAGATCGAACTTATCACAAACAAGAAATCAAACCCCTTAGAAAGTCACAACTTACGTAGATTTATTATTTGTTCCAGATGTCGTGGATCATTAGTCTTCTTATATTAATCATCTTACACAACGTATTATCCCAGCGCGTAGAAATTAAAAACGTGGACAGAAACGCAGGTATTCTTCCTTTTAGATTAGGAACATCAAGAGTTCAAATAACTTTTCATACCTTCCTACATAATTACCCTAAAAAACCTTTAGCTGATGAAATAATTAAAATACAAGATAATGTACAGAAAGTTGAAACAACCAAAATTAATGATAGTGACATGATGCTAGAAATCAGTTATTTACAATTTGAAATTAAACACATTAAAGAACAACTATTAACTATTCATCCCGATATTTTTAACGTAGATAAGACAAGAACAAAGAGAGGTCTAATTAACGTAATAGGTTCAGTTTTTAAATTCATATCTGGCACCTTAGACGCCGATTATGGGGCTATTAAAGAATTGGAAGGAAATCAACGAAATATAGTTGATCGGGTCAATAAACCAGTATCTATAAACAAATTAATGATTCAAAATTATAAGGATAACATGAAAAACATTTCTAAAACCTTTGAAATAATACAGAATACAATCAATGAAGTTAGGGAAAAAGAAGCAATTGTACGTTACTTATATCTTATAAGATATGAGATATCAGAAATCAAATCAATTATTACAAATCTGCAAACAGCAATCGGTTTTGCAACACTAGGTCAACTCCATTTAAGTATAATTTTGGAAAAACGAATACTCGAAATAAAACGCATTCTATCAAAATCACATCCTAGTAAAAGTTATTACGATTATGATGACGTTTTGCTAACCCAAACAATGACTGTAGAATATTACATAACACAGGAACACATTGTATTTGTCATCCATGTACCGATCTTACATCCTGAAAGATTCTAATTATACCATCTTTATTTAACACCCACGTCCCTTAATACAACCATTATTTCACCAACATCTTACGTTGTTATGACAGACAAGGACATTTTCTATTTAAAACAAAAATGTAGGTCCATTCAAAAGGAATACTTTTGTTCATCAAACGACATACAGAAAAACTATCAAATGGATACATGCATTCAGAATCTATTAAAGGTAAAAAATGAACCAAAATGTAAACACATCCCCATTAATATTACCGACTCTGTTGTTGAAACGACCAATGACGAAAGATACCTATTAATTTTACCCGAACGAACCCTCATTCATACAAAATGCGGTACAGAAGAAGTCCACCAATTACAGGGCACATTTCTATTGACACTCCCATATACATGTTCATTTGTAGCTAAAAATTTTAAATATATAAATTTAGAAAGAAATTTAACGGAAGAACCCGTCTATTTACGTTTGACGATCGAATAGATCGCGGACGTAAAACCAATTCAACTCAATCTAAAAGCTATCGATTTGGACCAATTGTCAAAGATAACGCTACAAGCGCAGGAACCAATCTTTCTAAATAAGTTAGAAAACGATAGTAATGTTTTTACTTATTGAATTGTAATTTTGATAATATTAATTATTGTAATTCCTTTTGTAGTTATAACGGCCAAAAGGGTGTTATTTACAAGTTCATGTAATAAATATAAATTAAATAAAGTTAAGAGTGAGAACTCAAATAAAGAGGAATTTGTTGAAGTAGCCTTTCCAACACCACCTAAAAGAAACTTGTAAATAATAAGTTTGGCAATTTCATTAAACATATTATATACATTTGGCAATTATTAAGATTTTTAACATTTTTGAATTTTGAACTATTGTAAATGAAACTTTGTTTCATAAAGTTCCATCTTAAGGGCGGAGGAGTTATCCATGTGAAATTGCTAGTATAATGAAAAAAAAAGCTGAGTATACACTTCACAGCGATAACGTCTCACGGGGTCGTATTACATAGTATATAAATTAAGATTAAAAAATTAATTAGTTAGTAAGTTTATAGTTTACGTGCATAGCAAATCGCTATTACTTACACCTGTTGTTGTAAACTTTAAATAATAAAATTGAAAATCAAGTTTTTTTTTTAAGAGTTTTCTTTAATACAACAACGTAACAACATTTGTCAGAAAGGTTTTTGGACCCCAATAATATTAATTTATTCCAAAACAAAGTTGAGATGAGATCTCTTTGTGTACATCACACTATATTAAGTAATAAAAATTAACTTCTCTGTTTATTCTCTAAGAGAGCTATAATTAATATTTATATTTACTATAGGCATCTAAAAAAACATATACGAAGGTTATAATATTTATGTGCATAAAAATTATGTCTGCTTATTGTTGCATGGCATTATCGGTCGACTGTACCTTTATGTGTCCGTGTTTATTTCAGCATTTATTATTTCTGCCTTATTTTTATTATGGGAAGTTTTGAAGTATTACCATTCATTGTTGCAGACCATCGGTCCTAAGGATATATTTTATTATATCTAATAGTTATCCATTTGAAATTGCTAGTATAATGAATAAAAAGCTGAGTATAGGTACACTTCACAGGGATAACGTCTCACGGGGTCGTACTACATACACGTAGTATATAAATTTGATTAAAAAATTAATTAGTAAGTTTATAGTTTACGTGCATAGCACATCGCTATTACTTACACCTGTTGTTGTAAACTTTAAATAATAAAATTGAAAATCAAGTTTTTTTTTTTTAAAGAGTTTTCTTTAATACAACAACGTAACAACATTTGTCAGAAAGGTTTTTGGACCCCAATAATTTTAATGATAGTTATTTCCCTATCTCATTTTTCTTTGAATTTCTTGCTTTAAATTTTCCGATCACGTGCTGTTTACGCTCTTGCACCCCCTTCTTGTATTCCCACTATCACTGTTCATCCACCTGTATCTCTATCTTCTTTCAATCGACCCGATTTCACCAATTATCGATCAAAATCCTATTTTAAACTCCACCCCAACAATATTTCTACCCTTTCCCTTATTTCCTAATTTTCATAATTCTTTTTGATTGTAGGGAGTACGTTTTTAATCTTCCTTCAATTCGGTCTCTTACATTTCGTTAATTTTTCATATTTGCAAATTTCGGCAAATACCATATTTAAATAAATTCATTCTTCGCGGTTAATTATAAAAGTCAGTTTTTCGTAGATTAAGTATTCTTTGTTAAGTTTGTTTTATGTGTAGTATTTATTTCAAATTAGTTAGTAAATAAAAACATTAAAAAGAGCGAACTGCATTAATCCTTGTGTGTGTGAACAATCTTTAATTGAGTTCCGGCATTATTACTAGTTCGTCAAACCAGGCGACAACACTTAGGTATAATTATTATTTTAATATCGATTTGACTGCTTCAATAAATTGAATGCAGTATACGTAGTTTTAATAATCTGAAATTAAGAGAACAATGTAGTCTCATTCTATTTATATATGCATTGTATTCTAAATACGTACTATAAGAAAGGTAGAGTTGTTCAGCGGCATTAATTTTCCGTATGTGAAATTCAAAGATCTGTTCAATCTTGTTAATGTAAGGAGCATGTGACGTTGGTGTCCTAGTGAACTACCGATCCAATCGCTTTCGTATAAGGCCATTTTTGCATTTTCAGCCTTGCAACTAAAATAAAACTTATAAATTGAGACATTCATTTTACTTATTGCTTGGTAATACACGTATTTTCAGCCTTTGTCTTACCTCTTCAGTAACAATATCTCCGAAATAACAATAAAGAAATGGTTGGAATAAATCGATTCCAAGAAAACTGCAAGATTTCAAAAAAAGGATATCCATTTTGAAGTCCTTATGTAAATGGTAATTTTCGCAATTAATGTGACTACTAAAGTTTATATGCATTTGTGTGAAAAATGCACTCACTTTAGTCGTTCTGTATAGAACTAGGGCAATTATAGCAATTGAACAAAAGTATTGTGTAAAAATCAAAATATTTTGAAGATTTTCAAGATCACGATGACCCCTAAAAATCAAGCTAAGTGTAATTAGGTACATCCATAGTTTTTCCTTAAATATATCATAAATCGTGCCCAAAAAATCAATAGATAAAATAAATAATAAAAATTGTTGATTGTTATTATGGACAAGAACTAGAAGATATAAAAGAATTCCATTACTTATGTTGTTAGTGATTATTATTTCCTAGTTTAAGCTTTGAAATAGAGTTGAATTGTATTTCTTGTATTTATGGGAATTGCCGGCTTATAAAGATGTTTAATAGGTACTTTAAACTATCAGACAAAACAATAGTTGAGCTTTTATCAATAAATAAGTTACCAAATGTTTTATTTTTTCATTACGTTGTTATAAAATTGTTTAACTCAATTTACTATAATATAAAAATATAAATAATCGAAAAAATATCAAATAAATCGACTTAAAAAATAATTAAAGCATCTACTTTTTTTTTTTAATTTATAGGAGAAGTGAATAATTATCAAAAACCCTTAAATGAGAATGAGTATCTTAAGTACTTGTCTATTCGTTGCACATATACAAGAGCTCTTTTAATTCATCATCCTGTTCCTGTTTTCTATTAGTTTGACCATTTGCATTGTTTTTGGTTCGAATAATCAAAAATTGTTTTGCGAGGCATTTCAGATGAGCGATGATAGTTCTCATCAATCCAACTGTTAAAACATCCATTCCAATGAACGCAAACGATATAAGATAAAGTTCAACAAACATATGACTTGCACCCATTGTGTACCCATTCGCTGTATCCAAATTATAAGGTAAAGAAACAGGAAACGGAAGTTCTATTAAAACCAGTGTGTCTCCGTTATTTCCAATAATATTGTATAAACCTATCGCTACGGGTGGAGCTGTGAATGCGAAAACAGTAACTAAAATTGATATTGCGTATATTTTATTAAATCTTTGACTGGCATCTATTTCTTTTTTACAAATTTTCCCCACTTCCTAATTTTCGCTGTCCTGTGTCCCATATTCGAGGTAACACATCAGTGTTTCGTACTTCGCCTTCTTCCATTTAAAGAATATGACTGCATACAGTGGGAATACGGAAAACAAGTCCGATGGCTGGTTGAGTATATGGCACCTTTTCAGGATCAACCAAAAAGAACGACATGATATCCATTGGTAGTAACATAATAAGCACAAACGCCGCCAAGTAACTAATATTTTTAATAAAATGGTCAATAGACGATGTTTTGATTTATATGAAATAAGACCCGATGCCAGAAAATTAAAATAACCAAGATAGTCCTACTGCTTTTCGAAAAAAACTTTCCAATTCATTTTGTGACGTTGCTGTTACTACTATTACACAATACTGTATCGAATGGGTGTCAAAATGATGGTTAAAAAAAATGTAAATTATAATGCATTAAGCGTGATTGGTTAATGATAACCTATTGTTTGACGAGTTTTTACATTTATGAAATATAGGTCTATGTATTGGATACATTGATATTATCCTACTAGATACCCTGATAAAATATTAAAGCTATCTGAAATGTATAGGCATTCATTTCGTTTATTTTAAATTAAATATAGGTCGTAGGCAGAAATAATCACACTAATATTATAAAGGCGAAAGTTTGTGAGCGTGTGAGTGTGTATGTTTGTTACTTCTTCACGTCTAAACGGCTGGAGCAATTTTAATAAAATTTGGTATAGAGTTAGCTGACACCCTGGATTAACACATAGGCTACGTTTTACTGCGGGAAAATATCTTATTCCCATAAGAAAATCGATGATCAATTGGCGGAATATTATAAATGCGAAAGTAACTCTGTCTGTATGCTACACAATCTCGCCTAAAATTTACTGAACAGATTTAAATAAACTTTGGTACAGAGATAGTCTAGAACCTGAAAAAAGGACATAAGCTACTTTTTAATGCGAAAAAAGGGTTATAAGGAGTTGAAATAGGAACGTTTGTGCAGAAATTCCGTAATTTTTTAACGATAGAAGCTTGAAGCTTACTTTTTAGGCTTTTGACTAGATATAAAAAATAAATACGACATTCAATGTTTGTAAAAAATATAACCCTAGAGGGGATAAAATTAGCTGATGAAAGTTTTTGTGTAATGACGTCGTCCAAAAAGCTTAGGGTAAAAAGTTATAGGGGTTTTGTTTATTTGGATCAATAAAAGTAGTTGAATACTAAACTATATAAACTATTTTAAACTATAATTAAACTATATTAATCTATAATATTATAAATGCGAAAGTAACTCTGTCTAACTGTGTGTTACACAATCACGCCCAAACTACTGAACCGATTTAAATGAGAATTTGGTACAGAGATAGATAAGTAGATATAAAGCTAGAGGCTTGAAACTTATTTTTTAGGCTTTTGATTAGATATAAATACGACATTTAAAGTTTGTAAAAATTTTACCCTAAAGGGGGCAAAAATAAAGAATGAAAGCTTTTGTGTAGGTAATGACGTCGGCAAAAAGGCTTACGGCTTACGGCCCAGAAAATAAAAATATAGGAGAAAAAAGTTTTAAATGCTGCCGAAAGTCACTATTTCACGCGGACGAAGTCGCGGGCATAGCTAGTAAATAATAAGAGTTATGTCCTTGTATTGAATAAGTAACAGGCTTTTAATGTAATAAATTTGGCATTAATAACCATTATAAAATGGTAGAGCTAAAGACGTTACTCAACTCGCAAAGAGAAAGCTTTAACCCTCGCTAGTCATTCTCAAAAGATGAAATTATATTATTGAGTTACAAAGAGTAATATAATTCCCTCTCTTAAAAATGAGTAGGTAAGGTTGACACAACAATGCTAAAATAATTTGCTTTTTGTTACAGAACTAATTTAAAGGTCTTCTTTCAAATTGATAGAACAATGCTCAGGTTACCTGATCGTATATGTTTAGATATGAAAACAATACAAAAATAACACTAATCAGGCTACCTGCGTTATATGTTTATCACAGGACGAGTAAAACTAATTAATACTTCTCGACAGTCTCAAAAATATTATTTTAATGTCCCACAATTATTTCGCAATACGATAGTTTCTTCAGGTGGAAGTATTCTGTTGTTTTTTTATTACTACTAAATATTAAATGTAAAGTCTTGGTGTATGTAAATTAATTTTAACTGTAACTGTACAAAAGTTCCCGTCTTTAGCTTATTACATCAAACCCCTCCCTGTTTTTATTTTTCTTCAGGTTTATCGATGTAAGTAGTTTTAAGTGAAACATTGTTAGTAGGTTATTATAGTATCATATTTATTTATTTGCAGAAGTGTTAACAATAACATAAAAATGATGTGCGAATACAGCGGAATTCAGTAGGTATATACTTTCGTCTATATATTTACCATTTTCAAAACATTAACTACAAAACTACCTCATTTTCTATTTTCAATCTTTAAAGCATGTACCCATCTATCTATAATGTAGTTATGTATATCCATTGCATGGCAATTTTGGAACCATATTTTTAATATTCTTTTGATCGCTTTAATAAATTGAATGCAGAATACGATGTGTTGACAATCTGAAATTAGAGAGCAAAATGCTTAAGAATTATTTTGCTAGATTTTGGAAATGTACTTCAGATACTGTTACGACTAATTTAAGTATTAATAGTAAAAATTCTGATGATAATATACAAATAAGACTAAGTTGTTTATTGTCATTTGTCGTAATAACATTGTCTATTACTGTCTCATACTATTTCACTATTAACGTTCCATTGTGTTTGTATAGAAAAGATCATTTTACTCACTTTAAGAAAGGTTGTGTTGTTAAGTGGCACAAGTTTTCCGCTGGTGAAAAGCATGGGTCTGTTCAATCGTGTTAAGGTGAGGAGCACAAGACGTTGATATCCTAATTGACTACCGATCCAATCGCTTTCATACAAAGCCATTTTTACTTTTTCAGCCTTACAACAACGAAATTTATAAAGCTGAACTATATCCACAAGCATAATTCAAAAATATACTACCTAGGTATATATGAATATGTACTTACCTAGGTATTTTATTAAAATATATTACGATTTTGCCTTACCTCTCTAGTAACCATATCACCGACGTAACAATAAAGAAACGGTTGGAATAAAACTATTACAAAAAATCCGCAAGATTTAAACAGGGCGATGTCCACCTTGAAGTCCTCAAAAGTAATTTTCAAACTATCAGAATTTATTTTTTTCTAAACGTGTATTTTAAAATGTAATCAAACTTACTTTAGTATTTCTGTATAAACCAACAGCAAGTATTGCAACTGAACATAGAGTTTGTATAAAAATCATAGAATTCTGAAGATTTTCGAGGTCATGATGTCCTCTGAAAATAAATCCCAAGTTCATATTCTACTAATCGTAAACCCCTTTCAAGACAAGAAATTTAATAAGTAAAATTCAATTACCCTGGTTATGAGAATGTATACAATATCACAAAAAAAAAATTTCTATCACTAGGTTCAATCCTTCTAATCCAATACTTTAAATTTAGTTTCTATGTTTAGCTCACATATAGATAATAATTAGGAATATAATAAATCGATTATACCTATATATCATTAACCCCAAAATTATAAATGTAATATATTTATGAAGTATTTGTTTATTAAATTCTAAAACCTTTTGTTACTTTATTATAATACTATAATTATCAAAAATAATTTATTATTTTCCAAGGGAGTTTCATGTAGATACAGGTATGATTTAAATCCGTTAATTTACTCGACGGCATGGTAAGTCTAGATAGAAAAAATCATTGGGAAAAATCATTTTTTCTATCATTTCGGTTTTCCTTCTTACAATATTGAAGCAGCCAAATGTTGCAAAACCGTTTCAATTAATTTTATCCTTGTGGATTACTTCAAATGAGTAAAATAGAAAAGTTTCCATATAACGGCTTGATTTATAGGATAAGTGAATACATTTTAAATCCTACATTGCAGTTCTATATTGTACCTACTTGTAAATACGTTGTAAATATTCTACAGCTTTTATGAAGTCATCTTCCGGTTTTCCATTAGTTTTGCCATTTATGTCATTTTTGGTCCGAATAACAGAAAATTGTTTTGCAAGGCATTTCAAATGGGCAACAACAGTTCTCATTAATCCAGCAATTAAAACATCCATTCCGATAAAGACAAACGTGATAAGCTGAAGATGAAGAAACATATGAATGGCACTTATTGTGTACCCTTCTGCAGTCTCCGTATCATAAGGTAATGAAACAGGAAACGGAAGTTCTATCAAAACCAGTGTATCGCTGTCATTTCCAAAAATATTATATAAACCTATTACTATTGGTGGAATTGTGAAACCGAAACTACCAAATAAAATTGCCACTGCATATATTTTATTAAATCTTTGAGTGGTATCTTTTTCTTTCTCAAAAACTTCTAAAATCTCTTGGTTTTCACTGACGAGCGTTTCATATTCGAGGTAACTCATCAGTGTTTCATATTTTGTTTTCATAAATTTAAAAAATATTGCCTTATATACTGCAGGTAGATGGAATAGTAGTCCGACCGCCAATTGGGGATAAGACACCTTTTCAGGATCGGCCAGAAAAAATGACATTGTGTCTATCGGTACTAATGCAATGACCATAAGTGGCGCCCAATAGCTGTATATTTTTAATAAAATGTTCCATAAAAGGCGCTTGGATTCATAAGAAATAAAACCCGATGCAAGATAATTGGAATAACTCAGGTAATATTGTTTTTCGAAAAAGACTTTGGATGCCATTTTATAAATGGTTGGACGTTACTAAGACATCTATAATATTATATTCCTGTTATATACCTGATGTTAAACTATTTAAAAAATCATAAACCCTGATGTAAAGATATTCAGTTTAAGTGGTTAATGATGTGGTCCACTTATCTTTATGGAAAATTGCTTTTTTCAAAAATTGTAGGTTTGAGTAAAAGGACAATTTTATCACATTGTCAATAATTTATTGACTAAGAGAGACGTAAATGCTAGTGTATCGCCATTCTCTTCGTTTATAATTACCTAAAATGAAGTCACAAAACACTTCCATATGCGAGACGATACAGAATAATACAAATTACGCAATTACATACTTTTATTAAATATATACAACTAAAGTGAGGAATTTATTTTATGAAAGTATTTTCTAAGTAGCTGAAAATGTTCAGATAATTTAAAATAAGATGAAATGGAATTGGCTTTTACTTGGTGAGAGGTATTATATTCTGCAACATTTAGTAAAATCATTACAATTGCCTTAAATGAGTCTTAATAGAAAGTTTCCAATAGAAAAATAAACACATTTTATACATATTCACATACTACATTAATTTGAACTTTAAATATTGGTTCTGTTTGTAATTTATTTTTTAAATTTTTTACTTACTGTATTCACTAATTTTATATTTTAACAAAAATATTTGAAGATTCTTCCCTTACCGTATCTCCAATACAACAACAGTAAAAATATTGGAACAAGACTATAAGTACTATCACAAGGAATTTACACGATTTAAATAGAGCAATGTCTACTTTGAAGTCCTTAAAAGTAAACATTAAAATCATACTGTGCCTACGTAGGTACATTGATTTAAATAAATATAAAATTAATATGATAAATACGATAATACTTAAAAATGCAAACGTAGTCACTTTAGTGTTTCTATATAAACCTACAGCAAATATTGCAGTTGAACGTATTGAGTAAAAAGTGTAAGGTGTTGAAGACTTTCTAGATCTTAATGTCCTCTGTTAATAAACTCAACTAAATTGTAATATACTTAATGCAATTTTGAGGAAAATATTAAATAATTAAAAACCAGAAAAGATAAAATAATTCTTTTAATTGTCTTAGTAGAAATTTTCAAATCAATTGTAATGAAATTCCTGGTCGTCAACGAATAATTGAGAAATTGATAAATTCATTCAATTATATCTATCTATAAATTATATAATAATAATAATTTTTAAACCCTACAATATGGAAATGAGTTTTTCTGAGTGATATTGTACTTAAATTGTTATTATGTATATGGAAAAGCATGATCCTATTTAACAATGATGAGACTAATATGAAAAATATACATATAAATACGTATTAAAGGGAAAATAATATCTAAGCTAAAAACAATAATCTTCGGTTCTCTTTAAGGGATACTGTTCATTCGTTAATTTCAGTTAAAATAAAATTATATCCCTAATGAATGATGAATATTTTGCTTTTTCTTTCAAGTGACTCTTCCATCTATTTTTTTAACAAGGTGATTAATAAACAGCTGGACAAGTGAGAGTTTTAAGTATGAGTTCTCATAGTTATGGTGTTCCATTCGTTATCAAATATTATTTTAATAAAACATTGTACATCTATCATGATTAATAAATAAAGTAAATACTTAACCGGAATATTTATTATTTAAGCGCACCTATAACGGTTAATTAAAGGGTTAAAATAATTACAATAAAGTAACTAGTAATTAGTTCCATTAAAAAATATGTATATATAATGTTTGAGCAAGGTTTATTTCGAAATTGTACATATTTTCCTCTTCATTTTTTTTATGTGATAGATAAATAGTAAAATTTACAGTAGACTACACAGAGAAAAAAAAAGTGGTAAAATTTGTATAGTATTTTTCACGTCGTTTTTAGTCAAATTTACTACGTGAAAAGTAAATATTATTCCGCTTACTAGCAGACAATACACCCAACTCATGGTGAATCATTTTTAGTGTTCTTTACTTCAATATTGGTAAATTTTACTGCTGTGAATAATAATTGTAACTTTCACTGTTATTTACTTTTCTGTGGAGTAAAATATACTTCTTAAATCGTAAGCGACGTGAGTTGACAGTAATGATTACTTCTGAACGAAGTAATTTCTACCAAAACGAGTGGTCAACCGTTATGCCCCCCATACAAGCCCGTTGCTAAGCGTTGTTGACACGCCATAATGAATTAGTTTTTTGTGGTCTAACGGATAAAGGCTGCTGTCTATTAGTGAGTGTATTTTATGTAAATAATTGCTATGTAATTTAAGATGAATTAAATAATAAATTTTATATAAAAATCTATTTATAATTTTTATTATTATTATTATTATTGTCATATACATATGCTTATGATAATTCTATAAAGTTGTAAAAGCTACTATTGTTACATGGTAGTGGTAATAACGGTCTGGGAAGTGGAATTAACTAGATTTTGGAATAAGTATATTGTACTACTCGGTATAAGTAAAAATTACTCCATCCTCTAGTATTATTAATTTCCCTGCTCGTTATTAATACTACCATAGAACAGGAGTAGCTGTTACTACTTAGAATAGTTATCCATATATTGACCAGGAATTCTAGTAAAAGATACTACATTAGAAGAAGAATTTACTCTCGATTTTTCTCCGTGTACGGAGCAGATAAAACTCAATTAAGTCGATAATTTGGTTTAAGTAGCAATCCGCAAATTACAGCAAAAGAATTGAGGTGTGAATTATTAGATTTTCTACGATAACATTACAAAGTGCCTAGATACCTTGATGTAAATTTACCTTGTCTCATGTCTGTTCTATTTCCATCGAAATATGGTCTCCGATATGGAAGTAATGGGTATGCATAGCCTCTCGAGGGATTAAGTTGCTGGCCAACGACCGGAGACTAATTTTGCTTCTACGTGTTTGTCATATTAACCAGTCGGATCGATTTTAGGTTTCACCAACAATAAGATGAAATACGACTAGTCCCTATTTCTACGAAGTGGCTATCTGTTACGATTCAATAATTATTATTAAGCAAGAAAGCAATTACAGTGGATGGTAACTTATGGTCACGTCGCATATAACATGTTCTTACGGTGATACCTACGTTAATCTCTGTCCATTAAATTTAGAACATAATAATAAGTTATTCTACATAGATTTCAAGTGTAACATGGTAACTGATTTATAAAAAATCATAATATATTCGTAACAAAACTATTTATTGTTCATTAAACTACTACATAAATAGACATTTTGATGCACATGTTGTGGAAAAATGCAACACAAGTAACGGGTCGATACAATTCTGCTGTGATCACTTTTTTTTGTACTGTTATTTGTAAATTTCTGGTAGAATTTTGATTTAACTTTTAAAACAACACCTGCTAATAGTTGGTACTTTTTAATTTTTTAGCAAGAAAAAATAATTCCAGCGTAAAATTAACGTATATATAAAAAATTAGGTAAATTGTTTGGACAGAATATAAAAAGACAAACGATTTTAATAAAACAATTACAAAAGAACCGCAAGATTTAAAAAGCACAATTTCCATCTTGAACTTTCAATTCTTGCAACCAGAATTTAATTTTCCTTGCGGTTCAAGAATACTAATTTATACAGATTCAGGATGCATGAAAAAACGTGATAAAGAAAAAAAAAACAAACGTAGGTACTCCTTTTAGTATTTTTATACAGGGTGTTTCAGAAATAAGTACAGCGTTTGAAGGTGATGATAGAGCACTATAAAAAAAAAAAAAATTTAAGTAAATGTTTGCAGGTCCGGAATTTTACGCATTTGAAAGTAAAGGCAATGGCACTGTCGCATTCAATCAGCTATTAATTAACAATGTCAATCATTGGCAGTAAGTAGGTCAGTGTATTACTGTAGAACAATAAGTTGTTATTGTTACAGTGGCGTTTACTATGGCAGAAATGTATGAGAAGGTATTGTGTACGTCAATACAATATCGATTACTGATGCAGCCGCCGTTATCCCCAACGAAGATTTCTAAATCTGGGAACCATCTTAAATGCAATACAGTGATTGGAAGAAATCGGTAATGTATCGCATCATCTTTGTTGCAGAAGGAAACCTTCGTTTTTATAAAAGACAAACCCCAGGTTTTTTGTATGACCCTTCTCAGGCAACAGTGTGGCAAATTTTAAAGAAAAACTTGTTGCATCTTTATCATTTGCAAGCAAGTGTCGGTGGTTTCCCAAAATAAAAAAACGAATCCCAACAAAATTTTCTTTTCATGTTTTACGGGCAGATTGTTGATGTACTTGTCCAATTTGAAAACCTGCCCGTAAAACTTCAAGTAAAAATTTATTTCCACTTGTCCATTGGGATTCGTTTTTCCACTTGCCCTTTGAAGTTACACTTCTACAATGGTCTCTGCACACATTTTTTTTCGCAGGTTTACTGAAAATCATGATTTTTTCCGTCAAAATTTGTGTCGTTCACTTTTTTAACGAATAAAAACATTTATTACTGTTACATCATAATTTTAAGAATCAATTACAATTGTCTGCGTAAATATAACCTACAATATTACGCAACGATGCGCAACTTTCTATTGCATCGAGGGTTACTGAGCATAAGCGAACAGGTCTACAGGTGCAATGGTTATAAAGGACGCGATGCACCTGATTGGCTGATATGCCGGCGGCCATCTTTTTATCGGTCAGTTAGTAGGTCAAGTTCATCACGTGCAGCAAATGTAAACAATCAATAGGCGCCACTTATAATGAACTTTAAAAAGGGATAACTCGGTTGTTTCTTAATCAATTTGAATATGGTTTTCACTAAAATTTAGAAAATTTGTGCTACTTAACACTAGTAAAAAATAAATGACCTTAATTGTCAAATACTCGAATTCCAAACGTGTTAATATTTACTATAGATTTATATTACTTGATTAATCAAATGGAAGAGACCATTCTGGATAATTTTGTATCGAAAGCTACTTTATGACATGGCTTAAATAAAATATAGTAGCTTTCCATTTGTTTATTAAATTACTATATAATATTTTAAATTTAAGTTGATATAGGTAGATGAACACGGCTTTTTACTTATTATATTGAAAAAAAATCAATCTTAAAGCGATTAACCTATTTTTAGTGTTTTATTAACGAATTCAAATATTTATTATTGTTACGACATCATAATTTTAACAATCAATTACAACTGTGCGTAAATATAACCTACATTATTACCCAACGATGTACACCCTTCTATAGCATCCAGGTTTACTGAGTATGGTTTACTGAACTTAAACGTACAGGTGCAATTATTATAAAGGACGCGATGCACCTCATTGGGTGATACATCGGCGGCCATCTTTTTATCAGTCAATATGTAGGTCAGGGATTGTAAGTAAGTCAAGTTCAACACGTGTAAGGGAAGTAAACAATTAATAGGCGCCATTTGTTATAGTAAACTTTAAAAAAGGAGGACTCCGTTATTTCTTTAATCCGAATAGTAATTTGCTGTTTTGAAAAAAATTTTTGTTCCTTAAACACGCTACTATTATCACCATGCATTAAAATGTTGAATTTTCTCGACATCATGATAAACTCTGTAAAGTGTAAAAATCTTCTGTTTTTTATTCTTATAATGCATTTATTATAAGTTCTTCCAAATTGACAAACTAAATGAATATATTTAAATAAATCGTAATTTTTCCCCAAATATGTATCAATGAATATAATCATGGAACTCAAAAGGCAAAAACTTTTCTATTGCTTTATAATCAATTCAAAGTTTTGCTTTATTATTATAAAGCTTCAAACCTTGGTTTCGTCGTCCATAATCCTGATGAAACATTAATATTTTAAAGTAAAACGTTGTTTTGATTATAAAGTAATAAAATTGTTTTTATCCCTTGAGCTGCGTGATTTTCTTGATTCAATGTTTTTCTGTTATAATAATCAGAAAAATACAACAACTCCTTTTAAGTAATTTTTGAGAAAACAACGCAAGAACTAATGTTATTGAATTTTTGACAAGCATCTTTTTCTCTCTAAAACGCATCCAAGACTTCTTGGCTTTCATTCTCTAGTATTATATATTCGAGATTACAAATCAACACTTCATATTTTGCCTTCAAAAATTTAAAAAAGTTTCTACATAAGGTAGGAAAGTGAAAACAACCCGATTGCCAGTTGCTAAGATACCTTTTCGGTGTTAGCCAAAATAAATGACACGATGTACTATATAATAAGAGAACTAACTGTCAACTAGGCCCAATAACTGTTTAGATTCAACATAATATTCAGCTTAAAATTCAATTTGATTGATCAATGATAGCACATACTACTTATCTACTTATTATTGGGGTGGGGTAGGTCAAATAGAATGTCATTACAATAATAAATTATTGAGTCATCTAAAAGAGAGACAGATTGCAAGGTTTGACTATCTACTTTAGTTACAATTAATTAAATGAAATATTAAACAGCCACTATCAAATTATCATAGAATACCTACTAAATTAAGTATAGTAATGTACGTTACAATGTGACCAACATCAGGTGGTTTCAGGAAATATTCTGTAGGTACACTATGCAAAGAGGAGGGAGAAATCCATTATCGTTCACTAAATTGATAATACATAATACAGAGACTACAGTTACCTTGCAGAATTTTTTAACCTATATGGAAAAAGATAAATTAATAAATTGTAAATTTCACAACGGAGGTGGATAAATTTCCTAGCGACTTTGTCCCATCATAGTCAAGAAAATTCGAAATTTTGATTAGCCATTTTATATCAGTTATATGAAATTCAAATAGTTATCTTTATATATATGTTACCGGCAATCTGTATTATTCAGGTATTTTATACAATACCTAGGAAATGTATAGAATACCTAGAGCGTCCAGGCAATGTATTAAATATTAGGAATATTATTGCCTTTTATACAGGGTTTTTCAAGTTGATGGGCTATTAGAAGTATATGAATTAGTAGAAGGAATTCAATTCTGAAACTTGGGCTCATTTGGTTATTGTTTATGCCGCTTCTTTTAAAAATATTTTCAAGTTCGATTTACATCCGGTTATACCGGAAGTCTATACCAACTTTGTTATTTTAAATGGAATGGTATATTTTTTACGCTGAATTCGAATAAAACGTGTAATTCTAAGGTAAGTTTGATAACCAACTTGTACACCTATGACGATCGGTTTCTGAGTTAATTTAATTTATAAAAAAAAAAATCGCTACCGCAACACAAATTATAAAAAATCATAACTTCCACAAAATACGACTAAGAGTGTTGAAATTTTTACTAGTAATAGCTGATTATTAGTGCTAATGCCTTGACAAAATTGAATTAAATAATTTATACAGGGCGTTCAAAATAAAATTCTAAAATTGAAAAATTTCAAACACGAATTACTTAGGTTTTTCAAATAGCACCTACTATTTTTTATTTTTTCAATCGATTCCTTTTTTTAACTTCTTTCGATCTATATGGACACTTCCTATTTTAAGTAATAATTCACAATTATTCCAAAATTTTCAAATAAAATAGGAAGTATCCATATGGATCGAAAGAGAATAAAAAAAGGAATCGATTGAAAAAATAAAAAATAAAGGTGCTATTTGAAAAAACTAAGTAATTCGTGTTTGAAGTTTTTCAATTTTAGAATTTTATTTTGAACGCCTTGTATAAATTATTTAATTCAATTTTGTCAAGGCATTAGCACTAATAATCAGCTATTACTAGTAAAAATTTCAACACTCGTAAGTCGTATTTTGTGGAAGTTATGATTTTTTATAATTTGGGTTGCGGTAGCGATTTTTTTTTTATAAATTAAATTAACTCAGAAACCGATCGTCATAGGTGTACAAGTTGGTTATCAAACTTACCTTAGAATTACACGTTTTATTCGAATTCAGCGTAAAAAATATACCATTCCATTTAAAATAACAAAGTTGGTATAGACTTCCGGTATAACCGGATGTAAATCGAACTTGAAAATATTTTTAAAAGAAGCGGCATAAACAATAACCAAATGAGCCCAAGTTTCAGAATTGAATTCCTTCTACTAATTCATATACTTCTAATAGCCCATCAACTTGAAAAGCCCTGTATACTTTACCTAGGCAATGTATACAATTCCTAGGGATAGTATAGAGTACCTGCTGGTCCACCGGCAAAAAGTAAAACCTATAAAATGACAGGCAAAAGAAACATAAGGATAAGGTAAAATAGCTCGCGAACTTTAAATTTGAATTATTAATAAGTGGGTTATGACTTAAAGTGATAAATTCTCAAGATTTGTCAAACTAAAGTGTCTTCCTTTGAATTGTGTGGGTTAGGTTATGGTATTTAAAGGTTCTCTCTCTCTCAATTTTAGTTCGTATTATCAAAACAAAAAAACAATTTTGAAAATTACAGTGATTGGGAATAGGAGGGAGAGAGAGAGAGATAACCTTTAAATACCATAATCTATTTAACACAACTTAAAAGAAATGAAACCTTAATTTACAAATAGTTAAATGCGCGAAGCTGTGGAATCGATATCCAGGAGCTTGGTCACTAGATCCTTGTAAAAGAAACATGTTCTATTACTTAAAATTAACTTTATTAAAATTGTATTAAAACTTGAAAATCGTTAAGTTCTAATAAACTCTTTTATAAACAATAAAATATTCTTTAAAATACCACTTAAGTATTACCTTTGTGTTACTGCGGTAACGCTCAAGTCTTTTACAATGCACAGCCGGTAAGTGCATTCGGTATTGTATAGAATATCTAGGCAAACTATGAAATAAATAATATTTCATACATTACCTGCATGTTTTAGGTATTCTGTACAATGCCTAGGTATTATATAGAATACCGGATTATACAGATTGCCGGTAACATATACATTAAAATAGCAAAACATGTAAAATAAACCATTAAACTTGGCAAGTTCTTGAAATTTGTCATTTTCAACGTTTTTTGATCTTTCATTAGGTGTTCAATGCAACACAGTATTGTATTATCACTCGATTATTTGAATTATTAACCTTATAAAGTAGCGTTTATTTATTTTTGTGCGCCTATTATCTTTTTTAATAAAAAACGTCGAAAATGCCAAAAGTACAACAAAAAATTTTAGTTTATGTTTTTTTTTTCATACAACTTGCTTTTTTTTTTTTATCAATTTCATGCAAATATAAACGCAAATACTTCAATTTCATGTACCTAAACATAATTAAATGGCTTTAATTAAAATTTTGAATTTTTATCAATAGGATAAGGGAAAATTATTAGGAAGTTTACCCACCTCTTCTTGTTCCACCAACATTTTAACTCTTCGAATGTTGTATAACTTTCCAGATTTATGTTTTGTGAAACAATAAATTTCCAAGTGAAATAAATTTTTTGAAATTGAAAAACTACTAAATTAACTACATATGTAGTTGAATTTTTTCGTATGGTGGAATTTGAAAACAAATTCGTTAATCTTTTAATTTAACTTTCGACACTATATTGTACAGAAAGAAAATGGTAACATATGAACTAACTCTATTCTAGAGTATTATACGAATTCATACACTTCAAAAACAACGTATAAAATAAACGACAATAGAATTAAAAATGAAAAATAAATTTATAATGCATTTCAATATTTATTTGTGTAGGTGTGACAACAATATAACCCACTCTCAGAGTATAAGAAATACAGTAGGTATATATTTTGAAAGTGCATCTGTAAAAATTTGCTACTTATGCAGAAGTAATCTCATAAGTTTTCCATTTAATTTGATTGTTTTAATAGATTAAATGCAGAATAAGCCGTGTTAACAATCTGAAATGAAGAGAACAATATAAGTGTTTCTAACTTGGGAATGTTAAGCTTTCCGAAAAGGAAACAGGCTACTCTCCACGTAAAAAGAAAAGCAATTAGTGTCTTGACAACAGATACAAATAGAATTAAATAATTATAGTATTTTTACTAACTGTAAGAAAAGTAGCATTGCTGAGTGGCATCAGTCTTCCGCACGTGAACAGTAAAGGCCTCCCTAATCGTGTTAAAGTAAGCAAAATCGTACGTTGGTGATCTATTCGACTACCAACCCAATCACTATCGTATAAAGCCATTTTTGCATGTTCAGCCTTGCAACATAAAATTAATAAAATTGAATATGCTTGTCGCATTCATGAGTATTAGCTATACTTATGTAAGTACATAATATATGTACACGTCTTATAAAATGTTTACATAATTAAGCCTTTGCCTTACCTCTCTGGTTACCAAATCGCCTAAGTAGCAATATAGAAATGGTTCGAATAAAACTATTACAAAAAAGCCACAAGATTTCAATAGGGCGATGTCCACTTCGAAGTCCTTAAAAATAATTATTGGTATTACTAGGATTTCGTTTTCCCCGTGGTTCATGTGATGGTGATTTACATATAAATAGGATAAGTTGAAAACATAAACGCAGATACTCACTTTGGTATTTCTATATAAACCAAGAGCAAGTATTGTAATTGAACCTAAATACTGTGCAAACAGCATTAAGTGCTGAAGATTTTCTACAACATTATGTCCTCTGAAAATGACAAAGGATTTTTAATTAAGTTCGTATTAAATTAAAAAGAATATTGAATAAAAGTATCTTTGGCAAGGTAAATATGTAGTTATAAAACCTAAAACTTTGTTTTGAAGTGATTTACATTAAAAACTGAATTGGTTTGTATACATTGAGACTTAATAATCAACAGTACTTATTCGTTTTATTAATATCCGTTTAATATTAGTATAAAAAATTTATGGTGGTCTAATTGTAGCAGAACTAAGTAATTAATAATAAATACTTGTGTATGCGTTGTAAATATTTTACAGCTTCTAAAAGCTCATCCTCCGACTTTCCATTATTTTGACCTTCCACTTCTCTTTTTGCTTTAACGATAGAAAACAGTTTTGAGAGACATTTTAGATGAGCAATCGTGGTTCTCATTAATCCAGCTATTAAAACATCCATTCCAATAAACACAAACGAAATAAGATGAACTTGAAAAAACATTTGAGCGGCACCTATAGTATACCCAATGGCAGTATCCATATCGTATGGTAAAAGAACAGGAAACGGAAGTTCCATGGTAAGAATTGTGTCGCTGTCATTTCCAAACATATTGTATAAACCTATTGCTACTGGTGGAGCTGTGAAACTAAGAACACCACATGTAATCGTTATTGCATATATTTTATTGAATCTTCGAGTGGTGTCTTTTTCTTTTTCAAAAATTTCCAAAACCTCTTTATCTTCAGTAATGAGTGTTTCATATTGGAGATATGACATCAGAGTTTCATATTCTTTCCGGTTAATATAAAAAAATATCCCTCTAAACACTGTAGGATAATGAAACAGAAGCCCGATTGCCAATTGAGGACGAGACACCTTTTCGGGATCGGCCAAAAGAAACGATATTGTATCCATCGGTATTAATGCAACAACAAAAAGCACTGCCCAACATCTATATATTTTCGTTAAAATATTTATTATAGCATTTTTCGTTTTATACAAAGTGACACCCGCTACCAGAAATACATAATAACATGGAAAGTATTGCTTTTTCAAGAAACACATTCGATGCCATTTTGTGAATTATTGGACGTTAGATACTGTTATAGTATACAAACATTTCCGCCCATTATATATAAGCGAATAATATTCGATTTTAAACTTCTTAAAAAATCGGAATTTTAATGTATTCAGTTGAATTGGTTAATGGTACCTGTATGCTACTTACTATTGTTGTAGAGGATTGTTATATTTGAGTATTACATATGTAGGTAATTGGACAAATTGCTTTGCAATTGTATTATTAAATTATTAATTCATCGAGAAGAAAGTTAGATCGAAACATCTGACTAGTTATCAAACCAAAAATCAAATATTTAGTATAATATTTCTGTATACTGTATTGTAAGTAGTATATCCAGTAAATTAAATAATATAGTAATATACAACTTGATCTATTGAAATTTCGCCAACATAGTAGAAATTTGCTAAACTGTAGATGATTTTGACAATTTTAGTTTAATGACAAATTCAAAACCATTCGAGTGCGATCAAACAATTATTGGAATTAATAATGTAGTTTTCCAAAAATAGCACTAAAAGTACTTTTTATTTTTAATGTTAAATTATTTTGCTTTGTTGCGATCAATTGATTCGATGCTAAAATTCCGAGAATATTTTGTTTTGCAATATTGAAATCGGAATAATCGTCCATTACCAAAGTGACAAGCACGTAATGCACTAAAGAGGAAATTCAAATTAATTAATCCAACAACTGAACTGTCCTATTAGATACCTACGTTCAAAATGGGTGCCCCAATAAACTTCGATAGTGAAATTCGTTGTTTTAACAAACTTTTAATTAAAGGATCGTATTCAACAATAGGATAATGAAAAGTTCCATGCAGCGCAACGTGTTGTGTCTTCAATTAAAATCGGAACAATCTATTAGTGACAAAATCAGTGATGTTACAAACGCGAAGCCGTCGGTTTGCTCTTTCCAATTAATTAATTCTATTTAGTTTATAAACGTCCATTTCGTTCAGTGCATCTAGCCAAAATAATTAAATCACATCTATTAATTAGTGAACACAAAACGGCACTTAGGTGTTATTGTTGTTGTCGTCTGGAATGTGCTGGTTAGCGAAAATTCAGATTTAGATCAATTGATCTAAACGGTGTATTATATTGACCAGTATACCATCCTATTATGTTAAACTGTAGTAGAATTATTAGACATTAAAATCGCAAAGCATGATGCAGTTCACTTTTTGATTTGTAACTAACATCTATGTAATGAGGTTATTGCATATTACCGGCGGCTCTTTTGTATAGCTCGCTGTATAAGCGCCGCGGGATACAACTCACTAATCGTTTATATATGCGGACGAGGTGTTATAAAATCTATACATATATTAACCCAGTTATACAAAAGATATGAGAGAAGATTCGGGAAAAAACCTAAAAACCTTATAGGTATATAGAAGACGGTAGGTGTGAGATGAATGAATAAGTTAGATGGTCATATGCTGTGTTAAATAAATAAACTTTT
Organism: Agrilus mali; assembly: GCA_029378335.1. NCBI lineage: Eukaryota > Metazoa > Arthropoda > Insecta > Coleoptera > Buprestidae > Agrilus > Agrilus mali. Next base: position 17,753,826 of record CM055657.1, read on the forward strand.
ATAAATATAAATAACAATTAGCAATAAATAATATATATTTAAATTAAATTATTGTTATAAGTTAAATAAAAAAAAACATAGGGAGTACAGCTAACAGCTAGAAAATCCTGAAAATAAGCTGCTGGGACCAATTATTAAGGTAGTCTAAACATAATTTAACGGCTCGCTTTATACTTTTTTCAGCTGTGTTCGTCTTTGATACTAAGTAATATATTTGCTTTAACAATTTTTAAAGTAGAATAAACAAATTGAAACACAGAAAAAATTTCGAACTTCGAGAAAAATAATAGAAAATGAAGTTGCACGTAAGTAATATCTAAATAAGGTACATGGTGGCCTGGTGTAATTACCTAATATCCTGTAGTTCATACTGAAGGAGTCTTCATCTTTTCAATTTTGAAATTTAGAAGTTTAAGAAACAAGATATGCTAAGCTGTTACAGATATTTTTGCAAAATGGAACACTTAAGTTTCATTTTATTAGAATCATTAAAAAGTCATATTGATTGGGTATATACTCAAGAAAAGAACAAACAAATTATTTTAATGACTTTTTTAATTTTTGCCCATCATAGTTCCATTCATTCAACATTTTGATTAAAGGCTTTTTTATTTTACTTATAGGAAATTCAATAATTGATCTTTACATTTAGATTAAATTGATAACGTTTTTTCGATCTTTTAGTAAAAAATAGTAGGCTCCTTATGCGTGGCAATATATTTTATCCCTCGAACGTTAGAATTAATAGCCTTATAAACTAGCGTATATATTTTGACGCATCAAGCGCCTAATATATTTTCATTTAATAAATAATAGTAAAAACGTCGAAAATGGCATGAACTAAAAAAATATCCCAAGTTTGATGTTTTTTTTTATATGATTGGCTATTTTATAAAGGTAAATAAATATAATAAAATGGCTCTAAACAAAATTTTGAAATATCTATATATATATAAGTATATATATATACTATAAAGGGCGAAAATTACTAGGAATTTCACCCACCTCCTTTATTAAAACGCTTAATGGAGACATTACAGTTGAACAAAATTACAATAATAGTGTTGGAAATATGGCCATAGAGAGAAAATTGTTATTTTTCTTAAAAATAGGTGTAAGCACGTAAATAAGGTAAATGATGCATTCTAATAAACATTTAGAACAAAAAATTGACAAATAAAAAATTGGATAGTAACACATTGCATGAAATAAGCCTAATTTTATAAAGTTAAAAAAAGAGAAATTTTACCAGAATTTCATTTTTTTCGATAATGTTCTAAGTACCACTTATTAAGATTTACTATAAGGGGAATTTATATTAAAAAACAAAAAAAAAAAACTGTCGTTGCGACACGGTGAAACACAAACAAAGTATCAATCTGGCGCGGTACACAAGTGCGGAGAAAACACGGTGCGGAAAACGTACGATCCAAAAGTTTGGACAGTACTGCCCTAAACTACCTAAACTAGTAAGGGTAAGAAAGCGGCAACAGAGAAAGAGAGAAGTGTGCAATAGTAAAGAAAGTGACAGTATAGGCGAGTGGTGAATTTTACGGAGGAGGTCCAATTTAGAGAAATATAAGCGAAGTTACGGTTAATATGAAGAAAAGAAACAGACACAAAAAATGAAGATAGAAGATGAAACGAAAGGCATTGTACATATACATATGAATAAATTGCGACATACTCCCCCCGTTGAGAGGGTGAAGAACCCGATCAACAACACTAAGATTACTTAATTCTAAAATGAGAGAAAACACATCATACACTATGATCGCTTACATGTAACAAATAACTATTAAAATTGGATGAAAACGAATTGAGTAATAAGACGGTAAAAATGGAATAATTAAAGTAACAATAAAACTACAAAATCACTATGCGACGGTTAAACATAACTGTTATTAGTCACTTTCACTTGTATTATTAGAGTCAACCGGTAACGGCACTAATTTTTTAACACCACGTTTAACGGTACCCTTTAGGGTTTTCACTGTCACCACGCGTGTCACACCATCGGCACCGGGATGAGTTTCAATCACACGTCCTAACGGCCAGTGAAAGGGAGGCATGCCGTCTTCGCGCAGGAGAACGATGCTGTTGTGGGTGATAGGGTGTTGACCTTTGTTCCATTTGGACCGACCAGCAAGTTCGTTGAGATACTCCCTCTTCCAACGATTCCAGAAATGTTGTTTTAATTTCTGAAGGAATTGCCAGACAGACAGACGGTTGGATGGTACTTGAGAATAGTCCCTTTCGCGTAGGCTCGTTAAAGAATCACCGGTTAGGAAATGTCCAGGAGTTAGCACTAATAGATCTTGGGAATCGGAGGAGATAGGGGTTAATGGGCGTGAATTTAGTATAGCTTCGATCTCGACAATCAGGGTATTAAACTGTTCTAGGTGTAGTGAAATGTTATGACCGACCACTCGTTTTAAATGATATTTAAATGCCTTAACAGCGGCTCCCCATAGTCCTCCGAAATGAGGAGATCTTGGAGGTGAGAAGTGCCAGGTGATCGATTTTGTCAATAAGAAGTCCCGTACCTTACTTTGACAATCATCTGATTTTAATAGACTCGCTAATTCTCGTAGGTTGTTGTTTGCTCCGACGAAGTAAGTACCATTGTCCGAATAAAGATGGGCACAATGACCACGACGTGCAATAAATCGTCGAAGTGCAGCAATAAACGAATCGGTAGTAAGATCCCCAACAACTTCCAGATGTATTGCCTTTACGGTTAAACATACAAATATTGCAACGTACACTTTAATCAGTTTTCGGTTGCGGTGTCTTTTTTCTTTTATCATAAAAGGTCCACAATAATCGACTCCTACATGTGTAAATGGGAGTGATATATTTACACGGGGCGGTGGAAGATTACCCATTATGTAATTCACCGATGGTGGATTTGCTCTCTGACATTTAATGCATCGTCGAACAACCTTTGCTACTTGACTACGACCATCAATGGGCCAATATTGCCGGCGAACTGCATAAAAAGTAGTGGTGATGGCTGCATGTAATTGCATTAGATGCTCTCTCTCAATTATCAAAGTAGTTATGTGATTGTTTTTCGGCAGAATTATTGGATTTTGTTGAGAATAAGGAATAAATGATTTACATAATCTACTTTGTACTCTAATGAGACCATCATCAGAGATCATTGGATTTAGCCTTCTGAGTTTACTGTTTCGTAGAATTTCCTTGCCCTTTTTTAGGTGAGACACTTCAGTTGAAAAGAATAGCTGTTGCGTACATTTAATGATGATGTCATGAGATGTTCGAAGTTCGGTGAGGGTAAGCGGTCCTGTGCGGCGTGGTTGTTTAAAACGTAAGCAATATGCAATTACTCGTACTAGTTTGGTGAACGATGAAAAACGATTAAAAATTGACCATAAATACTTTTCCGATGGATCATTTGTTGCTGTCACAAAACATGATACTTTGCGCAACTCAGGTAGTTCAGCAATTGGTGGTATTTCATTTGTAGGCCAGTTACAGTTTGTATTCAACCATTCGGGACCATGTTGCCACAAAGAAGGGCGAATGAACTCTGCAGGTAAGACACCCCTCGAAGCAAGGTCGGCTGGGTTGTCGTGAGTCCGCACGTGATACCAGTCACTTACATTGGTACCTGCCTGAATATTAGCGCATCTATTTGCGACAAACGGTAAAAGTCTTTTCGATGGAGTCCGAATCCAGTGTAAAACAATCATCGAATCCGTCCAAAAGTACACATTATCTATTTTACACGGAATAGCATGTTTTACGGTGTTGTATAATTTTGTTAACAATGCAGCACCACATAATTCTAGTTTCGGAATTGTAAGTTTCTTGATTGGTGCAACCTTTGATTTGGCGCATAACAATTCCGTATAAACATTGTTATCGTAATCTTCAGATCGTAAATATACACATGCAGCATACGCATTCTCGCTGGCGTCACAAAATCCATATAATTGAATTGAGCGAGCATTACTAATGACGGTCTTCCTTTTAACGGAAAGGTTGTTGAGTGCAGGTAGCTGGTGGTAGAATTGGGACCATTGACAATGAAGGTCTGTCGGTAGCGCTTCATCCCATTCTAACTTAAGTGCCCATAATCTCTGCATTAGAATTTTTGCCACAACAATAACTGGTGATAAAAGACCGAGTGGATCATAAATACTTGCCGTCTGGGATAATATTTGACGTTTAGTAACTCGGTTATTCAAGCTGCTTAATTGTACGTTGTATACAATGGTATCAGTTGATGAATTCCACGAAACACCTAATGTTTTAATAGTCGATGATTCTCCAATTTGAAGGTGAGGATTAATACTTTCCGTAGGCACATTTTGAAGAACATCCGAATCATTTGAGGCCCACTGCCTAATTTTTAATTGACCCCGTTTTAAAAGGTTGGTAATTTCGTTTCTTATAACGATTGCTTCTTCAACGGTGTCTGCTCCGGTTATTGCGTCATCTACATACATGTCTTCTTTGATGATTTTAGAAGCAATGGGGAAATCAGTTGCTTCATCATCAGCCAATTTATGTAAACAAGCAATCGCGAGAAATGGTGATGGTCCAACTCCAAAAGTTACAGTGTTAAGCTCGTATGTTTGAATCTCATTATTTTTATTTCTCCACAGGATTCGTTGATAGCGTCTGTCTTCAGGACGGACTAAAAACTGCCGATACATTTTTTCAATGTCACCGGTTATTACTATTTGGTGTATTCTAAACCTCAATAGTAACGAAAAAAGATCGCTTTGGATATTGGGTCCTACCATCAGTGTATCATTTAATGATACACCTGTAGAAGATTTGGCCGACCCATCAAAGACCACTCGAACTTTAGTGGTTAAGCTACTATCTTTAACCACAGCGTGATGAGGAAAATAATAACTGGTACCTTCTGTTGGTTTATTACTAACTAGCGACATGTGCCCTAAAGTTAAATATTCATTTAAGACGGCGTGATACTGATTTTTTAATTCTAAATTTTGATTTAACTTCCGTTCTAGATTGTGCAATCGCTTCAGTGCCATTGTATACGATTCACCTAGATCTGCCCTCCTTTCATTGAATGGTAAAGCGACTACGTAACGACCCTCCTGATTACGGGTAACATGTTGTTTAAAATGCTGCATACATATTTCCTCTTCATCGGTGAATGTTTTATTTTGTGAAACTTCTTCTACTTCCCAGAATTTAGTTAAATCGAAATAAATTTCTTTTGTCAAATGACACATACGATTTGATGAGGTAGTTATAGATGGTGCGCTTCCGCCTATGACCCAACCAAGTCGAGTTTTTTGTAAATACAATTCAATACCTTCTGCTGATTGTAATTTCATTTGACCTACACAAAACAAGGACAAGGCGACTCCGGCTCCTAGTAATAAATCTATTTCCGCTGGCTTGTGGAAGCTAGGATCGGCTAATTTCACTTTAGGCGGTATTTTGATACTTTCTCTATGTATGGGTTGGTCAGGTATACGCTGAGAAATAGAGGGAACTACCAAAAATGTAAGTGACCGTTCATACCTATTGTCTCTCGATCTTACAATGGCGCTGGCCGTACCCTTGGCGACAGTGGTTAATGTGTTTAAGGCCCCAATAGACACATTGCACTTTTCTATTTGGAGACCCAAAGCGTCGGCTAGTCGTTCAGTCATAAAATTTGACGTTGCACATGTATCAATAAGGGTTCGGGCTTGAATTGATTTATTTCGGAAATTGGAGACTTGGACTCTGGCAGTAACCATTAAGTCACTTGTAGATGAATTGACTACGAGTGCTACAGACCTGTCAGATTTATGAGGGGTACCTTCTTTGTGTATTGTATCAGACGAAGATGCTTTTTCTTGACGAGCGAGCGATGGTGACAATTGTTCTGCATTTCCGGCGAGTTTTAACGGTTGATCGTTTTCTGTGTGTCGATGTAGAAGTGTGTGATGACGTTTCTGGCATTTATTGCAACCTTTTTTAGAGTTACAATGCGAGTACCCATGCCCATGGGACAGACAATTGAAACACAACATTGCCTTTGTGACTGCATTTTCTCTTTCTTTGACAGATAACCTATGAAATGATTTACACTGGTAAATGGTATGAGGCTCGGAACAAATAGGACATCTATATTTCATAGTAGTGAAAGCTTGTGTTCGAACACTGGAATTGGGCTGTCTTCTGTATTTGTCTGCATCTTGTTTCGTTGTATTGGATTCCTTTGTTGTAGAAAACATCGAACATTTAGACCTCTTTTCTAAGAATTTGATGAGGCTGTTGTAGCTGGGTACTTCATTATTCTCTAATGACATTTCCCAATGCCATGCTGTTGACGAACTAATTTTTGATAGAATTAAATCTATCACTGGAATGTCCCATTTATCTACCGGAGCTTTCAAGTTAGCTAATGACCTTATATGTTGATTGAATATGTCTACCAGATTTCCCAATGCAGCTGGCGTGTCCTTTTGTAATCGAGGATATTCGCGAAGAATTGCCCAATGGCGCATCACGTTCTGTCGGGTGCAATCATATTTTTCCTTTAAAATGGACAATGCGGTTTGGTAATTGGTGTTAGTAGTTTCCAATGACTCAATGGCGGCATATGCTTTGCCCTTTAAGGACATTCGTAGATATTGCAATTTGCGGGCAGGTTCTAGATCGGTTTTATCGATCAAGGAGTTAAATATATCAATAAAGGAAGTCCAATTTTCAGGATTACCATCGAATGTAGGTAAATTAATTTGCGGTAAATTTGCCATTAGTGGAGCTGGTTGATTTGTTGACGCAACAACTTGGATCCCATTTAAATCTGACGTTGACGGTGTCGGCGGGCGTGATTCCCGTAGATATCTTCGTGCTCGTCCAAGAGCGGTGTTGTACTTTATGATGAAGGGTTCTCGATGTTCAATTTCTGCTTCATCGGCATCTTCTAGCTTTTCTTGAATGTCTTCGAATTTCTTGAAGGCATTTTCCATAGACTCTAAGGTGGCTTGTAAATAATCGATGTCGCGATTGTTGGGGTTCGTGTCCCATTTGTCGAGTGTTTTACTTAAGATGGTAATGGTACTTAGTATGTAACCTCTTCTGCGGCGTATTTTTTCCAACGAGTCAGTCATTTTGAGTGGCGGTTAGGTTAAGGAAATGGAATAGAAAGGAACGGTGATTTCTAACAATTAACGAACCTACCTTGACGATGCTCTCGTGGTGGAAATGACTCTTCGGCGGTGCGATGATCCTCGTTGTGATGACTCTCACGGAGTTAACCTTCTGGTGGCGCCGATTCTCTCGGTGCTAACTCGTTTAGTGTTGATTTCTTGAACAATGAGGTTGATGATGTTAATCCAATAATGATATGGCGTACACTCACACTTAAACCTTTTAATTGCTCGATTGAACTGTTCACGCTAATTATTGTCACTGATTTATTAAAATGCGGCTAAAACGAACACTGTTTTAGTACGACTGTTCACTATCCGGTTCGAAGGACCAAAAAATATGTCGTTGCGACACGGTGAAACACAAACAAAGTATCAATCTGGCGCGGTACACAAGTGCGGAGAAAACACGGTGCGGAAAACGTACGATCCAAAAGTTTGGACAGTACTGCCCTAAACTACCTAAACTAGTAAGGGTAAGAAAGCGGCAACAGAGAAAGAGAGAAGTGTGCAATAGTAAAGAAAGTGACAGTATAGGCGAGTGGTGAATTTTACGGAGGAGGTCCAATTTAGAGAAATATAAGCGAAGTTACGGTTAATATGAAGAAAAGAAACAGACACAAAAAATGAAGATAGAAGATGAAACGAAAGGCATTGTACATATACATATGAATAAATTGCGACAAAAACATTAACATATTGCCTAATATTGCAGATATTTCGAATTTTCATATTTATTTTTATATTATAATGAAATTGAAAAACTAATATTATCACGTTAATCCTGAATTTTAAAGCTACAGTTCAATGTACAGAAAATATAAAGTATTCACCTTTATGTAAAAAAGAGCAGCCAAATGTTTTTAACTATGTATTTTAATTATAAAACTAAAACAGAGAAGTGCATGTAAATACGTATTACATATTTGGAACTAACAGCTAAAATACCAGCAAAAAAATTGTAAATAGCGTTTAGATAGGTTACATACTAATTTGTAAATATACAAAGAGAAATTTTGCCTTCAATAATGATACCAAGTTATTAATAAAAGCCGACTTGGCCATATTCCCTGCATGTACTTAGAATGAGGGCAAATACTTTTGTGGACTACTCCCTCAGCAGTATCTGTGGATGTACATACGTAGATATCATGATAAAATATATATAAAAGATTATCGAAAGAGAGTTCTAGCTCACGTCATTAAAACTATCTTACACAATTTTAAGCATGTTCAGTTCACAGTAGTTAAGGTCTCGTGATTCTAATCTTATTTGCTATAGAGGAACGTATGCAATAATGCAAGGAAACTGTAACACTCACTACCTAGGCACCCAAACCCTAACTAATATTGTAAGTACAAACTTTTATCTAATCCAGGCTGTGAAAGTTTACGAGAAAAAAGCATACTTATTCATACCTTTTAAATCATCTAATAAAAAAAAATAGAGGCTTTTTTGAATTGTATTAAATGAACTGCACTTACCTCGACATGTTATTGTTGAATTCATTGTCCTAGATCTTCTACTGTAGGTGGGCGAAAAGACGTATTTTTCCAAATTTATAAAACCACAAGGTATCTATTTTAGCACACTAAATTCCACACACCGCAACCGATATAAATATTAAACTGTCTGTTTACAACGGAAAGGTCAACTGACTGACGAACGATGAGTGAAAGTGAGACGTTTGTAGCAACTAGTACCTAAGCCAATGAGCGAGTTCAGATAAACTAGAGAAAAGAAAGGGAAGATGACATTACCTGTTTATCTGGTTTTTTGGTCGTTAAATGTTACTTTTAAAATAATCGACGTTTGCTTTAAAATATAATGGTATGATATAAATTTACTATTATTACTGTCCAAATGTTTCAAAGGTTACAAATTGAGAGCTAGATAGAGGCAAAAAAATACTGCTTGGTGAGAATACATGCAGGTGACATTTGCGAAGACTTTCATGTTGACTATTTGAATTTGATTGATATGCAAGTTTTGACTACTTCGGGAATATTCAAACTTATTGTTCATAGACATAGTAGGTGTAAGTTTTACCTACATCATTTGAGTTTAATAATTAACAATTTATTAATGAATTGATAAAATATCTGCACATTTCAGTTGAAATAAAATCGATTATTATAATAATATTATTATGATAGATCGATTTATAGATTTTTCTAAATCTGGACGAATTTGTTGCAAATCCTGCATTAATAAAAATAGTAGATATAAATTCAATGTATATTAGGAACTATTTTTGTAATTAAAATAAAGGAAACAATATATTTTATTTCAGCCTCAGTCATCTACACTTCAACGTATACATATATTAGAATGCCCTTTCCTTTTCTTTACTGTCCATCTTAACCCACGGGGCCCCTCGTTTATCTTTCTTTTTTTTCTGTTATACTCGATACGATTGGTATGTACAGTCTGTCACACTACCACTAGATGCATACAGTCTGTCTTTTCGCTTACATGCATAAAGTTAAAAATGAAAGGCTTTGCATTTAGAGATTTTCCATATTATGGGTTTTTTAGTGAGGACATCTGATTGTAATCGAGATGTTTTACTGTGTTTAAAGGAAACACGAAAAATATTGTCATGTATTTTTGGTATAATATTTATATATGTGTACTTGAGAAAATATTTTATGTAGGTAACAATTCAGTCAATAAATTAAATCAAATTGATGCGAAATGCTCAATGTTTAATTAAAATCGTGTCTAAATTGTGTTTATAATCGTATCTTGTAATTACCAGATACTAAAAATTATAATTGTTTACTTTTTAGGGGTCACAGCTCTTTTTTTGACTTTGGTTGTGTTGTTTTCCTTATGACTTTAAGCAATCCTAGAAAAGTATACACATATGGAATTTTCTGATCCAACCATGGGGATTTCTATTACATGCACGGAATATTGTGATGGGGTTTATGACGACAGACGGGGGGCTTGCCTTCCCTTTATCACTTCACATTCAGTATTACCCCGTCGTTCGTCGGATCGGCTGTCGTTATAACATACAATTTCGATGAGCATGAAATTGTAATGTTCTTTTTGTCTAATGATTTATTTCAGTATTTTTTGCTGTCTAAGGTGAAATAAATAAATAAAATACTGAAGGTAGATTACAGTGATAAGGGGGAGGAAGACCTGACTGTCGTCATCAACCCTACCACAACATTCCGTGCATTTGAAATATATGTAATAGAAATCCCTATATTCGGATCAGAAAATTCTATATGTGTATATGTTCAACTAGATTACAAAGATTACAAGAAATAATAATATGAACGAAGTGAGTGTTGCCCATGGGCGTAGCTAGGGAGTTTTTCTAGGGGGGGCAGATTTCAAATAGCCCTCAAAATTTATATATATAATTATGTAACCAGAAATTATCCACGTGTATGACAACACTGGCGGACGGCAACGCCCTTCAAACGCTGACTATGGATTTTGAATCAGGCCATGCAAAAGTTAATAAATGGGCAACTCATTGTCAGTATTTTTTCAAGCAGATTTCGATAATTTCTCAAGTTACTTGTTGTAACCAATTTCCTGTCTTTCAAATAAATTTGTTTTAATTTAAAAAACGCATCTACTGCTTTTGCCAAGGTGAGATTTTTAAAATTAAATTTCTTTTTCAGGGGGGGCAGCAAGTTTCCTAGGGGGGGCAGTGCCTCCCCTGTCCCCCCCTAGCTACGCCCATGGTGTTGCCGTGAAAAATAAGAATGAATTACAATACAAAGAATAAGAAAACACTTACCTACCTTTCCGAAAGTAGTGTGTTGAGAAATTAGGCACCCTGAAAAAAGATCTTAATTTTAGGGAGAAATTATTAAATAACTTTTATTGTTTGTCCCTTGTTAAATCAAAAATTGATCTAAACTAACTATTAACATTTAAATTTGCGGTAAGTACCTACTACGTGTGTATCTATTTTAAAAGTTAGTATTATCATTAAATGTAAATATAAAAAATTATTAAAATTTACTTATACACATTTGCTACATAAAAAAAACAAACTTAACATAAACTAACTTAGTAATGTTAGTGACTTTTTTCAACTACCTACAAAAAAATTCTTTAAGTTTGTGTTAGTATTTTATTGTTAATTTAAAAGATTCGATGTACGTACATATTTACAAGGAGATTAAAAAATTACGCTTATTCTAAGGCATATTGGTCCAAGTTGACGAAATCATTTTAAGGCAATTGTCGCGACAAACAAGTCAGTTAACGCGTTCGAAATTAATCATTCGTCCCACAGGCACAACTGCTTTTGCGACACGAAATACGAAAAATGATGACATTTACGGCACGTTTTTATCCCGCATCGGTACGTCATTGCCGAGTTTTTGTTCTCCCCTTTACCCTTACAATATTTTAGACCGCAAGGGTACCATCCGATACACAATTCTAAATGGCACTGGCAGGGGGACCACACTTTTTTCACTTCCGAACAACTAATAAGGGCATTATCTTGATCCGATACACCTATCTCGTTCAGTAAAGGATCTGTTCCTGTAGGAAATCTTTTCACTGCGTTGAGATACACGTTTTCCGAAAGACCTGTAACAAAAAAAAGCAATAATCAGTACTATTAGTCTCTTTAGTGAGACAAACAGGAATTGTAAACCAATAAAGGGGTATTTTCAAGTATTAATGACCCAATTAATAGTAGGTAAAAATAAAAATATAATAAAAAATAAATAAAATAATTTCTACAAAATTTTGTTTTAATTACCTGTTAAATATACTGAAACAAAAAGAAACACATCATAAAGGACCCGAGATCCCAAGAAAACAAATCAGCTGAACTAATAAGTCTTGATGGACTTACCAACAAACCGAATTCGCCAATTCAAAATGTTAAGACACACAATAATATACTGAAGAAATAAACCATAACAAATATAAAAGATCTCCGTCGACGAAATGTTGTAAGATCAAAAGTACAAGCAATTCATGCCATTAAAAAGCATAAATATGAGTTCTGATTTTAAATTAATACTTACTTAAACAGGAATGGATGAAAAATTACTTTAAAGAATTTATGTTTCCTTTCAATGGTAAATTTCGTGTTTATTTTGTTGATTTAGGCTCCAAAACTTTTTTGAAGTAATTTTCGACCAAATATGCCTTCTGTGTGTGTCAAAATGGTAAGTTAAGTTAAGTCCATTAAGATTTTGAGCTAACAAATATTTCCATACTTGATAGACTATTAATGGTGATTTCTTGATTATAGAATAGATAAGTAAAAACAAAAAAACACGGTCTTTTTCAAGAGTATTGCAGTTACTACCTGAGGAACTAAAAAAAAAACTTAAAAGTTTTGGGTGTTTCATTCCCACCAATATTGGTGGGCGGGCTGTCCCCCCCGACCTACACTCTTGTGCAAAGTCGGAGGGGTAGGGCGGAAGGCCCTCTTCAACCTTTTCGTATAGAAGAGCGAATTTTATATGGTTTATTTGATAAATAATGCCTTATATACAGGGTTGCTCATTAGTGCGTCAAAGGTCAATATGGTCTTTATTAAATCAGATTGGAGATTTTTTTTTTTGAGAATGATACAGTATCAAAAGACGCATATTTTAAAAATAGTTTGACATATACAGGGTGAATCACAAAATCGGAGCACGTTCCAACATATTTTTTTTAAATGAAACACCCTGTATTTTATTTGTTTTTCATAATCTACTTAAAATTGTCTTTTCAATGATACAAAGATTTTTGGATTTGGATGTTGCATTGTTGAGTAAATAATGAAAATGTAAAAAAATTGGTTGCAACAGGGTTTGGCTTTTTAGTTCAATGCACGAGTATAACGATTAGTTGAGATGAAATATTTAGTAGTTATGCTGCCAACGGATGTACTAAACCTAAAAAATAATAAAATCACAATTTTATTATACAGGGTGTTTTTTACGGTGCAGTCAATTGAGCAACCTTCAAAGAGCGATTTCTCCATTTGTTCAAATGGAACACCCTGTATATTATTGAATTTTTGGAATGGTGCGTTAATTCTGCTTAATGTTTTTTTATAATATTTTATACGTAAACCTCGTAATTTCAGAGATATTTCACTTTCTTCATTATTTCCAGCTGATTATTTGTTTTTGATTTGATCTAGTGTGCTGATCGGTCAGATTTGACAAGTTGGCACAAGCAAATAATAAATGAATACGTAATGCGTCTAATACATCTAATAATTTAATACGTTAAGCGTGTTGTATAAGTGACTATTACAAATTATTTTTGCATTATTGTCATTGTCGTATCATACCAGTTTGATTCGGTTCGTAATTTTCCTGAACAATTTTTGATTGTCACATATTACTAGGGGTTTTAGTTAAGTCGGTATTATGCAGTTTGAGAAAAACGAACTTGTTGACATGATTTTCATTATGGGATCAGTTGAACAAAATTGTTTGTTAACTCAGCGAATGTATGCACAGAGATATCCTAATAGAAGACAACCTTCAGTTAGCAGTTTGGAAAAACTTAAGGAAAGGTTCACTAGGACGGGAAATGTCAGTTATGAGAAATGTGAAAGGAAAAAGAGAACAAGTGACGAAAAAAATTTTAATGTACTATTATCAGTAATTGAAGAGCCATCCACTATTTGGACAAAAATATAAAAAGAAATGAATGTACCACGATCTACTGTAAGCAAGATATTGAAAAATAATAAATATCATGACTACAGTATTGTCACATAGTGCTCATATTTTTCCAAAATTATATTTCTTTTTAATTGTTTTTTATTTCATTAATTACATTTGTTCTAATTTGAAAATGCAACGTAATGGTTTTACGCAACAAGGAACCGCCACACGGAAATGCGACATGATTGCACGGCAAAAGTGTGCCGTGACCAACTTGCGATTTTCCGTTTGGGGGTAAAAGAGCACTATGTGGGTCAGTATAAAATAATAGTTTTTGAAGAACACAAGGAGAGAAGCAGCAGTGAGTAGGATCGAGCCAGCGAGTCCGAGGGGTTAGGGGGGTGTAGCGGTTTACCGCTATCACTCACCCTAATACCCTGATAAGAGTCCCTGCCATTACCAACGGCCCTAGTTGGTAATTAATTAAGGCAAGTAGTTTTAAGTTATTTTTATAATTAGTTTATAAGTTTTATTTGTAATTATTTTATATTTTAATATATTAAATCATTAAAATCACCATATAAAATTCGCTCTTCTATATGACATGGTGGAGGCTGCCGAGTTTCGTTCGGTGTACTTTTCGCAGCAAGTATTTTTTAAAGTAATTTTATATTTTATTAGTTTTTTTTTTACATTCCATGATATTCGATCTTTATGACATGGTAAAGCTTTGTTGGCAGTTTTTTGATAATTCATAAATAATTTTTTTTGTAGATGTTAAATTTTATTTTACTTGCTGAGTTAATACTTTTTGAGCATTTATAGTTTTAACATTGACATTGAAATCCGTCTCTGTTAGTTACTTTCAATTAATTAAATGTGCCTATTTTTTTTGCACAATTTTAATTACTTATTGAAGAAAGAAGCGAATTTTTATGGTGATAAATAATGCCTGCAAGTGATACATTTTTAAAAAATTCTTCTAATAATTTATATTGCGGAAATGGAAAAGAAAAAAGTCATTAATGTGCATATTTTTGTGCTATTTACAATATTGCAGTGTCAAGATATGTACGTTGAAAATGATGCTAAACAAGAATTTAAAACTGACCTGCATTATATTGTACCAATGTTTACATTTATATTTTAAATGACCCATTTTTTTTATTAATCATTATTTAATGTTTTTTAAATAAAATCTTGCAATATATTCAATTTACAACTTTTTCAATTATATACCTACCTGTTTTAATTGTTATTTATTATCTATTTGATTTAAACTTAATGGGGACGATTAAAAACAGATTTTTACTAAAAAATCAATATCGGGCTAACAACGATTTATATACCACTAAATGTTTTCTTTCATGGCCGAGATGAGACAATACAGACAACACACTGAGCGAAATAATGGGACAGTTTTTGGACATCAATGGTCAAAAGAAACAGTCATCCACACCAACAGGGAAGGCAGCACCCTGCATGGAATTCCAACAGGGACACCCATATAACAACTCGAACCGTAACATGTGACTAATATTCCCTATACGTAGCTATGTTAAGGATGTTAGAAGGAGAAATGAGTTCCGGAAGCGTCGGGTGCTAGGAGCACTACAAGGAACCGTCACCGTCGTCAAAGAAATATGAAATTAGGGACCAGGAGCATTGGGTTCCAGGGGAACCAATAAAATGAAAAATTCCCGTTAGCGTCCGCAGCAAAGTAATTATATATAGTCTGCCAAAGCAGACTTAGGACGTATTGGGAATAGGAGCTCCAGCAATCGTCAAGGAATCCAGAGGTCCAGAGTTCCGGCAGTCTTCGAGGAACCCAAAAAAAAAGGTAAATATTGAAGCTGACCGGAGACGGGACAACATAAGTATGGATCGACGACATCCGTGGAGGCTCCAAGAAGAGAAAGGCGAGCGAGGTATTCGCCAACTATGAAATAAATTGGTACCTTAATTTCGAGGTTATGGAAATGGTGACGACACATGGTGGAGGAAGCCTTCTACCAATAAATATGGAATTATTAGTAATGATGATGGGAATGTCACAATGAATTGGTATGGTCGAGTTGGGGCAGTCTTCTGGCGAAGAGGAAGAAGTTTTGCGGCGGTCTGCTGTCCAAGAAGATAATGATCGAGAATCCTGGTGTGAAGAAGAGGTTGGTGCTCAGTGTTAGTGTTGTCTAGTGGTATAAACATTAAAGGGCTCGTAAAGAGATATCAGGGACAGTCTACAGCCCAAAAGGACTTTAGAATTGTAACATCTCAAACCCCTGTAAAATTTATATATAAGAAGTGTGGAAATCGCAGGGACGCGATTTTTTCCGCGAAAGGGGGATGTCACATAGTGCTCATATTTTTCCAAAATTATATTTCTTTTTAATTGTTTTTTATTTCATTAATTACATTTGTTCTAATTTGAAAATGCAACGTAATGGTTTTACGCAACAAGGAACCGCCACACGGAAATGCGACATGATTGCATGGCAAAAGTGTGCCGTGACCAACTTGCGATTTTCCGTTTGGGGGTAAAAGAGCACTATGTGGGTCAGTATAAAATAATAGTTTTTGAAGAACACAAGGAGAGAAGCAGCAGTGAGTAGGATCGAGCCAGCGAGTCCGAGGGGTTAGGGGGGTGTAGCGGTTTACCGCTATTACTCACCCTAATACCCTGATAAGAGTCCCTGCCATTACCAACGGCCCTAGTTGGTAATTAATTAAGGCAAGTAGTTTTAAGTTATTTTTATAATTAGTTTATAAGTTTTATTTGTAATTATTTTATATTTTAATATATTAAATCATTAAAATCACCATATAAAATTCGCTCTTCTATATGACATGGTGGAGGCTGCCGAGTTTCGTTCGGTGTACTTTTCGCAGCAAGTATTTTTTAAAGTAATTTTATATTTTATTAGTTTTTTTTTTACATTCCATGATATTCGATCTTTATGACATGGTAAAGCTTTGTTGGCAGTTTTTTGATAATTCATAAATAATTTTTTTTGTAGATGTTAAATTTTATTTTACTTGCTGAGTTAATACTTTTTGAGCATTTATAGTTTTAACATTGACATTGAAATCCGTCTCTGTTAGTTACTTTCAATTAATTAAATGTGCCTATTTTTTTTGCACAATTTTAATTACTTATTGAAGAAAGAAGCGAATTTTTATGGTGATAAATAATGCCTGCAAGTGATACATTTTTAAAAAATTCTTCTAATAATTTATATTGCGGAAATGGAAAAGAAAAAAGTCATTAATGTGCATATTTTTGTGCTATTTACAATATTGCAGTGTCAAGATATGTACGTTGAAAATGATGCTAAACAAGAATTTAAAACTGACCTGCATTATATTGTACCAATGTTTACATTTATATTTTAAATGACCCATTTTTTTTATTAATCATTATTTAATGTTTTTTAAATAAAATCTTGCAATATATTCAATTTACAACTTTTTCAATTATATACCTACCTGTTTTAATTGTTATTTATTATCTATTTGATTTAAACTTAATGGGGACGATTAAAAACAGATTTTTACTAAAAAATCAATATCGGGCTAACAACGATTTATATACCACTAAATGTTTTCTTTCATGGCCGAGATGAGACAATACAGACAACACACTGAGCGAAATAATGGGACAGTTTTTGGACATCAATGGTCAAAAGAAACAGTCATCCACACCAACAGGGAAGGCAGCACCCTGCATGGAATTCCAACAGGGACACCCATATAACAACTCGAACCGTAACATGTGACTAATATTCCCTATACGTAGCTATGTTAAGGATGTTAGAAGGAGAAATGAGTTCCGGAAGCGTCGGGTGCTAGGAGCACTACAAGGAACCGTCACCGTCGTCAAAGAAATATGAAATTAGGGACCAGGAGCATTGGGTTCCAGGGGAACCAATAAAATGAAAAATTCCCGTTAGCGTCCGCAGCAAAGTAATTATATATAGTCTGCCAAAGCAGACTTAGGACGTATTGGGAATAGGAGCTCCAGCAATCGTCAAGGAATCCAGAGGTCCAGAGTTCCGGCAGTCTTCGAGGAACCCAAAAAAAAAGGTAAATATTGAAGCTGACCGGAGACGGGACAACATAAGTATGGATCGACGACATCCGTGGAGGCTCCAAGAAGAGAAAGGCGAGCGAGGTATTCGCCAACTATGAAATAAATTGGTACCTTAATTTCGAGGTTATGGAAATGGTGACGACACATGGTGGAGGAAGCCTTCTACCAATAAATATGGAATTATTAGTAATGATGATGGGAATGTCACAATGAATTGGTATGGTCGAGTTGGGGCAGTCTTCTGGCGAAGAGGAAGAAGTTTTGCGGCGGTCTGCTGTCCAAGAAGATAATGATCGAGAATCCTGGTGTGAAGAAGAGGTTGGTGCTCAGTGTTAGTGTTGTCTAGTGGTATAAACATTAAAGGGCTCGTAAAGAGATATCAGGGACAGTCTACAGCCCAAAAGGACTTTAGAATTGTAACATCTCAAACCCCTGTAAAATTTATATATAAGAAGTGTGGAAATCGCAGGGACGCGATTTTTTCCGCGAAAGGGGGATGTCACATAGTGCTCATATTTTTCCAAAATTATATTTCTTTTTAATTGTTTTTTATTTCATTAATTACATTTGTTCTAATTTGAAAATGCAACGTAATGGTTTTACGCAACAAGGAACCGCCACACGGAAATGCGACATGATTGCATGGCAAAAGTGTGCCGTGACCAACTTGCGATTTTCCGTTTGGGGGTAAAAGAGCACTATGTGGGTCAGTATAAAATAATAGTTTTTGAAGAACACAAGGAGAGAAGCAGCAGTGAGTAGGATCGAGCCAGCGAGTCCGAGGGGTTAGGGGGGTGTAGCGGTTTACCGCTATTACTCACCCTAATACCCTGATAAGAGTCCCTGCCATTACCAACGGCCCTAGTTGGTAATTAATTAAGGCAAGTAGTTTTAAGTTATTTTTATAATTAGTTTATAAGTTTTATTTGTAATTATTTTATATTTTAATATATTAAATCATTAAAATCACCATATAAAATTCGCTCTTCTATATGACAGTATCTCTTTTCATCAAGAACTGTTGGAGCCCGATTTCGAAACTAGAAGGACACTTTGCGAATGGGGATTGGAAATTGAAAGGATAACACCAAATTTTTTTCAAAAAGTGTTATTTACCGACGAATCTACATTTACTCAGAGTGGTATCCCGAACCGTCATAATCTTCATCATTATGCAATTGAAAACCCAAAAATACTGAGATCGGTTGATAAGCAGAGACAATGGACAGTAAATGTTTGGGGTGGTATTATGGGAAACTTTTTAATTGGACCACATTTCTTTCATGAACGTTTAAATGGTGCACAATATTTGTATTTCTTGCAACATGATTTATCTCGGCTTCTGCAAAACGTTCCTCCTGTTTTAAGGGAAAATATGTGGTTCCACGTTTTGCGTTAACTGTCAGAGGGTTCATCAATCAACAATTCGGAGATAGATGGATAGGTCGCGGGGGTCCTATCAGTTGGCCACCTAGATCGCCAGATTTGACGAAACTCGATTTTGTTCTATGAAGCCACATAAAAAATATTGTATACAAGACTCCTCCAACTACAGCAGACGACTTGAGGCAACGTATAATCTATGCCTTTGAAACAGTTTTCGTTGAGATGTTACAAAGAGTGCATAGATCCTTTCTGTCAAGGGTGCAAATGTGTTCCAATCACAACGGAGGACACTTTAAACATTTACTTTTAATAGTAAACGATACTAAACTTTGGCCATCTATTTATTTATTTACGTTTTAATTGTCTCAACTTACCAAATCTGACCGATAAGCACACTAGATCAAATAATTAGTTGGTAATATTGAAAAAAGTGAAATATCTCTGAAATTACGAGGTTTGGGTATAAAATATTATAAAGAAACATTAAGCAGAATTAACGCACCATTCCAAAAATTCAATGATATACAGGGTGTTCCATTTGAAAAAATGGAGAAATCGCTCTTTGAAGGTTGCTCAATTGACTGCACCGTAAAAAACACCCTCTATAATAAAATTATGATTTTATTATTTTTTAGGTTTAGTACATCCGTTGGCAGCATAACTACTAAATATTTCATCTCAACTAATCGTAATACTCGTGCATTGAACTAAAAAGCCAAACACTGTTGCAACCAATTTTTTTACATTTTCATTATTTACTCAACAATGCAACATCCAAAAACCAAAAATCTTTATATCATTGAAAAGACAATTTTAAGTAGATTATGAAAAACAAATAAAATACATGGTGTTTCATTTAAAAAAAATATGTTGGAAGGTGCTCCGATTTAGTGATTCACCCTGTGTATGTCAAACTATTTTTAAAATATGCGTCTTTTGATACTGTATCATTCTCATAAAAAAAAATTATTCAATCTGATTTAAATAAAGGCCATATTGACCTTTGACGCACTAATGAGCAACCCTGTATAAAAAAGGTCACCCCGTTCAACGTATGTTCAACATTTGTTATTAGAGTCTCATAATTTTAATGATAATTTCCAAATTTTACACATAGAGAAGAAAAGTACAAAATTGAACTTACTAGATTTTTTAGAAATAAATAAGTTAAATAAGCAAGGTTTAATTTTAAATGACCAGATTGATGTTAACAATTCATCATTATTAAATTTATAATATTAGTTTGTAATATAACTGTTTCCCTCTCCCCTTTGTTTAGAAATAGTTAGTATATAAGTGATTTGTAATCAGTCTTAGTTTAGTATTTCTTCCACCTGAAGAGGCCACAGTGTGGCGAAATGATCATTGTGGTCAATAAATATAATTTGTAACTGAAACTGTTGTGTTTTATTTGTATTGTGAATATGGAGTTCCACAATTAAAAGCTTCCTCAATTCACTATTGATTGTTATCTAATTTTCTTTATTACAGTTTGTAAGTTACTGATAGCAATATGTTATTATTAAATATTACTCATAGGTTTATTTTATAGTACAATTATTGGATTATATAAAACAAGAAAACTTCAAGTATCAAAAAAATAACGATATTTTGTCATAAACAATTTTGAATTAAAAAAGGCCATCAACAAAATAACTGTAGGTATAATATAATGGAACAGTAAAAATATTTATTTCGCTATTTAATAAAATTTTCTAATTCAGCAAACTTAATCCTCATTTAAAACTCTCAACAAATACATTTTATGTTCACATAAGTATGTATCATAAGTATTACTGTGCAAATGTAAACGTAACAATTTATTATAAAAATCCTTCTGGCCACAGCAGAACAGACATGCCGGTAAAATGTATTTATTAAAAAGTGTTAAGCAGCTAATGTTGAAATCCAAAACTTGTGTCTACAGCCTTCAGAACGATTTTCAATACAAAATGCACACATGAGTTTGTATCAGAGAGTATGAAAAGCAGTGTGGCGTTGTATGTTCGCTATTTGTAAACAACTTCTATTGCTCTCAAAGGTGCCGTGATTTTGACATCAAAGAAGAAATCCTGTTTCATGAACCTGTGTTCATGTAAAATATATATATAGGAAATCAAATTGAAAACGCGAGATAAAAAATAAATAAGATTTTCAGCTAAAATAGTATATGTATTAGGTACTTTATTAGGTAAATAATTAGCTCAAAACCGACACTTACACTTCAACTTTCTTTTAATAAGTATGTTTAATGATATGGTGTAATATAATCAGCGAATTTTTGAAAATATATTAAATCGATGACGGTTTTATTCTTTTTGCAATTCCATATTGAAAACTTAAAAAGTAAACATTGATTAATTACAAATCACTTTATTGCTAAATTCTCCACAAATATTTCGCTAGATAGTGGCTACTTCATGTAAAAGGATAATCTAAAGCGTTTTACAACTGAATGATGTTTTATTTCTGTGAATTTTGAAAATATAAGTACCTATAACTGACTTAATAATAATAATAATAATTTACAACGAAATAACACTGATTACCAATTTAACAAAAGCAGTCATACTTGCCTCACATTTAACGAACTCAGGTACGTAGAAGATGGGTGGGATTTTGGGGTAGGTAATAGGGGAACCCGTTGGACTACCCTAACCACTCTGATATAATAGGAAAAAGAAATAAAGAATTTTGAAAAAATATTGGCACTATTATATTGTGGGTTTGACAACCAGTTCAGAGATATAAAAATTGAAAGTGCAATAATCAATTTTCATACTCGGTCACATTTCTCAGTACAATAATTCACTTTTTTATAACCGGCAGTTCTACGTGTATGTATGTATAAGGATGTGGGTAGGAAGGTAGAAAATAGTTAGTTGAGTAAAATTCATGAGCAACGTTCATAAAAGGCACACATGTACACATCAATCACGTCTGAATTTTAACAGCCACGCTCCAGCTCATACATGCAAATAGGACACCCTTATTGCCCCGAATGCCATCGATCAAGTGAGCGTCGCACAGTGAGCTTTCGCTGCTACTTTCACGTCTAGCGGAAAGCTTTACAAGCCGATCTCATTCTTTCGCATCATTTGACCCTTTCAGACAGTGGAGTAGGTTTTTTAGGAGAAGCTTACGTTTACTACCAGAGATGAAAATTTCAGATAAATTATCCAGAGACAAATACAAAACGTTCGTATCCTTACGTGGGCTAACTATGTATGAAATAAATTGAGTAAGGTTGAATACTCAAGCAAAATTCTTCTGTGTAATTAGATAACTAAAATATTGTATTAAAAAATATAGGAATTAATCCAAGTGAAAGATCATAAAAGGAAACTAAAAATACAAATGTCAAAAAAAGTTGGTATTAAAAAATAAGTACATAATTACATCAACTGTTACCAATTATATCCTCTCCTTTCGATCCGGACAGAGCCTCAATGCTTTGTGTTTGAGAACGTGCCTCAAGCCTCGCAGGGCTTAAAAGCACTGTATTTCAAGCCCTTACCCGAACAAATAGTTGGTTCTTGATAATCACATTATCTCATAAAATTGTTTAGTAATTCTTTTTTCAGAAAAGCACTTCAAGCACTTTCAAATTGCTTAAAGCCCTTTTCTAGTCTTTTTGAATGAGTTTAAAAAATTTTTAAACCGTAAGGTAAAATAAAATCATCAAAAGCCTTTGAATGTATTTGAAATCTTTTAGTTGTAACTTAAGTCCTTATAATGTTTACGATTTTGATAATAATAACTTTTCAATGTAATTGGAAAATTCGAAGTTTTTAAATATCAGAACACCTTAAGAGCTTGAAGACCTTTCGACGAGGGCTTCGCCCAGGTCTTCTCCTTCCCACATAAAGACTAAAATACAAATTGCCTATTATTTTAATTTTACTTTAGCAAAATTTTGCTTTAATAGTTGTTAAAAGATATTACCAAGAAGATTCATTTTTTTTATGGTACACTTACTATGCTACTTATTCTTTCGAATGCAATTGTTCAGTATGTTTCTAGGATTTAGTAAAAATTTCGGTCCGAATTTAAAAATAAAAATAAAAGGAAATTTAGTAATCTGCTTTTTCCTTGTTCTAAAATTGCACTAACAATACTTTCAACTCTCCTCTTGCTGCGGATTATGCTGTAATTGTTCGGATTTGCATGCATTAGGATGTTATTATGGTTATGTAACAAGGATGAAAATCGAATTCTAAAACAATTCGAAAATAGGGTTTTAACTTTAATAGTTTTGAAATGAAAACTTTCTTACACGGTTTCATTACTATTAAATATTTATTATGAACATATACAGATTATTTCAGCAAGACAAAGTGGGTGGTACATAAATTTTAATGAAAGAGTGGTAAAAGCACATTTCATAAAATAATCAAAAACTGACGTGCAGTTATACGTTCTATTAATTTATTAATGATGGTAGGCATTGAATTTCCTTTTAATAAAACATTGCATGGAAGAGCAAAAGCATGTCATGTAGGACAGTGATAAATATTCCTATGTGTATACTTTTGTTGCTAAGGAAAACACGTGACATTAAAGCCACTTACACTTATTCTACTTTAATAAATTAATAATACGATAAAAAAACATCACATTTCTGCATTTGCCCTTTGCTAAAAATGCAGAAAGATATTTTTCAAAAAATTGAAAAATTAGTTTATATCGGTCGATATGTCGGTATTACATTTTTTAAAATAAACAATAATAAAGTGATTTTATCTTGGCACGACTACGTAATATTTTTACCACTATTTGTGATTTTTAAATATTTATCCCTTGTAAGTGCAAAACACCTGTTTGTGTATTTACTGAATAATAATAGAAGTCACTTTATATTAAGCGAAATTGTATTTCATATTTTTTGTCAGTTATCCCGATATTTATTCATTTATCAAGGGATCATACGAAGAAAAACTATAAAGAAAATTATAGAAAATATCAACGTCACGAATGCTCGTTTAAAAAATAATGGTTTGAGAAACACAAGGATTACTGCTACAAAGTATTTATTACTAGTTCCTTTTCTAATCAATAGTGTATATTGGATAATTGCAACTCCACTTCTTAATTACCAACATCCTGAACGAACTTACATTTCTACAATTAATAAGATTGAAGAAATTATTAATTGGTTCCTGTTGGAGTTAAATCGGGAGATAAACAGTCAGTTGAAAAATCAACTGAAGGCGATTAATTACCAGTTGGAGAAAGACATCAAGGATATTATATTCATAAAGAAACAAATGAAAAAAGGAATTTTAGAAAATAATGATTTAAACGACAAAATTGATATTAAATTAAACAACATTAAACGGAAACTGCATTTACTTTGGTGTGTGAACCAAAACAGTTTCGATACAAAGAGCGCTTTTGAAATTGGTATTTTTGCAACTTTGGCCCTTACAACATGTTCTGCAACGGTTGTCATTGATTATGGTTTATATTTGTCTTTGTTTAACAAGTTCTCTTTGCGAATCTTTTTTAAACTGGTGGGTTTATTTACGGAAATTATGAAGGATATGGCAGTTGTGATGGTAACTATATCTTCATGGACCATGATCGAAAAAGAGGTAAGACAGTGATTTCAAAATATACTTTGCTTTTGGATTTAATTTAAAGTTATTTTTTGAAGACAGTAAATATAACGGAAAGTAAATTAACGAATATAAAATTGAAATAAGAAACAGTTTGCTGATGGCACTTATTGGCGAAGCATAATGAATAAGAATAAATACTAAAGACACACTTCAAGTTTCTCATTTTTTTTTTGTTCATTTATTCAGTCCATGCACATTTCGCCTTGTTACAAGCATCGTAAAGAAGTTTGAATACTTATAGAGGTACAGTTAGTAATAATAATTTTAGTTTAAATTTAAAAGGGTTGGGAATGAAATAAAATATATTGTGAAAGTTTTCTAAGGGTTCCTTCAGTATTGTTGTTAACAAATATTAGAAAGGGAAGAAATTTCAATGGCGCTTGTAATCAGTTTTTTGGATTCGAGATTTATTTGTTGAATAAATATGAATAATAGTTTTGTTATTTAGACAACCAAAACAGGACGTCTTATCCATGAGTTCTGGAATAGCGCCATGGACCCAGAATCGTCTACAAAATCAGCAGAGTTTCTACAATTGGCATCTCTCCATATAATTTACACCACTCCGTCATTCTCAATATTCAATATTTTCCAACTGAATTGGAATGTAATGTCTGCCGTAAGTAATTCTAATCCGCAGCACGCGAAATATTGGTAACTTCATTATGACGTTTCTTTTTTAGATTGTTAATATTACTGTCGCATATTCTGCCAGTTTTCTTCAACTGCAACTCAACGCAATGCGAAATTTTATTGGAAATAAGAAATTTTTACTTTGATACACAGAGTTGTGCACCATCTCATTATTGTCGAATTAATAATTAATGATAATGAACTAAATAACAGTTTCTGTAGTAATTAGTCTAGATATATTCCTTGTGCACCAAAATAATTATCGATTTATCCCGTTTTTTATTTACATAGGTATATTATACAACGATTATGAATTTGCATTTACTGTGAAATGTTGTTTTTTAATTTTTATTTGTTCTTTTAAATATTTTGTGGTATGAAGGTACAAGCCGGTTATACAGGGTTTTTCAAGTTGATGGGCTATTAGAAGTATATGAATTAGTAGAAGGAATTAAATTCTGAAACTAGGGCTCATTTGGTTATCGTTTATACCGCTTCTTTTAAAAATATTTTAAAGTTCGATTTACATCCGGTTACACCGGAAGTCGACACCAAGTTTGTTGTTTTAAATGGAATGGTATATCTTTTACGCTAAATTCGAATAAAACGTGTAATTCTAAAGGGAAGTTTGATAGCCAACTTGTACACCTATGACGATCGGTTTCTGAGTTAATTTAATTTATAGAAAAAAAATCGCTACTGGAACCCACATTATAAAAAATCATAACTTCCACAAAATAGGACTCAGACTGTTAAAATTTTTACTAGTAATAGCTGAATAAGTATTAGTACTAACACCTTGACAAAATTGAATTAAATAATTTATACAGGGCGTTCAAAATAAAATTCTAAAATTTAAGAACTTCAAACACGAATAACTTCGTTTTTTCAAATGGCACCTACCATTTTTTTATTTTTTCAATCGATTCTTTTTTATCCCTTCTCGATTCATATAGATACTCTCTATTGCTTTATTTGAAAAAATTTGAGTAATTTAGAATTTTTAAAATATAGGTAATTTCATTAATTTTTGCGTAATAAGAGTGCCTTGGACAATTGGCAACTAACGACAATCAAGGCAAAATTACAGTAAAACCTTTTTTATCGCTTAATTTCTGTTGGGGAATGGTTGGGGAGATGTTCGAGACAAATGTTTATAATAAATACTTCAATTGAAGTTTTCGTTTTCGATTATTTTTTGTAACAGAAATTAATCGAAAATGCGGTTTCTGGCTTCATTTTGCATGGATTGCCGTTTGTTGTAATTTGTCCATGGCACACCTTTTTATGCGAAAAATATTAAAATTAGCAATTTTAAGTAATTATTCAAAATTACTTGAAAATTTTCAAACAAAACGATAGGAAGTATCTATATATATCGAAGGAGGATAAAAAAGGAGTCAATTGAAAAAATAAAAAATGGTAAGTGCCATTTGAAAAAACGAGGTTATTCGTGTTTGAAGTTCTTCAACGTTAGAATTTTATTTTTAACGCCCTGTACAAATTATTAAGTTCAATTTTTTCAAGGCATTAGCACCAATATACAGCTATTACTAGTAAAAATTTCAACAGTCTGAGTCGTATTTTGTGGAAGTTATGATTTTATACATTTTGGGTTGCGGTAGCTATTTTTTTTTTATAAATTAAATTAACTCATAAACCGATCGTCATAGGTGTACAGGGTGATTAATTATAATGTCGCCCCCTTTAAGTTTGTTATTTGGAGTGTCCCAAAAAATTAAAAGTATGGTTATGTAGGTGCTAAAAAATGCTTTTTTCTATTTATAACAAAAATTTTAAAAATGATCAGTATACACGGAAAACCTAAAAGTTCATTTTTTTAATGGATCACCCTATATATGAATTTATTTTTCGATTCCTTGTAAAACTCCAAATAACAAAGTTAAAGGAGGGCGACATTATAATGAATCACACTGTACAAGTCGGCTATCAAACTTACCTTAGAATGACACGTTTTATTCGAATTCAGCGTAAAAAATACATCATTCCATTTAAAATACCAAAGTTGGTATCGACTTCCGGTAAAACCGGATGTACATTGAACTAGAAAATATTTTTAAAAGAAGCGGCATAAACAATAACCAAATGAGCCCAAGTTTCAGAATTTAATTCCTTCTACTAATTCATACCCTTCTAATAGCCCATCAACTTGAAAAACCCTGTATAGATACATTTTTTAATTAATTACGAAAATATGTATGCATTTTTAAAGTTCAGAACAAGTTACCATTAGTTATGCATAATTAACTGTTGTTTTTCATGATTCTTTGTAAGTAAAGTTGCATTGACTATTAACTTATAAAGCTGTTAATAATATTAGCTTGGCAAAGCAAAGCCTAAGTAACGATGTGTAAGTGTGTCGTGTTGTGTTACGTATTCTGCATTTGAGACACGTTCCCAAAGTTTAACAAAATGTGTGGGATTTAGACTTTGTCAAACTCACTCTTACGTTAAGTTCGTCAGAGAACTTGTAAAAGTTTCGAGTGCAACCGGAACGATGAATAGTTAGCGTGTGCATTTCAGTTGTTCAACTTTATCGCTTTATAGGAACTGAATGCAAGTTATGTTGCCGGAAATAGAATTGTCGCTCCTCATTTCGTAGTTAATTTCCGGTTTCTCCAACGTTTCGTAAACCAACACATGCGGTCTTGTATACAAATGACGATGATCATCTCTCATACGGAACGTTACAATGCGCCATTATAAAGTAAACGATATCATTTCTTTGTAATGGAATTTTCTTGCAAAACAGTGCTTTTTAATGACAGAGTATCATCGCAGATAAGAGTTGTCGGATTACTTCGTTAACAAGTTGCTAGTCAACTATCATTTTTTAGGACCATATTTATATTAAGTTATGTCAAAATTTGAACTGCTGAAAATGATTATTCAAGAAAGCGAAAACCAAACGTTGGTTAACATAATGGCTGAAAAATGGTAAAATATTCATGTGGCCGTAAAATGATCGCCAACTTTCATGGAGGACAAGGCATTTAAGTAAGCAGATATCGAAAGAACTGTGTACCATCTATTTATATTTTATTTTTATTGATTAACGAAAAAGAAAACAATGTTCCTTTGTTTATAGAGCAGTGTTGCCGGTTGAATTTCCATACATTCTCAGAGGATGTGCATGATTTATCGTAAAAAAATTAGGAACTGCAATTAAGAGTAATATAATATTATGAAAATTTGAAGGAACTAATTCATTTAGAAATAATAAAATAAACACGCAACAATAAATAAATTACCATTGCAATGAAAATACAAAAGAAAATTAAAACAATCAAAGTTATAAGATTTTAACAATAAAAGAGTAAAAAATTACAATAAGTAAACCAAAAAAGTAGTAAAAATTTAATAAATAAATACTTAAAGAATAAAAAAAATCTATTTTGTCAGAGAATATGGAAGTGAAGAGCGGAGTTAAGAATAAAACATTATGAAAATTTGAAAAAACTACATAATTTATTTGGGAACTCTACAGTAAAAACGCAGCAATAAATAAATTAGGATTGTAATGAAAATGTAAAAAAAAAAAAATGAAACAGTTGAAAAGTAATAAGAGTTTAATGGTTAATAAATTAAAAGTTACAGTCAATGAATCAAAAGAGGAATAAACATTTAACTCTTTGGAAAGTGTGCATGAATGTTTATATCAAATAATGAACAGCTGACGTTAAGAGTAAAATATTATGAAAATTTTAGGAACCATTTTTTTTTATAAATTCTGCAGATAATTTTCATCTATCAAGATGTTTTCGTGCATTTCTTGAACTCGCTTGGATTACGAGGATTATTTCCGAGGAGTTACGTAGAATTCATGAATTATACATAGTTCCGGTAACATGTCGATAGAAGTGCCCTATGGACGTATCGGTTGAAGGGTATCTATTGGATATGTTTTATTGCATCGATCGGACCATCGTGAAACGTGAGTGAGGTGTATCGGGAGATCAAAAAGCGAGCATTAAATCGCATGAGTTTGCGGGGGTGGCGCGAATAGCTCGACATTTCCCATAAAATCGCCGTTTTGTAATATGAAATAGATGACCCCTGACTGTTCAGCGAAAATCTATCAATCACCTCAAACGGAGAGACGCGGCACAGGTGGACGTTGACAGATTGATGTTTCGTTGGTGTAGATATGTGTGTGTGCTTCAGCATCCACCGGCCGGTACGTCAACGTCATCATCCCCTAACGCCACACGACCTGATGGTGCACAAATAATAATAATAATAACGCTAATAACGATTATAACATAGCCCTGTATCGATAGAATTCATGATCATTTCTGATTTATTGCGCTCATATCCTCGTTAACGTACGTACGTATATGAATATTAATGCTTTGCTGTCATACGAACCTTATCGAAAGGAATTAGGTGATATTTGCAAAAGGGTTCCATTAGCGTATATAACGATTAAATGCCATAATGGAAATTCATTTCTTGTCAGTCAATTACCTATAGATATAATTTGATTTTTATTCCACATTTTCCTTAGATTCTAAGAGAACCTTTTGTGTATTATCAAGTGATCACCTTTATCTTCAGAACTTATTGAAAAAAAAAGTGAGCCGTCACGGGACGCCTGGCAGATGTGAAACTCAATTTTTTTAATCAGTGATTTCAGTAATAGTTATATAGGATGTTGCCTCTTGTAGCATTACTGTGATAATTGGTCGAGGATAACTGAAGTATGTTACAAAAGTATTGGACATAACATTATCAAGACATCTAATAAATACAGCAACTATTGTTGTTGTTGTTGCATATCTGGTAGTAGGTTCTCTTGGATTGTTGTTAATTTACAATTGAAATTGTTTTTGGAGGAACGTAATTAATGGCATTGATTCATCTTTAGCAACATTTACATTAAAATCTCCAGCTAAAATCAATGGTAGTTTATCTTTATTGGTTTTAAAAATTATTGAACCTCTGTGATTGTACGGAAATAATTTCTCATGTAAAAATGAAATATAATTCCTTTTTTATTAGGTGAAATGTACACAACAATCATTAATTAATTCTCTTCCATATTCTAGTTTCCTATAGTAAACGACACCGTCGAACCGAATAGGAAGACAATTGCACAGGCCCTTGCGCATGACTCGCCACGTTCGCCACGCCAACAATCCGGTTTACCCGCGGCTATAGATGTTTCACATCAAAAGAAACTAATAAATTTTTAAAAACAAAATTGTAGTACGGGTTTCAACAAATATTTACATGTTAAAATAAAATATCTTGTGAAAGATTTTTATAATGTTCAGATGAAATTGATTGTAATGTTAAACCGTTTGCCTTTTCCCAATCGATTTTGAACCCTTTTACGGAAATAAAAAGTGGGAAATCAACTCCAATCTTTTCTTTATTTCTACCTTCTTTACTTTAACAAAAAACGATAGGATGTCACTGTACGAATTTCCCACGAAATAAACTTCTGAACAATCGTAGAGTTGTGGTCTTGATGGCTGTTGAATGCTTTTTATTTTACCCACCCGAAATTACTGACTAAGAAAAAATTTCTATTCTTTTCGTAACTATAATAATTGTTTTGAAATTAATTAGTAGCTGAAGTCCGTTTTTTTTTTTTGTTTTTGAATAAATTATATCAGACATCTGCTTGTTTCACTAACTTCGGGCCCAATGAATGTTTTTTATTTTGCAGTTAAAGAAAACAGCTTTCAACGGGAAAGAAACGAATAAGAAAACTTACGACATCCGAGCTTACAGTGATAATTATTTTCTCTTTCTGTATAACCGGGAATCCTATTAAATCTTCTTTTTATTGTTCTTGGAGCAACTAGGTATTTGTTTTGTAAGGCTTGAGGCACAAATGTTACATTATTTGTTTTTCCTTATTCTCGATTAGATGGAAATTAAATTGTAGCACTCGTTGCTGTGAAATATAAATGGTTAGAAATGAGGGTTAAATCAATTAGACTTCACTTGCT
This sequence comes from Agrilus mali, assembly GCA_029378335.1. Lineage (NCBI taxonomy): Eukaryota > Metazoa > Arthropoda > Insecta > Coleoptera > Buprestidae > Agrilus > Agrilus mali. The sequence continues at coordinate 17,785,300 of CM055657.1, forward strand.
CTGTATGCCAAACAAATAAGCTGTAAAGCGCAATCCTCATGTGGCAGTTTCGATAAATGACACAATTTTGATGATTGAAACGTTTAACGACAAGAATGCTTTGCAATTTTTTAATTTTCCAAAAATTAACCGCGAAGTATTTTGAAAATTGTGATTTCCAATATATTTTCTGGTGTGACAACCCTTAGTGTCGTCGTCGTACCAAAATGAGGAGGTAAACGAATGTAGGTCTTCCTTAATATCGGATTCGTTATTCGTCGATCCATCACACGTCAGTTGCCCCCCAGGGATCGCCGTAACCGTTGGAATAATGCGACATTTCCGTTAAAGTGATTGATAGATAGTGTAGACTTTGGAATATCTATTTTATTTTATATTACTAAACGAACCTTTCAGGTCGGATGGAAAATGTAAAAGTCCGTTACAGGGAATTAGCAATTGCTTTATGATTTTTTCTCCAGGCTTTCAAGAAACCTCTGGCAGAAAAGGCAACGCGTCACGCAGTGCCGTAGCGTTAAAGCACTTTACCTCTTCTATTTACATTCACGGATCAGCTTTTTACGACGGATTAGAGCGTCCATTAGTGAAAGAAAACGTAAAATATGACGGCATGAGAAAAAACTACATAGCCAGTTGCATATGTGGATATACGTACGATAGAAAGCCAGTGTTACCATTTTAGCATTCACGAATTGTTTTATTTTACATTTCCAAAACTTTTGCCTTGCATACAAAAATTATTTAATAGCCCACAGGATTGTTTAAGTAAAATCCAAAAAATAACATTAGTGCCTCTTTTCGGTCATAAACTTAACATCCATATTTCTATGTTTAATGTTTAAATAAAGGTAGATGCCTTTATTTTGTTTCTGTTAATAATTGGTCTATAATTTGCCATATTAATTTTAAACTTTACTTTCGTCAATTGTCAAATATATTCTAAAAAGTACCGTTTGCATTTCCCTTAATGTTGTTTTCGTAGAAAGCGCTGAAACATGGTAATAAAGTTAGCCATCATAACAATAAATTTCAATATAGGGTAAATCACGACGACAGGATTGATATTCCGGTTGTGTAAAAAGTAGAGTTTTGAAGATTCATAGCACCAAGCAATCGAAATATATCTTTCACACATATCTGTTTAAATTCCGATTCAACCGAGGTTCAAGTCTGGTATACTTTATCAGAATGTATGTATGCACGTATATGTCTAGGTAATGCTGTACGTTATGGCATCTTTCAGATTTTTATATAGAAAGAAATGCAACCTTTAGAAATAGTTGCTATTCACAAGAATTCCCATCGCTAGTTGATTTTTTCGATTATTGCGAGGCAAACAAAAATCTTTTTTAGTAAAGAGATTTGTTGATACAACATTCTTCACAAGATTCTCATCAATACACAGATCGTATTATTAAATTAAAAAATCGGTCGAAAATAATTATATTAGAAGCTTATTAACATTTCTAAGAAATTGTTTGCACAAATGCTAATGGCGGTCATTTGCGGTCAACGGTCTTGTTCCCTAATCAACGGGATTTCTGGAAACCGTAACGGCGTTTATGGTGGAAAACATTCCAAACGCAACCTCATACTAATTAAACAAATTGTGTAAACTAAAGGGTTAATTAGTAAGATATCGCTTGTTCGGTGTATATGATCATCTAATGAATTTTAATGATAGACCCGAGAATTTCAACAACACTTCGCGTAGGATTCAACATTGTTATTACTTGTTCTTAATTAAATAATCTAAGTTGGGTACTCAAAACAAACAGGATTAACGTAAGTGGTTGAAATGTTTTATATATATTTATAACAATTTTAATATTTAAATAACAAATGAAGTAGATTAAGGGAAAGTATAAATTAGTAATAGCTGGTGCATCCACTTCTATTAACATTTTTGTGGACAGTTGTAGGAATATGATTCTGTAATTAACTTCAGTACCAGTTACTCCTCCCAGTATAAATACCTATTTTATAATTTTTATTTAAAACTTCTTAGAATATGAAATAAAACACTATTAAAACTTTCACTTAAATTCTTTACAAATTTGTTTCGACCTACAAAGTCATCTTCAGAAGAAGGAATAAAACTAAGTTGAATAAGTCTAGCTTAAATACTAAAATCTATGGTTAAGGAGGGGGAAGTAAATGTTTCGTACGCATTTTTACAATTGGAGAGTCATACAAGTTTTCCATTTCGTTTAAAACTTTTTCTTTATTTGCACTTAAATCGGTTTTTATTTCTATTGTTTCCAACAGTGTCAATTTCATTCCGTTGTCTTTTTGATGTAGTATTTTTACATTGTCTTTTAAATTAAATATGTGTCCTTCATCCAACACATGATTCATGAAAGTTGATTTTTTGTTGTAGTTTTTACAATGTTCGTTAATTCTTTCTTTAAACGTCCTTCCAGTCTGTCCTATATAAATCGAATTACAAGAATAACGTTTTAATTTGTAAACACCACATTTTTGAAGGAGTTTAGTTCGATCTTTCCTGTTATTTAAATACATAAATAGATTATTAATAGTCTTAAAGGCAACCTTAGTGTTTTCATTTTTAAATTTTTTAGCTATTTTAATATAAGATAAAATACTAAATTTACAATTTGCTTGAGCTACCTTTGGATAAATTGATTTTATACTTAGTTTTTGCTGTTTCTTAAATATTAAGTTGTCTATGAGCATTATTTTATACCATTGTTATAAACAACTTGCTTTATAATTTTAACTCCTTTTTCAAAATTAATTTTACTTAATAGTAATTTACATAATCTGTTTATCATGCTGTTAAAAGCCGATAGTTTTTGTTGTACAGGATGGCAAGATTTATTATGTATCGTAGTATCTGTATGTGTAGGTTTTCGAAATATTGAAATTTACTTCCCCCTCCTTAACCATAGATTTTAGTATTTAAGCTAGACTTATTCAACTTAGTTTTATTCCTTCTTCTGAAGATGATTTTGTAGGTCGAAACAAATTTGTGAAGAATTTAAATAAATTTAAGTGAAAGTTTTAATAGTGTTTTATTTCATATTCCAAGAAGATCAACTTTCATATAGTAGAGGCTAGAACTTCTTAACTTTAAATATTAACGCAATGAAATTACCTGATGTGACTACAAATAAATAATTAGCTGGAACAGTTTGTTAATCAAAATTAGTTACTGCATCTGTAAAAGAAACCTGCAAAATAGTACACACTTTGAAGCATACAAGTTTAACTTTTAATGAAAACTTTTTGCGCAGTTAATACGACTGCAGCTATTAGCACGACTGCTGTTTGGAGTGCAACTTTGTATGCATAAAAGAGGAAAATAATCAATTCTGATAGAGTTATTGTTCAATTCAGTTCAAATTAAATAGTAACGAGTTAGCAAACAAAAAGTAAAATTAATATATTATTTAGTCGATGAAAAGTTTTCTACATACGTATTTTTCATCTGTCTTGATAAGCAGAATACTCTATTTACAATTCGTAAATTTTGCCTGGATGTTTTCCCAACAATACAAATTAATTTGAAAATACTTTTTTTCTTGTTCATACACACAACAGTTCTATATGAAAACTATTGAATTTCTCAGTATTCTCTATTTCGGCAAAAATATATTCGGCAAATCATGCTTAATATAGATTTGATTATTATCAGTCGTGTAAACAACATTGTGAATTATCTCATAAGAATTTTATCAGTTGCTTGGCGGGTTTATCATGTATAAACTGCAGGAAAATGTTTAACCGACCATTTTTACTTTAATGGAATATTTGTAGGACTTTAATAGCGATTCTGATTTAAGAGAGATGGGGTTTGTACTTCACTTCACTGATCGACCAATTTTAGTAGGTACTATACAATCACTCATTAATGTGGTGTTACTAAGTTACTATTAGTGTTCTTTTAGTATTTTGAATTAAGCCAGCACATTACAATACAACGTATACAGGGTTTTTCAAGTTGATGGACTATTAGAAGTATATGAATTAGTAGAAGGAATTCAATTCTGAAACTTGGGCTCATTTGGTTATCGTTTATACCGCTTCTTTTAAAAATATTTTCAAGTTCGATTTACATCCGGTTACACCGGAAGTCGACACCAACTTTGTTATTTTAAATAGAATGGTATATTTTTTACGCTGAATTCGAATAAAACGTGTAATTCCACGGTAAGTTTGATAACCAACTTGTATACCTATGACGATCGGTTTCTGAGTTAATTTAATTTATAGAAAAAAAATCGCTACCGCAACCCAAATTATAAAAAATCATAACTTCCACAAAATACGACCTTGACAAAATTGAACTAAATAATTTATACGTTATTTTTATTTAACACGTTCAAAATAAAATTCTAAAGTTTAAGAACTCCAAACACGAATAACTTCGTTTTTTTCAAATGGCACCTACCATATTTTATTTTTTCAATCGATTCCTTTTTTATTCTCTTTCGATTCATATAGACACTCTCTATTGTTTTATTTGAAAAATTTCGAGTAATTTATAATTTGTAAAATCCAGATAATTTCATTAGTTTTGGCGTAATGAGAGTGTGCCTTGCACAATTGACAACTAACGACAATGAAAGCAAAATGACAGTAAAACCTTTTTTATCGCTTAATTTATGTTGGGGAGATGTTCGAGACAAATGTTTATAATAAATACTTCAATTGAAGTTTTCGTTTTTGATTATTTTTTGTAACAGATATTAATCGAAAATGCGGTTTCTGGCTTCATTTTGCATGGATTGCCGTTTGTTGTAATTTTTCCAAGGCACACCTTTTTATGCGAAAAATATTAAGATTGGCTACTTTAAGGAATAACTCAAAATTACTCGAAAATTTTCAAATAAAATGCTAGGAAGTATCTATATAGATCGAAAGAGGATAAAAAAAATAAAAAATGGTAGGTGCCATTTGAAAAAACGAAGTTATTCGTGTTTGAAGTTCTTAAATTTTAGAATTTTATTTTGAACGCCCTGTATAAGTTATTTAGTTAAATTTTTTCAAGGCGCTAGCACTAATATTCAGCTATTATTAGTAAAAATTTCAACAGTCTGAGTCTTATTTTGTGGAAGTTATGATTTTTTATAATTTGGATTGCGGTAGCGATTTTTTTTTATAAAAGTAAATTAACTCAGAAACCGATCGTCATAGGTGTACAAGTTGATTATCAAACTTATCTTAGAATTACACATTTCATTTAAATTCAGCGTAAAAAATATACTATTCCATTTTAAATAACAAAGTTGGTGTCGACTTCCGATATAACTGGATGTAAATCGAACTTGAAACTAATTTAAAAAAAAGCGGCATAAACAATAACCAAATGAGCCCAAGTTTCAGAATTGAATTCCTTCTACTAATTCATATACTTCTAATAGCCCATCAACTTGAAAAACCCTGTATAAATACCTACTTTACTGGAACAATCTTAACCCATTTCTCATTTAGTTTTAAATGTTTGTAATGTTCATTGCGGTTGAAGTTCGTGCAAAAATAGTAAGTAAATTCCAAACAATATTCCAAAAAATTATTGTCGCACATTTTCAAAAATTTCAGTTGGAATAATTTTTGTCACTTCGACTACTTTTACACGAACTTGCTCAATGATCTTCACAGCATCTAAAGCTAAATGAGGCATGGGTTAAGATTACTCTGGTAAAGTAGGGGAATACGTACGCTTTAGTGAAGTGTAGTGTGGTTAACATTGGGAAAACCTTTCTTCTTAAAGCGTATTACATTGTCGGTTAAAATTGTTCCCCACTGCTATAATTTACGTTGTAGATTCAACACGTTGAAAAAAGGACTGAACAGAATTTCCTCATTTTGCCGTAGGAACTAATCCAGAGCGTTAGCAACAGTTATCTCTCCGGTTCTTGTAACATCCCTTATTTAATCAGCACATTAGAAAAGTATCACGAAGCTGCGTTAAAAGCGAGTCGCTCTGAGAAAATTTAATTATACTAAAAGGACATTGCTGCAGTTGTTTATACGTGATTTCAACTTTGGCGTTCATTACAACGATACGTAACTACGCTCCTCAGTAATGTCATTCCTCCTTTTTTATCTGTCTTCGAGAGAGAATGTATTTCTGCGTTTTGACTTAATTTGGTGTAAGTCGGTTGTCTGCTTTAACGAAGCGTGGGTGCAGAATTGCATAAATTGAAATAATCTCACGAATTTTATTATGTCGACTGAGAAATTTGGTTAATCCTGAATATTGTTAGGAAAGGTTTGTCAGATTAAATGGTACCTACCTACCTTATGATATTTGACACTACTGTTGAAGCATCTCCTTTTATAATTTCGTTTTGAAAAGTTTGAACTCATAAATTTAACACCATATTTTTTTCAATTATACAACTGTGAAGAGGGAAAAGTTTTGATAAAATCCTCTTTTACAAATCTTCTTTGGGGAACTGTATTTGTATACCTATGTTGAGAATCGTCACAGTTTTATTATGACAATGAAATTAAAATTATCCAGGACCTGTCTTAGATTCTTGAGGTAAAATAATAAACAAATTTTCAATAATGGAACTAGACAGACGTTGCGGTCAAACAATTTCAATACCAAAATGAAATTATTCCATAATTGAATAAATAAAGGTATGCTTCTTACAAAGTTTCTCTTATCGTCGATAATATATATATATCGATTCCCTCTGAAGAATCCTTATTTAAGAAAGGAACGTAGGATTCAATTGGTATGACTTCAACTTCCTTTACGTATCCTTTATTGTATTCTTATTATTATCTCGATATCGTTAATAACAGGACAATAAATTGATGGAATTTCAGCACAGTAGGTAGTTTCAGTTCATGTCGTATATTATTTCCTTCCACTTTTTTAATTGGACTTTTATAGTTGGTCTTTAAATATGAGGTGTATCATGAGAAATTTGTTGGCTTATTGTTTTTTTTTGTGAAAATAAATTGGGTTTTGGTTAATTTTTTCCCAAGCCATAGTGTTTTTAAGTTATATTTTGAAAATCATGTAAAGGTCCAGTTCAATTTAATTCATTTGAAAAACTCTGTCAAATAACTAAACATACTATCCGTTGATTTTTTTTTTAAATTATAAGTAAACCAATCATATAGAGAATTATATGTGTTTCAGAGTGCCTAGTGAATTGCTGGAATCAGTTCCATTTCCAACCGCTATCTAGGCTTTTAATCGGAATATTTGCACATTTAACTCTGGACGCTTTGGCATACAGGTACGTGTAACTTTATTAGGCATATTTATATATCGCATCAGGCAAATTGTTGAATTAAATTAATCATTTAAAACTTTTTAAAGAAATAAAATTAAAACTGCTAAAAAGTCACTAACGAAACAGGAAAATAAACGTTGTGAGATGTTTAGGAACCTTTCTTTTCAACATGAAAACAAGAATTTCAGCTCAATTTGTTAGTAGGTATTAAATTAATTGAAAACCTTACATTTACTTCCAATAACAGAAAATTTACCATCCAATTAATTAACTGCTTCTGGAATTAAAGCAATTATCTACGTAATTCGTTTTAACCCGAACTCATTGTCAGTGTTTAAGTGACGCATATTTAACATTCTCTACACAATTGTTAGGTAGGTACTCTTTACCTGACAGTTCTGTATGGCTCTACCTGGAGATTTAAATCCTGGAGCAATTTTCCCGAAAAAAATGGAAGCGAAACTATTTCCGATTTTTTTACGAATTAATTTTTAGAAATCCATTCGTTCTTAAAACGAAACTATTGCTGGTCAAATTCTTGCAAATGAGCGAATCAATTCCTGATGAAAATATAACAGACGAAATAATTTCTAGAAATATTTTTTCCTTTCAATTTTTACCCAAAAAATCAATCGATTTCTAGAAATTCTTGTAAATAGACAAAAATGAATGCATCGCTATGACTGTTTGCGATTGAAAGGCCTTTTTAAGCAATGTAAAAAAAAAACTAAAAAAAATAAAACATTAACCTAACCTACCCCCCCCCCCCCCCCGAGAGTAATTACCTGTGTGTTTTCTTGTTGTGTTATTGTGTTGATATATTAAATTTTAGTTAGTCATTAAATGAGTTTTGAAAGGAAACCGTGCCCGCGTATCAAAGTCTTAAATAATTTTGTTTTAAATTAAAAGGGCTGAAAATTGTCACACAAACGAATTTATTTCTAAGAAATTATTTCATTTGCAAAGCGAAATAATTTCTGAATGGTTTTGCTTTTTCAAAACGAAACAATTCCTGAGAAATAAATTAGTTTATTCATCCAGAAATTAATTCTCCAGGAATTAATTCGCCCCACCGTTCTGTATATCATTAGAGGATAATTAAATATTAAAGTACAATTTTTTGTTTTTATAAATCTGCTCAAAAACAGGTCAAAATTAAAAATGAATGAATAAATAGGACCAATTTGTTGTATTAACTTACACATATTTTAGAGTAAGTAGTATGTGGTACACACCTGAATGTGACTTCTCTTAACACATTACAATTTATCTTAGAGTATAATCACAAAATTACTTACGTATTAAGTTATTCGACTTAATGTTATCGATTTTTATGACATTACAATGATAGATATGTATATAGTGAATATTGAATAAAATAACCAAAACTAACTATGGTAGCATTATTTTATCTTTACCATGACGTGACCTTTTCTTGGTTTAAGTCAGAAAATAATATACTGTATCTGTCTTTGTTGTAACAATGCAGAGAAAGTGCAATGAAAACAAACGTGTGTTCATGGAAAAATAATTTCTACGTCCATGATGCGTTCTCTATTTAATGTACGAGAAAAGCAAAGATAAATTACAACGTATTGTATAATGGTTCTTAAGCTTTTGCGATATTAGAAACGAAAGCGGTATGGTTAGGACTGGTTGTTAGATTTGACATTTTATGTCACTGTGTACACACCCCCCGAACAGCCTTCTCATTTGCGAGTTAATTGTTCATTTAAAAATGTGCAATAGTAATTTGCTGTTTTTTAAAAAAACTTCTGTTACATAAACACGCTGCTATTATCACCATGCGATTCCTAAATGTATGTAAGTGACACCCTCGATAGCTCCGTACTTATCTCAGAAACACTCTGTATAGAGTTGAATGCTGCATGGTAGAGTTGTAATAAATATTTATTCTTTAATCAGCTCATCTGAAAATAAATTTTCAAACGATAAAAATGTCTTGAGTTCCCAAAAAGGATAACAACGACAAATGAGTAATTCATGGTGACACGCATTTTGGATTAAACGCAACAATATAAAATAAGTGTGGTGAAATCTTTTTTTATTATGATCCTGTTTATTGTCTTGTTCTCTCAACGCGGAAAGAGGAGTATTAACAACCGCGTAACTTTTTATCGAACCTGTGGAGAAAGCCGTAAATAATACGAGCAACGAGCAGACATTAATTGTTACAATAAATCGTAATGTTGGAGTCCAGACCCTTGGTCTTCCTTTCCACCCTAAACTTTAATTATAACGGAACCGAGGACGGGCAACACCTTGCACCGCGTGCTGAGTCCGTGCGCTATGGTCACATCGCACAATTTCACGATCCCCATCCCCACATTTACACGATTGTTTCCGACGTAATTTCTTTGTTGGATTTAGGTTTACAACATATCCCAGTGATAATTAAATTGTTCTAGAACCGAAAATTAACTAAATTAACCACTCATACAACTGTAAATTTAGCAGATATCTGATCACTGTAAATATTGTCACATAGGGTTAATATTTTTCCAAAATTAATTTTTCATTAATTGTTTTTTATTTTGTTGTACTACAATTGTCCCACTTTAAATATGCAACATGTTGACTTTACGAAACAGGGAACCGTTACCCGGAACTTCTACATAGTTGCCGTGACCAACTTCCAAAGTTCCGTTTGGGGGTAACTAAAAGAGCACTTATGTGGGTCAGTATAAAATAATTAATTTTGGACAGAGAGGAAGTCAGTAAGAGAAGGGTTAGGGTGGTGTAGCGGGTGACCGCTATCACTCACCCTAATGTCCTATTAAGTCTCTGCCATTATCAACTCCCCTTGTTGATAATAATTTAGGCAAGTAGGTTTAATATACATTTGTAAGTAATTAGTTTTTATGTGTTATCTATTTTATAACAATCTTTAATTTATTAAATCTTTAAAAACACCATAAAATTTTCGCTTATTCGTTAGAATATTTCTAATTAATATATTACAATGAAAAGTCATGATCAAATTAAATCTAAAAATATATTCTTTTCTTTTCAATAAATGACCTATTCCTTTCCTATTTTCAACGTTCATCCCCCATGAATTTACCATTTTCCTCGCTTTGCATATATACACGTACAGAATGTAATCTAGTCGCCATCCATTGAATTTAACATAAATTGCGAAGAAATTTAATTTTGCCTTTACTAACACAAGACGGGGTGTTCATTATACAAGAAGCGCCATTTAGGTTGATGATTTAGCAAGTAGTGGGAATACAAAGTTCCTAGGAACAATACCTTCAAAGTACAGTAGATGCAAAGTACAGAATAATTAGGTGTAATAAAATACGGGCAAAGTAGAGGCACATGGGAGCGATTTTCAATTAGTGCCTTTCTTATATACGCATACAGTGTGATCAGAAAGTTCCTGTATTAGTTTTGACACTAAAATGCCCAGCATCTATTAATGGAAACTCGGGGCTTGAAATTATTCCTCGTACAAAGTTAACTTTTTAAAGGGATGTACATGAAGTAACTGTGTGCTAATAAAACTGATTTGTTGTTCCCCTTAAGGCATTCTGATTTATTAAATATTGTAATTTCAATAAAACATTTTTGAAGTGAATGTCTAACCATTACTCTCAACACTTCTTTGGCTTTATCTTTTAAATGAAATGAGAGACTCAAGTGTCTTCCAACGGCAATTTTAGAAGTACTTGAAGAAGATATTGTACACAATAAGTGAAGAAAGCGACAAGTGGCACAAAATGAAATTCAGAGTTAGGAAAACTTAGTCTCATAACCGTTAGCAAAGAAAACAACGCTGCTCGCTTTACAACATACTATTAAGGATAATAGTGACATCAACGTGTCGGCATCGTAGGATAAAACAGGATTAACATCGTTCGTACAGGATTAAAAGTTGCATCAAACAAGACTTGAACGTTTCCAGTAATTTTAAGAAAGAACTCCCAGAAAAGTTTTATGTAATTTATTACTTTAACGTCTTATTTATGTTAAAATGTCGTTTATGAGGTATTTGGAGTTTACATAGCGCCTTAGTTGCATTAAATTTTATAAAGAAAATGTAGTTTGGTGGCATTTTTATAACAATGAAACTAAAGAATCAAATTTTACAAATCTATCTGTAAGTCAGGGGTTCTTCTGGGGGGCGTCTTATTATAATGTTGCCACAAAATTCAACAACCCTCACTCGAATTATTTTGGTATAGATTTCACTTAATTAGGGGCAATTTCTTAGAGCTTCATTTTTAGATAAAAATCCAACTCACAAGAAATTTTCTTTTTAATTATTGGTTAACGAGATCTTGTTAAAATTAGCTTCCCTTTCCTTTTATCAGATTAATAGCTTTTTCTTAGTTTACAACTGTTTGCTTATTAGACTTTCAAATTTGCGTAAGTACATAAAAAAATTACAGTTTATTTTTGTAACGATCATTACAACTTTCCAGGGGCTTGTGTAAAAGCTTAAATGTCGATGTAACGATATTGGAGAATTTATGTCATTTTTATTCGCTTATCATTGTTAGCACACGCAGTGGTTAAATTAAATTCTGCTTACACTAGGGTAAGTGCGCACCAAGGAAATTTTAACGGGATATTGACAATTTAGTTCAAGCGTAATCAACGACCAACTTATCTGTATACACACAAGATACCCGAAGCAAATAAAACTTGTTCAGTAATGAGTCCCACGGGAGTAAAACTGGCCGGATAAATAAAAGGACTTAACGATAACCAAAATGATTATCGAGTGTAAAAGTATTAAAAAAAATTGTAACTGTAACTTACCAATTTAAATACCTACGTTAGTACATATTTAATATAACTAGATGTTGTTGTTTTTAAATCACCCTGTATAATATAAGAACTGTAACTTTGGAGGATATTGAGCTTATTTAATTCAAACAACCCTAAAAAGATGTGGACGTTCGAAAATTAAAAATATATTGACGTACTTGATACAATTAGGGGTTGAGCTATTTATTTTATTTTCTGATTACCCTGTATACGGAAAGGACCGCAGGATTGTTGGGTATATAGGTTGCGCAATTTTAAACAAAGAGAAGGAAATATATTACGGTTCGCCTCGGTGACCGAATACCACGGGGTAGCAGACATCCTAATCCGTTTTGTAATTATGACTGCAACATAAAGGACCAACTTATTGCTCTGCGGAAAACTTGTGCACAAAATTTTAATAAATGGTGAATGTTACTACTGAATGCAAAGTAGGAGTGTTTTAAAATAAAAAATTTTGAACAAATAATAGAAATGACGGGAATAAATTAAACTTTATTGTTGAACATACCGAACAAATATACCTATTCACAAATTGCTGCAGAACAAGATGGCGGTTTTTGAAATTGCTTGATAAATTTATTCTATTTGTAATTTATTATGTAAACTTGTATTTAAAAATTGCTTGCTGTAATTTTTTAAAACCATTAAGTATATTGTTGAATAATGAATTATTGATTGATTGATTCCTTTTGTTCATTTTGACAATTTTATAGTGTGAAATGGTGTTAAAAAATAATAATAAAAACTGTTTTTATCTTTTTCAAAGGCTTCCGTGGAACATTTTAACAAGCTCGGTAAGTAGAGTGTAAATACCCGCTTATGAATTTATTATCATCCCATGCATTAGTAAAACAAACGCCTAAACATTTTTGTATTTGCTGGAAATCACCTATGTACCTACCTCAAGCCTTTTTTGCCCTAAAACTTGTACTTTTAAGCGCAAAAGTTGAATTGCTTAGAGCTGTAGGTGAAGTTGTGGTCACGTAAGGTTACAAAAAGTTTTTAAATAACATGTTTTGCCCTTGGCTCTTGGGGTTAGAGTGAATTTATAATAATTACAAATGATTCTAAAAATGTTTAATTGTATTATTTTTAGTTAGAATTATGTATTATTAAAGTTATTCCTACTGGGATTGTTCATTTTTCCATTAGGGCTTCTAAAAGTAAGTAACAGTAAGTCAGCAAAGACAAAAGGAAACCTATTTTGTGATATCATAATTACAATATTAAACTAAACCTTGCAGATCAATAGCAATTTTGGAAAGCAGTTTAATGTTGTAAATTAAAATAATTTTCGTTACAAAAATCGTTTTATTAAAACTAAATTGGATTTGTTTCCGAAGATAGTGCAATTTATTATGAATTAAACCTTCTTCAATAAGGCAAATAAATAAATACGTAGTATTAAAATTGTATTGTACGAAGGCATAGAAGGGGCATTAACAAAAGATTCTTTTTTTTTTATGTGACACATCTATAGGCGCGGGTAAACCTGTTTGTTGGCGTGGCGATTGCATGACGTGGCGACGCTCGCCATGCGCAAGTGCCTGTGCGATTCTTTTCCTACTCGGTTCGACGGTGTCGTTTACTATAGTAAAGTAGAACATGGAAGTGAATTAATTAAGATTGTTGTGTACGTTTCACCTAATAAAAAAATGAATGATATTTCATTTTTACATGAGAAATTATTTCCGTACAGTCACAGAGGTTCAATAATTGTTAAAACTAATAAAGATAAACTACCATTGATTTTAGCTGGAGATTTCAATGTAAATTTTGCTAAAAATGTATCAATGCCATTAATGACGTTCCTCCAAAAAGAATTTTAATTGCAAATTAACAACAACCCAAGAGAACCTACTACCAGATATGCAACAACAATAAATGCTGTATTTATTAGATGTCTTGATAATGTTATGTCCAATACTTTTGTAACATACTTCAGTTATCCTCGACCAATTATCACAGTAATGCTGTCAGAGGCAACATCGAATATAACTATTACTGAAGTCACTGATTAAAAGAATTGAGTTGTCGCAACTTGAAATAAATTTTTGAATTTTTAATTTTTGTATTTAATAAAAATAAATGTTTAGTAAATAAATAGTCATCATTTTGTGGAAAAATTTATATTTGGTTTTTCATTATTATTTTTATTTAGTTCCTGTTGTAATATTGTCTTTCATGCATATTTCTTGTGCAAACTCGATGTTTCACATCTGCCAGGCGTCCCGTGGAGACTCACATTTTTTTTTTAATAAGAACTATTAATTTCGGTTATTAATTGTTTTTTAATTATTTTCACATTACATTACACAGAATTAATTAGGATTATTATTAATACTTTTGTGGATTAAAGTATGGTGTGTAAAGCACCCTCTCTCCTCCCTCCCCCAAACCGACGTTATCTCTCCTATACCCTCATAACTTCCAGAGAAGAAAACGTTTTCTAATCAGCGTCCGTTTCGTAGAAGGGGGATAGAAGAAACCTTTACACACCATAACCTAATCTATACAATTACTTATAAGAAATGTCTACTTAATTCTGTGTTACGTAACGTGAAAATAATTTAAAAAGTATTAATTTCGTGCTACATAACGCGCAAATAATTAATTTTCATATATTTTCGTGTTACGTAACACGAAATTAATAGAACCCCGTTTATGGTTTCGTATTAGCATTGTTACTTACCCTGCGATGCTGCCCACTGTTGTATATCATCGTATCTTGTGTACGTGGCATCCGAAGCTTCGGCACACATGTCGGCTATATGCGGGGAAATAACAGACGATCGTCCGAGATCGACACTGTACGTCATGGTGTAGTTTTGTCGTCCGCGATCTTCTTCAGGCGTACGAATTGTTCCCGGATTCTTTTGCCTCAACTTTGACATCGCGTCCGACGATATAAATGCGTCTCTGGTTGTGTGAAAAATGAAACACATCACTTGATATTGGCTTTGACCTCGCTCCTCTTCACCCAGTACGAGGGCTTTGAGAATCTGAACTTCCTGGAAGGATAAAGAGATAGTTTAAAAGACTGATTCTGTATTAAATGTTTATTATTCTAAAATTGCAAGTAGAGTTTGAAAATAAATTTACAGAAACAGGAAGGCAGAGTAGAACAAAATCAGTTGCAATTTGGGTAATATTTTTGTAATATCTCAAGCTTCTTTAATAAAATAGCGATCTGGAGACCACCTTTTGGAAAGTCCTTTTCATTTTTAAAACTCAAAAACTGCGAGGAATAAAGATCTTTTCGTAAGTTTACTTATTATAATAAAAGATTGAGAAAGACATAAAATGTAAATTATAATTTTACAGAAGACACACACATGCCCTTTATTGATTTAGGGTATGAATGAATAAGAGGCAATCAATTTTTAGTAATTATTTGTTTGAGAAAACTGCACATAAGTAAAGTAAATTGCTCTGATCATTATTAATTGTTATTAATATGTAACCTCATTTACCTCACCGATCGTAAAAAATATTAAATATAATGCTTGGAAAATTATTGATCCTAACACTCGTACTATTTTATGTGAGAAATGTTCTCGGCATACCTGTAAATGGATTCTGTATTGGAATTTCCGAGACGGACTCGTAACAGAAACGATCGAAAGTTGGTGGTGCCTCACACCCTACATTATTTATATCCAATGACAGTTTATACGTGCTTCGAAAAATAAAATTCCAAACAAGATTTTAGTTTGTGACCAAATCGATATATGAGGACTAAAACTATAAAGATCAAAGCCAAAAGTGCCTAGGGTCATATCTACTAGTAAACTCATTCTGATTTTAAGAAAAGAGAAAGACATTTATCTTCTGTCAACTTCATAATACAATCCTATTAAATTTAGAACACTTTGTAGGTAATATACATACGTATACACATGATTAACATTTTTGTTTTACTTTTTGGGTGTTTGGTATAGCACATGTTTGTGAGGAGCTTCAGGGTCGAAATAATTATTTAGATTGACCATTGTACGAATTTGGTTGTTTTGTCTTATGGCGTTTTCACACTATCATTAAGATTTAAACTTTCGACAAACATATTTAATAAAACTCTATTTACATGGACCACTTAGACTGTAATTTATTTGACAACAAAAAATTTTCTCAGTTCACAAAATGGATTGATTTCTATTGTTGTTATGTTGATGATATCCTTTGCGTTTGGTCGGGGAAAAAATTTTCTAAATATTTTAAAAATCACTAAATAAAAATATTGCGTTCACAATGGAAATAGAATCAGATAAACAACTTAATTTCCTTGATCTAAAAATCTCTCATAAAAATAACAAACTTGAATAAGTATAAAGTCTTTAGAAAACCCACCACAACAGAATAGTAATACCTGCAGATTCCTATCAATCTTTTAACATAAAAAATCTCTACTTTTTACAGTCTTCTACACATGTTAGTTAAGACCCTTTTGAGAAACAGGACTTTCTTTCAGAACTAAATATAATAAAACATATAGCAAAAAAAATAATGGTTATGACTTAAATATAATTGACAAATTATTATTTCGAAAACCACGCAAAAAGGTCCAAAACATGCTTTATTTGTATGATTAAAAGGTCCCCAACTACAATAATATTTTTTCTGTTCAATTAACTACATAAAAAAAAAAATTCGAGCTACAAAATAAAAAAACTATTGAAATAAATTTAACATTACTACAAAAATCAATAAATTCAATATATGCACCGTATTAATTAACAATAAAAGTAAAAAATCGGATAACAAACATAAACGTGGAGTTTACCAATTGATCTGCCAGGATTGCGATGCAATCTACATAGGGCTGACCGGTCGTTCTTTAGAAACCCGTTTTAAAGAACATCTAGCCAGCATAAAAAAACAAAAAAGAGGCTACGTGTATAACAGAACACTGTTTACAAAAAATCACAACATTAACATTAATAATCTTAAATTACTACATTGTCAACAACAAAGCCGGAAGTTAACTCTCCTTGAATTTTTAGAAATTAAAAAAGCTATGACCAAAAAGAAAAACATTGTAAACAACCAAAAAGAATTGTGTTATCTGAACACCCCACTTATTTTGAACTTATAACATGTTTGGGGGTAGTAATATATGAACTGTGATGTCCATATTTAGAATTAGTATCGGTTGTACTCTTGATAGTGGCTGCCTAGCCGAAACAATTGTCGAGTTTTATTAAATATATTTGTTGAAGTTATTTGTGTTTTTGTTTTAATATTTTCACATTATTGAATGTCTTTAACTCTTGTAACTCCATTTAAATAAAAAAAAAACACAAGTTTTTACCTACAAATAATTTAATTTAAAATTTCCACCTGAAGAAGATACTGCGATGTTGAAATAATTATTCTGCTAAAAATTTGTTGTGTTTTTATCTTCAGGCTAATTTTCATTTAAAAAAGAACCACCAAATCCGTAAAATGGTGAATTAAAAGAGCTTAACGTTAACAATGAATTAAAAAAAATTATTAGACATTTAAGAAAGAATTTATTTATTTTTTTGGCTATTAAAGTACACAAGTCCGATACCAAGTTTTAAAATTTCTAAAGTTTTTAAAAAGGAAATATATTTTCTACTTTATTAAATTAAAATTAAGTAATTCACCTATTATGCTCATTCCAGTATAAGCGCTTTTTCATAAAGGTGCTGAAGCGCCTTGAGATACAGGTACTGAGACGTTCTTTTTTTCAAATTTTACATTAATATTAATCCATGGTTTATCTAAAATTTTTGAAATCTTAAAAAAATATCGTATAAGTATCTTTATTATTAATAATTAGTATCATTAAGAGTGCCATACGCATATTAGGACTGTTCTTTGGCAAACTACCAGTACCTTTGGTTTTTTTTCGTATTTCTTTTATTCAACTAACATTGTGGTATATTGCAAACGATTTAAGAAGCTGAAAGAATAGAATGTAAATAATTTAGAAAACCGTCCATCTTTTTCAGGGAACTGTCTAACGATGCGATATCGCGTACGCTTTTATATAGTACTTACAAAGAAATTTTCGTCGCTACTTTCTTATAGTGGCGTAAAAAATCTGCTTTAATATAAAATGAAATCCTTTGTTTAAGAATTCATACCAAATGCAAAATATGAATTACCTACACAAGTCTGAAACTGTATAATCTACAAAATTGCATACATTTGCTATCAATTTGTTTAAACTTAATAATGAGCAGGAAATGATAAAAAAAGTACCCCTATTGGTATCTACTTAGATAATTCAACAATTTTCCTTTTCTTGGATTGTTTATTTATTACATACATGAACGCATGTTTAAGTCCTGAAAGTACCATTTAGTCTTTTGATATCGTATTTATGAACCAACTGAGTACCGAAACCAGTAAGTTAAATCGATACCTATTCATTACTTAGTTTAAAAGAATTGATCCTATAAATTTTTAGTATCAAGTATTAAGTACCTATGGGTTACATTTATTGTCTTTTGGTTACAGAACCTTAAAAATACGTATGAAGAACTATTCGTGTAAATGAAAACGGGAATTTTAATTTGCAAAAGTAGATTGTGTGCAGTTTAGAGTGGTTAAGCATTTCTGGAATCAAAGTCTGGCAATAATTCAGTTAAATGAAAAGACATTGCGAAGCACTCACACCACTAATGGTTTCAATTCAGCCCGCGTTTCCGCAAAATAGTTGCCAGTTTGAAATAGCCGTGCACCTTGAAAGGCAATCTATGCCGGATCGGCGTAATGGTACAGGCATTAAACGTTCCGTTGCAGCAGTTTAATGGCTTACAACACAAATTGTTTTGTGGAGAATCAGATGTTGTGGACGATTATTGTGGCCGCAGTCTCTGTATTGCCTAGCCTATAAGTAGAAATACGAAAGAACCAAAACACATTTCGCACAGGAACCAAATTCATTTCATTAGCCATCCTGTAATCGATACGTAACTTTTAAACTACTTAGTGTTTCTATTAATGTTGATTACAAAAGCCAACAGAAATTAATAACAATTTCCTCCTCCATATGTATACCTACATGTTATTATTATTGAGAGATATTTGTACAGAATATTCATACTTTTTAGACACTTGCTATGCCCGCGACTTCGTCCGCGTGGATAAGTGACTTTCGGCAGCATTTAAACTTTCTTTCTTCTATATTTTTATTTTCTGGGTCGTAAGCCTTTTTGCCGACGTCATTACACAAAAACTTTTATTCCTTATTTTAGGGTAAAATTTTTACAAACTTTAAATGTCGTATTTATTTCTAATCAAAAGTCTAAAAACTAAGTTTCAAGCCTCTAGCTTTATATCTATCTATCTTTGTACCTAATTCTCATTTAAAGCGGTTCAGTAGTTTGGGCGTGATTGCGTAATACACAGACAGACAGAGTTACTTTCGCATTTATAATATTATAGATTAATATAGTTTAATTATAGTTTAAAGTAGTTTATGTATTTTAGTATTCAACTACTTTTGATCCAAATAAACAAAACCTCTATAACTTTTTACACTTAATATTTTAATTTTCTGGGCCGTACCTAAGCTTTTTGGACAACGTCATTACACAAAAACTTTCATCGGCTAATTTTATCCCCTTTAGGGTAAAATTTTTACAAACAATGAATGTTATTTATATCTAATCAAAAGCCTAAAAACTATGTTTCAAGCTTCTATCTTTAAAAATTACGGAATTTCCGCACAAACCTCCCTATTTCAACCCCTTACAGTCCTTTTTTCGCATTAAAAAGTAGCCTATGTCCTTTCTCAGGCTCTAGACTATCTCTGTACAAATTTCATTTAAATTGGTTCAATATTTTAGGCGAGATTGTGTAGCATACAGACAGGAGTTACTTTCGCATTTATAATATTCCGCGAATTCATTTTCATCGATTTTGCCATGGGAATAAGATATTTTCCGCAGTAAAACGTAGCCTATGTATTAATCCAGGGTGTCAGCTAACTCCATACAAAATTTTATTAAAATCGCTCCAGCTGTTTAGACGTGAAGAAGTAACAAACATACACACTCACACATTCACAAACTTTCGCCTTTCTAATATTAGTATGAAGTGTTTGTTGACAGAAATCTTATCTTACAAAGAAAATGCAAGGACAAACTATCGCCCTTGAAGAAAACGGATACGATTCTATATAGATGTGGACAATTTTGATTTTACTCATATCCTGTCATGTGCAGATTAACAAATTATTCCGTTACCACAAATGCTCATCAGTGTCGGTATTGGTAAAACCGGTATCATTAAAATTGAATATGGTTTAAGACAATCAATAAATCGTAAGTACGTTAATTAGATATAAGGAAACAGAATGTGCCAATTAAGGGCACTAAAAAATGTAAATGCGTTGATAACCGGAGAAAGTGTAGAATGGAAACTACGTTATGTAAATTTTTTAGACGTAATATGAAACAATAAGAAGCGCTTCCCAAAAAAAAAGGCCGGGTGCGGGGATTAAAATAGATAGAAAATGAAAAAACGATGTCGCAGGAAAATTACTTAATATAGAGATCATTCGAGGAGTAACAGCGGGTAAAAGGGCGTATTTTTTCTTCCTTATAGCCCATCATACTTCAAAATAAACTGAAATTACGTCTCCTACGAGTCTCGGTTTCAAATCGATTTAGCCTTAAAATAAAAAGTTTATGGTATTGAAAAGAAACGGCCGAAGTAGATAAATATACTACTTATTCGATTATACAATACGTATTAGAATTGGAAAACCATAAACAAAATAAAAGAATACATTTTTTATCATCGGTATATCAATGTACCTATACGTTACGAATTTTCCAATACAACTGTTACTCTAACTAAAATATTTTCCCTTATTTTATTCAAGTGAGGAGTGCGGTGATTTATTTATTCAACAGAATGTTAACGAATCCCTGAAGAGCGAGATCACTAGAATGTAAAACAATGTCGAAAGTATAACGGAGCGTTAAAATTAGTCGCGTGAACTTAACATTTTAATTACTTTTCCCGATGGATGGTTATGCTCATCTGTGTGGAAATTCAATCTTCCTACTGAAATAACTCCTGGACTTGACAGTGGCTTACATCTTATTACAGGAAATAACAACTTATTACAGGAAACGAACCGGTTTATTACACTAAATGTATCGGGAACTTGACAAAATTGGAGAAAAATCTTGGCTCACGACACCTACTCCTTGATTTTTTTTTCCAATTTTATATACTTATCAAAACAGGAAGATATATTACTAACTTTATTGGAACTACCTATAAAAGTTTCAAATTTTGTCATCCAGTAGTTAATTTTTGCTCTCAGAAATCTATTTGTTCCAAATGATTCACTGTTTAACCATCTGAAGGCTATAGCTTAGTATTCAACTACTTTTATTGATCCAAATAAACAAAACCTCTTTAACTTTTTACATTTAATATTTTAATTTTCTGGGCCGTAAGCTTTTTGGATGACGTCATTACACAAAAACTTTCATCAGCTAATTTTATCCCCTTTAGGGTAAAATTTTTACAAATATTAAATGTCGTATTTATTTATATCTAATAAAAGCCTAGAAAATAAGTTTCAAGCTTCTATCTTTGAAAATTACAGAATTTCCGGACAAACTTTCCTATTTCAACCCCTTACAACCATTTTTTTCGTATTAAAAAGTAGCCTATGTCCTTTCTCAGGCTCTAGACTATCTCTGTACCAAATTTCATTTAAATCGGGTCAGTAAATTTTAGACGAGATTGTGTAGCATACAGACAGTATGTAGCAGCAGTAGTAGTATACATACAGACATTTATAATATTCCGCGAATTCATTTTCATCGATTTTGCCATGGGAATAAGATAATTTACCGCAATAAAATGTAGCCTTTGTGTTAATCCAGGGTGTTAGCTAACTCCATACCAAATTTTATTAAAATCGCTCCAGCCGTTTAGACGTGAAGAAGTAACAAACACACACACTCACACACTCACAAACTTTTGCCTTTATAATATTAGTGTGATTGGTGAAACACTTTTACATTTTCTAAATCTTAAGAATGGTTTAAATTTTAAACGATGCTAGGCTATGCCGTACATCTGTTACCTTTTAAAATTGATTTTCTATACTCATCTAAACGTGTATAAGGATCGTCCAGTTTGGACGAAATATAATGAATTACCTACAGTCTTTACAATTTAGTTTATAGATTCCCAACTTACATAAAAATTTGTGTTTTCTGTATTGTTTACCAACATAGACTAAAGATTATTTTTATTTACGCAGATTGTGTTCAAGTTACTTTTTTAATCTATTACAAACTTTTTTAGTGATGGTAAAAATTAATTAGACGAAATTTTCGGTCCGGTTTAGTTTAATCGAAATAATCATCAGATAAAATAGAAACATTGTGAAACTTACCAATTATTTCCTTTTTGTATTATTTTATTGATGATGATTATAAAGAAGGCTTAACAGATTTCTAATTAAAAGGAATAATACAAAAATATCCATTTATTAAATGAAGTATGTATAATTAACAAAAGCTTTATTAATATACATGGGTAAGTATAATTTTGAATATTTGTTCCACTATCGAATTGTTTGAAAATGGGATGGATATTAAAAAAAGTTTATAATCCGTTGTTTATTCTGATTTGAATTATTACTTCGCAAATGGGTAGAATTTCCGGTAATATCTCTATTTATTTAACCCTCTATTTTGGTGATCATAAATTATACATTCCGTTTATTTCAATGACATCTACAAATAAAGTGTATTTTGAACACTGCAAATGTCATTTTTAATACTGCAAAAGCCGACGAACAGTAAACGCGATTAGCGATTCACAACGTCGAAAATGTGAAATTGGGAACATATTTTACTGGTGTGTATTTGACGTAGGTATAAAAGCAAACACTGTTTGTATGTCTATCAGCAGATTGATTGTACACGAGAATAGTAAATATTGCAGGCTTTTCCAGAATGTAAACAGACAGCGACAAGTTTTCTTCATTAATTACAAAAAAATTATTTCCACCGAATAAAGAAGTGGATATTTTTGGAAGTAACTACCTAAAATCAGACTTAGAAATCTTTGGGAATAAACAAAATGAAAAAAAATATGTATCGTATATGTTCCAATAAAAGTCTCCGCGTGTTGTCAAAAAAGATTTTTAATGTAACGTCATTGACAAACAATCACTGCTTAGTTAAAAACTTACGATACCTCAAGTGTTTGTAGATTTGACGTTTGTCCACTGAGCAAAATAGATTCTAAAAACAATGCTAATTAAAATATACTGTCATCAATTAACGAAACAATTAATATCTTTACACTTTCTATGTTCTAACCCCATGAATTTCATCTTAGAGAGTAAGTAGACAGAAATTGCATGTATTGATAAACATGAAGATGTTTTCACTTACAACTCGTTTATTTCAGTCTTCAGTCAGGAGTTTATAAGCTAACTTGTGGGTCTTGCCCTAAAGTCTACTTGGGTCAAACAGGGAGAACATTTAAAAAACGTATAATAAAACACAAAAATAGTTATGTAAAAAATAAAACAGATTCAACATATGCAAACCATGTAACACTAGAAGGACATTCGAAGTTTAAATGAAATTTTACATATAAATGAAGGACAAAAATTAACGTTATTAGAAAACTTGGAAATAAACAAATATAAAAAACTAGGAATAATTTTAAATGACCAAGTAGAATGTAACAACTCTCCTCTACTGAATTTGTTTTAATCCTTTACCACCCCCTATTATCAGTAGCTATTTAAGGACCTGAAGTAGTTTTCATAGTTAATAGTAAATACTCAATAGCCTGAAGCCTAAGTTAACGTGAAACACGTTGCTAAATTACTAAATAATTTGTGAAAATCATATGACAAGTGGTTTTATTCTTAAAGATCTTCCTCTTCAAATGTCTGCAGAAACAAACAAAAAGGGTTGGTTAGAAAGGCAAATTGATGTTGCCTGTAACAGAAGAAAGCCTTCAAGCCTTTAGTAA
The DNA here is from genome assembly GCA_029378335.1 of Agrilus mali. NCBI lineage: Eukaryota > Metazoa > Arthropoda > Insecta > Coleoptera > Buprestidae > Agrilus > Agrilus mali. The sequence continues at coordinate 17,809,326 of CM055657.1, forward strand.
GACTAATTAAGTATTATTTTTGTTAGGTTTTCAGATTAATTTCATGTTTACCTGCAAAACTTTTCAACGTTTCACCATTTAATTAAACAGAGGTCGAGCTTCACTTTACTTTCAGAGATTACCAAGTATCGTTTTAAATTAATATGAATAAAAGTTTACTTTATTGAAAAGTTACGTGACCAGCCCATGCAAAGGGGAAAAGGCTTAATTAAAAATTACAAATTTAACCAATAAAGTTTTCAGGGATGTAATCCATACAAATCACATGTTGAAGTACGTCTACCTGTTACAAACTCCGTGGGTAAACATGAAAAATAATTAATTCATTATAACAGGATTTCAAACTCGTTTTAGAAAGAGGATAAATGAAATTTTAAATATCTTTGGTATGTAAATGATGAAAATTTTGATTAAAAAAATACGGCTCATTAATCGCTACTATTTCTTTTTAATATCAGGAGTACTTGTATAAAAAACAATAATTTAGCAGAGTACAAGCGTTTGAATCTGTTTTTGAAATTTACACGAGCGTTGCGTTTCAAATCACCGTATATTTTGTTAGGATCCTAATATAATTCAGGAACGGCCCCTCCAAAAACAGACATTCAACCGTACGCAGGGGTTAAAGGGAAAGGTCGAATAAATACACAATCTACGGAAAGCAGAAAACGTTAAAGTTATAAAAATGTAAATACGACCCTTAAGAATAAATAAAATGGGTTCCTCCCAGTTTGTTAAATCGTTAAAATTATAGCTCAGCTTAATGTAATGGTATATCTAACCCGGTTTAAAGCTTATTGTCATCAAAATTAAACCCTTTATCTAATTAGTAGTGACGTGTTAAACCGTTTCTGTAAGTACAGAAGATTCATTACATCACATTAGGTATTAAGTAGGCAGCTAAACTCCTCACTGAAAAGGGGTGACGTTAATATTGTTCCAAATTAAAAAAATTAAATTATAATAGCAACAATTAATATCTACAATGTTCCCATTTGTGATGTATTATTAAAAAAACAAAAATTACTTACGTTAATTCTTAATTGTTAAGAGGTAAATAATTACCTTATTTTTCATTATGACGTGAATAAGCTACTTTACGATAAAATATGTAAAGGTAATTAAGGCACTATTAAAAGGGTTAGACGTTAAATATGGAACACGATCGCGGTGGCGATTCAGTGAAGGAGTTATCTTAGATTAGGAAGGTAATTAATGAGGATGATGAAGGAAATTAAATTGTAAATAAAGTGGCTACCACTGAAAATGCAGTTAAAAATATTAAATTATTAGTTTGGTAATTAATCTGAAAAGTTTTTACAGCAAATTAAATCAAATCAAACAGCATTTTCAGTATAATTAATATCTACCTTATAAATTTAATGACACGATAGAATTAGAATTAGATTTAATACTATTTTCAATTATAATACACAATGTAAATAACCGTAGACTGCAGGTCACGCTGGTTAAATTATTTTTTTATGGCCTTATACTTCGCACTTTAGAAGCATCGAATGAAAAAACCGTAATAAATCACGTCCACAGAATTAAAGAAGGCTTTAGTTTGGAAGAGGAACAGTCAAAAGCCCTGTCATTTTCACGAAATTAATGAAAGATTTCTAGCGAAAATTCTTGATACTCATTCGCAGTATACTCCGAGTTTAAATTACTTTTTATATTAATTTAAATTAATATTAGATCTTACCGTAACTATTTTAACGCTACTCTTATCCTATTTTGTGTTTAATCTAAATCTAAATACATATATAAAATGGTAATGTTCGTACGTAAAGACAGGGTTCTCTCTATCTCTACCCACTCCAATCAACTTCCTGTTGGGGTGGTAAATACCCCTTGGTCTCCATGTGGGAGTAAGGGAGTTTGGTCTCCAGGTGGGAGTAAGGGAGTTTGGTCGCGGTGGGTGGTTGTAGGTGGCAGAAAGGCGAAAATAAATATTTCTGTTCTATTTTGTCATAAAGACTTCTGGAAAGATCTCAAAATTTCTGAAATGATCTAAAAAATTCTAAAATGAGCGCAAAATGTTATTATCGACTTAGAATGTTCGAGAAAGTTCTAAAAATTTCTTGAATGATCTAGAAAGCTTCAAAAAGTGTACATCTACGTTTGACCGATTTTTATGAAATTTCATATACATATTCAGTAGGTCTGAGAATCGGCTACTATCTATTTTTCATATCCCTAAGTGATAGGGGTTATCCACCCCTAACTGTTTTTTTATTTTTGGAACAAAATTTTTACTTTTAATTTTTTTATAATGTGGCATTAAAAAATACATACAACCCTAACTTTTCACACTTCTACCACCAACCCCCAATTTTTAATTGCGATATTAGTACTGTAATAATCTTCAACTCTCAATGGTCTATAACTGATCAATTATTATCAATCGATAAGTCATCCCCGCCAGGCGTCTACTGATGTCACTACTCACCCAGCAAACAGCACGGAATGGGGATGAGAATGAAGCAGATTTTTTTAGAATGTTACAGGGAGTTCAAATATGTTCTAAGAAGTAAAAGAATGTTTTATTATAACATTTCAGAATGATTTGGTAATGTTCAAGAATGTTCCAGAATCTTGAAGATCATTCAAGAATGTTTCAGTGTTAAAAAAAGTTAGAGAATGTTTTGAATCATTATGAGATGTTCTGGATAGTTCTAAATTCGCGAATATTCTAAAATGTTTTATCAAACGTGTGAGATATTCTTACCCGAGCAACGCCGGGTATTGCTGCTAGTAACCATAATAACTAATTACAAATAAGAAAAATTAGAGCGATGAAAATTCAGGCATTTTAAGAAGAAGAACCTTGCCAACAGGGTAGATGGCACTTAAAAAGGACAGGAATTAATTATGCGTTCAATTGCAGGATTTCATTAAATTTCACACAGAAGAAAGTTTTTAATTAAAGTACTACTGTAATAAAACTTTAACTAGTTGAATTAGGTAGCCACTTTTATGTTTGCGACTAGTATTGTAAGGTGGAACGGAGGAAATAGCAGAAACCACCAGCGGCATGACACAGCAAACTGAGTGCAAATTGTGAATTCAACCGGCGTTCGAGTTGATTTGATAAGCAAGGTATGCTGCAAATAACAATAGGTACGTGTGAGGGTTGGAAACTGTATAAACAGTCATGAAACCTTCAGCGATATCTGTCCTCAATAGGCACTCAGAAGGCATATTTGTAGTGAGCGTATCTCGAAATGATATTCACATGTATAGCAGGTGCGTTCTATGTAGGAATATTTATCAAGTACAGTTTAATAACTTAGTCATACAACTCACAACCTAACCGTACCCTCAAAATCAATTATATTTAGGAATTAGGTACAAATTGAAATTTTTCAGTTTAAGTATTATTAGACCGATTTGGGAGAATAACAACAGATGTTTTATGTTCTTTGCAAACAGTTCAGCACTAGCGCTGGAGACCTTGTATCAACAACGCGAAGTTCCTGAAGAAGGAGATGAAACGTCGAACACTGTTGACGTCACAATGGTCCGCCAGGGGGATTTCATCAAAAAGACAGTTACAATCCGGAAATTCAGTTTTACCAAAAAATGAATATTTCGTCTCGGGCGATTTTCCGTTTTCGATAGATGATTGATTTGTAAGCTGAGGAAACTGGTGACTATTGATGCTCATTATATATATAAAGGCGGAATTTTTATCGAAATTATATCGCATTGGGTGTTGCAATTTTTTTTAAGTGCACCTTGGATTCGTAATCAGCGACCCCGAATACCGCCCCAGAGACGATTTCCGAGGTGAAACTTTGATTTCTACTATTAAGACTGTTTGGGGGGGGGGGGTGAGTGCGAAATAACTCAAATTTTCTCATTTTATTAGGTAATGCAGGGGTTAGTGACAATGAACGTTCCTGAATGTCTAAGGAATCCAGAAAAAAAAAACATTTAAAAATCGGTGGGGTTCTACCAGTTTTTCAGATTTTAAAGTATTTTCCGGCTTATTTATTGGACTACATTTGTATTTCACTTTTATTTGTGTCTAATGCAACGACTATTAAATAATTCAATTAAAAGATAATTTTTCATTTGCAATTTTTACTACAACTAATAAAGACAATACCTATAATACATGTATCACCACCAACACCGACTCTAAAATTTGATTATAAAATAAATACAGATTAATTCTTTAAAAAGGTTAATTTGTTTGATCCACATTGTTTGGAATCCGGAAAGTCAATTGTTCTAATCTTCCTTATTAAGATAAAAAAGTAGAACAGAATGGAATTATCGATTCGATTAAATTGAAATTTAGGGAAAAGTTCAATAAGCCATTTTTTACCAACTCATCCCTCGTCCTTTAATATTTAATGTTGATAAATGAAAAAGCATTATAATTAACCTACTTGGAAAAGTTCGAAACTTCCCGTTCTCTATTGAAACCTGGCGGTATGCTATCTAATTGAGTTTCGATTTTAATCCTCGGCTCTAATTCTTCTTTAGTTTAATTTAAAATTAGCCAGAGGGATTTGGCAGGATTTGTATAAATGAGACAGAAGCCCAGTCGAGCTCGGAATTACCTTTGCGAGAGCAGAGGACAATTGATTTGCTCAATAAATAAGAGATTGAACTCGTTTTCAGGCAAATGGGATTTCAAGCCAGTATACGAACTTGTCTCCATCGGTCTTTCTGTTCACTACCAAATTTATACGAGTGCAGGCTCACGGGAAAACGTGAACCCACTGGAGTCTAGATGGCAACCGACAAAAAAAACTTTGGTGTCCGGCTGATTGCATTTTTACGGTTAATTGATAAATATATTGGGAAACGACCGCTGTTTAAGGATAATATACTATATTTGTATAGAATTTATTCAAATGAGCCAACTAATTAGCATTTGCACTTAGTTACGTATTAAAAAAATACATTAAATAAAATTATATTCAGTTTCTTTACTTTTACAAAATTGAGACCCTTATTTTTCAATCAAGAACACTAATTTTGGTAAAAATCGACACAAGATAAAAGAGAATCTTGTCGAGAATTTTCGAAATCAAAATATTTTGTCTATATATGCAATTTAACAAATTTTATTATTAAGATACATTAATTTGAATGAAGAATTCTATTTTTTAGCAAAAACCTACAGCACTTATAGTTAAGCATCCTCCTAATTAAAGCCTAAAACATTTATTAAATTTCTGTTCCAGTCTAAACTGCGCAATGGTGTAACCCGCGTCGACCCATATCTATGGTATCTACTTTTATACCTTTTTTATCAATAAGTGTTAGACATCACGATAAGTTTTCCTTATTAGAAATATTGCTTGTTTAAACATAAAAGTTTACAGTATCATCTAGTAAGTCTAAGATATGTTCCTCTCTGGGTTGAGAGATATCTATCGACTTTGATTAAGGCGGTGTCGTTTGCTATAGTAAACTGAAGATGGAAGTGAATTAATTAAGATTGTTGTGTACGTTTCACCTAATAAAAAAATGAATGATATTTCATTTTTACATGAGAAATTATTTCCGTACAGTCACAGAGGTTCAATAATTGTTAAAACTAATAAAGATAAACTACCATTGATTTTAGCTGGAGATTTAAATATAATTTTGCTAAAAATGAATCAATGCCATTAATTACGTTACTCCAAAAAGAATTTCAATTGCAAATTAACAACAACCCAAGAGAACCTACCACCAGATATGCAACAACAATAGATACTGTATTTATTAGATGTCTTGATAATGTTATGTCCAATACTTTTGTAACATACTTCAGTTATCCTCAACCAATTATCACAGTAATGCTGTCAGAGGCAACATCGAATATAACTATTACTGAAATCACTGATTACTAAAATTAAGTTTCACATCTGTCATGCGTCCCGTGACGGCTCACATTTTTTTATTTCAGTATTTGTCAATTAAATTTAAAATATAATTTTTCACCCTGTTTAATTTTTGTGACCTTCCTTAGGTAGTGTAGAAACGTGAAATTTAATTTAAAAAAGTAAAATCTAATTTTTCAATTTCTTAAAGGTAAAAAAGGCAGGAAATACCTTTTTAGAGTAAATATATATTTTTTGCATTAGGGGATCCAAGAAATATTATTTTCCATGAATGCTATACTGGGGGTACCAGAACTTACAGAGGTATTGCAACAGTTGAGCGTTTGAAACCTAGAATTTCCTTTTTTCCCTCGCTTGTTTACGTAACTCAACTCATTTTGTGCAAGATGCAAGTACTTCCCATCAGTCATGTGCAGTGACCCACGCACCCTACTTTATAATTATCACACCTTCCTTCCACTATGTATGGTAGAATGACACGATCGTAGGGTTGATCTCAATCTAGTACATACCTAATACATATACAGGAACATAAAGTGCGTAAAAGTATAAGTATCACTTGAATGCAGGCTGTAATGTCGTGTGAATTTTAATTGGGTTAGTTAGTTTACCGAAAGACCTATTTTCCCATAACGTTGGCTCTCGCATTGAACGCATGACACGAGCCTCTCTGCTCGTAATCGCTAATCCGAGAAGCGAAAACAAAATAATGCAAAACGACGACAGATTTCACATCATTCTAATTTAAAATCGGTTGGGCATAAATTGATCTCAGTTAAGCACGTATCACCGCTAGGATGAGCAATAAATTAAAAATACTGCACCGATTTTCCTTTTTATGCAGTAGGAAAAAGTTTTTCAAATTCGCAAATTCTCTTTACAGAGAGGGTGCAAAATTTTTGATGCGGATTTAAAAGTGTGATTATATACAGGTAGGTATTCAAAACATTTTAATTAAATTTACTTGGGTAAAAACATGCAACTTTATTAAAACCCTAGGAATATATTTCTATTTATATATATATAAATATAATTTGAAAGAGGTTATATGTATAAAATTTCAGCAATTTGTGCTGCAACTTTCGCATTGACGTTTTAAAAAATTAATTAAGAAAAACGAAGTCAGTAGAGTCACTAGGACTAAAAACACTTCATTTTTTTTTCAGGAATCGTGCAAAGTAATTAACATTCAAAAAACGAAAAGTTATTTAAATAATTTCTGTTGGCCAGTGCTGAAGCCTTCAAAAATAGTAAAAAAGTGAAAAAAAATTATAGTAGGATGAAACCTATTGGAAAAGGAAGAGAATATAACAGAAATGAAAAGAAAACTAATTTACGGGCGATCTGAGGTCTGGAAGGGGAAGGGGAAGTTTTTAAGGGTAAAAACGGTTTTCCTTGTTTTCTGGAAAAACTACAAGTCTTATCGAAGAAAGTTAAATAGAAAAGGTGTAGGTAATAAAAAGATCTACAACTTTTGTGTTTACACTTTTTTCACATAACCTTACAATTTATGTGAAAAATTCAAATAACCAACTTTTCATTATTTTATTTTTATCTTTTAAAAAAACATTCTTTTTTCACGAAATTTGGTGAAAACTTACCTATTTTTGTCCCAAACACGCTGTAGTTTTTTTGATTTGAAATATTTATTTTTTCACCTTGTTTTTACTTAATATCTGAAAAGCACCCTAATTTTCAATCGAAAATTCTCACGTCAATATCTGCTTTTTTAAAAACGTTGGTGGTCTTTTTCTTCGTTGAAATGTCTACTTTCTGATGGTATTGTAACGAATTTTCTAGTTAAACTATTTATTGAAACGATTATTTATTTAACACTTATTATAACACTTAAACACTAACTTAATACTACCATTTATATCACAACAATTCACTTATTTATATAACAATTTATTTATATCACTTTGTCTATTATTGGTTTTAATTCACGCACTGATGCTTTCTTCAACTGACTGTTTTTCGGTCCAAAGATGATCACTTTATATACATCTTTCGAACTTTCTGGACAATTCGAAAAGGAAATCCTGACGATTCTCGAATGATGAGTAATAATTAGAAAGTCCTCGATTATTCCAGAATTGAACTTGTTACTTGTCGCCGGAGAATGATTTACATCTTGTAAGTTGATAACACGAAAAGTACCGTGTGCGGTGCTTACGCCGTAAGCATGTTAGTGATAACAAGTACATGCCACAAATTGTTATCGCACACACGTACTGTGTCACTGGTCGCTACACTACCCCCTCCTTAAGTGTGATTCGTCCCGGATCACATTCTGCCGTTCCTTCAGAGGATCATGCCGGTACTTGCAGGTGGCCTCGCCAGTATTTATTTTGTGCAGGACGGTGTTGGTTCGTCCCTTCTTGCCACCTTCTACTTCAAAGACGTCTTGGTATTCTTTTAGTAATCCTTCTATCTGGCGTCGTTGGTTAGGATTACATTTGCCTCCTGCTTCCTGGCGCAATTTCGTCAAGGCTTCTGGTAGGCGTTGTGCGTCTTCCGTTCTTGTTTGTAGCTTTCTGACTTGAGAAGCAAATCTCTCGCTCTTACAGCTGCTTCTCACGTGGTAGAATGACACGATCGTAGGGTTGATCTCAATCTAGTACATACCTAATACATATACAGGAACATAAAGTGCGTAAAAGTATAAGTATCACTTGAATGCAGGCTGTAATGTCGTGTGAATTTTAATTGGGTTAGTTAGTTTACCGAAAGACCTATTTTCCCATAACGTTGGCTCTCGCATTGAACGCATGACACGATTAGCATCCGAGAAGCGAAAACAAAATAATGCAAAACGACGACAGATTTCACATCATTCTAATTTAAAATCGGTTGGGCATAAATTGATCTCAGTTAAGCACGTATCATCGCTAGGGTGAGCAATAAATTAAAAATACTGCACCGATTTTCCTTTTTATGCAGTAGGAAAAAGTTTTTCAAATTCGCAAATTCTCTTTACAGAGAGGGTGCAAAATTTTTGATGCGGATTTAAAAGTGTGATTATATACAGGTAGGTATTCAAAACATTTTAATTAAATTTACTTGGGTAAAAACATGCAACTTTATTAAAACCCTAGGAATATATTTCTATTTATATATATATAAATATAATTTGAAAGAGGTTATATGTATAAAATTTCAGCAATTTGTGCTGCAACTTTCGCATTGACGTTTTAAAAAATTAATTAAGAAAAACGAAGTCAGTAGAGTCACTAGGACTAAAAACACTTCATTTTTTTTTCAGGAATCGTGCAAAGTAATTAACATTCAAAAAACGAAAAGTTATTTAAATAATTTCTGTTGGCCAGTGCTGAAGCCTTCAAAAATAGTAAAAAAGTGAAAAAAAATTATAGTAGGATGAAACCTATTGGAAAAGGAAGAGAATATAACAGAAATGAAAAGAAAACTAATTTACGGGCGATCTGAGGTCTGGAAGGGGAAGGGGAAGTTTTTAAGGGTAAAAACGGTTTTCCTTGTTTTCTGGAAAAACTACAAGTCTTATCGAAGAAAGTTAAATAGAAAAGGTGTAGGTAATAAAAAGATCTACAACTTTTGTGTTTACACTTTTTTCACATAACCTTACAATTTATGTGAAAAATTCAAATAACCAACTTTTCATTATTTTATTTTTATCTTTTAAAAAAACATTCTTTTTTCACGAAATTTGGTGAAAACTTACCTATTTTTGTCCCAAACACGCTGTAGTTTTTTTGATTTGAAATATTTATTTTTTCACCTTGTTTTTACTTAATATCTGAAAAGCACCCTAATTTTCAATCGAAAATTCTCACGTCAATATCTGCTTTTTTAAAAACGTTGGTGGTCTTTTTCTTCGTTGAAATGTCTACTTTCTGATGGTATTGTAACGAATTTTCTAGTTAAACTATTTATTGAAACGATTATTTATTTAACACTTATTATAACACTTAAACACTAACTTAATACTACCATTTATATTACAACAATTCACTTATTTATATAACAATTTATTTATATCACTTTGTCTATTATTGGTTTTAATTCACGCACTGATGCTTTCTTCAACTGACTGTTTTTCGGTCCAAAGATGATCACTTTATATACATCTTTCGAACTTTCTGGACAATTCGAAAAGGAAATCCTGACGATTCTCGAATGATGAGTAATAATTAGAAAGTCCTCGATTATTCCAGAATTGAACTTGTTACTTGTCGCCGGAGAATGATTTACATCTTGTAAGTTGATAACACGAAAAGTACCGTGTGCGGTGCTTACGCCGTAAGCATGTTAGTGATAACAAGTACATGCCACAAATTGTTATCGCACACACGTACTGTGTCACTGGTCGCTACACTACCCCCTCCTTAAGTGTGATTCGTCCCGGATCACATTCTGCCGTTCCTTCAGAGGATCATGCCGGTACTTGCAGGTGGATTCGCTTCGGCATTCGGTTGTCAGGTGGAAATGGCAGTCAACGGTCTTCAATGGTGACGGTCCTCGTTGTGGATTTCCGGCGCACACCAAGATTTCTATACCAGTGTATCGGAACAAAACCTCCAGCATGTTTCTGACCACCCTCGATCCAGCCCATCGAGTCCACATCCGATCCTTGGTATTGCCAGCTTCAGGATGTTAGCGTGCAGCAATTGCTCTCTTAGTTCTATCAGGGAGTCCCATAAGGAGTGGTAGGTAGGCTTCTCCGACGACTTGCTTTTGGTGACTAGATAGAAGATGGATTGGGTCCATCGAGTAACTGCAATACTTTTCTTCCATCTTTGACCTGGTCGAGTAACATCGGTAGTCACCCAAACTTCTTCCGAAAGACCGTGGCAATCCCACGGCTCATGTCCAAATCCCTTGCCACACAATGGGCCAGCGAGTATTCCTTCGGGACGGCGAATAAGTCCTTCTGAACTTCGGTGGTGACTCCAAATCGGGCTTTACGGTGTAAGCTCTGTTCGGCCATAAATTCTTCGTACTGGGGCTCTGGCGATCGAGCCTGCACAACTCTAACTCGAGCTTCCTCGTGGTTGTCCCCAGCATATGGAGCCAGTCGATTGAAGTGGACTACTCTTGGTTTCCCATTGGGAGTACGTCTAATTCGGTAGATTACGTCGTTGATTCGTTTGATAACTTTATACGGGCCTTCCCAATCTTGTTGCAGCTTCGGCGAAAGACCCCTTTGACGCTTCGGATTATAAAGCCACACCAAATCTTCTTCATGGAATCCTCCATCAGTGGCCTTAATGTCATATGCGTCCTTCATCCGGTCACTGGCTATCTGCATATGGGAACGTATCTCGTCATGGATGTCGTCCAATCGTCTTCGGAGTTCACTGACGTAATCTTCTCCAGCCACGTCTTCGCCAGGTTTGCATCCGAACTTTAAGTCGCATGGTAGTCGCAACTCTCGACCGAACAGTACCCTGGCTGGTGTTTGTCCAGTGGTTTCATGTATGGAAGATCGGTATGCCAAAAGGAACAATGGCAGATAACGATCCCAGTCTCGCTGATGTTTGGAGACCATTTTGGACAGGTACTTGTTAATGGTCCTGTTCATTCGTTCTACCATGCCGTCTGATTGGGGATGTAGGGCTGTAGTTCGAGTCTTATGAATGCCCAATATCTTACAAATGTCCTGGAATATGGCTGACTCGAAATTTCGTCCTTGGTCGGAATGCAACTCCAGTGGTACTCCGAATCGGCTAATTAGCTCTTTCACGAGCGTTTCCGCCACTGTTGTTGCCGTTTGGTTTGGAAGGGCGTACGCTTCAACCCATTTTGTAAAGTAGTCCATTGCCACTACGATGTACTTATTTCCATCTTCAGATTCTGGGAATGGTCCGGCAACATCTATGGCAATTCTCTCGAATGGGCTGCTGACGTTATACTGTCGCATCGGAGCACGCTGTCGCTTCTGAGGTCCCTTACTGGCGGCGCACGTCGTGCACTTTCTGCACCATTCTTCCACGTCCTTCTTGCAGTTGACCCAGTAAAATCGTTCTCGTACTTTGCCAAGGGTCTTCTTTACACCAAAATGTCCTCCTGAAGGGTCGTCATGGAGGCACTGCAGGACTTCCTTTACCAAGCTTCTCGGTATCACTAGCTGACGTCTGCTTTCGGTGCCATCTTGGTTCTCAACGACGCGCTTCAGGAGATCATCTTCTTCATCAATGGAATCCCATTGGGCCCACAACGATTTCACTTCTGTTGACTTGGCAGCCACTTCCTGCCAGGTTGGTCTTCTGCCTTCTTTCTTCCAGTCCAGGAACATTTTTAGGAGCACGTCGGAATGTTGTTCTGCCTTAATGTTGCTAGCGTCGGTGTCCAGGACAAACTTTCCAGTTGGTAGGGGATAGCTCAACAGAGGTGTAGACGAGAGGGTTTTCTTTAGTTCTTCAAAGGCAGCTTGGCAGTCTTGGTCCCAACAAAATGATCTACTCTCTTCTGTGAGTCGAGTCAGAGGCTAAGCAATTTTAGCAAATCCGGGAACAAAACGTCAGCAGGTACAGGCCACTCTTGCACGGCCCTGATTTTCTGTGGGTCGACTGAAACGCCGTCTCCGGATACTACATGCCCCAGGTAGTTGACGGCCTCTTGGAATAGCTGACATTTCTTGGGGCTCAGTTTTAGGTGGACATCACGAAGTCTTCGGAAAACTTCCTCCAAATTTTTAGATGGTCGTTGAAGTTTTTCCCGACTACGATGATGTCGTCGAGGTATACCAGGCAAGTCTTCCCAATTAAGCCAACCAAGACTGTTTCCATCAGTCGCTCAAAGGTGGCTGGTGCGTTGCACAACCCGAACGGCATCACCTTGAACTGCCACAGCCCCGTTCCAATGGAAAACGCTGTCTTCTCTTTGGCATCTCTGTCCAAAGCCACTTATCCGCTCTTCAGGTCTAAGGTGGAAAATATCGTCGACCCTGACAGTGTATCCCAGGTGTCATCTATTCGTGGTAAGGGGTAGCTGTCTTTTTTCGTAACATTGTTTAATTGGCGGTAGTCCACACAGAAGCGTGTCGAGCCATCCTTTTTCTTGACGAGGACTACCGGCGATGTCCAAGGGCTAGTAGAAGGTTCTATTACTCCATCCCTTCGCATTTCGCTTATGATGTTTTCAGCCTCTTCTCTCTTGGCCAGTGGTAGTCTCCTGGGTCGCTGGCGGATGGGTTGGGCCTCGCCAGTATTTATTTTGTGCAGGACGGTGTTGGTTCGTCCCTTCTTGCCACCTTCTACTTCAAAGACGTCTTGGTATTCTTTTAGTAATCCTTCTATCTGGCGTCGTTGGTTAGGATTACATTTGCCTCCTGCTTCCTGGCGCAATTTCGTCAAGGCTTCTGGTAGGCGTTGTGCGTCTTCCGTTCTTGTTTGTAGCTTTCTGACTTGAGAAGCAAATCTCTCGCTCTTACAGCTGCTTCTCACGTGGCCTAACTTCCCACAGCTCCAGCACCTGATTTGTCTGGGCTACCTTTCTACTTTAGCCATTATTCGGCGGATCATCTCTTCCAGATTCTTTCAATTTTCATTCAATTTCTTTTCCAGTTCATCCTCGAATTCATACGTACTGGGATCGAAACCTTCTTGTCTTAAAGCCTCCTCGAGCCGCTTCTGTAGGATGTTCTTCGTACCAGACGTATCTTCGTCTCGCTCTTCGAGTTCGCTTTTCAATTCGGCGACTTTTAACTCGTACAATTTTTTCGGCATTTTTATTTATTTTGTGTTTTTATTACACTAGAAAATTCTCCGGAGGTCGATTCGCAGACCCCACACCTGACACCAATTGTAACGAATTTTCTAGTTAAACTATTTATTGAAACGATTATTTATTTAACACTATTTATAACACTTAAACACTAACTTAGAACTACCATTTATATCACAACAATTCACTTATTTATATAACAATTTATTTATATCACTTTGTCTATTATTGGTTTTAATTCACGCACTGATGCTTTCTTCAACTGACTGTTTTTCGGTCCAAAGATGATCACTTTATATACACCTTTCGAACTCTCTGGACAATTCGAAAAGGAAATCCTGACGATTCTCGAATGATGACTAATAATTAGAAAGTCCTCGATTATTCCAGAATTGAACTTGTTACTTGTCGCCGGAGAATGATTTGCATCTTGTAAGTTCATAACACGAAAAGTGCCGTGTGCGGTGTTTACGCCGTAAGCATGTTAGTGATAACAAGTACATGCCACAAATTGTTATCGCACACACGTACTGTGTCACTGGTCGCTACAGTATGAAGAAAAATATGCATTACACTGGTAAGTTTTCTCAGGAAATGCAAAAACGAAGAAAACTAAATTTATGTTTTTAAAAATATTATAACGAATAACGTAATCAGTATAAAGTATGTAAATTCAATAGTACGATTTACATGTATACTTATATATTATGAGATTTTCTGTGACATAAATGTAATAAGAATTTAATAAAACAACTTTTTTACTGAAAAAAATAGCAGCGGTCACATTTTTTTAGATAAAATTCCCTTCGTTTTTTTTTTTTTGCATTTCCTGAGAAAACTTACCATAGTAATGTAAATTTTTCTTCACACCCATCATAAAGTAGAGATTTCAACGAAGAAAAAGCCCACCAACGTTTTTAAAAAAGCAGATATTTTGACGTGAGAATTTTCGATTGAAAATTAGGGTGCTTTTTCGATATTAAGTAAAAATAAGGCGAAAAAATAAATATTTCAAATCAAAAAAATTACAGCGTGTTTGGGACATAAATAGGTAAGTTTTTACAAAATTTCGTTAAAAAAGAAGGTTTTTTATAAATGATAAAAATCAAAAACTAAAAAGTTGGTTATTTGAATTTTTCACATAAATATTGAGGTTATGTGAAAAAAGTGTAAATACAAAAGTTGTAGATCTTTTTATTACCTACAACCTATTTAACTTCTTTCCATAAGACTTGTAGTTTTCCGAAAATCAAGGAAAACCGTTATTTACCTTAAAATCCCACCCCCTTCCCCTTCCCAACCTCAATCGCCCGTAAATTATTTTTCCTTTCATTTCTGTTAAATTCTCTTCCTTTTTTTTGGTCTCAAAAATTATCGACCCTGGTGTATGTGCCTCTAGGAAGATTTTTTAAAAAAAAAAAAAAAAAAGAAAAAGTGGGGAACATTGCGTAACTTTTTAATATTTTGATGAAGATAAAAACGAAGAGAAATACATATTTACAATTTTCGGAGTTCTGAATTACGTTCAGGAACACAAAAAATTGCATGGATTGTATTTAATTTAGAGTTTATAAAAGAATTTTATCATACGATGTTAAATATATAGGTACATATGGTAGATATAACGATAATAAAAAAATGAAATGCACGGAATAAATGTATTAGGAATGTAATTCATTCCTGCCACTGAATGTCGAGAAATTTTGGGCATACCATAATCCTGCTATTCATTCTTTTATTGCAAATTTTTGTTCGAAGTAATTTGTTCGGTTAATTCCTTCACGAGGTACCCATCGATTATCTGTCCGTTACATTGCATATCCCGTTCTGAAGTTTTAGGCGTTTAATCGTTTTATTTCCCATCACGTCATACGTATTCTCGGTCCAGAAACGCTGTGCTTTTTAAAAGATAATCGCTTCCAGCTTTCTATCAAATTTAGTAGATACTAAATTAAATAACCTCAACTTGCTATTATTAATTAAAACTGCGTATATCCTTGATTGAATGCAAATATTTATTCCTATTTAACAATATTTCTATAAACACTTTGTTTTTTAATTTCGAAAGCTTTGATTATAATTTACTATATGTTATTTGAAGGAGGGTGGAGGGTAGGATAAAAGGCCTTCTTTAGTTTAGTTTTGGAACTGTGACGGCGAAACGTCGTCTGTGTGCTTATAAATAATAAACCTTTACAACCCTTCTTTCTTATATTGAAAGAGTGGATAAATTTGTACCATTGTGAGAATATATTACATAGTTTTATAGTGGGTACTTGTTCAAGTATTGTAGACGTTCAATAGTTAACTTTAAATTATTTCCAAAATTTGATTTGATTGAAATAACAAAGTTGGTTTACTTTTATTTTGATTGGAAATTTTCAAATCTTGTTTACATCAGCAAAAATTTGGAGTGGACATTGCTAAATTAGTGAATCAGAACATAATTCGTTTTATATTTAGAAATATCCATAGCAAGTAGTTTCAATTTAATGGAGATTAGTAGAATGAATTTTTTATTTAAAATCAAAGCTTAATTAATCACTTTTAGCAGACTAATAAGACAAAAAAAATGTAAATCAAACAAAACTTTTCGTCTTATAATTTAAAATTTTAGAAATTCTAATCACATTTCCGTCCCTTTTGTAGTAAACAAAACATTTCAATCAGCAGGCAAATTATTTAAGGCTGGTCTAAATTAGATTATTTCCCTCCAAACTGCCTTTATTATATTGTATTCTGTTGAAGAAAGAACTTCGTTAATTCCTCTGAATATAAATGGAGATTAAATAATTCCGTCGAAATTTCCGTTGTCGTTGCATTCTCCTTGGGTGCTGGGACGCGTCGCTTTCGTGGAAGAAAGAAAATCGAATTACGACACAACCCTCGGGATTTCATACTTAAAAAAATCCTTTCGTTTACAATTGCTGATAAATTTTATCTAATAGAGTTTTCATCTCATCAATGGATTGGGATTCAGTTTACTCTTTTAGTATGTACATAATTATTACTGAATTGTTATAGGTTTTAGAGATTGATATGAAGGAATGGCGATCGATTCCGGCGGTACTGGCTCAAGTAGCGTTTTATTTTAGTGGTACTCGTTTACGTCAACACTATCTTGCTAAAATTATTATATATGACAATACACATAACGGTGGAAAATGACGAGAAATTTAACCCCGTCCTCCAATAGGAATAATCTCGTTTGTGTAGATAACTTCAAACCTGTCACTTGCCAAAATACAGATGAGGGAAGATGACGCCTGGGAAACTAGTATTAAAGTCCGTTTAAACTCAAAGATATAATTATCTTGATTGGAAAACGTCAAGTACATTTCACACCTGCTTCAAGTAATGATATTTGTGATCAAAGGATTGGGTATCCCTTTATAATCTGAACGACCTAATATTATGTTGAGTGTTGAAAAGTTAGATTAGAAAATACATTTTTAAAATATAACGTACAGACATTTTGGTGTACAGGGGTAGAAAATTAATAAAAATTGTCATTATAATGATCAAACTTTTGTAATTACTGTGGTGTCTGTGTTGTTAAAAAAGCAATTATTTGAGCAGCAGAAATTGAATTATTTGGCTGCAAACTTCCTTTGTTATATATTTTGTTAAACAAAGAACTTCATCAATTTTCTTGAATATAAATGGAAATTAAATAATTCCATCGAAATTTCCGCTGTCATTGCTTTTTCCTCGGAACGTTGACGGTCGGGGAAGGAAAATCGAATTACGACACAGCCCTCGAGATTTCGTACTTACAAACTTCCTTTAGATGATAGTTGCAAGCAAATTTTATCAGAGGTATTTTTCATCTTCCTAATGGAATTTCGCTCATATACATACGAATGTAAGCCAAAGTGGGTAGGTACATATTTATGAAGAACGAATCGAATAATACCAGAATTTGCATGAGATATCGATGACACTCTAATAACTACCAAATCAGGTTTCCTCTCGATGCGAGAAAGGAAAAAAAATAAAAATGGAACATTTCTTTGAATACGAATACACACTGGAGGTTAAAGCAAACACTTATGTAGGACTTCATTAAGAATAAAAAAAACTATATAAAATATGTGTGAATAGCACAATGAGGAATCGACTATGTTAAAAGTACATCCAAAATAATATTAAATATGCAAGACCATCTGCTAGTTACAATTTATATTATCATAGAATGTTCTCGAAGTTTCCCTTAAATTTCTTTTATTGTGTTGGCTTTGTGCATGTATCAAAGTTACGCCCACTAAGTTGTTTATTGTTCATTTATGAATGGATCAAGTTCTAAAATTAGTACGTAGGATGAAAAATATATTGTAAGGTACATTATAAAGAAGTTTCTTTCATTTTAAGATGTTTATCTACTAAGTACTTCAGGTTTCATAATTCGTACCCATCGTAAACTGTAAATATTAGGTACAACGTTGTCAAAAAATCCATCTAGAATTCTTCCTCAAATGGAATTCAGCATAGTCTAAGTTAAATCTCTGGTTCTACTTCGCAGTAGGTAGTTAGTAAGTTTTGAATGACATTAGACTTAACTCCAGTAGCTTTGGCTCGAACAAAAGAGAAGAAGTCAGCTTAAAGTTGTATTATAACACGACGAAGGGGATAATGCGGTTATAGAGATAATGTTTAGAGATCGTTACTTTACAAGCCTCAAACATGTACTTACACGTATCGTATGATGTTGTCATTAAAGATGCTCAATTAACATGTAACAATTACTTATTTTTCTCAAAGTTTAGGTTACAAAATATTATATTAAATGCCACAATGACTATTTCGCCACACTGTGGCTTCTTCAGGTTACAGTGACTTTATAGTAACAGTGTGGCCATACGACCGGGAGCCGCCATGTTTCCTCCAAATTTGAATGCAGCAGCATGGGGCAATACTCAATTTCTGGGGTTTTCAAGATAAAATTTATCAAAAAACACTTGAAATGGTATGATATTTGGTGTAAAGTAAGGCTGGAGTTTTTCAAATTTAAGTAATGGAATATTCGTTTGAAAATGTTTCGAATATTCGAATTAACCGCGAATTCAAATATTCGTATATTTGAACATTTGACTAATTATTTGCTTTGTTAGTTGAAATTAAAATAAATATTAGGTTATTACCTACTAATATGATCGTAGAATCGCACGTGGCACATACAAGGAAAATGTTCTTATGATGAAGTATTTATATAGATATAAATACATTAAACAAACTACAATCACACTTTATTTTAACTATGTATTTATACAGCTAATAAAAAAAAAACAAAAGTAAATATCAAATGTCCTTAATGTTGCATATCACTTAAAAAACAAATTTTCTTTACATTCTTAGGTTTGAGGCAGGAACGTTTGGAGGTAACAATAATATTATCTGCCTTAGAAAAAGCCCTTTCCGAAGGTGTGGAAGTAACTAGATTAATAAAATTAAATTGTTCGAAAATTCGAGTTATTCAATTATTTGAATTGAAAAATGGAATTATTCAAATTAATCCAATATTCTTATAATTCGACTACTCGAATTAGTGGAATATTCGCAGTATTTGAAAATTCCACACTTTCGGAAAGGGCTTTTTCTAAGGCAGATAATATTATTGTTACCTCCAAACGTTCCTGCCTCAAACCTGAGAATGTAAAGAAAATTTGTTTTTTAAGTGATATGCAACATTAAGGACATTTGATATTTACTTTTGTTTTTTTTTTATTAGCTGTATAAATACATAGTTAAAATAAAGTGTGATTGTAGTTTGTTTAATGTATTTATATCTATATAAATACTTCATCATAAGAACATTTTCCTTGTATGTGCCACGTGCGATTCTACGATCATATTAGTAGGTAATAACCTAATATTTATTTTAATTTCAACTAACAAAGCAAATAATTAGTCAAATGTTCAAATATACGAATATTTGAATTCGCGGTTAATTCGAATATTCGAAACATTTTCAAACGAATATTCCATTACTTAAATTTGAAAAACTCCAGCCTTACTTTACACCAAATATCATACCATTTCAAGTGTTTTTTGATAAATTTTATCTTGAAAACCCCAGAAATTGAGTATTGCCCCATGCTGCTGCATTCAAATTTGGAGGAAACATGGCGTCGGTTGATGCAGCTAATAGAAATCGATACCACTCTATGGCCACACTGTTAGTATAAAGTCACTGTACTTCAGGTGGACAAAATTTACTCTAAGAAGTATTTTGTAACCTAAACTTTGTGTTTAATTTCGTTGTAATTATGCAGCTACAAGAATTATCAACTTCATCGATTTACTTATTATTCATTTATTTTTAAGAGAAGTAAAACTTGAAGTGCATTCTGAAACGAAAAGCGAGAAGCAAGTAAAAGATTTGTATTATTTCGTTGTTTATGAAAAAAATATTATCATTAGTTAATATAAATATCGATTTAAAAAAAATATATTAAAATAAGGGCGTATATAAGAGACTCACTTTAGAAAGCGTAGTAAGCAGGAGCTTTATGTTATGTACTACGTTATTGGTGTTATAAGCAGGTATTGTTGATGGTGGTTATTAACATTTACAACGCACTGCTGTATTTCGGACTTGATACTAAAAGAAATCCGCAGAATAAGAACAATTATGGCACGACACTATGGAGCTATAATATTTTAAAAGCGAAAAGTAAAATGATGAATGGCTGAAGTTCTTTAAATTAGTGCTTTTACGAACCTTAGGTTATGTTATTTTCATTAAAACGGGTATAAAACGTACATAAAATGTGCCATATTTCCGAGTTTTTAGTGGATTATGTTCCATAAGCAACAACCTAGTTAATATTTAACACATTGAATAGCTTAAATGAAGCAACTTTTGGAAAAAGAACGTAATGATGCTTCCGACAAATTGCTGGTTTTGTCACCAAATAAGAGAAAACCAGAAATATTTAATATCAGTGAAATATACTACAAGCGCAAAATAATAGAAAATCAGGTGAGTACAACAAATTTTATGAAACTTTTTCCGAAATGTTAGCATTTTGTTGTTCCTATCAGGTTTTTTTTTCTAATATATAGGGTGGTTACTCTTACAGTGCTTATCTTTGCGACATCTGAAACGGACAGATCTGCGAGGGTATGAATTTGAAAAAAGTTGCGTTTTTGTATGTCTTTCAACAATCTGAAAAAAAAAATCCTATATAACTAAACTCATTTTCGAGTTATCGCAAAAAAAAACGCTTCTTTCTTTTATAATGTTTTATGTATTTCAAGAGAATTTTGAAACTTACTTTATTTACTAAATTGACAGTGGGTTTTCTAATTAAGTTATAAAAAATTGTTCAAGCCTATTAAGAATAGTACTTTCGTTTCGGATATCCGGTGGTATGTATTGTAAGAGTCATCTCCCTGTATAGCATGTTACATCTCTATTATAACAACATCAGTGCTAGCCTTGTAGTCCGGTCAAATTAGACCAAAAAATAAGAGTAAAGCTACATACATTCCCACCAAGCTGAAAATCAGTGAGATTGTTTAAAATATGATTAAAAATAAAATTTGAAAGTTCCCCATCTTACCCCTGTATGGAAAAAATTTTATTCAAGGTTAAAGGTCAAAAAAATAAGTATTTCGCGATTTTCAGCAAAACGGTAAGTTTTATCATAAAAATACTTCAGACAAAAATTGTAGATCATAAAATTATCTATATAATATGTACCTATCTTTAAAATACCCCAAAATAAGCTATGTGACAAATATATTATATCCCCAAGAACTAGAAAATATTTAGTGCAAATAGAAAAAAGATTGTAGAGGAAAATTTTTCCCCAGAAGAATTTCCCTGAAAAATATATCCCCAAAAAATACCTCAAAGGAAAAAAAATCCCCCATTTTTTGGGGAAAATCCCCTAATATGGCAACTATGAAACTAACAGTATTTCATTTATTGGGCACACTGAAATAAAGCAGGTATAAACCCTAGCCACGCATACAATTGAACAGGATACAGATGTTGTCTCGAGGTTACACTGGCGTATAAAATAAGGGACTGGGTTTCATTTTACCTGATATCTCGGAAACGGTGGCTCTTAGTAAAAACAATATTGATACATATTTTATAGATAATTTTATGATCTACAATTTTTGTCTGAAGTATTTTTATGATAAAACTTACCGTTTTGCTGAAAATCGCGAAAAACTTATTTTTTTGACCTTTAACCTTGAATAAAATTTTTTCCATGCAGGTGAAAGATGGGGAACTTTCAAATTTTATTTTTAATCATATATTAAACAATCTCACTAATTTTCAGCTTGGTGGGAATTTATGTAGCTTCGAAATTGACCGACTTTTGTCATAATTATTTGGTAGGTATACCAAACTAAAGGTTATATGATATTGATATGGTTATTGCACATTTAATTTTCTTCTAACTAAGTCATTTCAATAAACAACAAAATCGTATGACAGATAGTCGCCAACATTAATAAGAAATTATAGAAACAATAATTATATTCAAACAGTTCATTAGAGACACAGGATTACAACCGAATGTAAGGAAGACAAAAATATATTCAAAATGAAAGAGGTAGGAGTAAGTAGAAAAACAGAAGAAATTAAATGAAAAGACAAAGAAATATTGGGAAACATAAATATTTGGGATTTTAAGGATCGCTCGTACAAAATTTTTAACTTAAACGAAAAATATTATTTACAACGTATAAAGCCAAGATATGAAGATGGAACGAAAAGAAGGAGATAATCACTTAGAAAGATACTATACCTACCTGTATAAAGTGGACATTAAAAATTGGCAACATACAATCTGGATATAGGTTAATTAGAAAAATAAATGTAACCAGAAGGCCAATAAAATTCGGACAAGTAAATGTAAAAAAAAGGACCGAAGTCAAAAACAGAGGTGAAGAGTAAAAATTTAAGAATTAAAAAGTATATGAGAGGGAGAAGAAGAAAGAAACAACCTTTTAAAAGAATAAGAACCGATCTTTGAAAATGACTGAGTTACGTTAGAAAATGAAGAAATAGTATGAGAAGAAAACTAGTAATGTTAAGTGAAGATACAGAAAAGTAAACATGAGCAACATTCAGAAATTTTATTTTAGATATTTAAAACAACAGGCTAAATTGGGATATAGATAGAGGCAAATAAATATTGGAAAAACGGAATATACGGTTTATGTTGATTGGAGATATTGACGCAACAACAAAATCGATCCTGCAGCAAATCCAAGAGAAAATAAGTCAAAACAGAATAGATAGAAACGTATTAGGCATACGTTACAACAATATATTGAAACTAAGTTACTTTGTTTCTTGTAAGGTTGATAAACGTATTGGGCATAAGTTCAAAGAGCACTTATTCGTACATTTATCGAGCAGCCATTCTGAAAACATACCTCTTGTCACTGTTATTTGTCGATTTCCAGTTGTTATTTTTGTATTCTATCTCATCTGTTGTAGTTAAAATGTTTCAATAATTTATTAAATACAAAGAAAGACACTGTGTTGAGTACGATTGCGACATTAAGTCAAAACCTCTACAGATGGCTCTATAAACGTTCATTGTAGGCACATTTCAATGAGAACGGCTGTAATTTCCATGATACGAATGCGGATTTTATTACACACTCATAAATGTTTTATTACTGCATAATATCAACATAATGCATCCGCTATCGCTCCCAACTCTTAAACATACCATACATAAATGTCGTAAATCCCTGACGTACATATTCTTCGTGATGTATGAGTATAACTAAACTTGGGTTTTTAATTCAATTTTTGTGTACGTACCCTAATAAACGTATCGGAAATGTTCTGAAAAATTCCCATAACAGGAGGGCAAGGTATTTCTTATAACTGATGGGCGATTTCGAGATGTTTTAGTTGATTGTTTTGATTCTATTAATATCTGAAAACCTCTCGATCGTTCATACTCGAGTTGCCTTTGGCACGATTGTTGGAACCTCTGGACCCGACTGCTAATATTCATTTGATTGTTCTTTGTAAATGATAGCTTGTGTGTTTTTATGTATTTGACGCAGACGAGTCGGATTGCCAGGAAACTTTGAACAAATACGTATGGAAATTTTAAAACTTGGATTTTTACGTTCATGAAAAATTTGTAATGAAGCTCAGCCTACAATTTAGAGATTTCAGCTTTGCATTTGCACGTTTCAATAAGTACAAGACAGGTACAAAATATGGAATATGTTCCTTATATGCAACGGCAAAATGTACATCTATTACGAATAGCATTCATCATTTTTAATTTTTCCTGTTGTATCTAGCATTACAGTGGCTGCTCTGAGTAGTTGAACGTTAGACGCCAAAATAATTTTTGTATAACTAGTTATTACGGATCGCGATTAAAGTTAACGGGAAAAAAATTCACTGTTCCCTTGATTGAAACAGTTTAATTAAATCTCTTAAACTTAACGATCCTAATACTTTCAGTCTTATCTAATAAAACCAATAACTCGTCCGACTTGGTTCAAGGAACAATTTTGACTGAATGAATCTCTGTGAAAAGTATCTTTCCTGTTACTTATGTTGCCATGCAAAAACTCGACAATGAATTTGAATAAAATCAGCGGGAATAAGTAACAGGAAATGTCAATGATTAACAAAAGTAACCTGTAAAAATACTGGATTCTAGTAATATAAATCCCCTACTATTATAAAGGCGAAAGTTTGTGAGTGTGTGAGTGTATATGTTTGTTACTTCTTCACGTCTAAACGGCTGGAGCGATTTTAATAAAATTTGGTATGGAGTTAGCTGACACCCTGGATTAACACATAGGCTACGTTTTACTGCGGGAAAATATCTTCTTCCCATGGGAAAATCGATGAAAATGAATTCGCGGAATATTATAAATGCGAAAGTAACTCTGTCTGTATGCTACACAATCTCGCCTAAAATTTACTGAACCGATTTAAATGAAATTTGGTACACAGATAGTCTAGAGTCTCTAGAGCCTAAGAAAGGACATAGGCTACTTTTTAATGCGAAAAAAGGGTTGTAAGGGGTCGAAATAGGAAAGTTTGTCCGGAAATTCCGTATTAAATTTTTAAAGATAGAAGCCTGAAACTGATTTTTTAGGCTTTTTATTAGATATAAATAAATACATTCAATGTTTGTAAAAATTTTACCTTAAAGGGGATAAAATTAGCCGATGAAAGTTTTTGTGTAATGACGTCGTCCAAAAAGCTTACGACTCAGAAAATTAAAATATTAAGTGTAAAAAGTTATAGAGGTTTTGTTTATTTGGATCAATAAATGTAGTTGAATACTAAGCTATATAAACTATTTTAAACTAAAATTAAACTATATTAGATTAGATATAAATACGACATTTAAAGTTTATAAAAATTTTACCCTAAAGGGGGCAAAAATAAGGAATGAAAGTTTTTGTGTAATGACGTCGGCAAAAAGGCTTACGGCCCAGAAAATAAAAATATAGAAAAAAAAAAATTTAAATGCCGCCGAAAGTCACTATTTCACGCGGACGAAGTCGCGGGCAGTAGATAGTGAAATATAATTATAGAAACTAACAGAAGTAGTTATGATATATTGTTGTATAACAAATTTTAGTAGATAATTATTTGCGCTTCTATGGTAGATACGTATTAAACATTTAATATCTGATTACAATTTTTGTCGATTATACAATACAATAGTGGCTTCAAATTACTGTATTGCATTTTCTTATTATTGTACAAAAATCATCATTTTTGTCAATATAATTAGACAGCGATATGGAATAGTAGTTTGTTCTTTTTATGGAATATTTAGTATAAGACAACTTTTTATATAAAAGCTAAAATAATAGTGCTCAATGCCACTTTATCAACACAAACTTTGAAAAATGTATTTTGTATACTTAATTTAGAAATATGCCTAGCAATAGAAAAAGATGGACATGGATCCAGTGTCTTGGATACTTGTAATGGTGTCACATTGAATCCTGTGGTTCAGAGAGTGATCATTTTTTGCGTAAATTCGGCAAATAAAATTTTTTAATATTCCTTTTACACTTGTATAATGTTGCCGGCGTACGTATTTTTATTATTTTCGTTGTTTTGTATGTAAGAGAATTAATGTAATTTTCTTAAACACCATCTTCTATTTTATTACTTTATATTCCATATCAGGCATCAAAATACATTTTTCCAAATAAATATATTAAAATTATTCCATCATCACACATCACTATTTCTTATTATCAATTAAAAATCGGACCATGATGCAAACTATTCAGACTTCAAAAATATTTTAAAACTAAGATTAATTAAAAATATAAAATTATATTTTAGTATAATAAAATAACTATTATAGTATATCTACTAAGGGAATGTTGTAAATACTGTGGAACGAGAAATTTTCCCTGTATTTGGTTTGATATTGTTTAAACGATGGGCATTTAATAAATTTAACGTTGTGAGTTGTGACTGATTAAGTAAGTGAATTTGAATGGCCGAAAAACACTTGTTGAATGACTGGAATCCGTAGGAAATTTCAATAAACAAGTTTCCCTTTGCGAAAATTTCTGCCACAGAAGAAACTTTTCCTTGGCGTCGAGGGTTGCAAATGATGATAAATTACACTTCGCGCAACACTCAAAACAAGCAGATGTGTTTGAGTAGACCTAATTAATTAACATCATTGGGATCGAAATCCTCCAACTCCGGATGAAGACCAAGTAACTAATTTCATTATAACATTCTTCAGGTAGGTATTTGATAAATTAACTTCCTTTCTACCTGGTTTTTGTTGTTTCATGAACAACTAAGAATAACTAAACTCTATACTATCACAAAAATTTTAAAATGTCTAATAAAATTATATTATGTAAGGATTTTTAATAAAGTCCATAACTTCATAAATGCTTTTTTACTACGATTTTCTGTTTTATTAAATTCTATATAAAGAAAACAAGACGAAATTCTTCAATACAACTTCAATTATATGTGTGGGATAAAATAATATTAACAAAAACAGCCGCAAACAGCTTTTATTTATTAATCCACCCGTCTTCCTGAATTGTGTTTGGGACAGATCAGTTATTTTAAGGACCTTTGTTTCTATAATGTACGTATACTGTAGGTACATATAGATAATAGCAAAAACCGAAATCCGATAGTGTTCAAATTATGTAACGGAAATTGTTACCATTGATTTTCATCAGGTGCATGCATCTGCTTCCGATCGTAGTAATTGCAGTTTTCCAATAAATTAGTTTCCGCGTCATTTACGATCGGACGTCCGTTAATGTTCGGGCTTTTATGGTAGATGAAGGACATAATGCCTAATGACATCTATCGGATGTCACGCGTGGAATAGCGCGAATATCTCAACGCCATATGTGTGTGTGTGTGTGTATCGATGGGTAAATATCACATCGAAAAAAAAGGCAGAAAAAAGGACAGTAAAGATAAACTGCCGGCAAAAAATTATACGGACACTTCTCCTGGTTCGGAGCATGAAAGGTTTAAATGTGAAAAGAAAAAATTATCAGCACTAATAGAAAAACGGAAAAATTATTCACGTAAATGTAAACACGAATGATAAAAACGCCGATAACTTTCGCATCAAAAATATGATAGCTGCATATTTTTAGCGGCTGTTTGATGTACAAACACTTTGACACTAATACACTTTGATAAAAATCTACAAAGTGTATTAGTGATTCTCTTTGTTCATGTGTAACGGTTTCGATAAACCAACCGCCCGAGAACTTAATGTGTCATAATTATATATTCAATTTTATAGATTTACTTGTCTTGTTAACAATTTTAATAGTCAGCTATATTATGTATTATCTACATTTAATTTAACCAATTTACGTCTTATCTCATTTATATGTATCTAAAATAAATTTGACACTACCAGATCATATTGGCTTATTTATTAGCACGAATACGATGAAACAGAGAACTGCAACTGAAAGCACTTTATATAGGAACTAATTTGCTTTGATCTAGGCACCAGTTTATGCAATGTTGGGATATGCATATACTCACCGCGATTCCTTCTATTCAACTCAGATACCTACAGGACATTAAGGTGGGGCGTTTCATCAAAGTACTCGTCGTTCTGTAGACTAACTGCTCTCATTTTCGAATATTACATTAAAGAACAAATTTAAACTTTTATTAGATGAAAGCGTTTATCTCACACAAAGGGTAACTTAATGCAGCACGCACCTAAAGTGTGTTCAGATATTTAATTAGCACTAATATTTACGTTATTACGGATTTACCTATTATGTGTCAACCAGGATAATAAAATACAAGCTACAGGTTATATAACACTAAAATATAGCCGTAAATACGTTTGAAGCATATGACTTTAGGGTTTGACTAAAGGGGTGCGTACCACGAAAAATGTGCATATGAATAATAATGCTGCCACTGCAAATTAATTTACAAGTGCATGGTTTTTTAATAATATATCAACTATTTTAACTTTTACTACACAAAAGTCGTTTGGTTTTTTTATTTTTATTTTATTTATCTACCATCCTTGGAATTATTTATTACATCGACAGATCTTCCTTTACGTTATATATTGCCAATCAGCGCTAAATTCTGCAATAAAATGAGGAAATTTAGAGTAAAAGGCCGCTTAAATTACGATCTCGTTTAGATGTAGAACGTAACAATTTGGCTTTTATAGCCGATCCTTTTAAGGCCAAAAGAAAAAAACAGAATTCCAATCCTTTTTTTAACGTGGAATCTTTTTTATTTCCCTGGAAGAAAGTCATTATATCGGTAAACGACGGTGGCGTCGGGCTTTTTATCAGGCGTCCTTTTTCCATCGAACTGCAGGAATTCCTACAGCCAGTTCAGTGTGGTCACTCTCCAAGCTAATGACAATCGGCCCGATAAGCCATACAATATAGAGGAAAGCGGACAAGTCTGATAAGAAAAATCGGAGCACGTAAAAGCTAACTGAAGGACAAACTCGTCGTTAAAGATGACAATTTCGAAAGCTTAGCAGTTGCTTACTTCCTGATTAAAATAAATTCCGTTTGGAGAAACTTTTGTAATCTCGATGATCCTGTGAGTAAGTTTCAGCAAAAAAATGCAATAATGTGAGATAATTGAAATAAGTAGGTACCTACATTCAAATTTTTAAATAGTAGGTGCATTTTCATCATTTTCGATTCTCTGTCATTTTTTGGCATGTAGAATAAAAGATCTGAACTATTTAATTAATAAAAATCGTTTTGCGTATTGACCTGCACTGATGACCACGTTTAGCTTTCCTTATGATTTAAATTTTACGATGTTGAAAGTACGTAGGTATATCCTTTCTTGTAAACCTATATTAATTTCTATGCAAAATTGGATAAATTTTAAAAGTTGAAGATTTCTTTAAAACATTTAGTTTTCTCTGAACGTAGGTAGGTATTCGAACAGCTTTCCGCGCGAAAGCCCGTTAAATTGCACTTGGAACTTTTGCCGATGCGGTGCGATGTTTAAAACTCTATTCCCGTCTTATTCCGTAAACTTGGGTAATTTTTCAATCGTTTGCATAGAATAACCGCTTTTCGCGATTTCTGAGTTCGCGAATCTGGCTAAGTTAGTAAAAATGTTGCTATTCGCTTTTTTAATAAACTTTAACTGCTTGAACGGTATTTGAAAAGTTCAACGATCAAACCCCATACCTCGTTTATCGAAGAAAGATTTTCGTTTTAGCTATGGAATGGAAACGTAAAAAAGAAAAAAGCGTTTAAGTGCCTACCTAAACAATTCCTTTTTTGAAAAACAATTACCTGAAAGAATTTCCGTTATAAAATATTTAATCCTAACAAGAGCTTTTTCATCATTCCAAACAATTTAATGTGTACAATATATTACATATAATATTACGCATATTTTAAGGGCTGTCAGTTTTCGAGTTTCTTCCAAGAACTTAAGAATTCCTTTTTTCCCTAACTGGAAAATTTTCCCTTAACTATAATATTAAAAAGAAAATATTTCCGAGAAACCTGATTTTTATTTCAAAGTAAAAGATTTATGAATGTATTTTTTACATGCTACATTTGGGTGTTGTACCCCAGACTACATCTTCAGAAGGGAAACAAAATGGTGGAAGATACAAGGAGGGCTGTAAAATATGAAGAAAAATTGGGGGAATTACCGGAAGGGGATCTACGAAAAGAGATATGGAAGAAAAAAATATTGGGGATCGGAAAAAAAATCAGTATGATGTGGAAAGGGAGAAGGCCTTAACAGAAATGGCAATAAGTAAAGAACAAAGAGTGGAGAGGAAAGGGACTGAATGTTAGTACGATGGTGGGGAAAAGATGTAATGTAGAAAAATACAGGAATCAAGATACGCGAAAGGTATGAGGAAGTTTATATGGGTAAAATGGCAAGGGGATGAGGTGCCAGGATATCTAAGAGAAGAAAAAAGTATAGAGATAATAGCTAGATTCAGAATGGGAAATGAGTGTAATGAGAATAAGTTTTAGATGGAAGAAGGTAAGAGATGGTGTAGAGTATGTGGAGAGAAGAGTGAATCAATGGAGCATGTATTAGAAGAAGTAACGGGGAAGAATGAGAGGGAGGAACTTGGAAGGATAATAAATGCGGATGGTAGTGGTCTGGCCCTATTGAAACAATTTAAAAAGGAGAGGTGTGGAAAGGGGGGAGGGAAATACAAAAAAAATGATTATAAGGGAAAAAGAAGGGAAGTGCTTAGTTCATCTATATATATAATAATAAAAATTTATAGGTTGGAAAATAAATTACGTTTTTTTTTTCTTTATGCGTGGAGATGTACCTACCTATATATAACTTTTTTTGTTCAATAAAGCTCTTACTACTATTACGCATATTTTAAAGGCTGTCGGTTTTCGAGTCTCTTCCAAGAAATTAAGAATTCCTTTTTCCCTCACTGGAAAATTTTCTTTTAACTATCATATTAAAAACAAAATATTTCCGAGAAACCTGATTTTTATTTCAAAGTAAAAGATTTATGAATGTATTTTTTACATGCTACATTTGGGTGTTGTTGCCGCTACATATGAAATGAAATAAGACAGTAAAATATAGACCCATCACATGCAAATTATTCCCAGGAAGTAATATTTCTTGTTTCCGTTTCTTTTCCGCTTGCTATAAATAATGCTCCTTTTGTCACAGATACTAACAAAGGTATGGATTATTTTATAATACCATTTCTTGTAAAATTTCTAAAACTGAGGGTAACGAAAACACATAATTCTCTAAATTATTAATTAATGAATGATTTAATTCTCACAAATCCCACTTATCCATTAATTGTAATAACAAGTCAAGGGTCTAAAGAATAACATTTATTATTAGCATTTACGTTTAAAGATTTTATTTTCTAATTTCAAAAAAAATAAACACAGATAAAAATGATAAAACAGGCATAAAATACTAGATAAAACTAATGACGAAAAATGAGCGTCTGTTGTATCACATAGACACCTGCGTCCTTTGAAGTTTACCATCATTATTTTTATTACAAAAACGAAATTTGTTTTCAGTACGCATTTAGAAGCTTTTCGACGGAGTTAGAGAAGAGTAAAAAAAAGATCGTAATGAAATATTTTCCCTTTAGAGAACGCCCAGACAGCGTGGAGTGATGCCGAGGGCGAAGAAGCGACGCTACGGTTAAAACCTGACGACGTGTTACTGTGCGGCTGAATTCTCACACCTCACCATTTTCTATCCTTCTCTCCCTCTCTCTATCTCCCTTTGTGTAATAAATGTCCTCGTAGCAGTGAAGAGGATCTCTCGCATTTATGGAAAGACAAATAGTTGGCTTCTTTATGTTACAATTAGAACCATAGAAGCATATATTAATGGTCTTCTTTTGCAAACGATGCGCGAAGATTACAACCCACTACGAAACAAGGTGTAGTTTTCGAGCTTCACTACACAAAAGCTTCGACTTTATATAAAAGGTGAAACCCATTAGGTTTATAGTTGACGTGCTGCAACTTTACCGAAGAATAAACTCTGAATGCGAATACATATGACAAAAGTTTAGTAAAGAACAGATCTTACGATGTGTAAATACGCGATACCTAAATACAATGGAAACATGTAGAAATATGTTTGAAAGAAGGAATAATTGGGGCAAGCATTTATGAAGTATGTGCGTTGAATTTTGCTTCGAATGAGAAAATTCTTTCATAATAGAACAGAAATACAGAAAATGGGAAAATTATTCAATTTAACATGTAATGGGCACTCGGTGTAGGTATATGAAGACCGATGTGCACATGAACAATTGATGGACACATTTTCAATTGAAAAACGTAACACCAACCAAAAGTTCTATTTTCACTCATGACAGACCTTTAAGGGTAAAATGGACGCTTGATTAAGCCTGTCATAAGCCACTCGTATTATACAACATAAAAAGTCATTAAAAGTTGTATGCCGCATTTGAAGTCGATCGTGACGAATCGAAATGGTTTGAAATGAAACAAACAATCGCAAAAATAGTTACCTATAAGTAATAGGTTTTTGATATCCTGCTCATTGTATTTGAGCATTTAACTGGCGCTAACTACTGTTTGTACCTAATTTATCTAGTTTAAAATGAATAAAAAAAAAAGGCGAAATACATTTCTTTTTTATGTAAGTGTATATGGTTACTGGTAAAATCTGATTTTAGGTAGGCAGGCTTAAGTGACACGATATTAGAGCAGATTATTGTTAATACAACGCCATCTATTATTATTTCCTGGAATTACCGTTATTGAAATGTAAGATAAAGGACTTCATAAGACTTCTATTTATTAAACTAAATGTGATGGATGAAGACTGGAAAAACTTTGGCGGTTGTTGTAAAACGAACAAAATAGCTCAAACCCCAACGCCAAAACACGACACTTTAGTTGTCCGAAGTAGGTAACTTTGTTATGGAAAAGTGCTTCGGACAATTAAAGTGTCGTGTTTTGGCGTTGGGGTTTGAGCTATTTTGTTCGTTCTAAATGTGATGGGCATATTAACGAAATAATAAAATTAATGTTTGGGTCGCAGTCGACATCTGATAGCCTGAAAATGTTTAACAGAATTTGCCAAAGAACAGTACTACCCATTTTTTAACCTTAATGTTTTGTTTCTTTTGTTGATAGTACCCTCTGTGTTATAACATTACCTTAATCCAGCCCTGCAACAAGGCACTCTATATAAATTTTGTCATATTTCAGTAGGTGGCTAAGGCTATTACGGTGATTATTTAAAGCGATTCCTATTCAAAACACGATTCACATTTAGATTATTCGACCAAAAGGAGTTAACACCATTGTCTTTGCAAGGGTTCGATATTAGAACTCAAATATCTATCTCTATACACACATCCCTATCTGTTGTGTTACACTCTAGTGTTGTAGAGGACGTGGTTACAGGATGTATCGAACTAATAGTTCTGAGTATCTACTAAACATCGCATCGGCTTAATAAATTAAACGCCGCTTATGCCAACAAAGGCCGCTCGTGTATACATTAAATCGAAGTTGGGGGTAGTTTAGTGCACGGGAGCTGGCGACCGGCTTACAGCTCGTACTTGTTCTGGACAAATTTATGAGTCCTATGTATACGGTGTAAGCCATTTCTCGAAGAAATTAGAAGCAGTAAATATTTGGAGCACGTCTGCGGTTAATTATCAAGACGCTGACAGCAAGAGGCGGAGAAGAGTTATCAGTAATCCACGCAAACGAGAAACACTGAACGTAGACGGGGTGGCTCCGAATCGGCAAGCCGCAGACACTTCGCGCACCGCAACGAAAAGCAGCGAGGCTTCCCGGAATACCAAACGCGAAATTTTAAGAATGATGCACACACCGTTTGTTTCTTTAAAATGATACTCGTTTAGGTTCTATACACAGCAACTGAATTACAAGTAGATGTACGAAGAAGATATTCTGCTATAGCTTTGCGGAACATAAAGCTTAAAACAAGTATCCTAAGGAAAAGAGAAAATGATTTAGTTTGCAGTAAATTTAGTTGAAAGTTGTTCAGTGATGATAACATGCACCACTTTTGTATACGGATGCAATAACGAAACTGAGGAGGTTACGACAACAATAAGAATTTATGGAAAAAGAGACACATTTATCTGACAGTTTTCTTCTTATCACTCCGTCCATACGTCGAAAAGTGCATCATATTGAGGAAAAATTATAAGAAATATTTTGGTCAAGAAGTTTCCTTTGCTGCAGTTAGGTATATTTACAGTGATAAGAAATTGTTTTCAAGAGTAAATAGTCGTTATTGTTTTTTAACGTACGGCGCATCATCTTTTCTTGGACATTGGCGGTAAAATGTTTGCTTTCGCGAGAATAGCTCAGAAATCAAAATACTGTCAAGTTTCCGTAAATCGAATTTTTAATAATTCGAACCAAACTAGTTGCCAATAGCATCAACTATGAGAAAAAAGTGTAGTTTCTGTTTGATAACTTGAACTCTCGAACTTCTATTACTCGAATATCTTGATAATTGAAGATAATACTTGGCGCCCTTAACAATGTATGATTTTAGCATTTCTTTTTAAGAGCGGCACCATGCAAGCAGCGAGCCATTAAAAATTAAATCTTATGAAAGAGTGTAGTCCACGGAAAAGAGATTACTTATATTTATCTATCTAACTATATATCTGTAGCCTGTAGTATATGTAAAATTATTCAATAATTCGAAGTCTCGATTTATTTTTTTGCGTCACATAGTGAATCGAATTATTGAAGTTAAACTGTACGTTTTACAATTATAAAAGAATCTCCTGTACAACAACATAAAAACAATATCGAATATGAAAATTAAAAATATGAATAAATCATTCAAAACGTAGACTAATTAAGGAATTATATTGTGACGTGTTCAGTCACGGAAAACACAATTAACAAAACAAAACAACGAATTTATTTAATTACTAAAGTTAATTTGACTACACTACAGTTATAAAGAAGTCTACACAAAGTCTACAAACTGTAAATACTCGCTATAATGTAGACACTATCTATCCATCGCCTGTTGTTCGCCTATCGATCGCTTCGCTTCCAAACATCAGCTGTCCACTGTCAACTAACTCGGTGTGTGCCGTCTCCGCCTTTTATAGTCTTTTCAGCCTCTTTCTAGGGAATTCTACAGCCGTCTAGTAATTCAATTGTTTTCCCATTGATCGTTGCTGGTGTTTTCTAGATGTTTCAGGAAAGCCGGGATTATTCCTTATGTATTCAGGGAAGATGTTCGTTAATTATGCTCACACCAACTTAATTGGCAAGTACTCGTAACAATATTTAAGTTTTCTGGTATTTTAAAGGGTTGTTTATGTTCCTTAATAAATTCTGTTACTTTATAGTTACAAATGCTTCGTATGGATTATAATTCTATCTATTTATATTTTAAAGTTTCTTCCCTGAAAAGGGCTAACTACAATTTGTAGAAGATTCTAATAATAATCGTTACAAGATAGTTTTTATATTGAACTGCGTTTTCTGGTAAATTCTAACAGTAGTTATAAAGATGCTGAATTATGGTGAAGTAGTAAATGATATATCTATTGTTGGTGTTATATGGTTGGTTCCGTGGTGGTCTGAAGGACTGGTCGTTGGGCATAATCGACATTCTATTTTGTTTAATGTTCATAGTGTTTTATTACTTTAGAAATTATTGCAAATTTCGTGGTTCGATACGGTTTATTAGAAGTACCTATGACAAATTTTAAATTTCATGTACATACTTTATTTATGAGACGCGCATGGGCTTGATTTTATTTTTCAATTTAAGATACGGATGCTTAAGAATCAAAATATCAAATTCTGACTGCCGCAAAAGTTCAAAATTAATGCTATTGATTATTTACTAACTAAAATGATCCTGCACACATTGAGCTATATTAGTTTTTTTCTTCTATAAACATTATGACGCATTAATGTAGTAAATGCAGTGTCTCGTATTATAACCTCAGAATACAGGTCAACTGTAAAAGTCGGTGGACTTGCATGATTAACCGTTCCATGCTATAAATTATTTTAATACATACTATAAACTTCAGGGCATATTATACGTGTGCGACTGCTATAATGTATTAAAACTCCTTTAATGGTCGTGCAGCATTGTCACCTTAATAACATTATGTATAAGACAAATTATTTGTGTATTCCACGTCTTTTTTTTATTTGTCACTTTATTTTGTATTAAGTAAGCAGTAAAGTGTCTTAAATGATTTTACTTACCATAGATCACACTACGTAGGTATAATATAATAAGACGAATATCACTTACCTGAAAAATAAAAGAAAAATATAATATCAAAAAGGAAAAAATACACAACTATAAAAGTATAAATCAATTGATATCTTAGATCGTCAACGAATTAGCTTATCAAGTATTAAAAATATATTAAATTGGAATAAATGTATATTTAGGTATGTAATTATAATTTTTTTACCTTAGAAATAAAATTCTGTAACGATAGCAATTACTGTTAAAAATTTTATCGCAACCCCATAATGATATCCGCAGTGCGTATACTTTTCGTTTCGATAAATATAACGAAACACTCTTGAGTGTCATTAAAATGTATATATTCAGTATCGAATGAAATGTAAAGTGTGTTTAAAGATGCAGTCGCTGTGCTGTTTAGATTTGCTACGACAAACTTCGGTTCTACTTGCATCTTAAAAAGGAGATTTGCGGAATTACCATAAAAAGGACGGATTATTTAGCAAATATCCCTATTTCTCGTTACGTACACAACAGTGGATATTGTAAAATGTTGGAAAACCTCTGTACGACGTACGCAAAGTTTTATTTTATAAGCATTCGTCTCTTTCAATTTTAATAAAAAGCATTAAACAATATAGAATTTATGGTAATACACCTTCTGAGACGTGAGGTCTAATGAAAGTCGTCATATTAGAAGCAGAAATAGGAGTGATGGAGGTAGAGCAAAAGCCGAATTGGATTACTGTTTAAAAGTAGTAGTTAAAACAGTGCGAAATTGTCACAAATGACCTACTGAACGTATATAATTATCGGTATTTTTGACGTTTGACGGCTTAACCTTAATTTTAAGTTAAATTGTTATTCCATACAGTGGAAGAGTTGTTGGTGTGTTTTCTCTTTTACTTATTATTGTAGTAGTGTAGCTGTTATTTACGTTCAACATTCCGATAACAATTACTATAATATCGAAAAAATTACCAATTTAAGAAGTTACATCACAAAAAAGACTCAGAATTGGCTATATATATATTTAACACATAATGAAAACTACCCCACAATGTACAAAACAAAACACAAAAAACACCAACTCCATCCAAACAATTGGATATACCTACCATCCCAGGATTAAATACCCAAAGAAGAATGCATAACAATCTTTCCTAATCGATAAAGGACAATTTGAACAACCCAGAGTTGTATAAAGATGCAATGAAGTTCCCGAAAGAAATCAACTTCTAATATTAATCACCTTTATTTTGTCAGGTCTGCAAACAGGATTTAATTCTCTCAGTGGGATGTATTTACTGACAAATAAATAATTAAATTAACTTACTTATGGTCTTAGCCTAAATAAATTACTAATACATTCATTAATTTTTCATTTACGAATCATTATTACCATTATCTTAAGAATAAAATTTTACTTGTTCACGCAATTTACTTTAAAATATACAAACAAGATGTTAATTCATGTTAATGTTTGTAATTATTTCAGAAAAAACGATTGTAATAATTTTTAAAGGATACCTGCCCATTGAAATAAATTGAAAAGACATGTACCTACCAGTTTGATTTTTAATTTTTCAATTCAATTTTATAAATCCTTTCCATTTTCCATTTTATTCTTGTGGTATTCTTTTTAATTTTGTATTTTGTACCAATAACTCGCTTCTTAAAAGCCGTGGATTAATTAAAGGTCTACCACTCGAGGTTATGTTTATCATATTTGTACCGCTTAAACATAGACTACCACGCTACTAAATTTCTTAGTAGCTACTAAGCTTAGTAGTCTACCAAATGTCACTATGAATACGATTTTCTTAGTAGACTCTTAGTAGCTTGCTAGTAGTCACTACTAACTGACTATAAATAAGGCTGTTTCTATATAAGTCACCATTCTTAAGTAAACTTTTTAGAATCTTATTTTTTCTTCAAAAGGCATTTTAAATTTGTAAAAGCAGTTAATCTGAAATTTACCTATTAGTTAAAATGATTTGTGCGTCAAAAATAGTTCATTTATAATTGTGAATTACTTGAACTACATTTTACGACTAGCAGATTACAAAGTGTGAGTATTGATTACTTGCACGGTACATTAAAGTATAAAAATTACAAAACGTACTTATTAACACAAATCGATATTTTCGCCGTTCCGTGGATGATGCGGAAATCGATTAAACACATAAACTTCCCTAAAAACTGACGATCATTATCTGTCATCAATCATCCAATGAAAAAGTACAACTTTTACACAGAAATATCAATTGTTTTCTGTTTTCTGTAACAGATTATGGATTGGCACCGAACCAGGCCCTAAACAATTTGTCATGAATTATCTGAACCACGATAAAAACTTTCAATTAATAAACCTATACACAGGGTTGTATTTCGCTGTCAAAAAATTAACCGAAAAAAAAAAAATTAAATAACAAAGCAACAGTGACGCAGTTTCTTTGTTTAAACCCCTTTTGTTATTTTACATTTATAATCTTACCTACAGTGTAGGTACATTCAATTTGAATGAGAATTTTGAAGTAAAAAATTATATTAATCTATTTTGCAATGTTATTTGCAATTTGTTGGCGGTGTAATATAATGTACAAATACAAACATTAGAAAAAACTGGAATTATTGGCTATAAATAGTAAGTATTAATTAACATATCTTTTATTTATTTGAATAAAAATGAAGTACGCTTAATAAAAAAATTATATTACAATGCGTTAAATTTTAATAAAGTGCTTTATACCTACGTTCATTAACCGAAGATTGTTTGACTTGATTGGTTAAAATCATAAGGATACGAGAAGGAAAGATAACACGAACGAATGAATAAAGCTAAAAAATGGGAAGACTTTTTTAATTTTTAAATGGAATATCTCTTGAGATATCGTGATGCTATTAATATTTCTTTTGTTTTTGAAACAACCATAACTTACTTCATAAAACATACAGCCAATTGAAATCGAAGTAATGTAGGTTAGTATTTCAATTTTGGTGAAATTTACCATTTCCTGACATTCATAAAAACTGCAAACGGTTTAATTTTTTTATCGATTATCTATAATGTAAAATAGGGATTATTGACCGCAATTCCCATGAATAATAATTAAATAGAGTATCTATATCTACAAAAGTTAACATTCATTTGTTTGTACTGTTAGTTGGATAGATAGATATAGCACGATTCGGTTATCGCAATTATGAAAATCACATTACAACTGCAGTTTACTTGATAAACTGGCCTGGGTACTATTGGATATTCATGTTCTTTGAATAATACAACCGAAATGGCCTATTACGTATTCAAATGAGTTTGCACAGCTATATGTGTAGGTTTCATCCATTTTCCTGGCATATTTCCTACACCCAGAGTGTAACTTACTTGTGTAGACGTGTTGTACAACACTGTGCATAGATAAGAGGTAACAAGTTAGCATTCTTTCTTAATGCCCTTAAGGTCTCATATCAGTAGATTCAGATGCATACTGGAAATTTGGCCATAGACAACTAAATTATTAATACCTAAAATTGTGTATTTAATTTCGTATTTAAAATAGTAGTTAAGTAGTATAGAGTAGTAATTCCCAAAGTATGTGCCGCAGCTCTCCGGGGCGCCGCGGTGCCGTCAAAAAGGCGCCCCGAAATATTAAATTAACAAATTCGACAATTTTCTTGGAATTTCCAATTCTCGAATTTTTGCGCCAAAAATCGTGTATGCTGACAAAATTCCAAGAATTTAGCAACTTTAATTGGTAACCGCTTTTGAAAAAGTTTTTTCAGAAATTTAGAAACAAAGTTGTATTAACGGCGCCGTGGAAAATCTGTTTATTTAGGGATTCGCAAACCGAAAAATATTGGGAACCTCTGATATAGAGAATACTTTTTTATTTCGTTTATTGTATTATAAAAATCTTAAAACATGTGTCATAAAAATTACAGTTATATAACAAGCAATTTGAACCATTTGTATAAGATAAAGGAATACAAAATGACATATGCATTTCTATGCTAATTAAACATAAAACAGAACTTTTTTTTACTTCAGTCAAAGATTTGAATCCAATCTCGAATTTATGCCTTACTGAGGTTTTTCTTCATCAAATAGTAAATGCCTAATATAATAGCTCACTCCAATGGACATGTAGAGCAGTTGATAGTTTAATTAGTAATTACACTTACGTGCAAACATGTATATATATATGTATTCACTATTGTTAATGCATTGTAGGATAACAGTCAAAACAGTGATGTGATAATGGAGAAATCAGGGCTGCAAATGGAGATTATGGAGAAGATAATCAATCAATGGCTTTATAGATAATAGATTTAACCTTTGATACTGAATAATTCTATATATAGTTACCTTTTGTATAAAAGGATACATAATGAATAGTTAATTAAGAATTGACTAATTGATGAAGGTACCTACATAGATACATAATCTTCTGTACTGATGTGTCGATGATATACAACGAAGTCTTTTCTAGAATTTTGTTATATGCTGTCCCAAGAAACATCTGCTTTCGAAAATTTACTTATTTCGTTTGGGAAGTATCTATAGCAACGTTACAAAAACTATCAAAAATGACAACTTATGATATGTCATTTGAAGTAAAATCAATTACACTTCATACAAATTTATAGTCAAGTAAAGACTTCTCTCAAAAATGACGTCCATGTTGAAAGCATATGTAAAAAATTATACTGATAATGTTGTTCATGCATTTGGCAACAATCAGTTTGCCTAAAACAGCCTAGAAAACACAAGAATATTAACTACCTCAACGACTTATTATTTGTGTCGAAACCATCTGTCATTAGTTATTGAACTTCTGTTTATTTTATTAGGATGGAAAGTGATTATGGAATAGGAATTCGTAACAGGTACGCAGTTTTTTTGGACGATGAGTCCGATCCTGTTGATTTCATTAAAAAGAAAGAAGAAGAGAGGAAGTTACAAAAGAAGGCGAAGTCGTTCGAAAAAGAATGCAGAGTAAAAATTGAGGTACCAAACAAAATTAAAAAGATGCACATTTCCAAAAGCGATTCCGTAAAACCTTTACAAAACAACAACCCACCTGTAAAGGATATCAAAGAAGAAAAGAAAACCGTTAAAACAAACGAAGATAACCATCAGGAGTGGAAGAAACGTGAAAATAAGCAACAAATAAACGGCCGTGGAGACGCAAAGGGAGACGACGAAAACCAACTAATGAACAAGGAGGTAATTAATAATTATGAAATCATTAAAAAGCCTGGTAGCAAAAGTTCCAACTATCGCGGGTCAAAAGCAAGGAACCAGAAACGACGTGAGTTTGACAGACAAAGTGGAACTAACAAAACAGGAATTAAATCTATGGAAAAACGAGAAGGTGCTGGGGCTTACAATTGGGGTTCCCATAAAGGTGTGATTGAGGAAGCCCAAACCCAAAATAACCTGTCCGGTTGGGGAGACGAAGAACGAAACGAAGTTGAACCAATAACGAAATTACAAGAAACAAACGACACTGCAGAGGAAACCAAAGAAAATGAAGAAAATATCGAAACAGAAGAACCACTGGAATTAACCTTAGATGAATGGAAAGCTCAACGCGAAGCACAACTTGCTAACCGTAATAGACCCCAATACAATATCCGTAAAGCTGGTGAAGGAGAAGATCCTAATAAATGGAAGGAAATGTACGAATTAAGAAGAAAAGATGAAGAAAATGACTTTGATGAAGGAGAATACGATCCGAACAAATATCCCCAACGCGTAGGTAGGCAAAGGTACTTGCTTGACATTGAAATTCATTTCAACAACGAAAGATGCAGCGGAGGACCATCAAAGAGAAGGTTCAACAGAGGACGAGTTAACAAAGATAATATTAACAAACAACATCAACAAGAACAACAACAGCCACGTTTAAATAGCAACGAAGAAACTCTCTCGCAATGCAATGAACAGATACCAAAGGTAGACGACGAGAGAGACTTTCCATCCTTGAAGTAATTTCGCATTTCCGAAATTTATTTCCTTCGTTATTTGCTGAAATTTATAATTGTTTATCAATAATTACATACTACGATAGTAACAATTTTATTTTGTGACTATAACTGATTCAATTATTTTCAAGATCGTCAAAATTTACAGCCGTAGTAAGTACTGCTTATAATGTAGATGAGCAGAATTAAGTAGTCTGCTTTAATTAATAAAGGATCTGAAGAGTGAGAACTATTGCTTATTAGATAATATTTGCTTTTTAAAATATTTACTGGGTTAAAAGAATTTTACACTAAAGATATTTGTTACTCGCGTTAATTATATATTTTAGTAATTAATAAAAACAGATTGAATAAATTTAAATAACAAAAATTCTGGAAACCAATCGATATATTATACATTACCAAATTATAAATAAAAACTTACACCGCCAAAAATTAATTAATTTCAAAAATGAAAAAAGAACATTCTCGGATATTTTTGAGTTCAGTTTTTTCAAAATTTCATCGGTTATTCATTTTAAACACCTTTTTCAGTTATATCACTTGCCATGTATCGTCTACATTTGATTGTCAGTCAATCAATATTATGTCATATTTTTGAATCCTTCTGGAAACGTATACGCCCTTAGCTAACGAATATTACAAGTGTAAATGAAATAGGGATATAAATCTTAAAAAACAAATTTTAATCTGTTTTATTGCAACGAACTAATTGCAAGCTGATTATTTATTTATGCAAAATTTAATTACCAAACAATGAAAATAATAACTTACAGGCGACACATAAACTAATGGTTAAATGATTAGTAGGTAGTAGGTACTTATAATGGTATACCCGAGAATTTTTTAATATCTGGTTTTATCGTTTTAATTAGCCGAGAGCAGAATTACGTTAATTGCAGTATACCGGGATCGATATCTGAAATTCACGTTCTCATTGTTGATCCATTTAATATTCCCATTTAAGCTCCACAGTTTGATACAGGATTTATTTACATTCACGGCAATGGTGCATAAATTAGGCTACGAATTTTGCCGGAAAGCTTCGGCATTAACTTGCCAAACTATTTATTGTGAAATGGATTTACCTAATGCGAACCATCTTATAAATACGACTTCAAAATTAATGAATGCAGGACGCATCTACGTCTATTTACACACAACAATTCAAATCATTGCACTAATATTATTCAACAACCAATAAATTGATGGATTTCCATTTAAGGACAGAGATGTTATGTTTTAACTGATAAATAATATAGTAATGAATAATTAAACAAATTTAGTTAGGACAGATACATAACTAGGACCGTATCTAATATTTTTTCATTTCTATAAAATATATAAATTATGTGCTAAGAGACAAAAAGACGCCAATTGACTGGGAAGAATGTAGGTATTGTGTCCTTTTTGTGTTTATTCCATATCGATTTATTACTACAAGGTTGTGTGTTTAAAATGCATGAGAGTTGAGCCAGTTTACAGGACTACAAAGCAGTTCTGCTTCTGTCCAATAATTTATTACAGATTTCGCCTTTCTAACTTAACCCGGCAATAAATTGACTTCCTCTAATTTGCACCTTTCCCCCACGGTTTGTATCTTATACGGAGAAACTTTTAATAAGAAAATAATACTGTAAAGAAAGGAAAACATTTTAAGCTGTGTATTATTTTTTGGATTCTAAAGTATTTATTAATAAAGTTACGGTCGTGCAGAAGTTAATTTCTAGCCGTCAACAATAAAACTGATGAGACGCTGACGGGAAGAGGAAATAAAAGTCGGTCGCCATTGAAAATGATTTATGAGACGATTTCCGAAAATCGATTTTTGACAATCTAAGAAATAATAGAAGTGCACGCTTCGGTGTTCGTTTAAAGGAGGCTTGAAAAGTTTACGCTCGAATGTGTTTTTAAAGGAGGCTTCGGGAGAGACTGAAGTATTTGAATTCGTATTTATGTCTACTTCTTATCTTTTGGTAGGCAAGCTGCACGGTGTGGGTAAGGATAATGGCCTTGTCCGCACCATTTCCTTTGAGAATCGCACAGCCTCGCCTCAGGAGTGAGTGTCATTCGCCTTATTTTCTTCAGTTCATTTAAGTGACACACTTTAGATGTGCAAAGTGAAATTATACGCGAATCTACACGGAATATATCCGCAATTCTCGAAAACTTCAAACCGATCCTAAATCGAACTACAAATAAGAAAAGGGAACATCTCGTTTCAACATTTGCACAAATTTTCTAAAGTACTAAATCCATTTTGTGGAACAGGGTTTTTCTTCGAAATCTATTATAAGAATAGGTTTTAGCCATATATATTTAGATAGTTAAAAAACCATGTTGATATAAATGAACGTCCTTTAAACAATACTTACAAATGAAAATGAATATTCATGTACATCATTATAAATTAAAATAATTATTAGCTACAATTAGTTTTAGATATACCTACGTAATAAACTTCAATTTTGTTAGTGCAAGTGAAATTTCATTGCGGCACAACCTTAATTAAAAGATTGTGCAACTTGTTGAAACGAATAACACAGGACAGAACAACTTTATTTACACCATGTACAATGTTGAAATGAATTAATGATAAATTGTATGAACTGATTCTGAATAACGAACGATGAATTTTTCTAATCTCTGGTCTTACAATTAGACTAAAATTTCGAGC
Organism: Agrilus mali; assembly: GCA_029378335.1. Taxonomy (NCBI): domain Eukaryota; kingdom Metazoa; phylum Arthropoda; class Insecta; order Coleoptera; family Buprestidae; genus Agrilus; species Agrilus mali. The sequence continues at coordinate 17,853,772 of CM055657.1, forward strand.
ATTATAGATAGGGCCAGGTGGGGTAATTGTGAACAATTTTGGAAGTTTGACTTTTGAAGCTCGATGTATCTTAGATGAAGATTAAATTTAGGCGACTATATAATTAATTTAGGTCCTTGCTTGGTTTTAAGTGAATTTCTGTTATTAAATATGCAAATTCGGATTTTTTTGCAAAAAATTTAAGTTTACAATTGCCCTTTCACTTATTAACGCAGTCGAAAACTTAGGGGTAAATATTAACAATCACCTTGTTTGTACTGACTTTATAAAGGTTTTTAATGGGGCAAAAGTGAACAGTTCGCTTTCAAACGTGAATTCCAATGAAAATTTTATTTATGAAGCCATGATCACAATTACCACAAAAATAATATAATACTAGCTATGCCCGCGACTTCATCCGCGTGGAATAGTGACTTTCGGCAGCATTTAAATTTTTTTTTTCTATATTTTTATCTTCTGGGCCGTAAGCAATTTTGCCGACATCATTACACAAAAACTTTCATCGGCTAATTTTATCCCCTTAAGGGTAAAATTTCTACAAACATTGAATGCCATATTTATTTATATCTAATCAAAAGTCTAAAAAATCTTTAAAAATTACGGAATTTCCGCACAAACTTTCCTATTTCAACCCCCTAACAACACTTTTTTCGCATTGAAAAGTAGCCTACGTCCTTTCTCAGGCTCTAGACTATCTCTGTACCCATTTAAATCGGTTCAGTAAATTTTATGCGAGATTGTGTAGCATACAGACAGAGTTACTTTCGCATTTATAATATCCCGCGAATTCTTTTTCATCGATTTAGAATAAGATATTTTCCCGTGGTAAAACGTAGCCTATGTGTTAATCCAGGGTGTCAGCTAACTCCATACCAAATTTTATTACAATCGCTCCAGCCGTTTAGACGTGGAGAAGTAACAAACATACACACTCACAAACTTTCGCCTTTATAATATTAGTGTGATACAAGTCAAAATGTATTATAAAAAAATAAAGCCAATTATTGTCTCAGTCATTAGTTCTATACAGAAATAGACAAAGCGAGAGAGAGAGAGATTCTTCATTGTTTATTTCGTTGACACAGTAAACCAATTACGTTTATGACATTCATTTCCATAATTAAATTTAAACAAAGAACAAGGTTTCTCTCGAAGCACCGAATAAGGGTCGGCTTATTATGTTTGCCTGACCTCTTAAATGTTACAGTGTAACGACAAACACGGAAAAACAGAGTAGAGAAAAACCATCCACGAGCTCTACCATTGTAAGGATAAATTTGAATGGATGGGAATCGCATCTAATTTACTTTGTAGCACGTACGGAGACCGCACTGGTAGCAAAACAACTTGAAATAATCACGAGTGCTATCTGAGGAAAGCCGCCTGTTTCAACGCACGTCTGAAATTAACATTGTTTTCCACTTAGCAAGTGGCGCCTAGAAACTGTGAGGATAAACTGAACTCCCTCTTTTTCTCTTTCACTTTCTTTCTCTCTTTTACTCGCATTCTAGAAAGCCCCCATTTTTTTACGATGCCGTAAGGACAATGTCCTTAGATCGTTTTAATATGAACCGTCATTATGTTCTGAAACTCTATCTCACCATCAGTAAATCCTTCTTTACTTTGCTTCTTAAAACGTGGCTTTAATAAGGAGTATGATTTGAGAATAAAATATCACTCTATCTAAAAATTCTTGAAAATAAGAGACACAACTAATATTTACAGGGTGTCACAGGAATAATCAACAGACAAAGCAGGTCTTTAAAGATAATTTAAATAACTCCAATTTCCAATTTTTCCTCTATTAAAGATTGTTTTACACAATTCTTAGGCAACAACTGCGTCTATATAAAGAGACTCTTTAAAACAGGTTGCAAAATAATACTCATTGTTTAGAATTTAGATCACCGAATAACCTTTGTGATAACCCATTAACAAAAAGAAAAATGAAAGCTTTTTTCTTTATTGATAATTTAAAAATTGTATATTACTTTGATGTTGCAATTACAAGTAGGTACCTACATGATTTTTGATGTCACAGTTTTCAAAAAATTTAATATGTAAAGTACTTTCACAAAAAGGACCAACATCTATTAATACTACCACGAAATGTTTATTTATAATATAATTTCTGCTTAAATCCAATATCTATCTAATCCTGCATTCCGTAGGTTCAGGTGAAATACTTGAAACAACAGATTAATGTTAACTTTCGAGGCACGTATTGGCGAATGAAATATTATAAGAGTAAGCATGTAGGTTGCTATCGAAATGTTTCTCAGAGTGGAATATTTTATGGTTAGCCTGTGTTAAATCGTTTAAATCTCCTAAAGCTTTGAATAGGATTTATAGAAACCCAAATGACGCGTATGGGTGTTAAGGTACAAGGTATTTTATACAAACGACTATCGATTATAATAATTTCAACAAATTTTGGAAAACTTTTTGCATTAATAATTATAAAATATCGTACACTTAGCTGAATTTAATACGAGTACGACATTAAATGCAACTTGCGATGTTGTAAAGTATGGAAATATCTTTTATTATGTTCATATTTGGCTTAGGTATACTGTAAAAAAGGAGTATGTTAGGTTTTGCGTGAACAGAAAAAAATGACTAAAAGAAAATTGTTTGTCAAATGTATTGAATCGCCATCGAGATAAGTGTAAGAGAAATTTATATCTCGATCTTATCACACTAATATTATAAAGGCGAAAGTTTGTGTGTATGTTTGTTACTTCTTCACGTCTAAACGGCTGGAGCGATTTTAATAAAATTTGGTATGGAGTTAGGTGACACCCTGGATTAACACATAGGCTACGTTTTACTGGGGAAATCGATGAAAATTAATTCGCAGAATATTATAAATGCGAATGTAACTCTGTCTGTCTGCTACACAATCTCGCCTAAAATTTACTGAACCGATTTAAGTGAAATTTGGTGCAGAGATAGTCTAGAGCCTAAAAAAGGACATAGGCTACTTTTTAATGCGAAAAAGGGTTGTAAAAGGTTAAAATAGGAAAGTTAAGGCGGAAATTCCGTAATTTTTAAAGATAGAAGCTTGAAACTTATTTTTAAGGCTTTTGATTAGATATAAATAAATAGAACATTCAATATTTGTAAAAATTTTACCCTAAAGGGGATAAAATTAGCCGATTAAAGTTTTTGTGCAATGACGTCGTCCAAAAAGCTTACGGCCCAGAAAATTAAAATATTAAGTGTAAAAAGTTATAGAGGTTTTGTTTATTTGGATCAATAAAAGTAGTTGAATATTAAGCTATATAAACTATTTTAAACTATAATTAAACTATGTTAATATATAATATTATAAATGCGAAAGTAACTCTGTCTGTCTGTGTGTTACGGAATCACGCCCAAACTACTGAACCGATTTAAATGAGAATTTGGTACAGAGATAGATAAGTAAATATAAAGCTAGAGGCTTGAAACTTATTACTACTTTTGATTAGATATCTATAAATACGACATTTAAAGTTTGTAAAAATTTTACCCTAAAGGGGGTAAAAAAAAAGGAATGAATGTTTTTGTGTAATGACGTCGGCAAAAAGGCTTACGGTCCAGAAAATAAAAATATAGAATAAAATAATTTTAAATGCTGCCGAAAATCACTGTTCCACGCGGACGAAGTCGCGGGCATAGTTAGTTGTTAATAAACAAATAAAAACAAATGTGATGGTATCGATCTTATCAAATTCTCAAATCTCAGAAGTCTCCAGAAAATCGAGTACCTACCCTAGACTTTTAAAACATTATCGTAGATAACATCAGATTTGTCTGTAAACTTGCAAACTTTTAGCCTATTTTATTGAGTTCAGAAGCATACGAAAGATTGATCAAACGTTACCAATAAAATCACCATTTAACTCAAACCCTACTTAATAGTTGCTCGTTTAAACACTGGCAACCGTATTTTCCAATTAAAATCGATACCCTGCACTAAAGCCCGAAGTAAATATTAGATAAGGCTTTGTTAGCAATTTATTATTGAACTGGAGAGCCGTTGCCGTTATACTTGTTAAATTTCCTATGTGGAAAAGTAGATGGAAGCTCAGTTCAACTCTATAAATAGGCCTTTATGTTATTATAGCACATACAGGATTAAGGGAAGCACCTGAGGTGGAAGTTTCTGAACCAACAATAGGCGATATATAACCCTAATTAACCTCGTGACAAGCTGAAACCGTACGTTGTAAGTTATACCTAGCATGAAGGCGCGCGGATACCGTTTATCGGCGTTATTACTCAAGTTGTAAATTCAACTTTCAACAAAGCGAAAATGAATTTTAAAAATAGACTTCACATTAAAAGCTCGTACGCAAAATGCTATCTGTAAACCCAAATCGATTTCATGTTTCAATGTGTTGGTGCGATCGACCGTTCTATCTTTAATCTTTACTTAATTATGTTAAATAATCATATTATGTTCAATGTACTGTATATTATAAAAGCTCCATCCCTACACTTATCGGCCAATTACAGTGCTTTATTGCACATGCTGTTAGTTGTTACAAGCTCAGCGGTCTATAGATGCGTTATCTGTTTTTTAAAACTTAAATATTATAAAGATTTAGCCCTTCTTCTGTTGCATTATGCGTTTAATTCAACGTCTTCCTTCCATTAAATTTTATAAAAGAAAGAACTTTAAATCGTGAACATTTTAAACGCAATTACGTTGCACCCCTGCAATTTAATTTAACAGTGTTTCTTTTCAATTACCCTCCGTTTAAAGTTAATTACTTCCTCCTCCTGACCTGAAGGATAGCGAGTTGCCTGTAGATTTTTATCAATGTAGCAGTTTCCAGAAAGTGCCGTTATCAATATCTATTCACGTAGAGAACGTAGAGAATTGGAACAATGGAGGCAGTCACGCAAAAATTAATTTCAATGGACGTGAAGCAAAATATTTGCTGCTAAACATGGACTCGTGTAAATACCTACCAGGCTTTTAATGTGGAGTTGATATTGGAGCGGATTCCCACAACAAAAGTAATTCTGAATACCAGAGATACCTGCCTACATATCTCTACCTATCTGCTATTATTATATAACTGAATGGGATGTATTTTGTTTGAAAACGGTTCCTGAAATAATACACAGAAAAATTAATAATAAAAACGAAACGAAATAAAAACAATACATCAGTTTTGTTTTGCGGAAAAATACCTATCTCGAAACAAAAATTTCTGTGAAGGGAGGATAATAATAATTTTCATGTTATATATATTATATACCCTACAAGTGGCAGTGGAATGAGTTAAAACTAATTTAAATTCACCAGATTGACTGGAACCAGGTTGGCCAAATTGTTAAATGTCACCATAACTAAAAATGTACGTAATTTATTTAACATTCCACTCACTGTTGGTTCAAAAAAACTCCCCAATGCCCTCTTCTAAATAAAAGGCGAATGGGATTAATGAGTAGTAACGAGCCGGACAAAAGACTTGCGATCCTTAAGGAATCGTTAACATGACAAACAGTTACTTACCGCTTTTCCAGCCAGAAAGCTGAGAAATGAGTAACGTTAAGCCCCTTGAACTAGGTTAATGAGCACCATCACTCTTTTTACAAGCCGTAATATATGCTGTGCGTGTATAAAAAGCGCTCTAGTAACAACCCCCTTCCCCACTATCCTACAAAAGCTTCTACGTACAAGTAATCTAAAGTTAGCTCGTTTGGCTGCTTCCATACTTTCATATTTTGAAAACGTAACTATTATACCTGATGTTGCTTTCTACGAGCAGAAAATTAAAAGGCTACTTCCATCATCAAACAACACTTTCAATCATGGCCTTACAGCTACATATTCCTATATAAACACCACAATGTCAGAAAAAAATCCATTCGTTCGGTTATTAAACTGTGAGCAACTGTAAATTTTATAAAATGTGATTGGGTGAATATACGCTATTTGAATTCTAGTGGTCCATAGACAAATTTTACGTTAAACCTATTATATTATTGTTTCTGTATGCTTAAACAATAAAGAATATTGTCTTTTATCTGGACCACACAGTCTAATCAGGATCATTATTTAATTTAAGGCATTAATAGTTTAAAATAGTTATAAATGTATACTCCTCTGGCCTCCCCCATTAGTAGATTATAGTGATGTTATGGCCAGATGCTTTAAATACTTATACCATTACGTTTTCTTTTAACATGATCATATGCTTTGTTTAATATCGAAACATATTTTACCAAAATACACTGTAAAAATATTTATTAGTTTCAAAAAAAATAACTTAGTTTTACGTCACGTTACAGTAATGTCACTTCATCTGGCGAAATTCAAAGACTTAAAATTTTACTTAAAACCGTATAGATATGTTTTTGTCGGTGAATTACACGCATACAACAGTGTGAAGTTAGAAGAAAGCTAACGACGTTGAGCAAAACTCCAATAATATTGTTTCAGTTTGCGATTCACTGTAGGAAAGCGTGTTTGTGCAAGTCGTTGAAGTATTTCCTTTGGTAACTATATGTTTTTGTATTTTGTCGTTACGAAATTGTTTATTTGCACAATACATTGTTTATTGTGTGTAGATGTCACGTATTACGTTTGAATGTAGTCAGAAAAGCAAGCGATGTTTTTTTTGTAGATTATGCGCGATTTTGTCACTTCTCTGGCGTCACTTCTCTGGCATATTTCATACCAGAGGAAGTACGATACCAGGGAAGTGATTTTTTTCATTAGTATTTAATGTTTTAACGCTTCATTTCACTTATGAAGACTGGAAAAACTTTGGCGGTTGTTGCAGAACGAACAAAATAGCTCAAACCCCAACGCCAAAACACGACACTTTAGTTGTCCGAAGCACTTTTGTCGTGTTTTGGCGTTGGGGTTTGAGCTATTTTGTTCGTTCTTCATTTCACTTGTTCTGAATACTCGAGCATAATCGGACATCATGGCGAGGAAAGAGAGGTTACAAAAAAAGCGCCAAGCTGAAAAATTACGCTACCAAAGAATTAAAAATGATCCGGTTAAAAATGCTCAATTGAAAGAAAAAAGAAAAGGTACAAATTAAGAGCATAAATGATATGACTGAAAGGGAACAAAGGGCTATTAAGAAATATGAAGAGAGAAGACTAAAAAGCATAAAGATCGTGTGAAGCTACAATCTACCAGAAACTATCCAGTGACACCACTTGCGTCTGAGAATGAAGACCAACCTCCACTTCCACAAAACAATATCGCTCTGGCTGCTAAGTGGCGATCAGAAACAGCGAAAATTACGAAATAAAGTTATAAAAAAAACAAAAATATGAATTTAACCAATTACGTTAAAAGGTACGTACGATCAAAAGAAAGTAAGAAGCATCGGAAACCAGTGTCACTCCTCTGGTAACACATTTTCCTCTGGCGCTTATAAAATTTAAAAAAATGGAAAAATCTTCTGGCCCTCATCATTGCAAATGCAAAAATAGTGTCAAATAGAGAAATTATTAATATTGAATGAAACAGATCAAATTTCCTTTAGGGACACAAAAAAATCAAATACCGTATATTCACCCGATTATTAATTATCGATTTGGAACTAACACTTTGATCTTCTTCCTTTGGCTCTTATAGTACTTTGCATACTAACCACACTGAAAGAAAAAGTTGCTTTTCCTACATATTTTTTCATATTTAGTGATGTGAGCTTATGAATTTTTAGGATTTTAATTACGTGCCTGATTAAATTACTATGTAATTAAAAAAAAAAATGAGCCGTAATGGGACGCCTGGCAGATTGCGAAACATCGAGTTTGCACAAGTAATTATGCATGAAAGACAATATTACGACAAGAACTAAATATGGCATAATGAAAAAATCAAATATTACCTACGAATTTTTTCCATAAAATGATGACTATTTATTTAATAAACATTTATTTTTATTAAATACAAAAATTAAAAATTCAAAAATTTATTTCAAGTTGCGACAACTCAATTCTTTTAATCATTTTAAAAATTATTGAACCTCTGTGACTGCACGGAAATAATTTTTCATGTAAAAATGAATTATCATTCGTTTTTCTTTTTAGGTGAAATACAACAATCATAATTAATTCACTTGCATCATCTAACATAGTTTACTATAGTAAACGACACCGTCGAACCGAGGGGAAAGAGAATCGCACAGGCTATAAATTTAAATATAAATAGATACAAATACATATTTATATGAACCTACTTCTGTGTTTTAATACAAATACCTACAGTCGTTTTTCAATAATGCAGGTACATACATACACACATGTTACAAATTAAATAAGCACGCAAAATGGATGGAAGGAGTCCTAAAAGAAAGCGAAATAGTTTCAGCAAATAAAACAAAATAGAAAATATTAGAAACTACTAATGAAGGTTAGTGTTACTTAAGGGACTTAAGAATATAATTAATTTTATTTGTCTTTTAATTATTGTAGAACCAATATGTAGCGACCAGTGACACAGTACGTGTGTGCGATAACAATTTGTATGCATGTATTTCTTATCGTTAACATGCTTCGGCACACGGTACTTTTCGTGTTATCAACTTACAAGATGTAAATCATTCTCCGGCGACAAGTAACAAGTTCAATTCTGGAATAATCGAGGACTTTCTAATTATTACTCATCATTCGAGAATCGTCAGGATTTCCTTTTCGAATTGTCTAGAAAGTTCTAAAGGTGTATATATAGTGATCAATCTTTGGACCAAAAAACAGTTAGTTGAAGAAAGCATCAGTGCGCGAATTGAAACCGATAATAGACAAAGTGATATAAATAAATTGTAATATAAATCAGTGAATTGTTGTGATATAAATGGTAGTTCTAAGTTAGTGTTTAAGTGTTATAAATAGTGTTAAATAAATAATTGTTTAAATAAATACTCTGACTAGAAAATTCGTTACAATTGGTGTCAGGTGTGGGGTCTGCGAATCGGCCTCTGGAGAATTTTCTAGTATAATAAAAATACAAAATAAATAAAATGCCGAAAACGTTGTTCGAGTTGAAAGTCGCCGAATTGAAAAGCGAACTGGAAGAGCGAGACGAAGATACGTCTGGTACTAAGAACATCCTACAGAAGCGGCTCGAGGAGGCTTTGATACAAAAAGGCTTCGATCCCAGCACGTATGAATTTGAGGACGAATTTGAAAAGAAATTGGAAAAGAAACTAAACGAAAATTCAAAGAACCTGGAAGAAAAATTAAACGAAAATTCAAAAGTCCTGGAAGAAAAACTGGGAAAATTCGAAGAAGAACAAGAACAAATAAACAAAAAGCTGGGGACTTTCGACGAAAGATTGGCCCAACTGGAAGAAATGGTTCTGAATCCAGAAAAACGAGAAACCAATCACCAACTTACGGAAAAGAGGCATAGCGTGGTTGACGGCAAAGAAATCCCCGACGTGAAAGAAGAACAGGTCATCTCCAAAGTGCACATGAAGCTACCTACGTTCGACGGTAAAACATCATGGACCACGTTTTTTACGCAATTCGAAGTGGCCGCGAAAGCTTACAAATAGACGCTAGAAGAAAAAGCTTCCTCCCTTGCCCTTGCTCTGCGTGATGGTGCTGGCGAAATTCTGAACACGTTACCACCGGAAGAATTACTGGACTACCATCGGCTAGTAAAAAGATTAGAGATGCGATACGGCCAAGCACATCTGACGGCTGTGTACCATGTGCAGTTAAAGAACCGACGACAGAAGACAGGAGAAAGTCTTCAGGAATACGAGGCGGATATCGCACGGTTAGTCCGGCTCGCCTATCCGGGTACGGCCGACGATACCCTGGAAAGATTGGCCGTCGACGCGTTTATTGACGGACTAAAAGACGACGAAATACAACAGCGACTCCGACTGGACCGGCCGAGGACTTTGGTTGACACATTGGCCCGCGCACTGGAATACGACGTCGTCAAACAGGCGTCGCAACGACAATGTCGAGTGCGAGAATTAAAAGAAGAGTCAGGCAGTCGGGACGATAGACTGGATAGACTGGAAGAGATGATCCGCCGAGTAACGACCAAAGTAGAAAGGAAGCCCAGACAAATCAGGTGCTGGAACTGTGGGAAGTTAGGCCACGTGAGAAGCAGCTGTAAGAGCGAGAGATTTGCTTCTCCAGTCAGAAAGATACAAACAAGAACGGAAGACGCACAACGCCTACCAGAAGCCTTGACGAAATCGCGCCAGGAAGCAGGGGGCAAATGTAATCCTAACCAACGACGCCAGATAGAAGGATTACTAAAAGAATACCAAGACGTCTTTGAAGTAGAAGGTGGCAAGAAGGGACGAACCAACACCGTCCTGCACAAAATAAATACTGGCGAGGCCCAACCCATCCGCCAGCGATCCAGGAGACTACCACTGGCCAAGAGAGAAGAGTACGACTTTGACATAGAACACCGAGCGGGAAGTAGCCATAAAAACGCCGACGCCTTATCCAGAAGACCTTGCCCGGATAATTGTAAACACTGTCAACGCGTCGAGGAGCACGAAGAGGTCAGGAGGATAACTATCCTGGACGAGCAGTGGCAGCCCGACAACATTAAGGCAGAACAACATTCCGACGTGCTCCTAAAAATGTTCCTGGACTGGAAGAAAGAAGGCAGAAGACCAACCTGGCAGGAAGTGGCTGCCAAGTCAACAGAAGTGAAATCGTTGTGGGCCCAATGGGATTCCATTGATGAAGAAGATGGTCTCCTGAAGCGCGTCGTTGAGAACCAAGATGGCACAGAAAGCAGACGTCAGCTGGTGATACCGAGAAGCTTGGTAAAAGAGGTTCTGCAGTGCCTCCATGACGACCCTTCGGGAGGACATTTTGGCGTAAAGAAGACCCTGGGTAAAGTACGAGAACGATTTTACTGGGTCAACTGCAAGAAGGACGTGGAAGATTGGTGCAGAAAGTGCACGACGTGCGCCGCCAGTAAGGGACCTCAGAAGCGACAGCGTGCTCCGATGCGGCAGTATAACGTTGGCAGCCCATTCGAGAGAATTGCCATAGACGTTGCCGGACCATTCCCAGAATCTGAAGACGGGAATAAGTACATCGTAGTGGCAATGGACTACTTTACGAAATGGGTTGAAGCGTACGCCCTTCCAAACCAGACGGCAACAACCGTGGCGGAAACGCTCGTGAAAGAGTTGATTAGCCGATTCGGAGTACCACTGGAGCTGCATTCCGACCAAGGACGAAATTTCGAGTCAGCCATATTCCAAGATATTTGTAAGATATTGGGCATTCATAAGACTCGAACTACAGCCCTACATCCCCAATCAGACGGCATGGTAGAACGAATGAACAGGACCATTAACAAGTACCTGTCCAAAATGGTCTCCAAACATCAGCGAGACTGGGATCGTTATCTGCCATTGTTCCTTTTGGCATACCGATCTTCCATACACGAAACCACTAGACAAACACCAGCCAGGGTACTGTTCGGTCGAGAGTTGCGACTACCATGCGACTTAAAGTTCGGATGCAAACCTGGCGAAGACGTGGCTGGAGAAGATTACGTCAGTGAACTCCGAAGACGATTGGACGACATCCATGACGAGATACGTTCCCATATGCAGATAGCCAGTGACCGGATGAAGGACGCATATGACATTAAGGCCACTGATGGAGGATTCCATGAAGAAGATTTGGTGTGGCTTTATAATCCGAAGCGTCAAAGGGGTCTTTCGCCGAAGCTGCAACAAGATTGGGAAGGCCCGTACAAAGTTATCAAACGAATCAATGACGTAATCTACCGAATTAGACGTACTCCCAATGGAAAACCAAGAGTAGTCCACTTCAACCGACTGGCTCCATATTCTGGGGACAACCACGAAGAAGCTCGAGTTAGAGTTGTGCAGGCTCGATCGCCAGAGCCCCAGTACGAAGAATTTATGGCCGAACAGAGCTTACACCGTAAAGCCCGATTTGGAGTCACCAGCGAAGTTCAGCAGGACTTATTCGCCGTCCCGAAAGAATACTCGCTGGCTCATTGTGTGGCAAGGGATTTGGACATGAGCCGTGGGATTGCAACGGTCTTTCGGAAGAAGTTTGGGCCACTACCGATGTTACTCGATCAGGCCAAAGATGGAAGAAACGTATTGCAGTTACTCAATGGGACCCAATCCATCTTCTATCTAGTCACCAAAAGCAAGTCGTCGGAGAAGCCTACCTACCACTCCTTATGGGACTCCCTGATAGAACTAAGAGAGCAATTGCTACACGCTAACATCCTGAAGCTAGCAATACCGAGGATCGGATGTGGACTCGATGGGCTGGATTGGAGGGTGGTCAGAAACATGCTGGAGGTTTTGTTCCGATACACTGGCATAGAAATCTTGGTGTGCGCCGGAAATCCACGACGAGGACCGTCACCATTGAAGACCGTTGACTGCCATTTCCACCTGACAACCGGATGCCGAAGCGGGTCCACCTGCAAGTACCGGCATGATCCTCTGAAGGAACGGCATAATGTGATCCGGGACGAATCACCCTTAAGGAGGGGGTAGTGTAGCGACCAGTGACACAGTACGTGTGTGCGATAACAATTTGTATGCATGTACTTCTTATCGTTAACATGCTTCGGCACACGGTACTTTTCGTGTTATCAACTTACAAGATGTAAATCATTCTCCGGCGACAAGTAACAAGTTCAATTCTGGAATAATCAAGGACTTTCTAATTATTACTCATCATTCGAGAATCGTCAGGATTTCCTTTTCGAATTGTCTAGAAAGTTCTAAAGGTGTATATATAGTGATCATCTTTGGACCAAAAAACAGTTAGTTGAAGAAAGCATCAGTGCGCGAATTGAAACCGATAATAGACAAAGTGATATAAATAAATTGTAATATAAATCAGTGAATTGTTGTGATATAAATGGTAGTTCTAAGTTAGTGTTTAAGTGTTATAAATAGTGTTAAATAAATAATTGTTTAAATAAATACTCTGACTAGAAAATTCGTTACAAATAGAAACCTTTGATGACTGCATAGGTTGAAAATAACATTAATTTTTTTTATATTCTTGATATTTAATAAATTAATGAAAATAGAAATGTAATATTTAATTTTGCGGATTCATCTATATTGTACGTCTTAAGGCTAGTGAGACTGAAGACACTAGACAAAACAATCGTAAAATTTAAAAAAAACTGAGTTAATATTTTAATAAAGAGCATCAACTCAGTTATTTTGCAATTGTATACAATAAAACCATAGATAACTTTTTGCGGTAGGTACATATGAGTCTTATTTACTTTAAATACTACATTAATTCCCGGCAAATAAAAATTATATATAGGGGCCATTCATTTATTACGTAAGACGATTTTTACTAGTTTTTGACCCCCTCCCTCCCTTAAATAAGAAAAAATAAGACTAGGCCGACCCCTCCCCATGTTTAATATTTATTACGTAAGAATCTAAAAGAAAAAATGAATATACGCGTGGGGTTGGTTTTGCTGTTTATTTTTAAAACTAACAATTTTCAGGAACGTTTACAATTATGTTGGATGGAATCATTTTAATCATCTGGATATAATCACTAGGTACACAACATTTTCAGTCCAGGGGCTCAAAACCCACTCAGAAAGTGAATCTGCCACTGGAACATCTCTAATATCAGGTGTTGCTTCTTCTTGGTCACATCAGCACTCGCTGGGTTGCGTATATTTGTAATCTTACGTAAGAAATGTCAAGAATACCCCCCCCCCGCCCATTGTAAGAAAAAAATAAGACATGGTCGACCCCCTCCCCCGATAAATCTGCATAGTAAAATTTGCTGTATTTTACATTGTAGTTTGTGTAAATTTTTGTAATAATTGCTATAAATACTATTATTTTTTTCTATATTCTGAGGTTGTCAATCGATTCCCTACAATCAGTACATAATCTTTACTATGCAATTGTTTCCGTGTACACACTGCAAAAATGACGTGTATTTTACAGAAATCCTTTCCATTTCAACATTATCATTTATTTGAGAAAATTTTAGCTTTTAAATAAAACTATAAAAAGTTGAATAAGTTAGATGATAACAATCTTTGCTTGTGGCTCTTCGTCCTGGTTTTTACCCGCACTTTTTAAGCCACCCCCATAATAAAAGCTTGTACGAGAAGTCACGAACGTATGCTTTAAAATCAGCTCTGTATCCGCCTATTACGTTTTATCTTTATTAAAATCGGAAACTTGACAAATTGCTTACTTACATTTCTGAAGTCGATGAGTTGAGTGACGAGCGTACCGTCAGGCCTTTGAAACTCTAAACTAACTGTGTCATCTGTCACATTTGCTGCTATCGTTTCCTGAACAACATCGCCACCCTGAAAAAAAAAGAACGCATTCAAATCATGATCATGTAGACAAAGGCTGGATGCTCTTAGTCAAAATATGCAGAATATCCGTTCAATTTTATCACAAACCGCTACTGTAGTAAACATGTCCAAGAAGTTGACTCAGCAATTTTGGAATTTAAAAGAAAAAAATATGTGCCAAACTGTGCTACTTAAAAAAAAATTCAAAAAACTTAACTTTTATGATGTTTAGTTAGCTCCACAACATCACTTCATTAAAACTAAACCAATTGTGTTGTAATGTGCTCAAGATTTACTATCATGTGCCATTAAGAAAATATTTACTTGAAAATTAGAATTTTTATTGGGACATCCTTCTTGTGATATTTAGTTAGCTCCGCAAAATCACTTTATCAAAACTAAACTTATAGTGATGTAATGTGCCCGCAATGTGCCGTTATGCGCCTATGTGAAAAAAAAAACATTCAAATAAAAAGTTTAGATGCTTCGTGAAATGCTGTTTTTATTAATACTTTCTCTACTAATAATGTTATTACGAAAAAAAATGTAAATTTTACTTTGACAAGAATAGGGAAATGACTTGGCTACATAAGTATCTTCATATTGTTTTATAAGATTATATATTTATTACTTAATAATTACTAATCTTCTATTCTAAGATATATATATATATATATACATAAATGAGCAAAAATTTCAGTCTCTTTGTCTATGTGTTGTGATAACACTAAAACGGTACCACATGACAAGTTTATTCCCTACACTAATAGAAAACTATCATTAAATATAAAAATGTACTATTAACAATAAAAAAGGTTTAATAACACTTTGTATTGATAGTATTAATAAAATAATACGAATTTTATAGTGTACAATACATTCTATACAATCTTGAACTAATGAAAACTACAGATACTTACCTAATACAAGATGTGTTGCATAACATGTAAATTGTTACATAAACAATATGCGAATACTATGTTAAGCATATTATTATGCTATTTCATCGTACCACATTTATCGTTGCGTAGAGAAAGTATTAATAAAGACTTAACATTTTACGAAAAATCTAAACTTTTTATTCAAATATTTTCTTTTTTCGCATTGGCACAACAGCACATGGCAGGCACATTAGAGCACTATATGTTTAGTTTTGATTAAGTAATTTTCCGGAGCTAACTAAATATCACAAAAAGGATTTCTTAATAAAAATTAAAATTTTCAAGTAAAAATATTTTTTAATGGCACGATAGCACATCTTGAGCACATTACAACACAATTGGTTTGGTTTTAATGAAGTGATGTTGTGGAGCTAACTTAACATCATAAAAAGGACCTAGTCATAAAAGTTAAGTTTTTTGAATAATTTTTTTTTATGTAGCACATAATAGCACATTTTGGCACATATTTTTTCTTTTAAATTTCTAAATTGTTGAGTCAACATTTTGGACATGTAGTAAACAAATAATTTACCAAATACCGCCACATTCAATGATTTGTAAGCTCGAAAACCCGGCTTTCGAACACTCGTTTTATACATCCAAAACCTTCTGTTTCCATTGTTGTATTCAATGTACTGTGGTAGACAGAAACTTCTGGTAGTCATCAAACGATATAAATTAATTTGATCTAGTTTGCAAAACGCCCTAAGCGCGTAAAGGATATTGACAGGAATGAACAAGAACAGTGCTCTGCGTTTGACATAATACGTGCGGCAGAATTATTTCCACATAAATCTCTCTAAACCAGCGACAATCCCCTTTGGATACCACATAAACTTCCTTATTCAGGGAAGTCTTTTTAGTCCTGCTCTTATATTTATTTGACTATAAATTTCTTTGCACAAAGTCCTTTTATACCAAACAACCACTACATGTTCGCCGCTTAAATTCTTTTTAATCCCAATTTACGATCCTTGTTTCGTATTTCCCGTGAATTTAACCTTAATTTTTGTATACGCAAATAAGTAAAAATATCCTGGTGAGTTTGGGGTAGCTACATAGCTAATTGGTTGAATTCGACGCTTTTTGCCTTTTAATTGCTTCTGTGGTAATCCTTTGAGTGGATACCAAAAGTAAGAAAATTAACATTGGTGAGGTAAAAATTAGGCATGTTATTGATAAAAACAAAAAATCTTCTTTAAAAAGTAAATTCTAACCTGAGATCCCCCTCCAACCAACAAGCTTTCAATAATGTCATTTTGATGGCCCTGACAAAATTAATAAAACGCCTTTTTGTTGTAGATGGTTCATAATTATTATACACATTAGTAAACCTTTAGTAATGACCACGTAAATTTTCTAAGACTAATGCTAATAAAGACTATTTTATCGTTTCTTTTTTTTTTATTCGACAAATGAGGCTTCTCTAACAATTCCCTTAAAATCCCTGTGCTTTTCATTTCATTTATTAATCACATTGTATAAGAAAGCTTAAGGTGGCGATCGATATCGGCGGCAGTTTCCGTATCATAAGCGATATAAATTCATGGTAAGATAAGTATAAGGGTATATAGAGCGTAGTACTTTCTACATAGAAAGTTCGTTACATTATGTATGAATATCTTCAATGATTTTATTTTGCATTTAAATGTCTTCAAAATTTTGTGTTTGTATTTCACGACACTTCTGTGGTTTCCCGAGAACATTTCATTCGCTTGAATGTTAACGTTCAGTTTACAACTTCTTTACAACTGTGCAACCATACGCCATAAAGGTAAATATCCCCAAATGCATTTCATATTCACAGAAGCGTCTAAGAGAATACGAAACAACAACATTTGTTCTTAAATTGTCCATAGAGAATAAGCATTTATTTATTAAATTTTGCAAAATTCTTTCCAAAGTAGATTATTACAAAACGTGCAACTTACTGTAGGTAGAAGACAATTTGTTTGTGATGGCAACGAATGTAAATAGCAGTTTACGAAATTTTCAATGAAACCATTAAATTATACCACGACAACCGTGTTAATAAATAATAATTGAAGGAAGATTTAATCCACTCAACTTAAATAGAGTGTGTTACTACATTTAATGGAGTGTCATGTTTGGATTATCGGATATCTGCTCATCTTGACATAATCCTTGCTCGCTACCTTATACGATATCGGAGAGAAGAGTATTACTTCCTTATTGCAAGAGATCTACCATGAAATAACTTTTCAAATAGCAAGCAACAAATAACAACTGCTTAAAATGAAACCCTTCATCTACACTAGCATCTAGTGACTGACTGATCAAAAAGAATTTTACAAATAATAAAAAGATATAGGCTGTGTTTCGAAATATAAACAAGAGTTAAAGGCATCATGAGCCGATGTCAAATTATATTTGAAATAGAGACTACTGTGAGGTTACAGTGTTGTTTTGAAATTAACAACCCATTTGTTATTCCTTTTAAATCCCCGATTTCATTATGTTATTGGTACTTAAGCCAGTGAAGGTTTTCTAGAAAAGGGCTGACATTTAAAGCACCATCACATAATGACTATAAATGTTCTCTGAAAACCGCCAACTAATAAGTCCTTCTATTCCATTTAATACCTTCAAAGGTTAAGTAAGCAATTCCAAAGTAATTCAAGACAATTCACTATACATCCAGTAATTCCTTATAATCTTACCACATACCACAAGAGCTTCAATGGATAACTACCCTTCTCATAACGCTATTGTTTCCAAATTTCACTATTTAAAATTCGAAATGCCGTATAAAAGGCGTTTAAAAAATACATTTACGAATAAAACGGATCAATGACTCGGCCGTCAACACCACTGTTTATTCATTGAAGAATACAAAAATGCAAAATACATCACGGGTTGTAATAAATGAACCGTGCCGACAAAGCTTTGACGTTTTTGTTTGAGGACGAGCTTTGCTTGACTGAGATAAAAGCACAAACGAGAATATGAATTAAAAGACGTCAGTATCGTTTAAAGGCAAATGAAAAAGTGCTTTAGTACCACGATAAAGTAGAAATGTAATAAGTAAGTATTAGATATCAAAATTTTTTGAGATAAATTACAATTTGTATAGTTTTTATAAATAAACCAAGAGCAAGTGATTATTTTTAGATTCAGTTCTGCGTGTCTGTGTTGGTAAATTGTTTTCTACAAAATATAACAAATTCTCTTTCAATGTAAAATTTATCGAAAGGAAAACAACTCTAGCTACTTATTTTTTTATGTTTTCTTTGTGATTGCTAATAGAACTTTCTATATATAGATAGGATTAACTGTATCTAAGTTTACTTCATGGAAATTCATGATTCACTTAATAACAAATAAAACACAAATTTAAATTTCCACAATATATTAACAAGTACTTAACAATTGTTTCACCTTACTAAGGCTTCATCAGAAGTATAACAATAAACTTAACACTAAAGTTCGGGTGTATTTATACTAAGGTTAAGGGAGGGGGGTTTATTTTTAAGGAACAAATTAAGTAATGGTGAATTATTTATGTCTAGTTGATCATTTAAAAGTTGTTGTGTGTTTTTGTACTTATTGATTTCAATAGTTTCCAAAAGGGACAATTTATAACTTTTATTTTCGACATGTAAAATAATTAATGTACCAATGAATATTTCTGATTTTAATAAAGAATTAAATATAGTAAAATTTTTAGCAAATAGAAATAATTATGACATTAAGATTGTTGATAATATTTTACAGAAATTACTGTTTAAACAATTCATTAATAATGTTTATCCGCTAGTAAAAGATAAAACTAACCATAAGTATAAGACAATACCATTTCTAAGCCCGTCTATTTGCCTAGATAAACTTTTTCGAAATAATAATTTAAAAATTGCATTCTACACGAATAATACGTTAAGCAAACACATTAAAAACAACAAAGATGCGACAAAAAAAGACCAACGTTCAGGTGTTTACAATTTAAATTGTAATTCATGCAATAAGTTTTATATTGGACAGACTGGTCGTACTTTAAGAAAACGTATTACAGAACATAAAAAATCATTTAGTCATAAAAAAATGGATTCAAATTATGCTAAACATTTAATTGAAGAAGGACATGAGTTTAACGAAGAATTTGAAATTTTACATGTCGAAAATAAAAGTTATAAATTGTCCCTTTTGGAAACTATTGAAATCAATAAGTACAAAAACACACAACAACTTTTAAATGATCAACTAGACATAAATAATTCACCATTACTTAATTTGTTCCTTAAAAATAAACCCCCCTCCCTTAACCTTAGTATAAATACACCCGAACTTTAGTGTTAAGTTTATTGTTATACTTCTGATGAAGCCTTAGTAAGGCGAAACAATTGTTAAGTACTTGTTAATATATTGTGGAAATTTAAATTTGTGTTTTATTTGTTATTAAGTGTATATATAGATAGCGTTAAAAAAAAAGAATGTAATGTTACCCGCATCCTCTGAGCTTGCATAAGCCTTGCTTTTGTAGTTTGAACAAAAAGGTACTGCCGATTTTGCTAATAAGCTTTTACAAAACGATGGTTTCGTATAACTAGCAACGAAGTAGGTGATTTTGAAGTTGCAAACTTTATACCTACTTCCTGTAGCGAAATTTGCACAAAAGCCACCCATAAAGGCAAGACGCATACAGCGTACCATAAATGTATGTACTTACAAAACTTTTCACTGCATAGCTTAAACTCGGTTTGTATAAATGATTTATGATTAAAGATAATTGCAAACATACGGAAAATGTTCGTTGCACATACTACCCAAAAGGCAACTGTCACGATGAGCGGTTCATATTTTATTATTATATGTATTTCGAAAACTAATCAAAAGCAATTATGTATTTAATAACATTTATTTGTTCAAACTCAATTTTCTACACTCACATGGACCACGGCGCTCGGTAGGTAAAGTTAATAAATATTCAGATCTTTTAAATACTTTGTAAGAATAAAAGTATTGGAGGTTCAGTCGATTAGTCACAGTTCAAAGTTACGAGGACATTACAGAAGAAAACCCCCTAAAATCCACAAGTATGCTATATTGAATATTCTTCTGCATTTGGTGACTGATTCTTCCTTTCTTTATGAAGTTTTAACATGAACCCTTATCTATGAACTGGTATATTTCCAGAAAAAGAACATTCAGTATTGAGTATTCTGGGATTTTCTCAAATTGTAAAATTCTTAACCTACACTAGAGTATACCGAACTAACAACCCTAAATATCATTTAAATTTGTTCAACAGAACTCCTATAATGTAACAAAATCTTCAACTTTTTTCCTTTCAAAGCTTACATAAAATTTAATTTATGAAATCTACAATCCATTTGACATATATTTCCTTTTAACATGATGTTACAGAAATAATTAATTAATATGAATACAAAAGGGGAAACTTTACGAAAAAGTTCTGATTTTGAAAGGATTACAACATCAGAACGATACTTAACTAGTACACGTTATGATAGGAAGTAGAAGCTGGAACTTCATTAAACTTTTTGAGCGATTAACTGCAATCAATAATTAAGCAAATAGAATATTTAGAATGATAACGTAGTAGATAGAACAAAAAGTTATAATACTTAACTAACAAATAAGAAAAACTTTAGATGTGCTTGTTTACGTTTTGGGAAATTTACCGACAATAAATCTTAGCAATGATTTAAAAAGAAGAATAATTCAAAGAGAAAACTGATGGTAAAACAAAGACAAAAATTTGTAGGAATACGGAGAAATTAACGGAACAGAATCTTAGATACTATAATTAAGGGAAAAGTCTGTTTTTAAATGGGTGCATGAAGATATTCTGTTGTATGTAATTTCTAACAAGAGGCAACCAATGAAGCAATAAAAAATCCTTACTCTGATGCAAAATTATAAAAAGATGTATCTGTAGGTAATTAAGAAGACGACAAATTTTTCGAAAGTTTTTTAACATTATACCAAATTTACTCAAAGAGGTTTGATTGTTTTATATCATAATGTATAAAAGAAGTTACGGGAAAAATAGGGAGATATTAATAGTCCGGTCAAATTAGACCAAAAAAATAAGAATAAAGCTACATAAATTCCCACCAAGCTGAAAATCAGTAAGATTGTTTAAAATATGATTAAAAATAAAATTTGAAAGTTCCCCATCCTTCCCCTGTATGGAAAAAATTTTATTCAAGGGTAAAGGTCAAAAAAATGAGTTTTTGGCGATTTTCAGCAAAACGGTAAGTTTTATCATAAAAACCCCAGACAAAAATTGTAGATCATAAAATTATCTATAAACTATGTATCTCTAAAATACCCCAAAATAATCTATGTGACACATAAATCCCCAAGAACTAGAAAATATTTAGTACAAATAGAAAAAAGATTGTAGAGGAAAATTTTTCCCCAGAAGAATTTCCCTGAAAAATATCCCAAAAAATACCCAAAGGAAAAAAATCCCCTATTTTTTGAGGAAAATCCCCTAATCTGGCAACCCTGAGACTAACAGTATTTTATTTATTGGGCACACTGACATAAAGCAGGTATAAGACCCTAGCCACGCATACAATTGAACAGGAGACATGTGTTGCCTTGAGGTTACACTGGCGTATAAAATAAGGGACTGGATTTCATTTTACCTGATATCTCAGAAACAGTGGCTCTTAGGAAAAAAAATATTGATACATATTTTATAGATAATTTTATGATCTACAATTTTTGTCTGGGGTAATTTTATGATAAAACTTAGCGTTTTGCTGAAAATCGCGAAAAACTAATTTTTTTGACCTTAAACCTTGAATAATTTTTTTTCCATGCAGGGGAAAGATGGGGAACATTCATATTTTATTTTTAATCATGTTTTAAACAATCTTACTGATTTTCAGCTTGGTGGGGATTTGTGTAGCTTCGAATGTCTAAATTGACCGACTATAAGGGAAATCTGCTATAAGTGAAATGTCTATACATTTTTTGGTAAAAGGAGTTATTATATTGAAAGAATTGTTCAGTGTGTAATTGCCCATTTATTTGTATTATTTCATTTTTGAAATAGGTTGGTCTTACAAGACGAAGGATGTTTTAAATACGAGGTGTGACAATTAAGTAATGAGACTGATTCCATAAAAACCGTATATTTAAGAATTATTCTACATTTCTGCCATCCCCTTCAAAGTAGTCCCCTTGGGCAGCTATACAACGATTCCAGCGCTTTTCCCACGCTTCGTAGCATTTCTGGAACGCTTCGACTGAGATGTCCGCGAGTACCCTCGTCACGGCCTTTCTGAGGAGCAAAAGCAGCATCGACTGAACATCGCAGAAGACTGTTTGGAACAAGTGGAAAAAGATCCTGCGCTGCTAAATCGAGTTATTACAGGCTATGAGAGCTGGTTTTTCCAATACGACTCGGAAATCAAACGCCAAAGCTCACAATGGTTGTCTTTGCACGCCCCCCGCCCGAAAAAAGCTCACATGAGTAAGTCGAAGGTGAAAACGATGATTTTGATAGCCGTGGAATCGTCCACAAAGAATTGGTTCCATCGGGGCAAACAGTAAATCAAGTCTATTATCGCCATGTACTCGAAAGATTGCGAAAACGAGTCAACAGGGTGCGCCCAGAGATCGTTCGTAACTAGATCCTTCATTGCGACAAAGCGCCGTGCCACACCGACCTCAGCGTGTCCCAGTATTTGGCATCTAAAGGGATCGCCATGTTGCAACAGCTGCCTTATTCGCCTGATATGTCACCCTGTGACGTTTTTCTATCCCCTAGAACAAAATCGGTGGTCAAAGAAACCCATTTTGAGTCGATTACGGACATTCAAGCGGCCGTGACGAGGGTAGTCGCGAACATCCAAGTCGAAGCGTTCCGGAAATGTTACGAAGCGTGGAAAAAAACGCTGGAATCGTTGTATAGCTGCCCAAGGGGACTACTTTGAAGGGGATGGCAGAAATGTAGAATAATTTTTAAATATACGGTTTTTATGGAATCAGTCTCATTACTTAATTGTCACACCTCTTAGTTCATCCTTTTAGGAACTAAGACAAGCGGATGCAGCATCATCAAATAAAATTATTCTATTATTATTACAATGCAGGCTAAATATAATTTATTATGTTTATGAAGAGGATCAGTTTTACTGTGCGGTGTCTGGTGGCTTTATTATGGCGATCCCATTATTTGCCACTGCCAATGAACCTTAAAATATTTTCAGAAATATCCCTCTCCTTAGATTTTACAAACCCCGCCTTGCAAGTGTTCAATCAGAGGAAAAATAAGGATTATGAAAATGGTTAACAACCAATAGTGGTAGTCTCCTTATAAAAAAAGAAGTATTTTTTAAGGACTTACATTTTACTTGAAGAGCAAGTGTAAATGTTGCAACTTGAATTTGAACACGTCTTATTAAGTTAACGCGTGTGCAGTCGGTTCTCCTGCAATAGCAAATATCCAGAATAGCTGCTTGACTCAAAAAAATACTGTTAAGAGAGCAATCAAATCAAGAATATCTCCATAATAGATGCATAGGAAGATATTCCTTCAAGTGCATCTGTATACCTAATGAAAACTCTAAGCAAGCGACAGAGTATGTGTGTACATACGTGTCTGTATGAGGAAACGGTGACGCGTAACGCTCACGGTTTTCACCGGTTTACTCCTCAGACGAACTCCTAAAAACTCTTCTTAAGTAACCCATGGTTGGTTAAAAAATAAGCACTTCACGAGCTCGCAAAATTTATTCGTGACGTACGTAATACGAAAGAATATATCTAATAATATAATAAATTAAACAGTTATTTTGCACTGTCATTAAATTTATTTTCACCTAGACATGTTTGTTCAAAATAAATTTAGTGACAGTGCAAAATAATTTTGTTTTATTTATTATAATTATTATGATCAGTTACAAAATAGAAACCAAAACTATAGAAAATTTAAAAAATATAACGAAAGAATATATTTCAATCGGGAGAGTTTGTATAAAGAACGACTAACTCGTGTCGAAGTCACGCTTGGAAATAATTCTTATTCATCTGAGTGCATGGCCGTGTCAGTTAGAACCCCAGAACAGACCCGAATTCAAGTGGACAGTTATATTAAATTATGTAAATTCCATAATGCGCCAGCTCCAGAATATTCACAATAACGACTCGACTCGAGTTGTCGTTTGTCGTTGCAGTTGAGAATTCCTGTCTGCTTGTATTCGAAAGTTGTTGGCGATTGCTGCAATTTATGTAATCGTTCTACATGAGAGAAGAGTTACATTCTATGGAATGCAATTAACAGAACCAAACAATGAACAAGCGAATAAACAGGGGAATAGGAGACAAATTTTCCACAAACGTTTCCCTACCGGAAAGACGGTTTGCGATTATGAGAAGATAAACGAGCTTTCGCAGCCAAAGAAACAGATAAAGAAAACGCAACGTGTCGTACCTTTATATTCTTTGGTCCGAATTAAAAAAAATCCCATTTCGTACGGAAAACTACAAACATTTAATTCTAGACAGCATTTAAAGTTTACTTTAGGATGTAACGTAAACTGTTTCAGGAATTCAAGAGATATTCAATTTTCTTTTAATAAATAAATCAAACAGTTGGAGTTATTAAAATCAAGTTCTATTTTTCAAATTCAAAGACTATTAAAGAAATGTACAATTTGTAGATTGAAATGTAATATAAGTACCTACTTATTATTCTTCTAAAGCAGGCATGTCAATTTCATATGATATATATTCACATAATCTATTTTGTACTAAATTAAAAAAAAATACGATTGTTAGAACGATTGCATTGCGCATTTATTAGACTCAATGTTTTGTTTTTAACTAAACTAAAAATATTTTATTGTATATTTAACAAAGTAGAAGTTGTAATAAGCAACATCACAGTTTAATATTAAGCTTTGAAAGATATTTGACATCGTTTGTTGCAAAGCAAGTCATCAATATTTCGTTGAATATCTTAAGCTGATGACACTTTTAATATTGATGATATATGTTGATCGATTAATCTTGACTTTTCTGAATTTTTCTTATTTTTTATTAAGAAAGTATTTGCCCGCATATTTAAATGCTTCCGAAAATAGCCAGTATACCCGTAACAAAAGATAACATTTTAGGAAATCGTTCTACTGATAAATACAATGGATTTCATTTATAACGACTTCGGTTGTAACGACCTTTCGGTTATAACGACATAACACATGTCCCTTGAATTTAAGGAGTAATTTAAGAAGAAAATTTGGCTGTAACAATTTCGGATGCAACGTCGATTTCGGTTTTAGCGACTAATCTAAATTCATTGCGACCGAGCCTAAACACAAAACTTTTTTATCATTTGTTAACATTCACAGACAGTCAGCAGTTGTAGTTATTGTTTATAAATGTTAATGTTCATAAAGTTAAATCTAAGAATCAGTTACAGGGTACTTTTCTTGCCTAATTTCCTTCTTTCATTCTTTCTCTCTTTCTTTTTATATAGCGACTTCCGGATATAGCGACTGAATTTAATGGTCCTTTCATCGTCGTTATAAACAAAATATACAAATATAAAATTCCAACTTCTATACATTTTCCTTCAACACAAAATCACATTGGATATCAATTTATTCCATTTGTAAGTTTTCATCAACAATTTCAATATCGATAGATAGAGATGAAGTAAAAAGACGAAATTGTACTTTACTTTTTATTCATTGCTCATCTTTTACATATTCATAATTATTGTTTTCAAGAAAATTATGAATTTATCCAGCAATATGAAGAATCGTTTTAATTAACAAATTCATATATTTGATCAAATAAAAAATTTTAAATGGCTCGGCTGGCCGCAACTTACGTACTGGCAGGACGCGTTTTTGACATGCCTGTTTTAGAAGGTCCAAACAAGCCTGTTAAACATTTATATGTGTAAAATAAGTTAAAAAAAAAGTGGTGAACTTTTATAGCTTCCAATGTGTAATTAAAATAGACACTGGCTGGGCAGTACAAAGAGCCTGGTGCACAGGCCGATTTTGCAAGTAGCAATTTTTATAATTAAAGCAGTAAACGGTTTATACGTTGAAAGGTTTAAAATTAATTTTAGAGCGCTTTTCATTCTTCAATATTCACTAGAAAATTCGTACCGCTATCAAAAGCGCACAAAAGCGCATTCTTTCGTTAAAGCCTGATTATTCTCACATCGCGCAACAAAACATGTTCTCTGTAATTAAAAAAATCTACACTGAGCTGATCTCTTTAGTAAAAAACCTGTCCCGAAAAAGATAGATATTAAAGAGAACAACGGACGCCCTTTGAAGTCATAACTAACAAAGGCTCGAATGCACTGTAATTTAAAATAAAGTCTAAAATGTATGTGACGAATATATCCAAACAGCCAGCGACTAGCTTTTTTTAAATCAACCAGCAACATTTTCCATTTAAACATAAATTTAATTAAATTTATTTTATATTTCTTTTCAAATAAAATAAATGCGTTCAAATAATGAAATAATTAAACACATGTTTCACCTAAAAGCTATTTTTGTATGAGGAAATTTCTGAACTGAGCATAATGGATTTAATACCGAGTTGTCTTTTAATGGTATTTTTTTCTGAAAATAAAACAGGCAAACAAGAAGCAACCAGGCATTGTCAATTATTTTCAAATTATACTTTAATAATCAATAAAAACTTAATCCATCATTGAACATAATGGTTGAAAACGTATTCTGGTCTTGAGTACTAGAATTTCGGGCAATTCAAACGGCAACGCAAGAAGAACGTAATTCGTCCACTTTTGTAACAACAGACAAACAAAAATAATTGGAATGGAACTAGGGTTTCTCTCAAGTGGTCAATTTTTGCTGAAACTCTAGTCGACCATAAGCTGTTCCATTTTGTGACCGATAACAAACTGTTGCCCATAGCACTTCTGTCTTAAATTTAATGAAAACTAGACCATTCGACAAAAATTGTTCCCGAACCCGAGAGTAGGAAACATAAAAAGATGAGAAATGAGAAATGCGAGGAAGAAAGCAGACAGCGCAGTTGAAATATACTTTCGTATTATTATTACTATTACTGTTTGGGATAGTAAACAAGAATACTGTCAAATATTCTTTTATTTTATCCACTACTTTTATGCTCTTGATCGCCTCTTTTTAGATAAAGAGAAATAAAAAAGCCTGTAGTCGACAAAATGAAAATTTGAACAATTCTATATACGTAATTTATATATTTACGACATAGTATTGGTTTGGTTTTTTTAGGAAATTCCAGAAATATCTTTTATGCAGTTTAATAGACGTAGTGTAGAGATTATATGACCAGTTTTATTGTATATTGAATCATAAAAATGGCTATGCTGAATCACTCGTATTCTTTTATAGACGGTCCAGGGTGATATTTCTCGAAAAATTCTTCAATAGTACCTACCTAATTTCTGGTAGAGAATATCAAGTAATTTTCAGAAATACATATATTTTACAAGTGCATTTGGATATTCATAAAAGATGAAACTCAATTCCAGAAATATATCATTAAATTTTAATTTAGATTAACGAAATGGAATTCTGGCTTGGCTCTAGGTGAAACATATTTCAATAATGATAAAAAGTAGTGGTATTTTTGTTTCACAAGTTTATTAAATAAGTCTGACAATATTGTTTCGGCAGTTATGCCATTATCAAAGTGAAGGAATTATGCGAAATATAGTATTTATAAGGGTTGAAAATACATAAACATAAATGCTAATACACAAATACAAATTATATACAAAGAAGGAAAACCTATACAAGTAAATTACAATTCGGTCCTAGTAGCTAACTTTAATAGTGGGGAAATCCTGAACTCAATTTGGTCGTTCGTTACCTGTTTATCTTGGGCTATTGCTTTATCTATTTCTAGTATTTCTAAAAGGTTCAGGCGTTTACCTTTCTTACAATTATGTATAAGTTTTAAACTGTTACAATCTATAAAGTGGTTATTTTTAAAGCAATGTTCCGCTATACCTGTGTTCTTTTTACAATTTATGATAGATTTTTTGTACTCATTTAGACGCACAAAAAATCTATCATAAATTGTAAAAAGAACACAGGTATAGCGGAACATTGCTTTAAAAATAACCACTTTATAGATTGTAACAGTTTAAAACTTATACATAATTGTAAGAAAGGTAAACGCCTGAACCTTTTAGAAATACTAGAAATAGATGAAGCAATAGCCCAAGATAAACAGGTAACGAACGACCAAATTGAGTTCAGGATTTCCCCACTATTAAAGTTAGCTACTAGGACCGAATTGTAATTTACTTGTATAGGTTTTCCTTCTTTGTATATAATTTGTATTTGTGTATTAGCATTTATGTTTATGTATTTTCAACCCTTATAAATACCATATTTCGCATAATTCCTTCACTTTGATAATGGCATAACTGCCGAAACAATATTGTCAGACTTATTTAATAAACTTGTGAAACAAAAATACCAAGTGTTTTTTCTTTTTCTTTTTATCATTATTTAATTTAGAGTACAAATCGTGTTGATATATTTTTTAATAAAGTACTCGAAGTCTGATGAAGCCAATTTTTGGCGAAACAATTGTTACTGTTATTAATAAATCTCAAGTCTTGTGTTTTATTGTGAACACACAATCTCCCAAATAGTAAGCCACGATCCATACCGTTAGACCAAACCATGCTGTTCGATATTCGTATGTGTATGTAAAATACAAACTTCTAAAATCTGATGTTACTATATACCATTTTCAACATACTCGCAACTCTGCTCTTTATATTACACAAAACGATAGATTCTTTACAGAGAATTGATAACTATATGAGTTTTAATTACGTATGCGTTCGCGTAATTTTTACGTTATAGGAAGTTTTGTAAGTAAATAACAGTGGGTATATTACTGGTTCTATGTATTATATTTGCCTAGACTGACTGCTGGGCATTTTTGGAATCCAATATAGATCACTAAACTCATTGGCCTTAATTAACCATTATGATAACAATACAATTGAACCTTTTTGGCTACACACTAATTGTTATTTATTACAAAAATCTATAGCTTCTATTTGGACTATTACTCACTTTCATTCTCGTGCAAGTTCTTTTTGTTTTAATTAAGCAACCCGCTTTTCAAACCGTACGAGCTACTGGTGCCGCAATTAGGTGTTAATTGCTCCAGTACAATGAGGTGCTTACCACAAACCCGCTTGTTATGACTATTCATATGACCAAATAATGATGCAACAAATATTAGTTTTCTTAACCGTGAGCACAACGCTTCTTAGTTTTTTTTTGTGTCAATTTCTAAAGAAATTATGATTATGTCCCTTTTCTCTAGCTATATTTACATCAGTAGTTAGCAAAAACCTGTTTATGGGTAATTGACGGTTTAAGATAATTTACTAAATTTAATAAATAAAATTTTTGAAATCGTAATAAAATCCTAGAGTTCTATACTTATTTGCGATTAGTTAACCGTATGAAATAAATTATATTTTATTTCTCAACGGAATATAGTTGAATCATAATAAATAAAGACAATCACAGCATTTCAAATTAAATTGACGTTTTATAATTGCAAATAAACTTCATTAAAATTGTTGAAAAACATATCTAATTACCAATGAGATATAGAACGCACATTTCAATCCAGTAATTAAAAATCAAATTTCCAATTTCCGTTTCGTGGAATTAAATAGTTTGTAGTAGGATTTAATTTACTTGTTTGTTTAACGATGCGCCTATTACAAGTGGTGCACAAATGGAGCAAAATTATTCTTTTACCGATTTGAAAAAAAAGCAAATAACCTTCTTTCGCAATCAATAGTCGAATTTACTGCTATTTCCATAATTAGATTTTCAGCGAAATAAATATCTGTTACATCCACCACCGAGAACAATGTCGAACACAGGAAGAATTCGTTTATCGAATAAATCTTTTGTTTTCCATCGAAGCCATGCTTTTCGCAATTTGTAATACAATCTACCGTATGCAAATTTTTACGTGAAACACACAACGATACTTTTGTTTTTCAGAAACAGCAGTATTTTCATTCCATGTCTTTAAAGCAATTAACTTTCTCTTTAAATTATTACTAGCTGGGAAATCCGGCGTTGTTTAGGTTAAAATACAACGTATATACATAACAGGCGGGCTGAAAAGTTTGTAGGCTAGCATAGAAAAAAAATTTTTTTTTTTGATAGAATTTGTTTTTATTATTCAATATAGTTCATTTCGAGGGCGAAACAACGATTATAGCGATCATACAATTTTTCGATATCATTTTTATAATACGATTTGTCTTTAGTCTCAAAATAGGCTTTAGTTTCAGCGATTACCTCTTCATTTCTATCCAGCGAGCATCCCCTTGAGGTCTGACAACAGAAAAAAGTCGCTGGGGGCCAGATCTGGAGAGTACGGTGGATGCGGAAGCTATTCGAAGCCCGTTTCATAGAATTTTGCCATCGATTTCATTGATTTGTGACACGGTGCATTGCCTTGATGAAACAGCACTTTTTATCCATTTTTTCAAAGTAACAAAACTTCTTTCACGAAAAATACTATAATTCAGATACTAATAGTGCAACAGCTGTCAAATTTATATACGCGTCTTTTGAAGGTTAGGGCTAACTAAAACTCATATGGATTAGATACTAGTAGCGCCATTTATGGGTCAGCCTACGAACTTTTCAGTCCGCCTGTTATATGGCACGTACATAGTGTATACGAAATTTATTTATTAATTAACTTATTAAACTATTTACTTCGATTATTGATTATACAATGATTACATTTTTTTAGGACAATCCAGAACATTCTAGAGTGATTAAAATCATTTCCAATTGATTTTAAACATTTCAATGTATTTTAAAGCTTTAAATCAATATCTGAATTTTTAAAATAATTCTAGACCGATGAAAATTATTTTAAATAATTTTGTGACAATTTTTTATTGGACTGTATATTCTTAACCAAATCGCCGGCCTGCCGTCACCGACTGACTGGCTTCTGAGTATGAGAAACATAACATGCAGTATTACGTTATCTACCAAAAATTTCTTTGTTCATTCCCATCACACGTTTTTGCCACCCACCGTAACCAAACTCCCTTACTAGTAAGTGCAGACCATAAGTGGGTGGACATACATACACACTCTTTCCTTGTATTTACAAAAAAGGGACAATTGCAATAGAAATTTTGGAAGATAAGATTATTTATAATGTTTAGAAAACACAAACTAAGAGTTAACATGTACTGTAATAAGCAAATATTCAAAAAAGATCCTATGATATTACCTTCTGCAACTACTGAGATTATGATTTAAACATCTAATTAAAGATGGAACTATAACTAATCAAAAACTAAACCCTAAACTAACATTAAAAGCATTTTGATGTGTTCTAATGCTAAATAATACAGCTAATTACTTTGTTCACCCAACTAGTGATATAATAAATTTTATTTAATCATTTCAGTGCCAGAAGTTTTTTTGATGAAACTGATTCAAATCAGTATCTTCTGCTTCCTTTCAGAAAAGATAGCTGCAAAAGCATTTACTCTTAAGTACCTAAACAAAATTAAACGATAAATAGAACTACTTACCATATTCGTAATTTAAGGACTTTTCTACTTCAATAAATACATTCAAAACAAATTTAACTTTCGAATCTAGAAGCAAAACCCTACTCTAAATACGTTTTAAATTTTGTTTTCCTTGTGTCTTATCAATAAATTGGTTTCTATTTTATCTTACGAAAGGTACAGAAGATCTGAAATGAAATTTTTGCAACTTGAGAAATGCACTTTTGTGTTTAATGGAATGAACTGGCGGAAGAAAGAAAAATAAAGAAAGAAGCAGAACGCGTTCCTTTTTTTTGCAGAAGTATCCGCATTCCATACGCGAACGAAACAATAAAAATAAAGAAGTGCCTCCCTATTGTGCTCAGTTATAATTGCATAGTCATCAGAGAGATGTAGTAAAACAAGGAAAATGGTGTTTTCAGCGTTACATTTTCTTCATTGCTAGCTGCTGTGACGATATTGAGCTTTTCATTTAAGTTGTGTCATTTACATTAATACTTCCTCAATTTGCATATTAAACAATGAAAGAAGAGGAATTCAGTTAGGTAGCAGTCGCAAGAATTAAAATCGATTTTTTTTGCTTTACGTATCAGGCGGGGTTCATCATCATAATACATGCAAATATTTTAATAACAATAATGAAGGTTTCATTTAGTTACCTCCTTGAATAATACGATTTACAAATACAAATAATTAAAATGAAGAATTGTGTCCTAGGCCTACATTCACTAACCAGAATGTTGTCGATTAATCAATTATTGTATGTGCTTAAAAGTCAATATGCGCCATAGATATAATGATCAATAAGATAAGGAACGAAATCTGAAACACTATCAATAAAATCAAATTGTCGTTTCATCAAAAGAGGAGTGACTATTTCAGTATATCAAAATAAATATTGAATCTACTTCTTGTACTTAATTCTGCTCATACGGACTAACGTCAGCAAATACCTTTTAAGCTAAAAAATATCCTCGTTACGAAGTCTGCATTTGCTCAAAACAAATTGAAAAATTTACCTACCTACATATTTCTTTTGGGGCAAATATTGAAAATACCTGTTTATATTCCTAATGTACCTAGAAATCATACGTATTATTTCAAAATCACGAGAAACGAACTGAAATGAGATACTAACGATCGACAGTTGTCTTAGCAAATACAACGAACGTATCGGAGATTTGATATTGGAATAACCTTTGTTTGAAAATCTACGGTGCTCTCTGTACTGTGCAACGCTTGGGGCATGGAAGTAACTTCGCGTTTCATTTACACGTTAGTTATATCATCCATCATTAGTTTTTTGTCTCATTGCAAAAACAACATAAGTCACTTATACAAGATTTTGCGCGCTATTATAATTAATACGAATAGTAAGTACCTTCTTTTACACAATATTTTGCAAAGTTTTTATGTAGACCTTTGGCGGCAAAATATACTACATTTTTCATAGGAATATTTTGTTGTCTTCTTTGTGATACTTCTTTGCGAGAAAGTCCATTAAAAATTCAGGTTTTACGGTCGTTGCCGGTTTCAATGTTCAGGGCAAATTTTTATAACCTTCACCTCCACCTTTTTACGTGCAATGGAAGACAGCGTTCTTCGACTTTACTCATGTAATCCGAACACGTTCTGGAAATGTTAGGTAACGAAATGACCCCTGCCGGAGACACATTGTGCTGCAAAGTGAGCTTTAAAGTCCACTAATAAAATCGGGAATCAGTACGAAAGCCTGTGGCGTCTTCCCCTAAAAGCCTGATAACGAACGCTGATCCGGTGTAATTCTACACATGTCCCGGCTTCGAGATCGTCTTATCGAGGTTTTTACGAGCTACAGCTATAAACTAGAATTCCTGAGACGGAACTAGAATTAAACCGACTTACTACCGAGCAAAATGTTATTAGTGTGATTGAGACTGCGATCTTTCCAACCGAAAAAATTTGCAATAGTACCAGGATCACTACAAATCAATAAGTACATTCAGCCAACATATAGGTAGGTAAAACTACAGCTTCTAGGGTAACGATAGTCTGAAATTGGGCACAGAGATTCGATTGTAAGGAGGGATAAAGAAAAGTAACACGTAA
This sequence comes from Agrilus mali, assembly GCA_029378335.1. NCBI lineage: Eukaryota > Metazoa > Arthropoda > Insecta > Coleoptera > Buprestidae > Agrilus > Agrilus mali. The sequence continues at coordinate 17,887,682 of CM055657.1, forward strand.
GTACATCTACTCGTTTCTGCCAGTGGCACATGTGCTAAAAACTTTCGTGTTTTATAACTGTCAGTAATTTCATTTTATAAATTTAGAAAACTGTATGTATCATAACATTCCCAAAGAATCTATACAAAATTAGGGCCAGATCTGTTTTGGTACTAGACTTTTATTCCTTTATTCCGGACCCTCGAAATCTTAATGACCGTTAGTAACTCTATCAACATCTGTTCCATGATGAAATTTTACAACAGAGATTTGTATGCTCATTTCTTTTCTTTTCTACGCCTAACGTATATCTTTGTACTACTGCTATGAATTCAGCAAAAAGCTCTGTAATAAGGTGTCTAATATAAAATTAATATTTTAACAATTTTCTAACTGCAGAATTTCACGAGTTAGTACATAGCAGAACGTTTTTCTAGGTGCTACAATTACGGTTAAAATTTCAGACGTTTTTGTCACGCGACAGGACGGTGGTGTTGAAAGCTTGTAAATACCAACAACCAACCTTATCTGATACACCTTTCATTGCTCCCCGATGCAGAGTACAAACTGTTCGAGATATGCGTTTATTCACCACTAGATATCTTTCCACGTTAAATATAACTTTACAACTAATCACAATAAGTGTTATGGTGTAGGTAGATGAAAATTGGTAACCGGTAAATTACATTCACCCTTTAGAGAACTTACTAAAGCAGTTTTCGCCAATGCCTCGTAACATGCGAGACTTCAGCTTTAATAATCCGTTTACAGGTAAGCAACTTATACGTACAGACATTGTGGCAGTTGCATTACATCTGCAGCTGTCGTGAACTATAAATTGGATGAGATAAAGCAGCGGAAACTTTTATTAACATTAATATACTATTATAATCTTACAACCAAAATAACATTAATAGATATGCTATAAGATTTCTCTAAAAAACCGATGCATAAAATAATAAATGTACCTATGTATAAATGATTGACTGCAACAAAATTTATTTGATGCGACCATACGAGTTATAAGTTATACAGGACAAGGTACACACAAGACTGCATGACGAAGGAATTTATGATGAGTTTCCAGAAATATTCAGTAACATTCCACTATATGTACGTAACTATTTAAAGTTCTAGTTAATTTGAACGCACGCACGTACGGCAAAATAAGTGCCGCTTGGAGTATTTTTATAATGTTTACATAAACTATTTATTTTTCTATACTTTTCTGGTAAATAGATAAAATAATATAATACTTGCTTCGACTTTAAAATTGAAATGGTAAGAGATCACGAATCGGATTCAATGCAATATAGCGTCAAGTGTCTCGAAAATAAAAAATATCGTTCCACATGTTCCAGTTCTAGCACGTTGGAATGTTCACTAGAACGATTCAAACAGCTCCAGAGCATTGTATTTGCATTACACTCAAATTGCTTGATTTTCTATTCGTTTTATACGAGATACACTTTCTGTTGAATTGAGCACTTCTCGACGAATGAAGCATTCGACAACACTTACTGGAAACGCTAAAACCGTGGTCATAAAAAAGATGAACAGCGTAGAAATGGGGAAAAAGTCTCTACTGGTACAATTCCAGATACTTATGTATTCTCGACTAGTTAAAAAAGTTTCGCTTGTCTGCTTTCATTTCCAAGGTTTCTCATAATGTTCTTGAAAATGTAATTTAAGCGCCTTTCAAAATTAATGTTAAGTGTAAGATCCTTAAAAATGGACACGAAAATTTTTAATAATACACCCGCATTTAATGTTGCCAATTATTTCCAAGCCCAGAATTGGAAGATTAAATTTAATTAAAGATAAAATTTAACTCAATAAAATGCCCTCAAACTTGAAAAAAATTGAAAAAACTTTTAGAAAATACGATTTTCAATACCCAGAAATAGTCCGGTCAAATTAGACCAAAAAATAAGAGTAAAGCAACATAAATTCCCACAAAGCTGAAAATCAGTGAGATTGTTTAAAATATGATTAAAAATAAAATTTGAAAGTTCCCCATCTTTCCCCTGTATGGCAAAAATTTTATTCAAGGGTAAAGGTCAAAAAAATGAGTTTTTGGCGATTTTCAGCAAAACGGTAAGTTTTATCATAAAATTACCACAGACAAAAATTGTAGATCATAAAATTATCTATAAACTATGTATCTCTAAAATACCCCAAAATAATCTATGTGACACATAAATCCCCAAGAACTAGAAAATATTTAGTACAAATAGAAAAAAGATTGTAGAGGAAAATTTTTCCCCAGAAGAATTTCCCTGAAAAATATATCCCCAAAAAATACCCCAAAGGAAAAAAATCCCCTAGTTTTTGGGGAAAATCCCCTAATCTGGCAACCCTGAGACTAACAGTATTTTATTTATTGGGCACACTGACATAAAGCAGGTATAAGACCCTAGCCACGCATACAATTGAACAGGAGACATATGTTTCCTTGAGGTTACACTGGCGTATAAAATAAGGGACTGGGTTTCATTTTACCTGATATCTTAGAAACGGTGGCTCTTAGGAAAAAAAATATTGATACATATTTTGTAGATATTTTATGATCTACAATTTTTGTCTGGGGTAATTTTATGATAAAACTTACCGTTTTGCTGAAAATCGCGAGAAACTCAATTTTTTGACCCTTAACCTTGAATAATTTTTTTCCATACAGGGGAAAGATGGGGAACTTTCAGATTTTATTTTTAATCATATTTTAAACAATCTTACTGATTTTCAGCTTGGTGGGAATTTATGAAGCTTCGAATGTCTAAATTGACCGGACTAAAATTTATTGCCAAGGAAAGCAAATGGCCATTAGGACCGAAAATAGAACACATTTCCTGCAATTCTGTTCAAAAAGGTAGTCGGGCAGCGGACAATAATTAAACTCTAATTTGATTGTCATTGCAGACGTTAAGATTCATTGCTTCAAGTTTATCTTTTGTAAATACGTACATGTACCATTTTAGTCTTTTTACAATTGGCCGTTTGTTCGTGGAAGCAAAAAAGAAGTCAAAGCGGGTGGTGCTTTTATCTGAAATGAAACGTTTACGCTTCATAACTTAAAAGCTTTTCATTATTTCTAGAATGGCGGTGCTAGTATGACCGTTCTTGAGAGCTGTTCGCTAATTACAGTCCCCATATAAAATGAAATGTGACTGGAACTACGCGTCCTCGTTCCCTTGTCCCTATTAATCTCTCAAAACGGCACTATGTTTATTTTACACGAAACAATTCCAATTGTTCAACTGTATACACTGTCACGTAAAAACAATACCTAACGAGAAATAACGTTGGGACGTTGGCATTTTCCCAAAGCGAATTTAAATCGAGCCATTTATTACAGTTTTGGTAAACAATATAGCACATACCATAAAACATGAAAGATTGTGGGTAGGCATTGTGTTATAAGTAGATACTATATCGTTATATGTAAGCCAAAATCAAGCTTTATCGCTTCACATCAAAACAAATATTATAAAATATACTTTAATAGAAGCAATTGTGCAACTGGAAATCCTTTTGAATATGCTTTTGTACAGAGTAATTAGTCCAGGTAGAAGGACTCATGCTCGCTAAAGTATGCCTTTTCACCCTAAGGAAGAAGGCTTTCTTTTTGTAAGACTCTTGGTTTTATTACAAAGACTTAAATGTTTACAATAACATGATTTGTAAAATACTTAACAGCCGTTTCCGTCCTGCACATTCTATTAGTAAGAATTTAGAAAAATACTAACGAGCTTCCTTCAATAGAGGATTACAGAGCAGTAATTATCCACATACAATATATAATAAACTTCTCTTCTGTCTTCATGTTGTCCGTCTTATTTGCTTCCCTATCCGGTCTCAGTGATAAAGCCTTTTCGCTCTTCCCATCAAATATAGCGTTTATGCTCCCACTAGAATAATGGAAGGATGGGGTTGCTACACTAAACCGTAGATAACTCCAACGATGCTATCCAATCTTCAATGGACATGGAATAAACTAAAACTGCACTATATTAAGATGGAAGAAACTGGCACCTCTGTAGCTTGATGAATAAAAACCTAAAATTATTTTAAGAATTGCAGAAGTACCTTCTTCATAGAGGTGCAAATGTATATGTTGTTAGATAGTTTTGCTTTTGTTTTTCGTTTTTCTTTCTTGCAAAGGGTGTGTTTCTGAACCGTGTATGTCAATACCACGGCACAACTACCCAACACCACATTTAGAGCAATCGATTCGTTAGCTAGAATAACGAGCTCTACGAACTTTTGAAGTACGCCTCGAGTTAAAGTCGAAGTTTATTCAGCAACTACTTGCACTCGACGTCCAGAAAGCTTAATGTCGCGAAGGCGAATAATACTTTGGCTGATGTATGAATCGTTGCTGTAAAAACTGTTGTGTTTGATGAAGTAATTTTCAACGTTGTTCCTTCGGAACGAAGCTGCTTTTAATTCTGTGTATCTCCCTTTTCCTCCACATTTCTCTCTCTAGCAGTGTATTAGAAGCACAATTATTTGTGGAGTTGTTTTCTGCTTCCATGAAATACTCACTCGTATCGACTGTTTTGTTTTAATTTTAATTAATACAACATTAATTAGTATCAATATGCGCGATTTGTATCAGCAATATTTTCGAAATCGGCACCAACTTGCAATAACTCATTTTGACAGTTTAACGTTTAAATACCACGGAACCTTTGTGTTTTCATAGCTCATGGTCTTTTCTCTGTCTTCTAAGTTAATTTATTAATAAGTTATTTTTCACAGAAATTTTACTACACTGTAACTGATGAATGAGAATTATCATTAAAGAATATCCTCTGTATTCTTTCACTTATCGTTAATAGCAGCAATCAGAAATTTTTAGACACTACCTATGAAATAATCCAGAGATATAAATTACGAAATGCGGATTGGACAGATTAATAAATCGCCTCCCTAAACATTATTTTTATTCATATTAATATTATCTCCAGAAGCAGATGCGGCGATCACGCAAGTCTTTACTCTACTGATTAATGATAAATAAAAAAACAAGATTGAGAAAAGAACTATGGCAGGATGCTGGGTTTCAAAAATTAAATCTTTTTATTATAGATAATGTTTCCGTTGGTGTGTTATTGTTTCAAAGTAATTTTTCCATAAGTCACATATTCTATTTGCATACGGCTTCAGTTACTGATTTATGTGGTAATAATGGCATTTAACACATTTAATGATTAAAGTCCCTTAATGTGAATCCTAATATTTACTAATAAACTGTGCTAACAATTGTGTTCGACGTCACGGACCGGTCGAGCAATTACTATGAAATCTCTGTAACTTGTAGTACACTTCATTACCTTGCGGTTTGTCATTTCTGAGCACAACAACGGATTATCCTACCACTACAAATGGGGGTTTCGCAGATAGCATGTGAGTTTGATATCTACACACAAACGACCTACGCTGTTTCCTGATCATGAAAGCCTTGATTGGAGCACACGATGTTCAACAGCTATTAACTACCTCTACCTATACGTTATATGTAGGCTGATGTTTATTAGTTATGTTAAATTAATTCTTTTCAATTCGAATGTTGGTTAGAAGCAGTGGCGGCTCGTGGTCGAATACGAAGGGGATTCACAAAGTTAATAACATGTAGGTAATATCAGAACATGAAGCGTATTTCACGATGTTGTAAATTCACTGCAGGCGAAGATTTTTAATATTTTTAGGAGAAACAAATACTCATGGCATTTAATAACACAATAAATAAGAACCTTACGTTTACTTATACAGGAAATCCATTCGTCTATGTTTTGAATTAGCAAACACACTCAACAGGATTACCGGCAAAAATCAGGCACGGAAAACAAAATAATGCGTTTAATTTATTACACCCACACAACCACGATGTTTTTTTATACTGTTCTACTTTAAACACACGTTTGAACTTTTTATTTTTTAAGGTACACTCTTGTGTCAGCTGTAGTTTTGGGCGAGGTGGACCACTTTTCTTTATTTCGAAACGATTTTGAAAATTATTTGAATTTTCTTTAATATATTTTACCGAACACGACTCCATCATTTACGTAATATTTTAATTAACACCTATTGTGCAATAAATTGTGCGTCATTTACAATTAGTGGACTTTGAACTCTAAAATCTGAACATAATTTTTCCTACCAACACTAGCTTCCGGAGCCTTTAAAAATGACTCGTACTGGACATTTTCACCAGGTGGCAGGCTGGCAGGCTAACCGAAGTTGCAAAACCCTGGCAGAATGTCGGGTAGCCGTGCCGACGTAGCACGACATTATTCCGGCTGATTCCGGCTTCTCGTGCAGTGCACCTAAACGCTGTATGTTGAGTGTATTTTATCTTCTATTTCACCCGTCCGACTACCTCTCTCTCTAACACATGAATATCAAACGGAGTATCGCTCACGTGATATGTTCAGAATCAAAACTTAAACCAAAAAAGTTAGGTGAAGTCGTCAGCTAAACAACAAAAATTTAAATATTTTCTATGGGTTACGGGTTGGTGTTTTGTAACTATGAACTATGAAATGGTAAAAGAGATGTATATTATACGATAATCATCAATAATATAATAAATATTAAAAGGATAAAATTATATGGTGTAACTGCCACCGGTTAGAAGTGATTAATTCAAAATAAGTTATCGGTTGTTAGGAAAAGCACACCACTACGATTATCTAATGACTATTGAAGTCGTTTAATAAAATAAATGTGGTTAAAGTCTTTGTGAAGTCAAAATGATTTTTTTTTTCACTTCTTTTAGTATGTTGGTCACAATAAGCTACTAATTTGCATTTTTTTTTTTTAAATTTAATATTTTAATACGTGGTGGTAATACGCATTTTGCAGTAGAAGCGAGATAACAGTCAGAATATCGTAATATCTTATGATCAGATACATTTTGAAGAAGCGAACATTTTGAGCAGCCAAACGTCAAGTAAAATAAATCGATCATGGCGGAACCCAGAAGAATTTTCTATAGTGAACAACGGCTGTGAAAGCCTGCATTCAACGAATCAGAATATTGCTCCAACGGAAATACAAATAAAAAGTTTGGGTGTTGGTGGATGAGAATGTAAGATGTAAATAGGAATAGCTCACTGTTGGTACAAGAAAAATGTTACTTTAATCCGACCTAAAATATTTCCTTCCCAGAAAATAGGTTTTCGCAATTTACGTCCACGTAACAAGTTGCGCGTATTTTACGCTAATGTTTCTCGCCGAGCAGGGCTGAAAATTACGTATAAATATTTTAGCAAACATCGCACTTCCTAACATGAATATACATAACTTTTGAAATACTTTCCGACACATTACATATATAAAAAACTTCAATACCTTTGCGTTAATATAAAATTTCGTTAAAAGAATTACTCAAACGACAGCGTAATAAAACTAAAGCACCGAGCATTTTTTTTTTCGTTAAATCGATCTTTGTTTGGTGCCTATTTGGGGAACTGGTGCCTTAAAAATAAATCTACTGCAAAACCAATGAATATTTATAAGCATACAAAATGTTACTGTTGCAATAATTACAAAACACGTCAAATAAAATTATTTATAACGTACAAAAATGAAGACTGCAAAAACTTTAGCGGCTGTTGTAGAACGAACAGTTCCCCGCATGTACTGTTTGCCCAAGACACATAAACCAGGTAGGTCGGTTTGACCAATTGTCTCCGCAATTGGTTCACCGACTTATAAGCTAGCCAAATGGTTGACAAATGAATTCAACAAACTCCCAATTAAACCACCTAGTTTTTCAGTTAAGAATTCATAAACAAAGTCAAAGATATTATTATTAATCATGTCTTGGTTCACTTGATGAAAATTAATGGTAACTTGTAAAGGAAAACACATGTTTTAATTTTCACTAATTTATTTTAACTTAACAATTGTTTCGCTACACTGTAGCTTCATCAGAAGTAGATAGATACTTAGACTACTAACGAAAACTTATCTAATTTATACTAATTTGGGTTAGGATTGTAAGAGGGGCGGGGGAACAAATTGAGTAATGGGGAATTATTTAAATCTAGTTGGTCGTTTAACAGTAAATCTGTTTTTTTGAATTTATTTATTTCCATTGTTTCCAATAATAATAACTTTTTATTGTTTGTTTCTGTATGTAAACTAGCATATTTGGTATTAAAATTATGATTTTCTAAAATTAAGTGCTTTGCATAGTTGGAATCTAGTTTTTTATGTTTAAATGACCTATAATGTTCGTTGACTCTTTTCTTGAAATTTCTTTTTGTTTTCCCTACATAAATTTTATCGCAAGAACCACAATTTAATTTATAAATACCTGATTGGTAATCTATATCGTTTTTATCTTTATTATTTTTTATAAATCTAGAAATTGAATTATTAGTTTTAAATGCAACGTTAATGTTGTTTTTGCATAATATGTTTTTAATAACTTCTGAGGGGTGACCTAAATATGTTATTGAGACGTACTTTTTATTTTCAATATTAAAATTAGGATACACTGATTGTATAGCTAATTTAAATTAAATTTTATCTAATATTTTTTCTACTAAATCATTACTATAGTTGTTGTTGTAGGCAATTTGCTTTATGATGTTCAATTCTTTTTTATAATTTTCTGAAGACATAGGTACTTTTAACAATCTATATAACATACTATGAAATGCGGCATGTTTGTGTTGGTAAGGGTGTGTTGATGTATTATTAATTACTGTATCTGTATGGGTTGGTTTGTGGAATATTGCAAAATCGTGTTTAATATTAATTCTTTCAATAGTTAAGTCTAAGAAATTTAAAGTATTATTTTTCTCTATTTCCACAGTGAACTTTATATTTGAGTGTAAATCAATACAAACAACTTTTGAACAGCGGTAGTAATTGAATTTGTGTTTCCAAATGATACATAAATATCTCCGCAAATAATAATATCATTTGGAAACACAAATTCAATTACTACCGCTGTTCAAAAGTTGTTTGTATTGATATCGGTATGTTGATGACGTGATTGTTTGCTTTACAGGCTCACAAAGACAATTAAATATCTTCTTAGAACAAGTAAATAATTTACACTAAAATATAAAGTTCACTGTGGAAATAGAGAAAAATAATACTTTAAATTTCTTAGACTTAACTATTTCAAGAATTAATAATAAACACGATTTTGCAATATTCCACAAACCAACCCATACAGATACAGTAATTAATAATACATCAACACACCCTTACCAACACAAACATGCCGCATTTCATAGTATGTTATATAGATTGTTAAAAGTACCTATGTCTTCAGAAAATTATAAAAAAGAATTGAACATCATAAAGCAAATTGCCTACAACAACAACTATAGTAATGATTTAGTAGAAAAAATATTAGATAAAATTAAATTTAAATTAGCTATAGGTACAATCAGTGTATCCTAATTTTAATATTGAAAATAAAAAGTACGTCTCAATAACATATTTAGGTCACCCCTCAGAAGTTATTAAAAACATATTATGCAAAAACAACATTAACGTTGCATTTAAAACTAATAATTCAATTTCTAGATTTATAAAAAATAATAAAGATAAAAACGATATAGATTACCAATCAGGTATTTATAAATTAAATTGTGGTTCTTGCGATAAAATTTATGTAGGGAAAACAAAAAGAAATTTCAAGAAAAGAGTCAACGAACATTATAGGTCATTTAAACATAAAAAACTAGATTCCAACTATGCAAAGCACTTAATTTTAGAAAATCATAATTTTAATACCAAATATGCTAGTTTACATACAGAAACAAACAATAAAAAGTTATTATTATTGGAAACAATGGAAATAAATAAATTCAAAAAAACTAGATTTAAATAATTCCCCATTACTCAATTTGTTCCCCCGCCCCTCTTACAATCCTAACCCAAATTAGTATAAATTAGATAAGTTTTCGTTAGTAGTCTAAGTATCTATCTACTTCTGATGAAGCTACAGTGTAGCGAAACAATTGTTAAGTTAAAATAAATTAGTGAAAATAAAAACATGTGTTTTCCTTTACAAGTCAAAGATATTAAACTAAAAGACAGTGAGGTTATTGTTTCATTTGATGTTTGTTCCCTTTTTCCAAGTAAGCCAGTTCCGCTTACTTTGACATATTTAGAGGATTTACTAAAAGAAAATGGTTACTCCGATGACATTGTAGCTGAGTACATTACTCTGACTTCAATGTGCATGCGGCAAAATTATTTTCAAATAAACGGTTGCTTCTACGAACAGAAAGAAGGAACAGCTATGGGGAATTTCTTATCACCCTTCATAGCCGATCTATTCATGAGTCGTTTTGAAAGTGACCTTAGCCACCTAAAGTGTTTTCCTCGAATATGGCTTAGATACGTGGACGATATTTTCGCTATCTTCGATTTGAGTTCCAGAAGTCTCCAAGACTTTCTTGATGTTTGAAATTCACGTTTCCCTTCGGTCAAATTTACTGTTGAATTGGAAAAAGATGGCAAGCTACCATTTTTAGATGCACTGGTTATAAGAAATGGGAATTATTTAGAATTTGATATCTATAGAAAACCCACTTATACCTTTAGATTTATAACCAACGACTCTAATCATTGCGTTCAACATAAAATGGCTAGTTTTAATTGCCTTGTACATAGATTACTTAGTTTAACTCTTAGTAAAAGTAGATATCATAAGGAACTCTGTAAAATTAAGAAAATTGCGATTGACAATGGTTACGATTGTAACATCATTGATAAGTTAGTTAATAAGATTAAATTTAAGAATTTGGTTTCAAGATCTTCGACTTTTCAAACAGACACCAGTAAGACCAAGTTTATTGGTATGCCATACGAGCCAAGATTCACTCGAGGATTCGAAGGCATTTTTCGTAAACTTGGTTTTCGCATTGCCTACAGTTTCAAGTGGTAACTCCCTTCAAACTCTCCTCGGTAACCCCAAGGATAAAATTCCTTTCTTAGAAAAGTCGGGGATATATGAAATAAGCTGTAATGACTGTAGTAAAAAATATATTGGACAAACTGGACGCTCGATCCAAACTAGGTTCAAGGAACATTTAGCTCCTGCACGGTTTGGTATAGCCGAAAAATCTAGTGTTTCCCAACATATTCTTACCAAATAACATGATATTAATATTAATAATCTTAAATTAGTTAAGGAAGTTAGGAATAATTGTTTACTAGGTAGTTTTGAAAGTTTAAACATTTGCAAAAATAACCAAATTTTACTTAACAATGACAAGGGTCCTGTCCTTGGATCTCCGCTATTTGGTCTAGTTTAATTATTTTTTGTTATTGCCAAGATCCATTGAACATCATCACTATTGCCGCTGAACCATGTTCACTGAATCTTAACAACTCTCAGTATATATAGTAGGATTAGTTCTCTTTTAGGTTTAGTTTACTTCAGTCTCTGAAGAAGGTAACCTTGTTACCGAAAAGTGCTTCGGACAACAAAAGTGTCGTGTTTTGTACAGTATCGTTTAAACAAATAAATTATTATCGTACATGGTATTTAGGTGAGATAGGCTTTAGGATGAATATCAGAGTTATATCTGAATAAGATAGAAGTAAGCGTATGCATTTTCCCCATTTATTCGATTTTTATTCGCCTTTCGCTCTTCTAATGCTGCACTACGGTAAAGAAGTGTGCAAAATCTTTTTAATAGACCGCTAAAGGCTTCGCCATGCCGTTCCGTGCTAAAGATTTTTCGTCGGCTTGTTATCGAATTCGACGAGTGCCTTTCGAACTTGCTAAAACGCAAATAGCAATTTCCTGTTTGCAGCGAATCGCATTTTTCGTATACAGCATGGAAGGCACAAACAAACATAAATATACATTTATATATCTAACTACTCGTGCCATGTAGTATATGTATTTAAAGCGTTCTTAGCATATCGTACCAAACCCAACTCAAACTACGTATTTGCATAAGTGATTACTACTGCTTGCAGATGAGAAAGAAAACTTGCAGAGAACTTGAACAAACTTGGCGTTTTATTCAACATATTCGGATACAAACATTGCTTACGAAGCTTACCGAAACCAAGAAAAAAAAAATCCTGAATATGCATAGGATGCATATGTCACGTACTTGGAATGTAAATCAAGCAAGTTTTCCGTCTCAAGTCGCTCGAGTCTTTTATAAAAAAACAAAAATAGTTCACTTATCTTCCAGTGAAAAATACTACTTTTTCAATAAAATAAAAAATGTCGTAGTTGCTTATTTGTTAATGGATTTTGAAGAGACACGTCTTTTTAATAATATTTCATAAAAAGTGTATCCTTTTCATTTTTCGTTCCTCCCCTTTATCTTCCCAACCACTATCGACTCATTTCCAAAAATGCTAAATGAAATTGAAGGAGAGCCCTCCGCCTTATCTTCCGGTTTTGCACCTGAGAATTGGGAATTTTCTATATATAGATCTATAAATGATGTACTTTAAAAATAGACCATTTGCCATATTAATTATATTCGCGCTTCGCCATCTATGATCGAACAGAGGTAGTACGTCTTTTATGTCCCAATCTGCCACAATTTTTAAAGAACGCTGCATATCCTACCGATACCCAACGCTCTGATCGATCCTGTGTAAACACGCCATTCGTCTTTTTTGTGCGCCAAGATTGCCACGTGTCTTCGCGGTAGTGTTGAATACAGTGAATTTGTGAAAATGAAGAGTGCGAAATTACATCTAAACCCTTCATCAACCCAAAATAATATGTTATTGACAACTAAGAGGAGGATTAGACGCCTTTCTTCTAGTGATTTGAGTAAAGGTTAGTAATATTCGAATACATGTAAATTTTAATGATGGAATAATACAAGTCGGCTTGAACTAATTTATTGTCGACTTTTACGTACTTTACTTCTCTATTACAATTCACTCTTCACAATGTTCCTTTTGTTACCCTCGCCGTAGCACTGGTAAGTGCCTGTTGCGCTGCGCGCACCCCACATGTAGTCATCATGCGTTCAGGGTGTGTACAGGAACAGGGTAAATTCCACCCTCCGCTAAGGATTTAAGAGGATGTCGTTATGGGTCAACGACGTTTGCAGCTACGTTATTTCCCACACATACATGTGCATTTTACCCCTTAAACGGGATTTAAGAGGGTGTCGTTACGGGTTAACGACGTTTGCACCAACGTGAATTCACCACTACATATGTGCAATTTTACCCCTTAAACGGGATTTAAGAGGGTGTCGTTACGGGTTAACGACGTTTGCACCAACGTGACTTCACCACTACTTATGTGCAATTTTACCCCTTAAACGGGATTTAAGAGGGTGTCGTTACGGGTTAACGACGGGGTTTTTTAGTCACATGGTACTTATCCAGTTGACAATGTCAGTTGACGTCATGGGATGACGATTATATGGGTTTATTCCAACTATATAGGACATATATATAGTACATATAAACATTGGTACATATATTTGGCGTTAGCGGTGACGCATTGATTTTTAGGCTTCGCGACTGAAATCATACATACAACCTTTCCCACCGTCTTGACTTGTATTAACAATTGTTCCTGATATTTACAGAATTCTCAGTGACGCCAGAGTACCTTTGGCGGAAGCCTTTTGGTAAAATATAATCCACCCTCTAACGCCAAATTTGTTCAACCGCCTATATTACATGCGGAGGTGAAAGCTTCACTTAAATTACCTTATCCTGGTACATCGATTCGACGTGACGAGAAACTGGCCAACATTTAGGGCCAAATGGGAACGTGTCTGTCTATCAACCATCGGCAAGGCACTTACGTTTTGCTTGAAACAACCACTGTTAGGGTCCTCCCTGTATATATACATTAGAGATAAGGTCTACTTGTTAATCGTTTACCACGATTATTTTGTACGACTTAAGTAACATCCCAAGTAAGCATTTCCCTGATATTTCCAGGATATTTCATGATTATAAACATGCTTTGCGCTGAATTAAAACTAATATTTATCATAAATTCAGCGCATTCGACCTTCGAATAAACATGGTTCATTCGACACATAAATCTGATGCATACGCATTTCGAATGAACATAGATAAGAAGTTGGAAAAGTAACTTTGACTTCGATAACTGAGAATACATTTAAGGCGTATGAGCCATATTTCAAACATGGTGGGGCTGTTGCTCTGACCTTTGTATCGATGTATTCACGTATAATGTTTCACATGCATTAACGTTGTTAACAAATCAGTTTAATCAAAGTGCTTCTTATAGAACCCTAAAATGCTATATATTATCGCTGGCAGTTTTGACAGCAAGTCCCACATCTTCATGTGAATTAGTTATTTCAATAAAATGGATATTTCCTTGTTACTCAAAAGGGGCTCAACATTATATTGCTGTCAATATTAACGTTTAAATCATCAATTATTTTATCAGTAGCTTCACATTCATCATCATAGCTCACATTGTCAATAATAGTAGTGTTATATTCAAAATCGTTTTTGACTCATCATTAACAATGTCTAAAGAAATGACAGAAGAGTTTTGAAAAATTTATAGTGTTCCTCAATTGTTGTAAAAACAACTTTTATTTTACAAGGTCTTACAGAATTTGCCGAGATTCGTCAATATAATTAAATTTTGTTTTGAATATCGACCTAGTACTTACAATAGGTACCTATTTCTTATAATTCCTTAAAAAAATATTAACTTATCTTCAAAAACTGGAATTAATGATTCCAAATTCAAATTTCTCAAAATTTCTTTTGTGTTGTCACCTGCCATAATTAGGAACTCTATTAACAGTACACTTTCACTTGTATTTACTGTGATATTTGACAATAATTGATTAAGTCACAACTAACAACGATAAGTGTGTTAACAAAAGATATCGCTATTCGATAATGTGGTCTGAAGCGTCGTTTTTTATTCTGAACAGTCGGGGACACCTTTTTTTAATGCATGTAAAACGTTGAATTAAGTATGCATTTTATTTAGTCTACATTTAGCGACTAATGGAAGCAATACAAGTACTTCATTGCTTATTATAGTTAACAGAATACATAATTTTTTTTAATTTATTTATTTCATTAACGGGACTCAAATCCCCTTACATAGCAAGTTAACTTATTAATGTAGATTAGCAAAAGTAAAATGTTATAACAATGAACAACTAATTTAAGTGCATATTGAATTGTTAGTGTTGTACGCTAACTCGCAAAAATGAAACAATATAGGTAATTATCAACAATAATATAAGAATGAAGTCAAAATAAGAAATAAACAGCTATTGACTATAAGCAAGACTAAGTTTTATCAAATTAATCAATTACTAATAAGGCATTTTTGACTTTAATTTTAAATTTTCCAAACGTATCGGCGAACCATTCTATCCTATCAGAAATATTATATATATTATTATCTAATGACATGATTCTGTGCACAGTGGACTTTGATAGCATTGCACAATCTACTGAAAAATCATACTTTCTTTCTCTCAACATTCTAACAGGAAAACACAAGTTTACCGAAACAAGCAGGTCTGGACAGTCAACATATTTCCATAAAACTTTCAATAGAAACAGCACATTATATATATTACTTTTACATATTCATTTTGATATAAATTTGTTAAACCAACCCAAAAGAATATGTTATTGATACTATTGGAAAAATGGTTATTTGACTGTTTTGAATGTCTTGGATAAAAAAAAAAAAAAATAATTATCGGTTATCTCAACCACTAATTGAAATTTTAAATACAATACGACCAAGATTAAATGAAGCAATCTTTTCATTTATTTAAAATTTATCAACTTAAACCGTACCTACCTTTAATGCATAAAATTTATTGGAATAACAAATTTTAGAATAAAACTTGCTAGTATTGCCGAAAACATTTTCAAACGATGCAATTGAAGAAAGTTTTACTTTTAATAGGGGTAATTTTAACATATTAATTAATGATAATTGATTTTAATTAAATCAGACCCATTATACATAACCTCAAGTTAATGAGGAAAAATTGTTGCTGTTGTCATGCCCTTGCCGGGAATCGAACAATTCAAACATTTTGAAACAACAATTTCAGGATTTAATTAACTTAAAAACTGTTCCTTAAACATATTCACAAGTTACAATTGCGGAATTTATTGCTTGAACTGATTCCCTTTTTTCTCGGTGTATAACAGACCACTAATTCCGTAGGTAATATTTGGAAAAACCATATTGAGTAGCTCATAAGACAACTCGATTCTATTGAAACCTACGTTGTTTATTGAGTGATTTGCCCTTTCTTTTTATATAAAATGTCGAGAAGACATTCTTTTATATTACGTTGGTTTACATAATTACATTAGTTGATTGTTCTAAAATATCATATTTTATACATTTCCTAACATGAAATTATAAACTATAATTTTACATGTTATACTAGGTGATTGGGATAGTTAACGCAACTACCTTTAAACATCTACCTCTGTTCGATCATAGAGGGCGAAGCGCGAATATAATTAAAAAATTAAACGAACTTACCTAAGTGAAGTTCAATTTTAATTATATGAAGCGCTTCGCCCGAGATGATCGATCCCACCCGAAACCCAATACCCCTCATTTCATTGTAGTTGCGTTATATTCTTTCAAGAGAATGGCGTGTTTACACAGGATCGATCAGAGCGTTGGGTATCGGTAGGATATGCAGCGTTCTTTAAAAATTGTGGCAGATTGGGACATAAAAGACGTACTACCTCTGTTCGATCATCTCGGGCGAAGCGCTTCATATAATTAAAATTGAACTTCACTTAGGTAAGTTCGTTTAATTTTTTAATTCTACGCCATAACATAGGCACAGTAAACGAACATTGTACGAATAAAAAGTACAATAATATTCGACGAATTAAGATGAAGTAGCAAAATATAAATTTCCCCACGTCCATCCTGAATGAGCAATTGTTATAATTTGACAAATTGGTTAAGGCTTTCGCGGCCAGTTGATGGACTGTTGATGTCCTTTTTCGGGACTAAAGGCCGTCGGTTGGAATGGATGGATTTAGACTGTCTACATGAAGCTTCGAAGATGGAAAGACCTCTGAAGACGCTAGCCACTCGTGGTAGAGAAAAGTCAGGAAATAATTTCAACCGAAAACGGCCTTTTCACCCGAATCAGGACATCATCAATTTTCAAATAAAACAAACCAAACATATTTATTAAAGACCTCAATAATCATATCGCTACACAGTGGCTCCCTCAAGTGAAAAATATTACTAAACTTAACCTTATAATTCGTTAACATATATTAAGGGTAGTTCTGTTAACATTTGGAAAAAATATCTAAAATTCAAAACTCATAAAGTAAATTTATAATAAACAACAACGACCAGACAAATAAACAATTTAAATCAGGGGCTTATAAACTAAATTATGGCTACTGTAACAAGCTTATATAGGACAGACAGGGAGAAGTTTCATGGAGAGAATAAATGAACACAGGAAAAGCTATAAAAACAAATAAAATTCTAATTCCACCTATACGCAACACCTGATAATAATAAGATAATACATGTAGAAAACAAAGATACTAAACTAATTTTGTTAGAGCCATTATAAGTCAATAAATTAAATAAATTAGTTTAATCCCTCCATTTGAAATTTAAGGTAGTAGGTATTGTCACGAGTACTTGCCAAAAAAAAGGCAGAAACAGCACGACCTACCTGGGCAGATGTTAGTAGTACGAGTATTATCACGAAAAGTTATTGGACCTTATGGGATTCGCTCATCTTCGAGAATGGGGTACTAAAACGAGTTTGGGAAAGCCCTGACGATAGTGGCGATAGAATTCATAGAGTACGATTAGGTAGTGTTTACGGGAACGGCGAAACGAAGAAAAGACTTTATAGTGAAATAAATTGCGTGGACAGTATTATAGGAGATTTTGTATTAAGCTAAGTTTTCCACCTGAAGTAGCCACTGTGGCGATGATCATTATGGTCTTCAATAAATCTTTTTATATTATTTTAATATTTAAAATAAATATCAAACAATCAATCTATAAATTCAAATTAAATTGCGATTTGTTTTTCAAATAGTTACATTAAAAATTGGTTTACCAATTCATGAAATAAAATTTAATAAAAGAAAACGTAATAAACTTTCCTACAGCTAACAAAACGAAACTGGCGTGCATTTTAAATATACAAATATACAAGTCGTAATATTGTTAACAGGTTATCAACAAGAAACAAGGTCATTAAAATAAAGGACAATATGGCCGTTCTAACATTGCGAAGTAATCAAAGCCGTTTTGCTGTTCTTCTCGTTTTACGAGCTGTAAAACAACAATGTTTGAAACTGTTAAAATGTATTACATTGTTCCACTAAACCAATGGAGCAATTAATAGATTTGTCTCACAATTCCAAGTAATGTGATTCGCTAATTCAGATGCCTTTGAAAAAATTGATAAGAACATCATATTTTGTTGATTTGATGATGTTCTTTTTAAGCAGAAACCGAAAATTTTCTCATCGGAAGAACAGGAACGTCGGCAATATAGATATAGATAATTGAGGAAAGAGAATAGCAACTCATGCAGAACTAACACGTTACTTGACGAGCTTTTCCAATTGAAACTTTGTGAAATTTAATCAAGTGTAAACTCAAGACAAGTGGCAGGCGTTCTCTTCATCAAACTTTAGAACACATTAAGTTTAAACTTAACTGAAGAAGCAATTATTTTCATGCAAATTTGCCAAAACTGAAAACGAGCACTTGAGCAACTAAATTACAAACAATTTAATTGCAAACAATGAAACCTTCCATGTAATCTCGTATTTACAACATGACCTCAATATCCGAGACACCTTTTACAGAATTAAACACCACCGAATGAGTATCTACAGTGCGAAACAACAAATTATAACGGGCAGTTAAACTTAAAAGTATTAGGTAAGTTGTAAAATATTTGTGGCTGCAGAGGACTAGACTGCAAGCCACCCCTTAGATATACAGGCAACTTATTACTGCCAGAATTTTATAAGGGAAAGTCTTTATGGATTAAGGAAAGGAAAAAACAACCCATGTTGTAGCCATGAAAAAGTAAGTACCTATGTGCTCACCTTGTTAGGGGTTAACACAAACTTTTTTTAATAAATTAGTTAGCACCCCAAATACTCTATAATACTACAATTTGTAACAGACTGTTATAAGATACGTCGAATTTGGTTATAACAAACACGAAGGGGTAAAAATATAACTATATAATTATAGTCAGGCATATGTTAATGGCGATAACAATATACAGGATGGATCAAATACGCATAAACGAGCTTTTGTTCATAAAACATTTATTTTGAAAATTTTCACAAAAACTCCATTTTTCGACATATCCCCCTTGTTTGATTATACATTTTTCCCAACGGGGTGGTAGTTTTTTCATCTCGTTTTCATAAAAAGAAGCAGGGCGGGAATCTATCCGGTTGCGCACAAACGCCTCCACGTGTTCATCAGTCTGAAATCGCTCGCCTCCTAGTGATTCTTTGAGGGGCCCAAACATGTGGAAATCACAAGGGGATAAGTTTGGGCTATATGGATGGTGCTCCGACTGAGTCTAGTGCATTTCACTGATTTGGGTCTGCGTTAAAGCTGCGATGTAAACTCGAGCAGCTTTTTGATCTTCACTCAGCAACTTTGGGACCCAATGAGCTGAATTTTTTTGGAATCCCCAGTTTTTCGTTATGATTGTGTGGAAACTCCCATAGTTAATGCCGAGTTCAACAGATATCTGAAGCACAGTGGCGTGGGGGTCCCCTTAAATAAGGTTTCTAACGCGTGCAATGTTAACCGGCGATATGCTGGTGTGCGAACGACGAGGATGATTTACATTTTCGACACGATTACTTACGCCCTTCGTTAAAATCTTTGCACCAAACTTTTACCCGTTGCCACGAAAGCGTTTCATTTCCGAACTCTACTAGCAATCTGCGCAAAATTTCAGCTGGTTTCACGTTTTCACGTGTAAGAGACTTAATAATAATCCGTTGCGCAACGCTGCTATGCATCTCTTTCTCACTCATTGTGATACCTATTAACCAAGCAAACACAGCAATATGACGAGTCGTTTCCGTGTCACCTAATATCCCCACTTCAAGTTGCTAATGCCCGTATGCGCCTTGAACAACTATGTGGCGCTCAATTTTAAAAGACTCGTTTATATTTGATCCGCCCTCGTAGGTACAATAATTTATTATAAAATTTCGTTCGTTAAACCAAGCGTTTGTTAATTTTATATTAATAATTGCATCTACTCATCATCTTTCTTCAAACTCACTTTTTTTTTCACTTTATTTCGATTATCTACGGCTGTAACCAATCCTAATCATTGTTTATCTGGGATATTGTAAGTATACCATATAATTTACAGGCGATCTGCGATAGAGAACGTTCGTCTTCATTTTCTTTGTTTACTAAAGGAAGATACATACAAACACCTTTTCCCTTTTTTTCAGGACGATAATGTGTCATTCTTAATAGAAAAGAGCATTTGCTTTTACGAACGTATAAATAATTAATCTTTTCTCCGAAGTCATTATGTTAATACTCTAACAGAGAAATGTGGACGTAGAAATATCGTGCAACCAAAAAAGTTTTGTGACTTCGGGAAAACATAAAAACCCGTCAAGCGATAAAAACACTTTTCACTTTCATGAGCTTGTTGTTTTTATATTTCTAGTCTCAACATCGATATCGGATTTCAATTTCCAACAATGAATAATGAATAAAACCAATATACTTTCACTAGATTATGAATTTAACGCCTACTTACACGATTATATAAACCACACAAAATGCCAAATATCCCCTAGTACAGATTTAATTACCCATACTAAATATATAACAGGGTAACTCTCAGAACCACATGTCTAAATAAAGCATGCGGACATTTTTATTGATATATAATATATTTTTTGTTACTAGTAGTTTAAGTTTAGAGTGAAAGACTTTTACGTTCCGAAACTTGTAAAACTTTGCTAATAGTCATTGCCTCCCACTATAGTTATCCAACGTATTTTCTTTTAAAAGGCGCGTTACTTTTAAGAACCGACAGGCTTCGAGTTTATAAGGATTTTACTTTAATCTAATCTAAATCTAAATCTAAATACATATATAAGATGCTAATGTTCGTATGTAAAGACAGGGTTTTCTCTATCTCTACCTACTCCAATCAACTTCCTGTTGGGGTGGTAAATACCCCTTGGTTTCCAGCTGGGAGTAAGGGAGTTTGGTCGCGGTGGGTGGAAGTGGGTGGTTGTAGGTGGCAAAAAGGTAAAAAGAAATATTTCTGTTCTTTTTTAAGTCATAAGGACTTCCGGAAAGATCTCAAAATTTCTGAAATGATCTAAAAATTCTAAAATGAGCGCAAACTGTTATTATCGACTTAGAATGTTCGAGAAAGTTCTAAAAATTTCTTGAATGATCTAGAAAGTTTGAAAAAGTGTACATCTACGTTTCAAAGTGTTCTGGTACTAGGAATTTCGATTTTCCCGATGATATATAAATCAACATTCAGTGACTTTTTGTCAGTTAAATTGTGTTTGCAGTCTAATATATAAAATTCTCGTGTCACAATGTTAGTTACCATATTCCTCCGAAACAGCTCGACCGATTTTTATGAAATTTTATATGCATATTCAATAGGCCTGAGAATCGGGAACTATCTACTACTACTACTATTTCATACCCCAAAGTGATAAGGGTTGTCCACCCCTAACTTTTTTATTTTTTGGACAAATTTTTTAATTTTATTATGATTTGGCATTAAAAAATACATATAACCCTTAATTTTCACCCTTCTACCACCAAACCCCATTTTTTAATAATCTTGAACTCTCAGTGATCGATAACTGATCAATTATTATCAATCGATTAGTCATCCCCGTCAGGCGTCTACTGATGTCACTACTCATCCAGCAAACAGCAGGGTAGTGGGGATGAGAATGAAGCAGATATTTAGAATGTTACAGACAGTTCAATATGTTCTAAGAACTAAAAGAATGTTTTATTATAACATTTCAGAATGATTTGGCAATGTTCAAGAATGTTCCAGAATCTTGAAGATCATTCAAGAATGTTTCAGAATGTTAAAAAAGTTAGAAAATGTTTTGAATCATTATGGGATGTTCTGGATGGTTCTTTAAAATTCGCGAATATTCTAGAATGTTCCATCGAACGTGTAATATATTCTTACCCGGGCAACGACGGGTATTGCTGCTAGTTTTAGATAAAAGAAATTAATCAAAAAATTATTCCCACAATTTTTGATGAAAGCGTTTTAAGAATTGTACATGTACGTGCCTTGACAATGGCGGTGGGTAATAAAAAGGGAACCTGATTGTTTTAGTCTTAGTTTAAGTGCACCGTTGGCTGACAAATTTATGTACGAGTAACTTCAGTAATACCGTCTTAAATCTTACTTTGCCCGCTCAACGCATTAAAACATAAGATTAAACGGAGTTGAAGCACCTCAAAAACCAATTTACCTGCCCTTAAATCACCCGCCGCGCCACCAGTCACAATAGATCACTGCCGTTCGTAATTTTACACTTTTGCTTAAAAGCGCGCGCGGTTTGATCCGAAAACGGCTGAACTTGGTTAGTTAACGATGGCGACAACGACCACAGTACGCCCGACTGCTTGCTAAGCTTTTCGAGAAGTTTAATTGCACATTGCTCCTTGTTTCTATTTAACCCGATGCGGCCCACGATTAACTGATTGTAAAGTGTTAACTGATGCGGCGAACGGTAAACTTTACCCAAAACTAAAACAAAGCATTAAAGAACCTAAAGGCACATGCAATTTCTGGGACATGATACTGTTTTTGCCTACATACAGGTACATGTATGTTCAGTTTCATTTAAAATACAAAAGACTATTAAAAAGATAATGGTAACATCAATGCAATATTTCAGAATCATTCACACATCAACCTAATCGAAAAAGCACGACTTTGGTATAATAGGAGGATGCTAAAAATACCACAAATAGAAATAGTCAGAAGATCACAAGAACGCTAGGGGAGTCTATGAAGAAAAGAAATGGGACGGTAGGACATCTTGAAATATAAAGGGGAGAAACAGGAGTAACTAATAACAGAGAATGGCCTAAATCACGACATTATAAATATAGTTTCTGATGAATAAATTAAATAAATTGTAACAACTTTTGAAATACAACATGTAATTCGAAAAACTTTTATGTCCTTACAGCCTAAGACCAAAAAATCTTGGTATTTTAAGCTCTACTTCAGAAATTACACTGGTTGAATTTCAAAGACTGGGCAAAAACATTTTAATCCTTAAGTTAAAAATTTATATATAAAGAAACATTGAAAACGCATTGCGAGAAAGGAATAAAAACAGATTTTTAATTTATTTTATCTCCAAAGTGTTCAGACTAATAAGAGCATCCGCTTTTAAAGATATTTTATTTATCCAGAAGACTCCATTAGGTAAGTGAATGTTACAATTTGTCTGTTTCTAAAATTAGCTAAGTACTTGTATTATGAATTGCTTTGAGACATTTCTGTAGCACATAATTTTCAATGTGTAAATTTAGCTTTTGCACTTGGGTTTATTTTATTCAACTTATTACAAAACAGCAAAGTAGTTTATTATGTATGCAAAACTGTCCATTTGATCGTAGACCTTTGCATGTTAATTCACCAACACTGACTGCATATTGCACTTGTTGAATTTTGGCACCCATTTCAGACACAATATGTGTACCACAATATCAGTTGAAACCAATTAATATTTTGCCGAACTTCGAAAACCACTTCAATCCTTTTACTGCGAGTGACAAACGGGCAAGAGAAGCGAACAGAAATATATATACACAGCATACCTACAGCAAAATGCTTTTAACATTTTCAAAAGTACAATTAACTTTGTTACAAGTTTTGTACCATTGTTTACAAACTATCCAAAAACTACTTAACTTACGAAGGTGCTATTCGGCTTTAGCAAACCAACACCAAAAATTAT
Source organism: Agrilus mali (assembly GCA_029378335.1). NCBI lineage: Eukaryota > Metazoa > Arthropoda > Insecta > Coleoptera > Buprestidae > Agrilus > Agrilus mali. The sequence goes on from CM055657.1 coordinate 17,911,664, forward strand.
TTTATACCTATAAAAGGAAGTCAGTGTTTGAAGAATTCATTTCAGATTGATATTCTAAAATAAATGAAGCAAAGGTTCTTGAAAACAGTACTTGAATATATATTATTTATACCAATAATGTGTGCTAATATCTATGGTTCCAATGTGTAAGGTGAATTATAAGAAAAGTGACATTAATTATTGTAAGTATTTACCGGTTATATTGTAATTTAACAATAATATAATGAACGTATGCAAGTTCTATCATTGGGGTATTCGTAAGTAATTAATTTATTGTTTCAACACAACCTACGTACGTTACAGTTTAAATGAACATCATGAAACTACGAACATGTTGTAGAAGTTTGCTGACAAATTCATTCAGAGCATGCCTCACTAAATGTAAATTTGTGTTAATTTGCCCCATCCAACACCGGGATGTTCATATCGGGATTCGTGACGTGTTAAGCATGCTTTCATTTTTTAGTATCTTGGGAAAGAAAAACTAAAAATGATGCTTTGTTAATAATATAAAATAATATATTTTACTTTTCTGTTCCATTAATAAAAAAATAAAAGCCTAAGGTTACCGTTCCTCGTGTCAACTTTTTTTCTAAATATGAACACTGGAATAATGGCTTAAAGCAAACTAAAAGTAAGAATAAAAAAATAATCTTCGTATCACATATGTATTGTATAACTTATCTTTGATAAATTATTTATTTAATTCATAAATTTGCTTCGTTTGACTAACTAAGAGTATGTTGAGCAACAATCTAAATTTAAATTGAAATATCAAAGGACCTTTTTACATGTCCTTTCAATTCCATTTTCAAAGAGAAACATTGATATAAACATCAGTTCGTGAAAAATATGAAAACAACAAACTGCTAAAAAGAAACCGAAAATCTGCCTCTCGTAAATATTATATTTTTCTTTTGATGTATGTATGTATATATAACCCTCACAAAAATGAAAAGAACTCTTCAAGCTGCGGTTTAATAAAACAAACATTTGAAACGGCGGTTAAATAAAACAGTTCGTTTCTTTATCTTTATTAAATAGTAAGTAGAAGATCTTCTGAGTGCCAACGGATTACGTATTGTTGTATTTTATTTAACGTTATTTCCTTCTCCTATCAAAAAAGAAAAAGAAGATAATGCTGAAGCTTATGCATGAACTATGTAGGTTTGTTATTAAATCTGCGAGATATTTTTAGAAACTTTTAATTTGAAAAGAGAGTTCACCCTCAAAAGCTCTAATTGCTTAGCATTAAAAATGTAAGATGAATTCGGTGTTCCGTACGACCAATTTCACTAACAGCGAATACAAATTACGAAGGAACGACGATAGTGTACATTTATTAAGGGTAACGGATTTCAATCGCGACGGGAACAACTTAAAATGATTTAAAAAAAATTGCATACGATACTGCCAAATAATGGACGTTGTAGATTTAACTTATAGAATTTAATAGGGTCACAAAGTTTAATGATACCAAACGACTATTGTCGCTAAATTAGAAGTCGATGTCATTTCATGAAATTATTCTGTTCTAATTACATATTTTCTTACGACACTGTAGTAGTGGCAACAGAAACAGAGAAAGATGAGACATTTATTATTTTTGATAAATCGCTACAGGTTAGTGAAGTCAACCATTTCAGGAGCCCTCGGAGAAAAACACAGATGACTATTGACATCTGCCCTTTGAAATCGATAAAATTAAGCTATAAACTGTCACGTAAAATCCGATGAAAGGCACAAACAGACACAGCTACATACATTTAACTTAAGGCTTTCATTTATAATGGACCCTTTTAAATAGACTGCAAACCTTGTCATTATGTCATTACCAAGTACCCTATAGCACAAGTTTATTGACGAAAATAATACACCTAAGTACCTACAAAGGCCCTTCCACGAAAGAAACGTTGTTTAGAAGAACGTTTTCTTCTCTGGAATTTATGAAGATATAGATAACGTCGGTTTGGGGGGAGAGAGGAGAAAGGGGTTGCTTTACACTCCATAACCTAATCCACATAAGTAATAATAATAATTTTCTAATTAATTATGTGTTACGTAATGTAAAAAGAGAATCTTTTGTTAATGTTCCTTCTACGCCTTCGAACCTGAGCGGATGAAAATATAATTTATAAAATAAAAATCGCTAAAATAGTTCACATTAGGTAATATCTATCCGTTTTGAACGATTTTAATAGAAAAGCGATCAGCGCTGAGCCTGTTATTCAAAGTATTTTTAAATGAGATTATGGTTTCGAAGTCGAAGTAAAATATCTATCGTGCGGATTTACTTCTATTAATTCAACGAACTAGGGCACCGCGCAAACCGAACAAATATATTTCATGAACTGTGACAGTTAAACGCAGTTCCCACATCTGAAGTTCTGTTTAATGTGAGTTATGAAGAGAAATAGGTTCACGTCAAAACAGTAGCCAGGTACAAGAAATATGGCTTTTCGAAGCACAAGAACCGCACGGCGAAGTTAAACGACTCTTTCGCTGCAGATCATCGAAACGAAATGGGAAAACTACGAACATTACCTTAATAGCGTGTCATTTCTACGGCTATAACTTCGAAAAAAGGAAATGTAACCTACAACCACAATATTTTTATAGACTTTGCGACATCGTTAAGACCATTAAGTGCACATTAACGGAAAAATAATATTTTTACTCTAATTGGTATAGTTTTTTTTATGTTACACCCGTTTTACTCGTTCACGTTTCACATGATTAGTTTCTATTCACGATAATTGCCTGTAAACATTGTTCTTTAGTTAGAAAAAAGGTCGAATCAGGTTAATATCAAACATATATTTGAAATAAAATAATGTAAAATATTGTTTAGCTTAGTGGAAACTGAAATGCTGTTTCAAGTTAACTAGTTGAAGTTTATGAGGAATCATTAACACAACTTCGTCATTATATTATAATTTGACTAGCAGCAATACCCGGCTTTGCTCGGGTAAGAATATATCACACGTTTGATGGAACATTCTAGAATATTCGTAAATTTAGAACTGTCCAGAACATCCCATAATTATTCAAAACATTCTCTAACTTTTTTTAACACTCTGGAACATTCTTGAATGATCTTCAAGATTCTGGAACATTCTTGAACATTGCCAAACCATTCTGAAATGTTATAATAAAACATTCTTTTACTTCTTAGAACATATTTGAACTCCCTGTAACATTCTAAAAAAATCTGCTTCATTCTCATCCCCACTCCGTGCTGTTTGCTGGGTGAGTAGTGACATCAGTAGACGCCTGGCGGATATGACTAATCGATTGATAATAAATGATCGACCACTGAGAATTGAAGATTATTACAGTACTAATATCGCTATTAAAAAATGGGGGGTGGTGGTAGAAGTATGAAAATTAAGGGTTATATGTAGTTTTTAATGCCAAATCAAAAAAAAATAAAAATAAAGAATTTTGTCCAAAAATAAAAAAAATTAGGGGACAACCCTTATCACTAAGGGGTATGAAAAATAGATAGTAGACGATTTTAAGACCTACTGAATACGCATATAAAATTTCATAAAAATTGGTGAAACCGTTTCAGAGGAGTATGGTAACTAACATTGTGACACGAGAATTTTATATATTAGATTAAAATAATTAGACTCGTTTGTTTTATAAAAAAGCTTTGTTGGAAAACTACATTGACGCGCCATCTATCTTGGAAAGATGAAAGTAGCGAACGAATAAATGTCCATATCAAGGTCTTATTTTGCATTCAACGAAAAAAAGAAACGGATACGTTATCAATAATTAATTCATAATTTAAAAATATGACAAATAAATATTTTGTAATCATGTACATTCAGGATCTTAACCTCTTTAGATAAATTCTTAGAAAGAATCTTAGTTTTGTAGAAATTTGTTGCCTTTCTATATTATTAATTATTAAATATTTTTAATATACTTACTTTATATATGCACCTTTTTGTGGATTTGAATTAAATAAAGCAAATGCGTATTTTAAAAAGGATGTTCACTTGCCTTAGAACTCGCAATTGATAGTAATCGATCAAAATTTGAAGAAAGAATAAACTATATTTAATGCGACGTTTCGACCTTTTTTACTTTTGTTACTATCAATAGCACCATACTTGTGCTTATAAAAACGTCATATAAGTTGTTTTATACGTCAAAATATATCTCAACTGGTAAGATTTGTAATCCAATTGTTTGGGGACCACTAATATTGTGGTTTTGCGACAATAATATTAAATATATTCACAATTAGTTTTCAAAATCGCTTAAGCGAAAAACGAAAGAAACCAATTACCTATTCGCAATAGCTTCCAGCTATAATGTTGGTATCTATAATAAATAAGGGATAAGGTTGTTCATCAACCCTCTAAATAGCAGTAAAGGGTCTCCTATTTTTAGTAAATCAAACTACATCTGCTGCCGTTAAGAGGAATTTTTAGAAGTCCAACATCCTTAATAGGAAAATTTTCCCCCGTTTTCGTATAATGCTTCTTCCACCAGGCCGGTGTAATTTCATTAGCTGTCATTACCAACTGTGAAGTTTTGCAGACGCTCAGCTACCCACATTCAACCCGTGTTCGTGCTAAATATTAATGGGCATTAGCAGGTATCTATAACTCTACTAAACTTGGCGAAACGTCGCATCGCCACGCTTAACATCTAAATTTAATATAAACAAGAGGAGCTATATGATGCGAATCAGAGCTTCAAAGCATTGAAAATTTTATGATACAATCGGCGCAAATGGATAGAGAAAGTAACATAATAATCCACGAAATCTTTAATACGTAAATAAGTATATATACTATTAATTCTTTTACTAAAAAAGAATGTTTAATTTTAATAAATAAAAATACCCATTAACCTAATTTTTAATCCGAAACATGAACAATTGTAATGGAAATGAGTTAAAAATTATGTTAATAAAATGCAGATTAGTTACCGTTAGTACTAAACATGTTGTAATTCTACTAATTGAATAAGAAAGTGTTTTGGTGTTCCAACTACTTTAAGGAGTTCCCAAAATACAACAAAAAAACAAATTTTAAACTTTTAATAGGCAGAATATTAACTACCCAACATTATTTATTTTGGCTACGTGACGTTAAACGTTGCGTAATACAATTATAACTGTGAAAAGTTGTTCAAAACTTTAGCTCATAATTACTGGGGGTGAAAACTTTGGAAGAATATTTTGGTCATGCCCCAAAATTTACGCACTCTGCTTTTAAAGATTAAACACGGGGATAATGTTAATTATTTAACGCCTTCCCCGAAAAAAGTCAGGTGATGTCTACGAAGTCATTTTCGGCTTTAGGTTGTTAGCACAATGAAGAAAAATATTTACCTAACGTTAAAATTGACGTGAACAATAAAATCAGTTTTAAAATATTAAAAAGCTAATGAATAATAATTTTGTTTTTGTTTGTTGGTTCAACTTTATTTATTGGATTAATACAAACTGTAACAATTTAGCTCTTGGTAATGACCCAAAAGGGTTGAAGCAACATTGCCGAGTACAATAAATATTTTAGTGAAACAATCCCATTGTTTTTGTCATTCAAACCTTTAATAAAATTTCAAACTAGTTTGTCCCGAATCTGTTCCGGCTAAAACTGATTTGCTTATAGGCCAAATTAAAAAGAGACAGGATAAACAAGTTTGACGTATGTACTTAGTCCAAAACAAGTTATTCGGGATATGCTAAAATAAACTATTTTATGCTGGTATTCCTTTTCGTAAAACTAAGTAGCTAAACTATTTTTTTTTTCAAGGAACGATAGAGTAAACTAGTTCTAGTTTATCTTAAACCAGTTTAATACAGTCCAACCCAACTTGTGTACAATTTAATTTTGCCCAGGACCTACTCATTTAGCCAACAAGTAATATTGTAGAATGAACCAATTTAACAAGGTGTTAAGCCACTGGCCAAATCGTATTTCAGGATGAATCAATATCTTAAGCCAAAACGATTTATCCTGGTAATTATAGCATGAAGCTAATCTGAAACACAATACAATAACTATTTTGATTTTTCCCTATCTGTTGCCTGGCAAATCCAATTTTAGGGTGAACTAGTTTCTAAGGCCAAAACAGATTATCCTAAGAAAATAGAATGAGCCAGTTTGGCCCGGTCCAATCCCGATATTCTAATTTTGCAAGGACCAACAAATTCAACCGACAAGTAATAGAATGGACCTATTTAAACGGGGTTTTGCGTAAACTAGCCAAACCTTATTTTAGGATGAACTAGTTTCTTATGCTTATCTATGCTTTATCTTGGGAATGAAAGGGTGAACTAGTTTGACCCAGTCCATTTTTATAAAAAAATTAGTTGTTATGGCTAATCTAAACTAGTTGATCAATAAAATAACTAGTCTTAATATATAAATAGTGTAAGTCTATTCTAACTGGTTTTTCCTTATATATTGTCTAGCAAATCCAATCTCAAGGTGAACTAGTATCAAAGGCCAAAACAGATTATCCTTGGAAAATAGAATGAGCCAGTTTGGCCCGGTCCAATTTCCGGATATTCTAATTTTGCAAGGACCAACAAATTTAATCGACAAGTAATAGAAAGGACGGGGTTTTGCTTAAACTAGCCAAACCTTATTTTAGGATGAACTCGCTTCCTATGCTTATATGGTTTATTCTGGGAACGAAAGGGTGAACTAGTTTTATCTGGTCCAATTTCAAAATAAATTAAGTAGTTTTAGCTAAGCTAAACTGCTTTAACTGAAAAAGGAATAAAATAACCAGACATATCTTATTCTTTTTCAATAACAAAATAGATAGGATGAACCTGTTTGACCTGATCTTAACTGGTATTTCCTTAATTTGAGAGTGGCCAAATCTTATTTCAAGATGAACCAGTATTTCCCTGTATGTTGATTGGCAAAAGCAATTTCAGGATGAAATAGTTCCTAATGCCAAAATAAATTATAATGAGAAGATAGGATTAGCCAGTTTGGCCCGGTCCAATATCCGGATTTTCTAATTTTGCAAGGACCAACAAATTTAACCGACAAGTAATAGAATGAACCTTTTTAAGCAGGTTTAAACGCGGTTTTGCGTAAACTAGCCAAACCTTATTTTGGGATAAACTCGCTTCCTATGCTTATATTGTTTATTCTGGAAATGAAAGGGTGAACTAGTTTGATCTTGTCCAATTTCAAAATAAATTAAGTAGTTTTAGCTAAGCTAAAGTGCTTTAACTGAAAAAGGAATAAAATAACCAGACATATCTTCTTCTTTTTCAATAACAAAATAGATAGGATGAACCTGTTTGACCTGGTCTTAACTGGTATTTTCCTTAATTTGAGAGTGGCCAAATCATATTTCAAGATGAACCAGTATTTCCCTGTATGTTGATTGGCAAAAGCAATTTCAGGATGAAACAGTTTCTAATGCCAAAATAGATCATAATGGGAAGATAGGATGAGCCTGTTTGACCTGGTCCAATTTTAGGATATTCTAATTTTACCAGGACCAATTAACTTAGCCGAAAAGTAATAGAATGAACCTATTTTTCAGGATGAACTAAAGCTAAAGTAGTTCATCCTGGGAAAGATAGGATCAACCAGTTTGACTTAGTCCAATTTCAGTTTACCAGAGGCGCAATGAAAAAAGTTAGTCTAACTTGGTCTAAACTGGTTTCTACTAAATTTGTTATCGACCCAACTAAATTTTAGTACAAACTAATTTTACCCAGGACAAACTAGTTTCTCCTAAATTCGGCTTGGCTTTATTATATGCTTCGGAAGGTACTAGTCTGTTATAACGTAAACCGATAAACATTAACTACAAGAAAAACCTTTTCTCGATATTTTGCTGTCAAAGCAGAGTAATAGCACTAAAATGTTAACAGTTATTGGCAGATTAGAAACGTAAGCATTTGCATATCTGAATTGGCAGTTGAAAGTCACGAAATTACTTATTTTGTTGTATGTACATTATTCCCAAGTCGTTCGAAAACCGATTCGACTTAATAGAACTTTCTCAAATGTACGACCAATTGTAGTTCAAAATACTTATCTCCGTCGGTTTCTCCAGTCCTCGTGGATGCTTTTGAAATACAATACGTATCATTAACGAAGACGCTTCTTGCCATCATCGGCGCCGTCGTGGAATGAATTTAGAGTAACATTTAAGTTCTACTCTTAGCTTTAAAATTACTTCAGCAGCGATAGACGATAAAGTAAAGACCAAAGGGTTATACAACTTAAATAAAGACATGTACGGAAGCCGTGCCGTTTACTCGTTTACTTAAGGTTTATTTCAAATTCCGCTACCGAAGCATTTCGCTGAATCGAATGAAATTTAAAAGAACATTGTAAAAGTAATTTAATCTGTTTAAGAAGTACCCGTTTTCTTTTCTTCCTTTTGATAGGACCGTCCTTCTATTTTTGAACACAGTGGATTTTAAAATTACGAGATAAACCTCTTCTAGAGAAAAACATTAAGATTATTATACCAGTATTTTGTAGTTATGAGGATCAAAGGCTAAAAACCAAAAACAGAAATGTTTTTGATTTCTCAAGATCATGTACCTAATTAGGGGCTGTTCATAAAATACGTAACGCTAAAATTAGCTTTTTTTGACCCCCCCCCCGGTTGTCACGTTGTGTCACACTTGCTGTGACCCCCCTGTAAATATTACGTCAGAACAACTAAACAATCCCCCATGAACATGATAAATTTTGATTGATAATACACAAATTTTGATAGTCAAAAATCTTTATTTTATTTTCATAATAAAATTTAAATAAATGAATAAATATCTTTTGTAACGAACAAATAAATAATATTTCTATTTATCAGAAGGCTAAGGATTCTGTAAAAATTCAGTAATATTGTTTTATGAACGGCGAACGTCACGTTGCCGTAGACTCCATGTCCCCTGTTGTCACACTCAGCAAGACCCCTCCCCCCCTTGTAAGCGAACGTATTTTATGAATGGCGTCTTACACTTTTTTGCAGAAATTATATATAAAGCGCTCTACATGAACATTTTTCTGAAAAAAAAAACAAAATAAGTCATAATAAACAGTACCTGTTTAATTTGTATTTTACCCAGATAAAACTGCAAATGTAATTAGTACAAACTGGTCCACACAATAAAACAAAATATGTTTAACGATCTGTATCCTTTAACAACAAGAATAATTAAGAGTAGAATTAGCGCCCCTGCGGCGCTAAATTATGCTGATAAGCTCTCCCTAAAACCACGGCATAATCCACGTGTGTCCCATAAATTAACTCGTAACAACCCTTATCCAAAACCAGCCCTGAACTGTAACTCGAAAAGTATATAATTGCAGTAATTAAAATATTTCTCCGCAGAAAACAGTAAAAGTTACTGAGCTGCAAATACGTAAACCTATTTTTGCAGAGGTACATTAAACATGTATTAGGTCAGTGTGTAACTGAAAAGTTTCAATTGCGTAAAAGCATGAGAAACAAAAATAATGCCGGAAAAATAAATATAAAATAAAACCGTGCAAAAAAATTAAAACTTTAAAGTCAACAATAAAATTCAGGAATTTGAATTTGCACTGCGTTAGTTACTTCATTTGTCGCCAATTTCCATAGAATTTTAAATTTCAATTCAATCAACTCAGTGGCTAATACTTCTAATAGTCAGTTAATTCCAGAAAGTCGTGTCATCGGGAAACTTTTATTGCGTATCTATGTATACTTTGAAACCATAGATATTGAAACGATAATACATATTATTATATTTTCTACCCTTCTGTTTGAATTGCCTTATTTCAATAACCCTTTTCGTTCACAAAATACATAATTGTGAATCAACAATAGTTTTTAAGAATAGGTATCTTTTTATTTTATATAAGTATTATACCATATAGGCCAAAAACGCGCCTTTTTATTGAAGAAATAAATATATGTATATTGGAGTCTCCTGCCTATAATATAGCAAGGACGTTTCAGGATAAAATCGAGTTCTTCGTGAATAAATAATTACCTTTCTTCATTGTCATGCAAAACAACAAATTCTGCACCCACGTTATATCGATTAAATAAAATGTGATGCTATTTTATTTGCCAAGGAATGTCGACGAATCGCCATCGTTTTAGTTACCGCCAGGATTGAAATATGTCCCTAATACATGCAAACTATTACCCACAAAAGATACCCGATATTTAGGAATTGATTTTCTGTTTAAATAGGAACATTTTCGTATTTACAATACGAATTTATTACATTCTCAGGTGACGTACATACTTAATCCATTTTCAAATAAGTATGTGTCATATAATCCTACCTCTCAATAGCTACAGATAAGTATTATACAATGAGGAAGGACACAACCTGTGGGTAAAACGTTAAGATATTGTTAATTAAATAGGTACATGTTAGTATGTGGATGTATTCGACTAGATCACTTGTTTTAATTTCACACAAATCATTAGAAAAAAAATAGAGACTAACTATAGGAGAATTCAATTGATATTAATTAACTTGTTATAACACCATTATGGATTTTTTCGGAGGTACATCACTTCTTATATACTTGAGGTTCTCACATCTTCTGGGTGAAACTTTGAGATACAGTTTAAAAAATATGTAAATGTATAATTAACGTGATCAAATTCTGAGCTTAAACTTCATGCATATCAACAGGCAATAATAGACACTAACCTCAGAAGTACTCAATCGACATTTTTCAATTTGTAACAACTTCGTTATGAGCTTGCTAAGTGGTATAAGAAGGTTGTGTACCTCGTTATACCTCAGAGAAAGCCCACAAGTTATAAAAGAAGCATTGAAATATTGTTAACTAAAGACATAAGTGAAATTTTGACCTGATCAAATTCTGAGCTTAAATTTCATGCAAATCATCAGGCAATAATGGACACTAACCTCAGAAGTACTCAATCGACATTTTTCAATTTGTAACAACTTCGCTATGGGCTTCTTAAGTGGAATACGAAGGTTATGTACCTCCTTATACCTTAGAGAAAGCCCACAAGTTATAGAAGAAGCATTAAGACAATGTTAAATAAATACATAAGTAAATTTATGACCTGATCAAATTCTGAGCCTCAATTTCATGCAAATCATCAGGCAATAATTGACACTAACCTCAGAAGTACTCAATCGACATTTTTCAATTTGTAACAACTTCGCTATGGGCTTCCTAAGTGGTATACGAAGATTATGTACCTCCTTATACCTTAGAGAAAGCCCACAAGTTATAGAAGAAGCATTAAGACAATGTTAAATAAATACATAAGTAAATTTATGACCTGATCAAATTCTGAGCCTCAATTTCATGCAAATCATCAGGCAATAATTGACACTAACCTCAGAAGTACTCAATCGACATTTTTCAATTTGTAACAACTTCGCTATGGGCTTCCTAAATGGTATAAGAAGGTTATGTATCTTCTTATACCTCAGAGAAAGCCTACAAGTTATAGAAGAAGCATTAAGACAATGTTAAATAAATACATAAGTAAATTTATGACCTGATCAAATTCTGAGCCTCAATTTCATGCAAATCATCAGGCAATAATTGACACTAACCTCAGAAGTACTCAATCGACATTTTTCAATTTGTAACAACTTCGCTATGGGCTTCCTAAATGGTATAAGAAGGTTATGTATCTCCTTATACCTCAGAGAAAGCCTACAAGTTATAGAAGAAGCATTAAGACAATGTTAAATAAATACATAAGTAAATTTATGACCTGATCAAATTCTGAGCCTCAATTTCATGCAAATCATCAGGCAATAATTGACACTAACCTCAGAAGTACTCAATCGACATTTTTAATTTGTAACAACTTCGCTATGGGCTTCCTAAGTGGTATAGAAGGTTATGTACTCCTTATACCTAGAGAAAGCCCACAATTATAGAAGAAGCATTAGAAATGTTAAATAAATACATAAGTAAATTTATGACCTGATCAAATTCTGAGCCTCAATTTCATCAAATCATCAGGCAATAATTGACACTAACCTCAGAAGTACTCAATCGACATTTTTCAATTTGTAACAACTTCGCTATGGGCTTCCTAAATGGTATAAGAAGGTTATGTATCTCCTTATACCTCAGAGAAAGCCACAAGTTATAGAAGAAGCATTAGAAATGTTAAATAAATACATAAGTAAATTTATGACCTGATCAAATTCTGAGCCTCAATTTCATGCAAATCATCAGGCAATAATTGACACTAACCTCAGAATTCAATCGACTTTTTCAATTTGTACAACTTCGCTATGGGCTTCCTAATGGTATAAGAAGGTTATGTATCTCCTTATACCTCAGAGAAAGCCCACAAGTTATAGAAGACATTAGATAATGTTAAATAAATACATAAGTAAATTTATGACCTGATCAAATTCTGACCTAATTTCATGCAAATCATCAGGCAATAATTGACACTAACCTCAGAAGTACTCAATCGCATTTTTCAATTTGTAACAACTTCGTATGGGCTTCCTAATGGTATAGAAGGTTTGTACTCCTTATACCTAGAGAAGCCCACAAGTTATAAAGAAGCATTAGATAATGTTAAATAAAACATAAGTAAATTTATGACCTGATCAAATTCTGAGCTAATTTATGCAAATCATCAGGCAATATTGACACTAACCTCAGAAGTACTCAATCGACATTTTTAATTGAACAACTTCGTAGGGCTCCTAATGGTATAGAAGTTATGTACCTCCTTATACCTAGAGAAAGCCACAAGTTATAGAAGACATTAGAAATGTTAAATAAATACATAAGTAAATTTATGACCTGATCAAATTCTGAACTCAATTTCATGCAAATCATCAGGCAATAATTGACACTAACTTCAGTAGTACTCAATCGACATTTTTCAATTTGTAACAACTTCGCTATGGGCTTCCTAAGTGGTATAAGAAGGTTATGTATCTCCTTATACCTCAGAGAAAGCCTACAAGTTATAGAAGAAACATTGAGATAATGTTAAATAAATACATAAGTAAATTTATGACCTGATCAAATTCTGAACCTCAATTTCATGCAAATCATCAGGCAATAATTGACACTAACCTCAGAAGTACTCAATCGACATTTTTCAATTTGTAACAACTTCGCTATGGGCTTCCTAAGTGGTATAAGAAGGTTATGTATCTCCTTATACCTCAGAGAAAGCCCACAAGTTATAGAAGAAGCATTGAGATAATGTTAAATAAATACATAAGTAAATTTATGACCTGATCAAATTCTGAGCCTCAATTTCATGCAAATCATCAGGCAATAATTGACACTAACCTCAGAAGTACTCAATCGACATTTTTCAATTTGTAACAACTTCGTTATGAGCTTGCTAAGTGGTATAAGAAGGTTGTGTACCTCGTTATACCTCAGAGAAAGCCCACAAGTTATAAAAGAAGCATTGAAATATTGTTAAATAAATACATAAGTAAATTTATGACCTGATCAAATTCTGAGCTTAAATTTAATACAAATCATCAGGCAATAATGGACACTAACCTCAGAAGTACTCAATCGACATTTTTTAATTTGTAAAAACTTCGCCATTGGTTTCCTCAGTGGAGTTGTGTATCTTCTTATACATCAGAGGAAGCGCCCACAACATACGGGTGAAACGTTGGGGTATGTATTGTTAACTAAAAACATATGCGTATGTTCGACGTGACCAACTCCTGAGTTTGAATTTCATAGAATATATCAGGGAAAAGTGGAAACTTAACTATACGTATTCACTCGTTTATTTTTATTCACAATAGCTTGTTTTAAGACCTTATAAAAGGAATCGAATAAAAATTATATTGAACTTAAATCCTGACAATATCATCGACACCTCTCTTACAGACAGCTTTGGGGGTAATGTTTCAGGCTACTGTCTAAATTCGCTCTAGGTACTTTATTTCACGAAAATGGCCCAAACTCTCTTGGGCTGTTGTCATTTTGTGCGTAGAGATATTTACTTGTCTGTATTATCCACAAAGGTGTAAGAAAACATAAAATCAAGGAGAAGTTGGAAAGACGAATGAGAACCATTGTGTCATATAATACACCAATTTCCAAGCTTCCTTTATTTCTCATTTAATGAAAAAACTCCGGTATATATTCCCACAAGGGCCTAAAGATAAAACTTTTATTTGTGGATACATAGTCTCAATATACACTTAATTCAGAGTTAAATAACAAAAACCTAAAACAATTTTCAAATTGAAACTTTTCTTCTCTTTTTGATAGAAATATAATATACCTATTCTACAGGCTATTATTGTAAATAATGATTACTTAAGTGATTATTATTTAAACCGCGAGGAGTGTTTTAACTTTAAATCGATGTTGTACTAATCAACAACAAACGAGTTACTTCATTATTTTAATACATCCATAAAGAAAACGTTACTTTTTAAATAATTTATGTTTTTTGAAGTTAAAGTAATTTCGTTTTAAGTTCGTTGTGATTTTACAAGCAGGTGGATCATCGATAAACAGCAATATGTATTCTGCGGACCAAATTTGCCGACAGAAAGTTCCAGAACAACGCATTGATCCCTCAAATATATTTTTTATTAGAAATGATTTTTCATGTTGACGAGACGCAATTTTCATTTCTCTAGGGTTATCATCGTTTCTTCCACCAGATCTTTTCTAAACTTTCTGGGAGAATGTTTACCATTTAAATGGCTATATCAATAGCTGTTTTACGAAAAAAACACGTGCCCACAGATTTTAATGATAGCTTAACTCGAAGCAAATGTTTCCCTTGGATTTAACAAAAAATATTGGAAGAGACATAACAAAAGTCGTGTCTAACACAAAGAATGTGGAGGCTACATTTTTACAATTAATTAAGTGACATTTAATTGTTTATGTAATTACTTAGGTAAGCACATTAAGATTGTTACCGAGAATAATTGCATAATCAAAAACTGTTGCCTCTAACATTGCAAAAATGTCTCAATTAAAGGGAATCAAAATAAGTATTTCGAACCCAGGTAAAAAATACATTTTCAGTGCCACTCTAAAGCTAATTGAGTTGAAACGGCTTTTCAACATTTTTGAGGTAAAATAAAAACAGCATAGGACTGCTGAATTAATAAATATTCATAATGAATAAAAAAACTACTTTTAACAAAAAAAAAATTACTTTCAATATGTCTTTCATTCTATCAACTTAATGTTTTAAAATTAAAACGTGGTGAAAATATTAATCGAGGTTCTCCATTTTTATTTTAATTCATTCATATCTAGGAAAAACAATTTCAGCCCTATTTAATGACCACGTTGTTTATATAAACACTAAACATATAAATAAATAATAAATAAATGGGAATTCTGGACCAAAGTGATTACTAGGTACCTACCTACATACTTTCTCAAGGAAGTAAAATCCCCTTAACGTAATGTAAAATTATAATAATATACCTAGCCAAAATGCTGCTAGAGTGATAAAATATGTATCTCAATTGAATTTTTATAATTGTACAATTAAAATGTAAATAACTTTTTACAGTTATCTGTGAAATATATCAATTGATAAATAAATTATAACTGTTCTTATTTTATTTAAACCTGAAATGCTGTTTTGAATATAACTGCAATTTCAAAAATGTTATTTTATAAGTGGTTTCAAAATAGTGACACTTGTTATCTTCTTTCTAAATCAACCACATGTTTATCAAATATTGGTTCCTGTTGTTTACCTCCCCGGTATAAATTTACTAATACCTAGTAGGTATATTATAATTTTAATAAAAAAAACCTAGGACATTTTGATGTATACCTATGCAAATTAGTTTTGTAAACATTATTAACATGCAATTTATGGGCACACACGTGCAGTCATAATTTACTTGATATATGTTGTTGCATCACAATTTTATAGTCACGATCGACTATTTTGGTTGATTAAATTATAAAGGTAATAAAAGAGAATTCTAATGTATATTCCTAATTAAAGAAAACATTACTGTTTTGCTAACCTAACCTCACATACCTGATTTTTTACGTTTATGACGAGCTGGGAATTGCTTTGTGATCCAAACAAGAAGAATGTCAATAAAAGAATATATGGTCGACACAAATTTATTTTATTGTTCATGTTTTCGAACACGTAAAACGTTTATCAACACGAAAATTACCGCACGTTATGCACCATCAGCTGACTCACTATACAACGAAGACAAACGTACAATAAACGCGAACTTGCTTGTTTGGTTGCATGAAGTTCGTGGCGCAGAATCGTACAGACCATGTGGATATCGATTCGGCTAGTTTCGAGAGTACTCGTTAAATTAAACTCTAAGCGGCAATGTGAGAATTTTTAAAAAATGTGTTCAATTTTAAAAATACTTTTAAATATGGTTTTTATACACTATTGCAAACTAATAATTGATAAGTATGATGATTTCCAACGGCAACGATAATAATTGAAAAAGTGTAATGGCCGATAGTAACAACAATACACTAACAATTAAAACAGTAGTGGCCGACAAAGACAACAATGCAATAACAATTGAAAGCATGATGGCCGACAGGGACAACAATGTGCCAACAATTGATAGTATGATGGCAGACATTAGCAACAATGCCGCAACAATAAATGAACAAAGATGGCCGATTTCTAAAATATAAAACAACGACAACAAAGGCTTAAATATTAGTAACAGAATGAAAACTAGAGAGTTAGTTTAAACCTGATTACCTATCATGTCAAAAGCATAACCTACACATACACAAACGCATCTAATGCATTACAGTATTCTCTTTGACGTCGGAGTTCAAAAGAATATCGGAAACTTTACGTACTAACTTTACTTTGAAACAACAACTTCCCCTTTAATTTCCTTTTACAGCATTTACAAACTTAAATATACTGTGTAATTACCTGTTTTATGCATTTGGGGGTCGAGTTTGATATGGTTTTCCACAAAATAGAAGACTGAAACTATAATATAAAATATACTAAAAAGGGAGTAAACGGGAATAATTTCCTAATTTATGAGGGGTGAAATATTTTCTTCGAATTTAAATGGGACCATTATCCTTGTGATAATCATATTAAAAAATATATATTGTGGGGGGAAGAGGAACTGGTCTATCAAATTTTCATCAAATACCACTTAAAAGGAGGTGGGAGTAATTGAAAATCTCACGTTAACTTTTTAAAAAGTACAAAGAAATCTTATAATTTCCTTTCCCCTTTTAATTAAAATATTTCTCGGTAGGAAAATATGCGATGGAACCCCCTCCCATCGCATCTGACAAATTTTCATTAAGAAGAAAAACCATTTCACGTAATTAATGGACGTTCCCTAAGTGTACTTTGGCACTTCCCTTGACGGTATTGTGTTCGAAGAAAAAAATATAAAGAATTATATGGATTTTACAATAAAACGTATGGCACTGCAAGATTGGTACTATCTACATTTTACTTTAATTTATATTACAAAGTGTAATTAGGGTACTTGTGCCAATTACTAAGTGCAAATTAAATTTTGCTTCAAGTTTTGAATAGTTAGCTGCTATTGTATTCTGACGGAAAATTTAATTCACTTAAAATGCAAAATGGAAAGTTACTTATTTAGTCCCTTTTGTACGTAAATTATTCAAAAGAAATTGTAGAAGTAAAGATGTTCAGATACTTACATCCTTTAATTGGCACCGAAATTGTCTGTAGATGCTTTCAAGAATGAATATCAGAAAGTGGCAAGCAAATGCGTCATTCCCCATTGAAAACACGGCATTAATTCTTGATTTCTGTGCCGATGAAATACTCAATTTTCCACGCCAATTAAGAAGACTGCGTTGGCAGAATGAAAATTGCAACCGATAATTTCGTTAATGCCCCAGACTGAAGCTTCAAGCCCTCAATTTTATTTCGATTGTCGTCGGTAAAGTCACCTCGACCGTCTGAATAGCGGTTTTGTGAATTGACACAAATGTCATTCAGGAATTTATTCAATTTACGAAACCCAAAATTGCAACTTCCAGAACGAACTTTTACGTAACTACTGCCATCAGGATCGACTGCTCTTCTGCAACTTAATTGTGTGGTTAACAATTTAGAACTCCACTTGTGCAGTGCAGTAAAACTGATGAAAATTCTGTAAGTTGGATGACAGAATCCAAACTCTTATGTACACCAACCAAAATTTTTACAGTGTTAAAATATTAGTTTAGTTTTAATAGACAAACATTTAATAAAAACTTATTAAATAAAATTTCCTCAACTTAATGTACTTAGTAAATTCTCCTTAGCTTAACCTACTATTTAACTGAGTATCAAAAAGATTTGGCCATTTTCTAAAACAATTTGAAGGCAGACATTTAATTATGTGGGTCAGTGAGTAATTGTCAGGTGTAGGCTGGAGCTATAAAGCGGCTCAAAAATTCAAGTAATCAAAGACCTCCTGTGTAACGGTTATATGCTTCTGGGGTTATTAGATTAAAAATATTATTTTTAGGCATGCAAGGGTCTTGTGCCGTGGGGTAGAACATGAGGATTTTTCCCAAACTCCGTTATGGCCAGTCCAGCTTTTGAAATCGTAGTGAAGAATGACAAACAAAGTGCAGGAAATAAAATTACAATAATATGTATTCTTTAATTAAATTCGCACGTCGACTTTTTATAGGTGCCTAAACAGAAAAAAAAACGTGTTAATTGTGGATCGATAGTTATCAAAATTCCTGTCAAAAATGACTTCAAAACTCAATTAAGTTTTATAAAGACTTCAAAAAACTTTAGGGATGAAACTATTTTCAAAGATTCATATACTAAACTGGCACAAAAAAGATTGTAACCTGACAAAGAACTATTGAAAATCAATGTTAAGAAGAAGGAAAATTCGTGAAACAAATCTAAAAGATCCTCAATGTAATTGTAAGTGCAAAATGCTGCAAAATATTGATACTTTAAATAAGTGCAGTAGCAGAAAAGTACAATCCATGGTCGAATTAAATACACTGATAAACACAAGATTTGTGACGTCATTCTACGCCACATTTAAGATTAGAGAAAATCTAAAGTCACTTTTAGCTAGTTTTACATAAGAGACGTCCAAAAAAATTAGTTAATTTTAATTTTTGACCAGTGCTATTTGTCATTTACAGTATATTTCGTATCAATAAATTTTTTAATAACAATAAGAAATTAGAAATAAAAGAGCTCATTTAATATAATGTGGTAATCTTTAATCCTTTAAATATGTTACGCACGCTTCTTTAAAAAAAAAATTTTATATAGTTTCTAGATCATGGTATTACAAAATTATTTGTTAAATTTTCTGATAGCTTTCTGAATATTTACTTGCATTTTACGTGAGTAAAATAAACTAAACATGTTTTTTTTTTTTTGGTCTGCTTAATTTCTGTTGGTGTTCAGGCGTTTCGCACATATGGGGTGTAATAACCATAAATACTCTGACGTGAGACATGTCCTCTTTTCGATAAAATTTTTGTTACTTGCCTCGTAGATCGATTTACTGTGGGAATTTTTCTTAGATGCGGCGTGGGTTCGATTAGTTTTGATGACGTGTTAGTACGAGTCTTTAAAAGGGCTGCGACGTGATTTTTAAGGGATTCAATTCGATGCAATTCAACATTCAGATTCAGATTTTGAAATCCGAGTTTATAATTTGTTTTGTGTCTTTATTTGTATTTTGTGTGTTTTTGAGTTTTTGTTTCAAATTGGATTAATTACTTACATTTCTAACAGGTATGAAAATTATTTTATTATTCTAAATTAATATTGTTTTGTTTTATCATTTTTATAATTTTAATTGTTTCAAATTTAATTTCACTTTTTATTATTTTCTTTTATAACTATGGAAATTCTGTTCAATTGTTTATAAATTTTTACATTAATTTTCAATTCAGGTAAATCTCTTTAAATTAAATGAATTACATTTTTTTAAAAGAATTTCAATTCAGGTAAATCTTACTAAATTATATTTTTAAAAAACTATTTCACTTAAAAAGTTTTTCAGGTTTAACATTAATATTTCATTTTTCAAATTTTATAATTTGTGTATATTTTCGAAAGGGGTAAAACATTTTGTGGTTCAATCTAAGTATGAAATGCCTTGTTGTAAGTACTAATATATTTTCTCCCGTGTGGACGTTGATGGGAGTATAACAGGGGCTTTTGTTATATTGAGGGTTTTATCGATGATGCCTCGCTCAAGCAGAAAGATGTCTAGGCTAGATAGAAAATACAAATAAACATTAGTCGTGTAGCCCGATGCGTTCCAACGATCAAGGTTATCTGGATTGCTTCCATACAGGACTCCAGACCAGGGCTGTAGCTAGAGTCGAATTTGAGGTAGGGCAGCATTGGTTACAGGTAGGGCGGAAGTAAAAAATTGATCATAATTGATCTGCCCTCGAAGCACGGGCTCCTAAATCAATCACCATGTATATCACTGACCTCTAGGTCAGTGATGTACATTCAATAGCTATTCGTAAACAAATAATTTCTGTGACAGAGCATGAGCATGTTTCTAAGAACTATTAAATGCTCAATGATGAAGAACAAGCGAACAAGATGGTTGAACTTCCAAATTTGGATGTAGAGATCCACGTCTGAGTGAGAGTGAGGTCATAATTAATTGTTGTGTGGGGTGATACGAGTAAATAGATACGACCAAAAATACCATTTAGATCATATTGTTTCTGCAAACTTTGTGCAATATCAGAAGGAATACTATGGCTAACATTATCAACATGTGTTGACCAACCTGTTGCCATGGACCTAGGAGTAGCGATTGTATTTTGTGCTTCCACCTGTTTTGAGCAGTGAGGTTCTTCATGGTCAATTTCCTCTTCAACTCTTCGTTTTTTACCAAAGAAAGCCCGTAAATCCATCGCGAAATCAATGAATCTTCAATTTATAGCAATAAAAATAACAATTGTAGGTATCGATTTTTGACTAAAACACTCTTTACCGTACACTTCACTTAACCAAACTACAAACAATCATAAAAAATCTCTAGTTTATGTTTATTTTAGTTTAAAGAGGGATTCTCCGTATCATAGATTGCAATATAGCCCATATTGCAATTCCTATATGCTACGGGGAATCCCCTCTGCATTACAGATATTATAATTAAATAGACCCATCGCTTCATGTGATGGCGCTTCAAATACCGTCTATACACAGAACAAAGAATTATTATAATATGAAATGAATGTCACAAACTGTGGTATGTTCCGAAAAGTTTAGATATCTATCGCTACAATTTTTTTTATCTCAAAGTATGCACCAACAGTTTAATTATAATAATTTATCTTAGTTTTTGGTATTTTTAAAGTAGGGCATTGTGATTTCAAGGTAGGGCATTGCCCAACAATGCCCCCCCCTAGCTACGGCCATGCTCCAGACTCCTAAATTAACTAACAAATATGTTTTTGGTTTTAAAATGTGCTGTTGTTTGTAGGGATTGAATTTCAAATTATGTCAAAATTTATCAAACATTCGGGAAATTGGGTTTTGTTTACATTTTATGGATTTTTCAAGTTTTTCTAAATTTTATTACACAAATTATTTTTCATTTTTGTTAAGCCTGAGAACTATAAAATTTGAATTTATCTTTTCCATGTTGTTTTTGATTTCATTTTATTTGAGAAATTTTAATTATCTTTACAACAATTTCTTATTGATTATTTTACATTTATTTTATTCTATTTTCGTCTTATTGTGTTTTTACCCTTTTATGTGTTTTTGTTTGCCCTGATTTATATGTGTTTTATTGAATTTTCTTATTGATTGATTATTTTTATGTGCATTTTATTTTGTGTTGTTTTTACTCTGCAATTACATGCTCTACTTGAATTTATTTTTTTACATGGGATATTTTTGATTTACATGTGTTACACTGCAACTTATTTTTTTACTTGAATATTTTGATTTACCATTTTACTTGGATTTGACATTTTGATTTACTTGTGTTTTTCTTGAATTGATTTTTACATTGATATTTTGATTTTCATGTGTTTTATTTGAATATAATTTTTGCATTTGATAATTTGATTTTCATGTGTTTCACTGGAACTTATCTTTTATATTTGTTATTTTGGTTTACATGTGTTTTTCTTGAATTGATTTTTACATTGGTATTTTGATTTATCTGAATTTATTTCTACATTGGATATTTGATTTATGTGTGATTTAATTGAGTTTGATATTTTGATTTTTATGTTTATTTGAATTTGTTTTTAAATATTTGTGTTCATTCCTATTCAAAATTTTATTAGGAGATAATTTAGCACGACTGGACGATGTCTATTGTTGGAGCACGTTCGGGGTAATTTGGAAAGTCCAATATAAACATAAAAATAAATATTCCCTGGCATACAATTGAACCCTTCAGGGTCAGTAACTTGGCCAAATTACCCCGACTGCCCAATGGATCTGGGTAGTACCCCCAGGTAGAAACAGAAAAACATTTCCAACTATCAGTTCCAATTCAGCATTCAGCAAATCCAGTCAATAACATCATTTCATTTTAAACATACAATTTTATTATCAGTATTTTAAGTAACACTTGTTCATCTGTAGTATTAGTTTCTTTTTTTGTCATTAAATTATTAAAAGTGACAAGCATTTCATTAACTCGCATTCACTTCGAAATACTCTAGTGCTAAATAGTACTAGACGTGTAAAACTATTTTACACGATTTTACAATTTGAGTGGCTGGGATCGTGGTTTTCTCTGTCAGGCTCTTTTTCCACGCTAGCCACAGGCTGAGTCTGACACTCTCATTTCCAAATTTACATTTGATTTTGATTTTGAATTAAAAAGTAGGAATGAATTCATTGTCTTTTATTTAACCTTGTTCCTCTATTGGTAAACCCGTATCAGAGAACAATTTTGTCATTTTTGGTAATACCTGGCTTTTCAACACAACGAAGGGTAAGAAGTTTTCGACGATCACGTTGGCCTAGGTAAGTTACACTACAATAATTTTCTCTTGCATAATTAATAATTAATATTGTGATAACTGATATAGGAAACGTGGAAAATATAAATGAGTATAAATATTTACAAGTACAATAACATCAGAAGGACGAGATACGCAGGACGTACAAAATAAAATTATGCAAGGAAAAATGTTATAAAACAGCTTCACCTAATACTATGAAATTACTCAGTCACTGTCAGAACTAAAAAATATATTTTTAATACGTTTATTGTTACACAGAAAAAATTTGGATTATGACAAAAAGAAAAGAAGAAAAACTCATCGTAGCCTAGACGATGATTTTCTCAAAACGTAGAAAAATTTAATAAACCTAATAAAATTGATATATTAGTATTTTAATGTAATGTAGGCAACTAATTGTCTATTTTTATCAATTTTTTTATATGTACTTCCTTTAAATGTGCTTACAAAAAATAGTCAGAGAAGATTAATGGTTATTTATTAAACAATAAAAATTAATACTTAAATAAAATAAAAGAACTAGATTGTTTCAACACTTATTTATTAGCTCGACGAATCGTTTCGACCAAAACAGTCATTATCAAGAGTACCTACATTAGATACATTAGATACATCTTATCTTATGTACTCTTTAAAATGACCGTTTTGTTCGAAACGATTCGTCACGCTAATAAATGTGTTGAAACAATCTAGTTCTTTTATTTTATGTTAATGTGTTTCATCTCCCGATCACCACCAACAATATTCATAATACTTAAATGTTAAATGGCCTTTAACATAAACGCAAAATCATAACATGAATATCCATAACATTTGTACCAGTATGTCCCACCTTTATAAGATTGCTTCCATCATTAAATTTTGAGAAGAATGTATAAGAGTCACTTCTGGACAAAAATTCTTCCGGATAAATTTTGCTCTCGACAGCTTCCTGAACTAAATTGATGCATCCAAAAGCTCCAGCTGCGTCTGTTGGGCCGTCGATTCCATCCGTACCACAGCTGAGAAATGAAATATCCGCGGATTTTAAATTGAACTTATTAACCTCCAGAGAAAATCGAAGTGTCAGTTCTTGATTTCTACCGCCTTTACCCCCATCACCCTTTAACACTACAGTCGGTTCACCCGAACCAATTATACAAATTCCTAACGGAGTTTTAAAATTAAGACTGAGAATTTCCTCGATTGCACAATCCTCGATGTCTAATTCCTTTTGTAACAACTTCAAAAAATGTTTTAATTCATTTCTCTTAAATGAATTTCCCGGATGCTGCATTAAGTCAACGAGATGTTTAGCAAGAAGGGCGTATTGATTACTTATTCTATCAACTGGACCCTCTATCTTCGTAGAAATAATGGCAGTCTCGTACCCTAGATATTTGGCGACTTTTGAAGCACTCAGAGCTGCCTTTCTGTTATTTCCGATGATAAAGTTATAAACGTGTACGAATTCTCCATTCTCATATAAACCGTTCTCGTGTCCCAATACGTCGTCTGACTGTAAAATATCTTTCACAGCGTCAGGAACTTTGTTGGATAACGAATATTTCTCTATTATTTCCCAGGCAGCGTTGGAAGGATTCCAGTCTGGGGTCGTTGGTCCGCTGGCTATGGAATCCAAGGAATCTCCGACAATGTCCGATAGAATGAGGCTAACTACTTTGGCAGGATAAGCAATCCGGGCTAACCCGCCGCCTTTTATAGCCGACAGCTTCTTGCGGACGCAATTTAATTCTGAAATGTATTTATGAATGTTTTCATTCACGATTCAAAGAATTTGCTAACGTTCAGAAATTCAATTTTGTCTCCCAAATACAAACATTTGCGGGAGACGTAGATATTAAATTTGATAGCAACCAACGTTATAAATGAGATTATGAAATTGTAAGGATTCCTGTTATTTCTTGCAAGGTTTAAACAAATTTAAGGAATGCATCAATTAAACATTAAATAATGCTTAAATTTTCATATATACAAATTTTAGATTGTATGGTATAATATATTAGATAGTATACAGAATACGTAGAAAACAGAATGCATCCAGACAGTCGACGGTGACAATGTAGACCAGTTGGTGGGCTTTTTCTTCGTTGAAATCTCTACTTTCTGATGGTGTGAAGAAAAATATACATTATTATGGTAAGTTTTCTCAGGAAATGCAAAAAAACGAAGGGAATTTAATCTAAAAAATCTGACCGCTGCTATTTTTTTCAGTAGAAAAGTTGTTTTATTAAAATTTAATTATGTCATAGAAAATCTCATAATATATAAATATACATGTAAATCGTACTATTGAATTCACATACTTTATACTGATTATGTTATTCATTATAATATTTTTAAAAACATTAATTTATTTTTTTTCGTTTTTGCATTTCCTGAGAAAACTTACCATAGTAATGTATATTTTTCTTCACACCATCAGAAAGTAGAGATTTCAACGAAGAAGAAGCCCACCAACGTTTTTAAAAAAGCAGATATTTTGACGTGAGAATTTTCGATTGAAAATTAGGGTGCTTTTTCGATATTAAGTAAAAAATAAGGTGAAAAAATAAATATTTCAAATCAAAAAAATTACAACGTGTTTGGTACATAAATAGGTAAGTTTTCGCCAAATTTCGTAAAAAACAAAGTTTTTTTGTAAAAGAGAAAAACAAAAAACTAAAAAGTTGGTTATTTGAATTTTTCACTAAATTTTGAGGTTATTTGAAAAAAGTGTAAATACAAAAGTTGTAGATCATTTTATAACCTACAACTTTGCTATTTAACTTTTTTCCGTAAGACTTGTAGTTTTTCCGGAAATAAAAGAAAACCGTTTTTTACCCTTAAAAACTTACCCCCTTCCCCTTCCCCTTCCCGACCTCAGATCGCCCGTAAATTATTTTTCCTTTCATTTCTAATATATTTTCTTCCTTTTCCAATGGGTTTCATCCTACTATATTTTTTTTTGGTTTCAAAAATTATCGACCCTAGTCTAATGATAATGACTTGAATCAAGTATAAAAGGTCCCTTTTATCTCCATTTATGAATTAAACACACAGTTTGTCCGTTACAAAATATATTTATTGTAACCACAATAATTGTTTCGACGAAATCACAGTGTCTTCTTGAAGACCTAAAACTAAATTTAAACAAACTAAAAAAGAAAGGCACCCAATATTAAATTTTCCTTTAGTTTATAACTTAGTATACAGGGTTACTAGTAAAGTGTCACAATCTCTTTGTGGGGTGGTAGCAAAGGTTATTAGCTACCGAATCACCCTGGTATACATTAGGCAAAAGAGAATTAGTGTGAAAATAGTAACCGTTTTTTTTTCGTTCTTAAAAAAAACTTAAGTATTTAATTTTATTTTTTGTTGTTAACCGTCATATATCTACTTTGTGTAAATAATTGAGAAACTCTTACAACACTCTAAATTTGTACAATCTGTGAAGTTAAAATAATTATTATTCAACTTTACCTGCGCACTATTGTAATCAAATTTTATTCGCTATCCAATGAGGTACACAATATTTAGATATCATGAAAAATTACCAAAAATATGAAACGTAATCGGATATAAGTGAAGAATTGAAATCAATTGCAATTTGATATTTTGCCACAAAATAAATAAGGTTTTAAAATTTCTTCTTTTATTAAGTTCAATTTTCTTTAATCATTTTGTACCTCATTGAATAGCGAATAAAACGTAGATTCTATTAATACCTAAAATTTTTCGTTGGTAACGTTATACAAAGATTAATATTAATAAAATGTTATTTTAGCATCGAAGAATGTAAAGACAGTTGTAAGAGCTTCTCAATTATTATTTACAGAAAGTAGATTGCTATTAAGATAATGACATACTAAGTGCCAACAAACCAGGATAATAAAAAAATAAAATAAAATACGTTAATTTTTTTAAAATTAATTTTTAAAGTAGGTATAGCTCCTTTTTCTTACAAAAAAAGGAAATCTGTAATTATTTCCAAACTGGTCCCTTTTTTTTAAATGTTTAGGGTAATTCGATATTTAATGACATCTGCTACCACCCCACGAAGGAATTGTGGCACTTTACTAGTATTCCAGTATAATGGCTATGCTTTTTTAGTTCATTTGAAGAAGACACTGTGAAGTCGAAATAATTATTGTTGATACAATAAATGTATTTTGTAACTATAAAACAGCTTTATTTACAACAATGTGATTAATAAAATATTATAAAAATTATATTTAACATAAGAGCCCCAAATTAAACATTCTTACGTTTCGTTTTTAGGTATCAATAAAATAGCGACTATGTACAAGGTGTCCCGTATCGTTATGTTCAAATTTTTGTAGTAGCGGAAAATACACTTTCTTTCAAGTGAAGAAAAAGCAAAACTAATTCCATTTTTATTCATTTCAAAGTTACAGGCCTATAAATTTTTAACAGATAATAATAATTCACTGAAAGTAAATAAAAAAGATTTTATTTACGAAAATATCAATTAATAGATACTATTTTGAAAATGTCCACCTCTTTCCTGCCCCGAGTCAAATTTTTACTGGAAGCTACTATCAGCACTGAATTCTTCATTCAAAAAGGCATCCTTTACATTAATCAGAACAGTTTTATTATTTCAGTGTATTTTACTTTAGTTGTTCGGGAATTACTCAATAGCCTTGTTTATAATTATAAATTCGTTTATTTTTTGTATGTGATATAAAAAAAATGGAAACACAAGTTTTGCGTTTTTTTTTTTTAATTGAAAGTAAGTAGACTCCCAAAATTTGAACATTACCTGGTAGAATAAGATAAGTAATTAAAAAAAAATAGAGTTAATTAGGAGTGGTAAACTGATTTAATGTAACAAAATCAACACCAACGATTCGTCTCCGGTTTTAGGACTTTTCAAAGCTGCAAACCGCGATAAGATGTTGAAAATATTGCAAATTTTACTTAATTAACTTAATCTTACTGGATCTTTATACAGGGATGTTAATTTAGGAAAATTTGAAACACTCAACATCTATTTGTGGTTTGGAGCCTTGAAAAAGTCTCAAACCGAAGGTGAAACGTTGGTGTTGACTTTGTAACAATAGATCAGTTTACCACACTTAACCAACTTTTAGTCCTTGAAGTTTTTTTTTTATTTTCATTATTGTGTTCTTAATGTACCCCATTTAATATCCTAAGTTTTTCTTACAAGTAGAATTTTAATATTGTCTGTGTTGCTTATCGTGTTCTACCATTTTACAATGGGGACCAAAAATGGGAATGATAAAAAAATTAACTAAGTACGTATGGTATTTATTAATTTGTAATTTCAGTGTGTGCATTTCTTGAGGATCTTATATTTTTATGTAATTAATGGTATAAGCGAAATTCGCATTCCACGGGTAATTTTTTAAAAAAATGAGGTGCATGTGAATTATAAGTAATATAATCAAGTACCCTTA
This sequence comes from Agrilus mali, assembly GCA_029378335.1. Taxonomy (NCBI): domain Eukaryota; kingdom Metazoa; phylum Arthropoda; class Insecta; order Coleoptera; family Buprestidae; genus Agrilus; species Agrilus mali. The sequence continues at coordinate 17,940,024 of CM055657.1, forward strand.
ATGTCCGCACCGCGTCGTGCGAGATTTGTGATAACCTGAAGCTTTTCCTGCAATTTTAATGTTTGCTTCGGTAGGGGCAAAAGCGCAGATCCTCCCCCTGATATGAGAACAATCAACAGGTCCTCTTCCGTTAGTTGTTGCGCCATGTTTTTTATTGTTATAGCGCCTTTTATCGCATTTTCGTCTGGTAAGTTATCTTTGGCTCCCTCTATAAACAGCAGCTTCGAATCACAGTCCGGCAACAATTCTGGTTTCTCTTTGAACGTTTCGAAGATTCCAACAGGAACGTTGACGATCCCTGTTTCCAACTGAGGTCCTAATATTTCCTCCAACTCTACGGCCATTCCGAGGACCGCTTTTCCGAAACCAACCACATAACAAGGTTTCTGAATTGGAAAAGTTTTGTTTGCGACACATAGATGACTTCCACTGACTTTCACTGTCTCTCTAATCATTGAAATTGGATTTACTGCTGCCACAGCCGCATCGAAAATTTTTCTAAGGTGATCCGGATCAATGCTACACTTGCCACTACGTTTTTTATTTACATTATTTATGCTTAGTTGATTTTTAAATAAATGTAAAGATTTGCACAAAAACATTATCACAGTACTAACATATATAACGCACGTTTATTTATAATATATTGAATGATAACATGCGCGTTGCCTCTGGCAGGGCAAGGTCGCGTATATTTGTATGTGAATTGATAATATTCTCGGCTAATATTACTTACAATGTAGTAGAACTTAAATGATATAGGTTTTCATTTTATAATTTTATGACGGAGAATACGTTTTAAATAGGTGTCGCCTTAAGTACGAAATTGCCGCATAATACAGATACATAGATAAGGATTCTGAGATAATTTTAGATAAATTTTTGAGGGTACATATTCTTGTGTTTTTGTTATCATAAATTTTAATGTAAAATAGCGTTTCATAGGTTCGAAACGCTCAACGTTTCAAAAGTAATGTGGCATATGTACCTTCCTACTTCTAACATTCTGAAATAGTAGTTAGCTTTGTAAAAAGATAATGAATTTAGGATGATGAATACCATATTATATTTCAAATACTTTAACAGGTTTATGTTATAATCATCTACACTAAATTTTTCAAAAAACCATTAGTAAGTTTTAGTAGTAATAAGTGATTCAAATACATTGGCGTAGCCGAGAGAAGACTGGTATTATAACGTTTTTCATCTTTTTTGTAAAACGTACAAAATCCTAACTATGCCCTTGGATGCATATAAATGTCGTTATAAAATAAAAAGCAATTTTAAAATAAGGAAACAAGTCAATTAAAATACTGTGCTGATAAACTAAACGAACGACTTATTAATATGACTAACTAACTACATTCACTGGGAAAGAAAAGTGAAGGAGGGCTAAGGTGACTCCCTCAAGTTCATATTTTCCACAGTTTTAAAGAAATTTGAAACTCTTCTACAGTCTATAATATATAAAAGATTACAATAATGAGATAAAATCGATACCCCATTATAAATAATTGTAACAGTGAGAAGAGGACTAGAGCTATTTCCCAGGTTCAGGTTATCTAGGGTTTGATTTGTTCATAAATACGAGGATGGATCAAATATAAACGAGCCTTTGTTCATAAAACATTTATTTTGAAAATTTTCACAAAAACACAAATTTCTCTATTTTATGTCATATCCCTCCTGTTTGATTATATATTTTTCCCAATGGATTGGTAGTTTTTTCATCTGGTTTTCATAAAAAGAAGCAGGGCGGGAGTCTATCCAGTTGCGCACAAACGCCTCCACATGTTCATCAGTCTGAAATCTCTCGCACCCTATTGATTCCTTAAGGGGCCCAAACATGTGGAAATCACAAGGGCATAATTTTGGGCTATATGGATGGTGCTCCGACTGATTCTAGAGCATTTCACTGATTTGAGCCTGCGTTAAAGCTGTGATGCGAACTCGAGCAGCTTTTTGATATTCACTCAGCAACTTTGGGACCCAACGAGCTAAAATTTTTCGAAATCCCCAGTTTTTCATTATGATTGTGTGGACACTCCCATAGCTGATGCCGAGTTCAACAGATATCTGAAGCACAGTGGCGCGGTGGTCCCCTTCTATAAGGTTTCTAACGCGTGGAATATTAACCGGCGATATGCTGGTGCGCCCTTCGTTTAATTATTTGCACCAAAGTTTTACTCGTTGCCACGAATGCTTTTCATTTCCCAACTGTGCTAGCAATCTGCGCAAAATTTCAGCTGGTTTCACGTTTTCACGTGTAAGAAACTCAATAATAATCCGTTGCGTAACGCTGCTATGCATCTCTTTCTCACTCATTGTGATATCTACTAACTAAGCAAACACAGCAATACGACGAGTCGTTTCCGTGTCACCTAATATCCCCACTTCAAGTTGCTAACGCCCGTATGCGCCTTGAACAACTATCCGCCGCTCAATTTAAAAAGGGTCGTTTATATTTAATCCGCCCTCGTACTATACTCACTTGGAAAGGAGAGTGAGAGAGGAACTAGAGTGACCTCCTCGAGTTTAGGTTGTCTGGGGTCTGGACTTTAACTAATATAACGTTCATATTCAGCAAGAAGAGAGTGAGGTGTTAGAGTGATTCCCTCGGGTTCGGGTTTTCCAGGATCTCGTTTTAAACAGATTTGAGGTTTATATAAGATCAATGTTCACTAGGAAAGGAATGTGAGAGGTGGACTGGAGTGTCTTCGTCTTTCTAAGGTCTGGTCTTAAACAGATCAGAAGTTCATATCAAATCATAATAATCAGTAGGAACAGACAGTGAGGTGGCATAAAATGATTCCCCTGGGGTCAGGCTTTCTAAGGTCTCGATTTGAATAGTGAGAAGGGGACTAGAGCAATTTCCTCAGGATTGGGGTTTCTAGGGTCTAGTTTGAAACAGAAAAGGAGTTAATATACAATTGATATTAAATTGGAAAGGATAGTGAGAAGGCTGCTAGAGGGATTCCTTCAGATTGAGGCTTTCTAAGGTCTAGATTGAAATAGATGCCATATAAAAACTATATTCACTAGAAATGGTAAGTGAGAGAGATATTAGAGGGATCATCTCGAGTTCAGGTTTCCTAGGGTTGGTCTTAAGCTGATACGTAGTTCAAATAAAAACTTTATTCTGGAGTGAAATAGTGGTGTATTGTACATAAATTCGGCATAAGTGTCATTTTTAAACCTGTTATTGTAAATTTTGGGAATCTGAATGTCTTTCTAATTTTTGTAATAAACATTTCCTGAAATAATTCTCTTTATTACATTCAATTCGCAATTGATGTAGGTACACTTGTAAAATAATATAAAAACTTTCCTATTCGTTCAGACAAAGTACTGGATGAACAATATAAACAATAAAAGTTATCTGTAGGTTTCACGAAGATTTCGTTTAAGAAAGTTGATGATTTTGACCGTGTTTGATGTGATAAACCCGCACATTCAGTTTTATATTTGGATAGAAAGTAACATTTGTTTGAATAAACGAGTTTCAACATAAACGCATGTATGTGTAGGTATGTATATATATCTTATTGACAAACACACTTGCATAATTTTAACTATTGTTCATTGACCGTAAGAGAAAAAGCATTTGGTGTTTACTTTTGTACAATAGCTTCCTAAACAGTTTTTCAGAGACGTGCTCATCTTTTTAAAACCAATTAGACTTTATTATTTAATGCTAAAAACCTTTTCGTTTTGCTTAAGGTTTCACAATTAGTGTAGGATATGTGTGTTCGAGATTTAGTTATGCAAAATCTTCGCTAGTTATTCAATTTTTTTCTGGCGTGCCCGTGTTAGGTCTAATCTGCAGAAGTAGTTGTGTAAAGTTAGCTTAAATTTTCCATAATGTATTGCTTAGATGCTATAGTTATGTAAATTAAAAATAGTTTTCTCTTCTCGATTATTTTCTATTGCATACGAGTATTTTGTTGTGTTTAAAAATGTTACTTAAATAAGCATTTATTGGGCATTCTAAAAACACATTCTTATAGATAAATTATTTTAATGCATTTCATTGCAAGATCAAGTGCATACCATCAATAAAGCATTCTACGTTATCCATTCTCTTTGGGTGTGGTGCAAAATAGACTATTTGAATAAAATCTTGAGGAGAAAAATGAAGAAAAACATTATGTATGCAACAACTTTTAAAAACGCTCTATAGAATTGATTATGTACGGTCCTGTCTATTGATTTTTTTAATTTAATTCTATTAGATTTTTTTATGAAAAAAAAATATTTAGTTTGCAAACCAATTTAGTTGATAACAAATTGTTTAAATCTGCAACTAATTATTTTAGTGGTATTAAAATTGGTTCAGGTACTTCTACTGTTTTTTTACTGGGTTACTTAAATCATTTCGAAAGCTATAGTGGTGTAATCCAGATTTTATATTCACCCAATTTCATCAACACTTTATATTTCCAAAAATAAACTTTTTATTGACAGATACCAATCGAACTTTTCTTAATTAACAAGTGGCATTACAAGATATTTTGTCCAAGCCACGATCCCATAAAGTTTAATTGTCTAGTTATTTCGCTAAAATGTGGCTATTTAACAGCCCAATTAAGATTCAATTAAAAGGGGCAATAACAATAAAAATATTTGACACACTAAGTCAATTGCAATAAATATTGACTAGACCACTGTCTAAAGGATACTCTACTTTTTAGCTGTTCCATGAAAGTTTCATGTTAAAGTAAGATAAGAGTAGTATTTATTTAAAAGCATTAAACGGTAACAATTTTGCTTACCTTTCACCAAAAACGAATATGTAGTAGATACGTAATCAACCCGGATTCTCATATGCGTAGAAAATATTAATGAACTTAAATGATAACAAAAGTTACTTAGAGATTTAGTTATGTTATGGACGAACAAATGACGTAGACGATCTATACCGGCGGCATTTTTGATATATCCTTAAAGTAGTCAACCGAATGTTATAAATCACACAATTGGGAAGACTGGTACGAACGAATAAAATTTCTGGAAATAATCATGAATGTTTATGACCATATATGGTAGATAGAAAGCATTCAATGGGATGTAATCGATATAAGACAGTAAGTTTATATAAATTCAGCACTAACAAACCCTAAGGTTAGAATAAGGGGCTTAAGCGACGCAGTCTGAGAGTACTTTGCTGCGGTTGTACTGACAATGAGACTGGACTGTACGCCCTCACTACGTTCCCTGAGGATGTCAATCACAGTAGTTGGCGAAACGTTGGATAAACAGCTCACCGAAAGAAAAATCTCAAGCCCGAATATCGAATCTTATCCGAAGAACGTAGGACTTTATCAAATACTAACATATTTTACAGTGATATAAATAATCTACCGTTAATAATTAATTTTCGTAATACTTTTTAACTGAAGGGTAGCATACAATAACTTAATCCTAGTACCCTCTTAATCAATGAACAGTCGTTTGGTTTGCATTAGCCCAGTGAATCCTAAAGTGTGTGCCGCGGTCCCTCATTAGGGCGTCGCGTCAATTAAAAAGTTCTTGGAATTTCCAATTCTCGAAATCTTGCACCAACAATCGTGTATGCCGACAAAATTAAAAAAGTATCGGTTTACAATTTTTCGTTGTTAAATGGGTAGTTGCTGTTGAAAAGCAGTTTTCCAATTTTTCAAGTCAGAAATAAAAAAAAACTGATGTAGGTACTTAAGGCGCCGCGGAAAAATCCGATTATTTAGGGATCCGCAAACCGAAAAAGATTGGGAACCTCTGCGTTAGCCCAACGTTAGAATATAATAAACCTTACTGATATTGGTAAAACCATTTCCATGTAAAAAATGTGAAAAGCAAATTTATCTTACTACTTCTTGCCAACGCATGGCTGTTGTTATTTTCTTGGGTTGTTCTAGAACACTCTTAAAGGTTAATAATTTATCTATTAAGGAGTTGTGTTAAAAAATCCCTGAATGTACATAAGTGAGAGTGAAAGAGTGGTGGCATCTGTAGAAATATTTACTATGGTAAATGCAGCTTATATTGGCAGTATGTGTCCACCGATGAAACGGTCATAAGTTGCTATGACGGTAAACTTTCACTGCTTCTGAATCAGAGTAGTAGCCGTGAATTCCGTGTTCTAGTGTAAAAGCGAAACTGGGAATGATGCTCGTTGCCCATGACCTTAAATTCACCAGCGAAAGTGTTCTGAGTCTGTTCATTTTCTCTCTTACATTTTTTTTTACCGGTAAGATTACCTGATTGTGGGTTAAGATTGCATAAAAGTATTAGGTTGCGCTTTTTAATTTTAATTGTTTAATTAAATGCAGAATTACATAAATTCTTATATGCTAGGTCCAACTTTGAAACATTTAAGAAAAATATGGTTGCTTAGACTACCTATGAGAAAGTACAAAGGAAAACTTTACGGTTTCTTCTGAAAATTAAAAAGTTTCTTAATTTGTTATAACTTTTAGAAATATGTAATATCAAATACCATTTTTAGATATGATAAATAACAGCAAACGCAATAATACCTTGGTAATATGTGTAAATATTTGTGGTCGAATAATTTGACAAAATATTGGCTTGTGAAATATACAATTAAGTGAATAAACTAAGAATATATCTATGAAAAACCTGTGAAATTGTTACCCGAGCGTACACTATGATTTCTCAATGACAAAATGCACTTAGAATGTGAAAGTAGCGGTTATAACTTCTGCAACTTTTGTTTACATTATTACATATAAATACAATAATTAAATGTTGCAAAATAAAAATTGTCAAAACATTCACAAGTATTATATTAAATGGGCGAAAACTTAGTACTTTTCTTTGTTTCACTTTGCTTCATGACCAATACGAGTATAAAAGATAAAAGGCCTTCTTGGGTCAATTTGCTTCTTGTTAAAAGGCTTCATAAATCAAAATTGTTTATAATATAATTGAATTAACTAAGTTATTAAGCAACAATATAAACCACTTCTAATAGTATTTGATGGTATTAATCAGTTTTTTATTTTCCTAATTGTTTTCGCAGTTTTATAATGAACACCATTGACTATATTTAAAAAAATTATTAAATACATATAATTAAATAAAAATAATCATTTAAAATATTCTGTTATTTAGACTGAAGTTGTCAATAACCGGAAATTCATTTAAACGAGTCTTCTACCTACTAACTTTCAAAAATTTCGCTTTTTATTAGCATACGTAGCATCTTTAATTTTCTTTTTTGCTAGTACCTAAAACCCGTATCACGTGATACTAAATTATGTTTAACAATGAGATTGAACGTCTTTCTGAAAGTATAAAGTATCATCAACGATCAGATTTCTTTTATTAAACAGGCGAAGTTGCTCTAGCGATAAATTTAAATGTATTGTATATATGAAGTAACACAATAGAAGGTATTTCAGTGAAAGAAAATGCAGGAAAAAAATAGAGCTGCCTAGCAGTCATTGTTTTAAGGTTACTTGTTACACCTACTTACTTTACAATTCATTAGAAACTGAGCAAAAATAGAGATTTTGTATGATCGAAGTTCTAAAATATAACTTTAACTTATTATTCCTGTTGGTGGTAACGATAAACTATTGTCTAATTTTTTTAAAGTGGCAGCTTAAGGAATAAAACTGCCACAAATTTTCTGACCCAGCCAATGTCTAACTGGAGTTGTCTATTTAAATGAAACACATGTTTGACTTCTTGTGCTTGCGAATTTCAAAGTAGTTTGAATATTTTTACAGGGCTGTTATCAAATAAGTAATAAATTGTTCCAATAAATCTTGGAGATAATTATTTAGCATTTTAAGTGCCTAACGGGTTCTGTAATACTTATTGGTTCTCATTTTAATGCCTTTATTAACAATATCATAATATAAAGTTCAGGCCATCTTTTTTTTGAGTGCCAATGTCAACCATTCTACCAATTAAACTGATAGATAAATAAAAAACTAAAGAATGGTTACGGTAATGAAAACTATTTTATTCGTACGTAGATCTTGACCTCTCTTTTCTTGTTTCTCATTTGAACATTACTGGCGAATCATTAAGCAAGGTTCCTTGAATTATTCCAGTAAAAAATTAATTATTTTCCACCTATTAAGTATTATAATACAATTAATATTAATGTTTATTAAATAAGTGAGAAAATTGATCGGTTTTGCTAGTTAAGAAAATACTACAGATGTTTCTTTCAAGTAGTACTTTCTGGGTCATTTTACAAAATTCTGTATATTTTGGATTCGAATCTTGTATTATTATAAATATTATGCACTTAGACCTGTACGTGTAATTTTACTGTTCTTAATTTAAATATTCTAATTGGTGACCTTTACGTAATTACACATTGGTCTAAATTTCACCATCATTCGTTGTTTGTAAACAGAGATTTATATAACACTTATTTATAAAATAACGAAACAACTGTGAGGCGCATTCTAACATTTGCGGTTTTTTACTTCATGGTTCATTTAATGGGCATTATAAACATTAAATGCATACCTGCACCTGCAAATAGTTAAATGGATCGGAAGTTTTTTGAGAAACCACAATAAATAACCAATAATAAATAATTATGGGAATTTTAATTTAACTGTACGTTATCATTAAGTAGGTATATCAAATTAACAAAGTCTGAACTGTTCGTTTCATTAAAAAAGAATGCAGGACAACTTATCACATGGCTCATATGTGTTTGACAAATAGAAATGTTGGAGGATATCAAATGTAATAGGATCTAATTTCTAAGATAATGTACCTAACTTGATTAATGGATGATTACTTAAAATAATGTTTTGTCGAATTTACAGAAAGGTGTATTTTGAAAATTTGTACCTTTATTTTCTTTGCTACCAATTCTCCTATTTTACATACGTAATACGTAAAAGATTTGAAGCACCTTGTTTTTTGAAGAAGTTTCTTTTCTTCCCTGTAGATACTGAGTATTTTGAGGTTTATTTATGATACCTTTTACTCTTATGTACAAGTTATAAGTATTACCCTTTTCAAAAAATATTTAAGTGCAAAAATACATTAAGAAACAGATTGTACCTATTTAGTATGCAATGAATACGCCATATGAACATACATTCCTTATCATTGTAATTTCAGTGTATACCGAATAACAATTAGAATTACGTTGAGCCTTTCATAATTCATTCCATAATGTAATGTTTACCTTCATTATTTATCTGATTAATTTGTGGAAAATGGAATAAGGATGATTACATTGTTCATGTTGTCTGTAACTATTATGTTTTTTTTTTTATAATTATAAATATTTATAATGTAATGAGAATGGTGTTCATTAAGTCGTAGGCTTTTTCTTTACAAGGATATGATAATTGATTTAATACCTACGTATACATGTACTTGGTAATAATTTAATAATAACAAAAACCTGTAAATTAAAATAGGATCTATTGTTAATTAATGACTCGTATTATTAAAGGTAATATTAGATTTAGAATAAAATTCTTCTCATAATTGACTTTCGTTTTTTGAATTGGTTCTTATTGAAATAAAAAATCCATCAAGATTTGCCCACTTGCAGTCAAAATAACACGATAAAATAAACATTCTGGTTAAATAATGTTCAGGATTCAAAGCAACATGTATGCTAACCCACGAATGACACCTTATTAATCTACTAAGTTTAATTAAAATTTACGATTCTGTTTACCTGGTATTAATTATTAATTACTAACCTACATAAATACACAATCTTTGCAGTTGTAATGTGGCTTGTGAGATTATTTTAATTTAACTCTCCTAGGCTGTATTTTTAAGTATTAACTGTATTCTACATATGTACGAGGGCGGATCAAATATAAACGAGTCTTTAAATTGAGCGCCAGATAGTTGTTGTTCAAGGCGCATACGGGCGTTAGCAACTTGAAGTGGGGATATTAGGTGACACGGAAACGACTCGTCGTATTGCTGTGTTTGCTTGGTTAGTAGCTATCACAATGAGTGAGAAAGAGATGCATAGCAGCGTTGCGCAACGGATTATTATTAAGTTTCTTACATGTGAAAACGTGAAACCAGCTGAAATTTTGCGCAGATTGCTAGCACAGTTCGGAAATGAAACGCTTTCGTGGCAACGGGTAAAAGTTTGGTGTAAAGAATTTAACGAAGGGCGTAATCGTGTCGAAAATGTAAATCATCCTCGTCGTCTGCGCACCAACATATCGCCGGTTAACATTGCAGGCGTTAGAAACCTTTTTGAAGGGGACCACCACGCCACTGGCTTCAGATATCTGTTGGACTCGGCATCAGCTATGGGAGTGTCCACACAGTCATAACGAAAAACTGGGGATTTCGAAAAATTTAAGCTCGTTGGGTCCTAAAGTTGCTGAGTGAAGATCAAAAAGCTGCTCGAATTCCCAACGCAGCTTTAGCGCAGGCCCAAATCAGTGAAATGCACTAGACTCAGTCGGAGCACCATCCATATAGCCCAAACTTATCACCTTGTGATTTCCACATGTTTGGGCCCCTCAAAGAATCACTAGGAGGCGAGCGATTTCAGACTGATGAACATGTGGAGGCGTTTGTGCGCAACTGGATAGACTCCCGTCCTGCTTCTTTTTATGAAAACGAGATGAAAAAACTACCAATCCGTTGGGAAAAATGTATAATCAAACAAGGGGGGATATGTCGCAAAATAGAGAAATTTGTGTTTTTGTGAAAATTTTCAAAATAAATGTTTTATGAACAAAGGCTCGTTTATATTTGATCCATCCTCGTATGTATTAGCATTGTATAGACCAGGGGTTCCCAACCTTTTTGTACTCTAGAGCACATTCATTTTCCCATAATTTTTTTTCTTATATTCATAATTTAAAAATAAATAATAAACAAAAATATTTCAAAATAATAAATTATTATTAAAATTTCATACACACGAAGAAAATTGGCAAAACTTAAACAAATTACACAAATACAAAAAAAAACATTTTATAAAAAATATACTATCAATGTGGAATATTTCAATGTGATTTTTGGCATTCATATTATTGGCCAGCGCTTCATAATTAGGAGAGTATGTATGTATGTTAGCAAACAATCATAAAGATGCTCATCGGTGAGTCGAGATCTATATCTTGATTTTATTAAGTTCATGTTTGAAAACAATGATTCGCATAAATATTTCGAACCGAAAAATGATTCAATTTATATGCCACATGACAAATAAATAAAAATAATTCATATTTTAAATTAATGTTTATGAAAAAAATCTGTCTCTGTTGCATAGTGGCGAGCACATACGAATCGTTCCGCGGGCGCCATGGTGCCCGCGGGCACAAGGTTGGGAACCTCTGGTATAGACTATAGAGTTGATGGGTTTTGAAAGGTGTTGCTTTATTTCATTTATTTGGCAATATCTGCCGATAAAAAACACTTCTAAGTCAAACATCCACTTTTACTTGTAAATCAGTTATAAACCTAAAGTTTTCTCTTTCTAAAAGATATTATCAGATGTTCCTAATAAACCTGCATCTTTGTTACTAATATCACCTTGTTGGCTTATACAGATCTGAAAATATTTATTTAATATGGAAGTGGAAATTCATATATATTTTAAATAAAATTTTTGTTATATTTGTGTTATTCAGTTTTGTAATTTAACCAACTTAGAATGGTCATATTAACTATTTTTATTAACATAATTATATAACTGTTTCATTTTAATGTCCAATGTAGCAAATAATTGTTAAGAAATAATTCTGTACAGATATATACATTTGAAACTGATCAATATTACTGTTTTATTTTCCATTAGATGCCAAAATAAGGAATACTAACTAAAATACTATAAACCTAAGATTTTTTTGTAATTCACTTGTGAGGGATACTTCTAATTGGATGATATTAATTTATTGTTCACCATTTGGCTATTTGCTGAAAATTAAAAAATAAAAATACCTTGCGGTCAACTTCTTTAACATCTTTGAATATATTCTTAAAAAGGCTCATTTCTTGGTCAAACAGTTTCCCATACAATCGACTCTGACACACAGGCAGAAGTATATAAACGATTCCAGTTTTTATTTTAAGGAATGCATCTTAAAACTTCTATCATTGTCCCTGAGCCTTTTTCAATCAAATAGTAATTAGTAGGGCACATTCATGAGTAGGAATATTCTATACATCGAAATGAATTTCATCCATATTTTATTGGATCATTTTTTAATTAAGTATAATAAATAATCTAATAAATCACCCAATTTAGGTTTTTGATTGCTTCACCCAGAAATCATCATTAAAGATGTAGCTGACGAATTACTGAGAGTTATAATTTTCAGGAATATCAGCTCAAGCTGCAAATACTAGACCCACGCAACCGAAGAAACCAGAATCAGTCGGTGAACTTTTCAACACAAGTTCCTGTATTCCAAAACCGTATCGATGTCCACATCCGAGAATCGAATTTTACTTATACACCAGGTAGTTAATTATTATTTAACAATTACAACAACCACAACACAAAGGGTACTTATTAACAATAGAATATTGCCCGTGTAGCAAATTAATGACCATATTTAAGGTGAAAGCTGCCTACCGGGGCGGTGTAAGTCAACTGTTAAATGATAGCACTCGTCCGACGATTGCGCAAAATTTTAATCGCTTATTCGTGCTTTTTATTGTTTTTACGTGATGTGGAGACGATACTTTGAATTGAATGACTGTAATATATATTTGCCTATGATGAAGAGAAAACGAATTCTTTATTGACCATGTATACATCTTCTAAAATAATTATCGATACCTTAACAGTTAAGCATTTTTCTACTGCATTACAATATAAAATGAGTATATTTTATGACGAATATTTATTAAAACCCTTAAAATCTAAATCATGATCTTGAAAGTGTTCTTGTAATACTTAGGACAACACTGATGTTCAATTTATTGAAGAATAATATCTAATTACTTTTGCTAAACTGTTTATTGATCTAAAACCAACACCGATGTTTTGCATTGTGGTGCAAGACTTCTTTAAGGAAAAGTCTTATAGTTAGAAATTTACAGGATTCTAAAATTAAGTTGTGTATGTTCTTCAATGGAGCCACGTACTTTTAATTATTTATTTATTTATTACTAGCTATGCCCGCGACTTCGTCCGCGTGGAATAGTGACTTTTGGCAGCATTTAAAATTTTTTTCTTCTAAATTTTTATTTTCTGGGCCGTAAGCCTTTTTGCCGAAGTCATTACACAAAAACTGTCGTTCCTTATTTTTTCCCCCTTTAGGGTAAAATTTTTACAAACTTTAAATGTCGTATTTATTTATATCTAATCAAAAGCCTAAAAAATAAGTTTCAAGCCTCTAGCTTTATATTTACTTATTATCTATCTCTGTGCCTAATTCTCATTTAAATCGGTTCAGTAGTTTAGGCGTGATTGCGTAACACACAGACAGACAGAGTTACTTTCGCATTTATAATATTATATTTTAAACTACCTATAGTTTAAAATAGTTTATATAGCTTAGTATTCAACTACTTTTATTAAACCCAAACATAAACAAAACCTCTATAACTTTTTACACTTAATATTTTTATTTTCTGGGCCGTAAGCTTTTTGGACGACGTCATTACACAAAAACTTTCATCGGCTAATTTTAGGGTAAAATTTTTACAAACATTGAATGTCGTATTTATTTATATCTAATCAAAAGCCTTAAAAATCTTTAAAAATTACGGAACATCCGCACAAACTTTCCTATTTCAACCCCTTACAACCCTTTTTTCGCATTAAAAAGTAGCCTATGTCCTTTCTCAGGCTCTAGACCATCTCTGTACCAAATTTCATTTATATCGGTTCAGTAAATTTTAGGCGAGATTGTGTAGCTTACAGACAGAGTTACTTTCGCATTTATAATATTCCGCGAATTCATTTTCATCGATTTTCCCATGGGAATAAGATATTTTCCCGCAGTAAAACTTTAGCCTATGTGTTAATCCATGGTGTCAGCTAACTCCATACCAAATTTTTTTTAAAAATCGCCCCTAGCCGTTTAGACGTGAAGAAGTAACAAACATACCCACTCACACACTCACAAATTTTCGCCTTTATAATATTAGTGAGATTTCATTTATACAGTGTGTTGTCTTTTTAAAATGTTTACTAATTATTCTGGTGTGATGTATCTAAGTTTGTTTTTTTAGCAATTTTCATTCAATTAACCAATATATGTATCTGACCCTAGTTTCATATCCACAATTTTGTAATAATTTCCAACTATAAAACCTACGTACCCTTGAAGAAGATTAAACGACAAGTTGAAAAGTCGGTGTTGGTTTTAGTTTAATAAACATTTTACCCCCTTAAATAGCTTTCAGTTTTGATTTATTTTAAGAAATTCTTAGACTTTGTTAACATTTCCTTATGAAAAAGTAATATATTACAATTATTAATTTAGGAGAACTCAAAACAATCCAGAACTGCTGAACACGTTACATCCCGAATCTCTCTACTATTCCCAGTTCAACAGAGCGTACCCCACGAAAATTGTGATCCACGGGTTTGGAGGTGGTCGAAATCTAGCTCCTAGTACTGATATGAGAGACGCCTATTTTGCAAATGGATTTTACAACATAATTATAGTTGATTATGGATCTTTAGTCAGAGAACCGTGTCTGTCACAAATGGACTGGGCTCCCAGATTTTGCGCAAAATGCGTTGCTCAACTTGTTCATTATCTATCACAACATCCTAGAGGTGTCAAAGCCGATGATATTCACATGATAGGGTACAGTGTTGGGGCTCATATTGCAGGATTGGTTGCTAATTATTTAGATCCTACTGCTCATGGTAAATTAGGACGAATTACAGGTAAATATGATTTTAAGAATTAACTACAGTTAACCCATTAACTACTTGTTGACATTAATGTTTCTATAATTTATAAGTAAACGATGAAACATATACATGTTTAAAAATTACATTAGTTTTTTTTTTTTTTTTTAAATTCGACATTGGCATAACTTTTTAGGTCTGGATCCTTCCATATTCTTTTACATGGGCAATAACAGGTCAAGAGATGTGGATCCAACTGACGCCCATTTCGTAGACATTTTACACACAGGAGCTGGTATTTTAGGTCAATGGGGACCGAGTGGTCACGCCGATTTCTATATAAACGGTGGCTCAAGTCAGCCTGGATGCACAAGTGACACTTTGTTCAGTAAGTATGTTTTTACCAAAATTCTCTTTTATTGCCTTTATAATGAATAAATGCATTTGCAGATACTTTAGCATGTGATCATACCAAAGTTACGCCTTATTTTATTGAGTCGATCGTTACCAAAAGGGGTTTCTTCGCTTATCCTTGCCCGAGCCTGCTTAGTTTTCTAGTGGGTTGGTGCGATCCGAAAGACGAGGATTATGTTTTGATGGGAGAACACGTTTCCCACAAGTAAGTCTTACTATGTTTAAATGGCTTTCGATCTCTAAATACTTATATTTTAAATAAAACATAAATATATAAATCCCTCAAAACCCTTGATTCCACTGAAAAATAACGGGGTAATCATTGAAATTGTACTCGAAACATTTTAATTTGTCAATAAACATCTAATAATTGTAAAAAAAATTTAATCTATTTTTCCTATATTTTTTTCGAAATGTTCTGTATACGTGTAGTTAAAAGTTATAAATATAATCAAACTAGGTAACTGTTTGAGAGAAAACTGAAAATTTAATACGTTCGAGGAAGTCTACGTACCTAAGTACCCTATTACATCATTTTTGTGAAAAAATTGGATATCAATTAGATTAGATATTATTTAGGAAATAATGAGCAAATTAATCTGTGAGTATATCGCACTTTCAGTTTTGTAATAGATATTGCACACACTTTTCTTATTGGGTAATAATTACAATTAATTTGAAGTCATTTAGGCGACACGATGGATCGATTATTAAAATCAATGAAGCCAAGAAGGCAACAAGTCGCCATCTACCGAGAAAATACTGTAAAATATTTACATAAACTCAATTAAATTATTAAAAAGTGTATTATAGCGCCACCAGGTTGAAGAAACATAACTTAAACAGACTTTCAATTTTCCTATAAACATAATTATCCTTGCAAGATATATCGAGCTATCGTTTACTGCCCTTCATTTAACAAACGAAATCAAAAATCAAATGGTGATTATTAGTTTTCCATTTCATTAAAAGTAAAAGTAATAATATGATATCATTAATTTATATTTATACATTTATATATGCAATTATATCAAATGTTAATTTTTAGATTAATTTCTACATTTTGGTCATAATTTGATCGTCTTCGATAACATATTTTGTAATTGCAAAATTTCCCGCGATAACAAGATCGATTAAACGAAAATAAATAATTAAATAGCTAATTTCACTTTCTCAGGAATCGATCAAAATAATTAGTTAATAAGTATGTGTTTCTTTGCAAACTTATGTATAAGTAGCTTGTAGTTCTCTTTCATTCGTTTTATCACCTGATACCTACATAGTCATAATAAGCATTTTAATTTTAAGTATGGCATATACTTTCACTGCCTATACATAATATTTAATACACACAGCATATCGAATGAGGAAGTATTTCTAAACTATCTAATTTATTTTCTAAAGAAATTTTAGAATAAATATTCTGTGTAGACAAAAAATTACTGCCTACAGTTCAATTTAATAGTTTACTTTGAACAATAATGCTTAAGTGTAAACTTTAAATACTATCGTAACTTTCCAAACTGTGCAAGGACATTAATGCATGTAATGCACAAATGAGATGCTTAGAGAAACTTCAGAAAATGTTGGCAGATTTTAATGGTGTAAAAATCGTACAAAAGTCGTAAATTACGTACTTTATGTTGAAATATTGTTTATTTATGTTTTGTTTTAATATAAAGTTTTTTGTAACTAAAAAGACAGGTATAAAATTTCATTCTTGACATTTTTTCTTGTAATGATATAAAATGATATAAAAGGCTAGGGGGTAAGGAAAATAAATAAATTGGTTTTACAGCAAAATTATGAGTATAAAATTAACTCACTAACGTGAGTTATTAGTGATTGCTTTAGAAAAAAGAAATAATTTGTACGTGCAGCACGGGCTGTAAAATAGAACAATCACAAAAAGAAAATTAAACGGAAATTTTGATATAAGACGTATGTGGCTAATAAGATTAAATTAATTTCTCAATAAAAAACAGATTCAAAAATTTATTTTTAAAAATGTTATAACAAAGTTAAAGAAAACATTAATTACTAAAGGGAATAGCTAATAAATATCAATTTATAGTTGTTTTGCTTTTAGGGCTCGAGGGGTTTATTATGTTAAAACGAATGCTGACCTCCCATTCGCACAAGGAGATCCAAGAAAACGAAGGAGAGTCATTAGCGTTGACAGATTAGGAAATAGCTGACAGAAATAAAAAAATTCTAAACGAAAATGATACAAGTTCGTAGACTAGCAACTTAGTAAAAAAAAACGTTATGGCCCAACTGAGTGATTTCTAAGTCAAAGTTGTATTAACATATTATGTATGTATGTATGTGTGTAAAATATTGTAGTGTAATATTTAGACTATACAAGTTTTGATGTAATATAAGTATATATAATAAATGTATTTAACATATTTTTCAAAATGTTATTTTGTAGAAAGTTCTTCGTGTTTTAATTAGTTTGTAAATAAATTATCGAATTTGAATTTTGTAGTGTTGAATAAAATACCATCAATTTGAGGAAGTGTAAATATTCTGCATTTAAATTCTTGAAATCTGAAAGGATCAAAAAGTTAAGAACTTGCTAGAATTAAATATACTTTTTAATTTATACTAAAATATTCTTCATTTGCAAATAATTATTTTTGTAATAAATGTTGGTATTGAAGACTCGAAATAGGAATTCTGTTAGAATGTGGAGATTGCAACCAAGCTTACATCGAATAAATTGGTAAATTCTTCACTTCAACAAAAGGATTCTTAAACATCAAGGGAGCATCAAACAAGGGTGAACCAGCCTTAAATTTGCAATTAATAATAATTTAGCAATACAATGCAAGTTTTAAATAAAGGCCAAAAATTAAATATATCAGAGAGAATGTTTATCAAGAAGTTCGACAAAAATTATATTTATTAATGAAATTTAAACTAACAATTCTTTTAAATTAAATACAAAGTTCTATAGATAATTGATAATAACTCCTTAAAATTTATTCCACCAACTCCTCTTTAATATTTAAGCTATACTATATAAATTCAATTCAGAATTCTTCCACCTGAGGAAGCCATTACATAGAGAAACCATTGTGGAATTTTTTTGAAATTTGTTTCTTATTACTTTTTTATAGATATTTTTTTTGCAATTTTTAAGCCCCTCAATATGAGTTAGGTAATTAATTCACATTCTAATTCAAAACGCGTTTTTATACGAATTTGTGTAAATATATAATAATAATGAATTTGTTTATTTTCAATAGACAAAAACTGCGAGTATTTCTGCAGAATTTATTTTGGATGTTACATATTTACACTTTATTATTATGTAGAATATTTTTAAGAATAAGTAACAAACCCAGGCGAAATTTCAACAAATCATTTTATAGAACAGGGTGTAAAAATGTACTGCAAATTGATTGTTCTAAAAGTACTTCAAAGACATGTAAGAACCTTTCATAGAGATATAAATTACATAAGTACCTGTCTTAAATCATAGCAATACACTTTTACTTTAAAAAAAAGGGAAAACCATAACAAAATCAACAATAACAACAACAGTAAGTTTGTCGTTCCAAATAGCAAATGGCAGTAATTCTATTTATATCCATTACTTCTGCTTAATAATAGTCATAATGCATTTCATACAATAATCATGTTAGAAATACATTAAAGGAAAATATTTATCTGCTACAACGAATAATGTATTATATATTTTGTTACAGCTTATTAGATCACTTAATTAACATCTGTTATTGAAATTCATTAGTGCTAGTTAAAAATTTTTAAAAACATCCCATTTAAACAAATTTGAAAATCTACCTCTATCTAATTCCACTGATAAACAAAATGAAAACATGTACAACTATTTTTCGCGATAATTGTCTACAAACAAAATACAAACATATACCATGTAGTATTATTTATGATTAGTAAAATTTATTGACCAATAGAGAGATAGTTCTATAGAAAAAGTTTTGCTGAATAAATTCATTAATTAAACACACAACATATAGATAATAAGTTTAGTTCTGCATTATTACATCGACTACTAATTGTCAAAACGAAAACACCTTCCAATTTGAACTTTTGGAAAGTGTTTTATAGATTTGCTTTATTTTTTCTCTATTATCATTACTAATTTATAGCTTTACTATTATCAGTGGTCTTTGAAAATATAATACTTACCTAAAGATATCTATATGTATAGAGATTCAAATCGATAATAAGTAGTAGACTGTAACGATAAAATTTTTGAATTCAGAATTAGATTTTGGAATTTCTAAGGGTCTTAACCCGTTATAAAATTAAATATACTTTGACATTCAGTTTCTGCTGGAAGGTGCTACCATCAGAACTGAAAGTGGCAGATCAATATACCGATAAATCCAAAGGTTTGATAGATTTGAACAGAACATTCGGTCTTGCTGGCAGCAATTTATAAATACATATTCGAACAATTTTATTTCCTCGTAATATTTTAGGTAGATATTTTACTTAATATGACTATCTAAAACACAAACAATTAAACTGCAATCATGTGTACATCAACTCACACATACTCATGCTTTTCACCTTTTCCTAATTTCGGACCCTACTGTCCTTAGCTAAGCCTATTATGATTCCGTAACTAAACCTATTCTATTAGTCATCTCGATTATTTTTAGCAAGTATGACGACGTAGATAATTCGCCAATTATTATTGTCAGCACAGCCTTAAGAGTGGTAACACCCCACGGTATATTATAGTGAGTATATTTTCCAGGCATCGGCAAAAATTTAATTTTTTTTTTACTCGACCTAAACATACCGAAAAATTATCTTCGACAAAAAATAAAGCACAACAACAAGAGTATAAATAGGTACGTAACTGTTTAAAATCAATAAGTACTAGATACTATGGTAATTAATTACTTTATATACTTAATTATACAAATATATACAGAAGATAGACAATCCAACCTCATAACATTACAATAAAGTTTTGCATAGATCAATATTTAAATCGTTGAAAGAATCTTTTCGTTTTCATTTACTGAAAATAAAATCGTAATCGAACTTTTTCATACATCTATAAATGGATTAAATTTGATAGCTTTGGAAAAGACTCACCTTATCGCTATTGAAAAACGACACGCCATATACCAATAAGTTATTATTAAGTTTATCACCAATATGTCTATGAATAACCATATAGAATACAAAGATTTAAAAAATTAACACCTCCTTGGAATCTCAATTGCTACATGAAACATTACCTCAACGTTTTAATCAATATTATCAACCGTATCTATTCATTACACCTTTTTATTCCCTCTATTCATTATACCTTTGTATTGTAGGCAATAATCACATACGATTAACTACAGCAATGAATACGATTCACATGAAAAGTTAAACATTCTTTGTGGAGTAAATGTTAAATTTTTTTTACAAATATACGAACACTTACAATTAGATATCTACTAACAAGAATATCGTATTTGAAATTCATCGATTACATTAATTATTCCTTCATATATATTTTTAATTTTGATTCGTCATACCAATAATAATGAAGTCGTAATAAATTAGATAATACGTAAGTAAGAGTAGTTAAGCAAAAAAAAAAGGAATTGTTAATGATGCAATTGAAACAATCAATGCACTTACTCTGAGTGCATTATCATGTTAAGCACCATATTTAGATTAAAGTTCAATCTCTTAGAAGTAAATACTTTGAAATGTAGAGCTTAACTGCTGTCCAATTTTTTCTTTAAAATTAGTCCTATTATTTTGTGGTACTACTATTTACAGGAAAAAGTAATTGTATAAGTACTAAATAATCCAGTGAATAATTAATACTTATGTACAAAAAAGCCATTGGAGTTTCTGAATTATTCTGTTGAAAACTTTCTTTTACAATCTCAACAAACAATGCATCCTAGCTCTGTTTTTATGGATTATTTAAGACTGCAGTCGCTTATTTACATATTATACAAATATAAGTATAACTCATCTTTATATTGTTTATCATTATTCTATTATAATACACATAATAATGAAAATGTACAGTTGCTATAATATAATACGTTATTAAATAATTTTATTATGAATATTACTGAAAAAGTTTCAAAAATACTTTGAAATTGACATTTTCCTAACTAAATAAATATTTGTTCAGTGCAACTTTAACAATTGCAGTTACATTTCTTTACCGGTAAACTACAACTTTTCTATCAATTTTGGTTTCTAGAAACTACTATTTAAACGATAGTAAGCATAAATTATATATTCGTGCTTTTGGTGAATTAATTAGAACAAGTTTATTATTTTGGTTAGAATGTGCAGCAGGAAGTGTACAATTAAAGCTCAATGTGAAACGAAAAAAGAAAAAAATCGGTAGCTATTAGGCATAAGTAAACTTTTATGATACAAGGTTTTTGATAAGAGTGATCACTTGCTGGAATAGTAACTCGGTCCAAATATAGATAGTTTCCTGTTTCGTCACCTTATTAAAATTTACCTGAATCCACCTTTTCTTTTCCTGTTTCGTCATTTACACAATACATACGTACAATTACCTATGACTTTACACTTTACCCTTTAGAAAGACATGAGCTAAACTAAAATATCCTCATCAAAAACCCTAAGGATTTTTGTAAATCGTGCATTTTAAATTGAGTGTAATAAGCTGATTTTAATTTTTTATGTGCATACTCACTAGCATTAATTAATTTTTATCAAAGTTGTGTTTACAACTACGCGTGTCTGTTCAATAGGTAACAGAGTAGTAACAAGTGCAGTGAATGGTGTTTCATAAGGTCCAATTGGTTCATTTCAATTATTGAATTATTGTACTCCATCACATTTTGTTTTCATGTAATAAGTATATTAGGAAATACGAAAAATATTTTATTCAAAATTTTGAGTGCTAGATTTCATTGTTATTTTTTTTGTGCAGAAAAAGTGTTCATTAAACTTTTCTAGTTATCAATTTTAGTGTACTTAACCTATGTCAAGTTACATAAAAATATATTTATGTTTAGTATCCTTATGTACGTACGTACATAATGTTTGAATGATGGAATGAAAGTTCTTCCAAATTTGTATTTTTGTTTTTACTTAAACTGCAAAGTTCTTTAACTTTGTATTAATTTTACAATATTCTTGATCAAGTATACAAAAATTGGCGGAAGTAGTTATTACTTCTTTGCATTGTTATTAAAAAAGTTCATATGCAAGTTATTTCGAAATGCACATTTTTGTTTACATGTAGGTAGTATATACTTACTGACTTCGTTTTACACACAAAACATATTGCTTTGTATATTTTTTTCTAACAAATACGAAGTTTGAAACTGCGTATATAGTTTTAATTCAAACACAAATACCTCTCTAAAGATTTTGCACCCCTTTTTATAATCTGTAACCCTTAGCAATATTAAAGTCTCAAATTTAACTGACCTATAAACAATTAATTGTTTATGTTATTTCACATCTCAAATTGAGACTAATAATTGACGCCAAAATTACGTTATTTTTTCTTCATTGAAATGATATTAATTGCATATTCTCTTAAATTAAGACATAAATACCTGCCTGTAATAATATTATTAACGAAAATGTAAATTTTCATAAAAGATGACGTACATATTACCACCAAATGCTGTAGGTACCTAATAAATGAAATTATTTACTGAAATTTCAACAAGTGGAATGCTTAATACGTTCTGTCATCAACACTACCATGCATGTAAGTGTCTGATGGTTCAGGCTGAACAGCTTCTTGTCGGAAAGGATTAGTGTTTGGTAAATTACCGGTAAATGGATTGCCCGGCTGTACTATTGGGGGACTGTATGGGGGTGGAAGGGGTGACATGGGATCAACTGACCCGTAGTTAACGTTTTTACCACTTAGCTGACGTTGAAGAAGTCCATTACTTTGCATCTAATGAAAGATATAAATTATTAGAGGCTTAAATACATACTATTGATGATTTACTTACACTAGATGATGTCTTCATTTCACCTTTAAACGCTGCATCGTATGGATTCCAATTTTTATCTTGATCTAAATCTGCCCATGACTGTAGCTCTCCCGAGGCGAAGAAACCATAAAATGTTATACCGATGTAGTGAACTATTGCAGCGACAATGAAAATAATTTTCCATTGTTTTGACGCCTAAAATATAAACATTTTTATTTTGGAAACTGAAATCTTTACGTGGAATATAATGATTATCTTATTCTTTTAAGAATAATATAAATATTTATGTTTTTGAATTGCAAACTTTCTTAATGGTTTGTAAATTTTTCAATTTAGATTGAAAATAATGCATTTCAACAGGAAACCTATACATCAATAGAAAAACTCCGGCAGTTCTTTCTTTAATGTGAGCTAATTCACTCTGTTGAACCCTTTTACGTCTTGTAGGGAACTATAAATATTTTTAACTTAAAGAGAAGGAAAGTGGTAAATCGTTGTAATTTTTTGAATCAGTTTAATGCACTTCGTTATGGTTTAAT
The DNA here is from genome assembly GCA_029378335.1 of Agrilus mali. Lineage (NCBI taxonomy): Eukaryota > Metazoa > Arthropoda > Insecta > Coleoptera > Buprestidae > Agrilus > Agrilus mali. The sequence continues at coordinate 17,963,726 of CM055657.1, forward strand.
TTTCTTTATAGTCTAAGATCCGGCTGCGAAATTAGTGCATTAATAATGTAGATTGATAAGATTTAATTTTTGAGTATTTTCACAGCTAGGAGAAGTCAATTTTCATCAGGTGCCAATTAGAAAATGCCCGCCAGTATTATTAATTAAATTATTATTAATTTACTTTAAGGAAGGCATTTCGTTTACATCATATGGAAATAAAACCTACACCACTTCACAATAGTGTATTCAAGGGATCTGAAAAGTTATAGTTGCTGCTGATCGCTTAGCCGCAACCTCCAAGCAGCCAGGTGTACACAGGTATATTTTTGTTCAATCTTTTCGTTTATACTGTACACTCATTTTATTTATACCAAATTAAAGCTAATTTTTTTTTCTTTTCAACTATATAAAGTTGCCTTTTCAAAAAAGCCCGCAAATCTCAGTTTCCTACCCTAAAAGATGCTAGGTATTAGAAATAAAGTAACAGAGAGCGAGCGTACGACGCTACTTGTTAGACAAGGATGCGAAATGCCAGCTGGATGTGTTTTTTTGAGCTATTGCGCATGCTCCGATAAATAGGGTTCTCAACCGACGATCTAAATCATAATACAATTGACTGAACTCAAATGCTCCAAAATTGCAACGGATTAAGCATCGATATTAAACAAAATAATATTTAATTAATATACAATATTAAATATTCAATCAATGATAATAATAAAATACTTAAATATATATTTTGCAAGAAATTAAACTTTTAAAAAGTTATTACTGAAAGTAGATAACAAAACTATTATTATTCATCGGAGCATGCGCAATAGCTCAAAAAAACACATCCAGCTGGCATTTCGCATCCTTGTCTAACAAGTAGCGTCGTACGCTCGCTCTCTGTTACTTTATTTCTAATACCTAGCATCTTTTAGGGTAGGAAACTGAGATTTGCGGGCTTTTTTGAAAAGGCAACTTTATATAGTTGAAAAGAAAAAAAAATTAGCTTTAATTTGGTATAAATAAAATGAGTGTACAGTATAAACGAAAAGATTGAACAAAAATATACCTGTGTACACCTGGCTGCTTGGAGGTTGCGGCTAAGCGATCAGCAGCAACTATAACTTTTCAGATCCCTTGAATACACTATTGTGAAGTGGTGTAGGTTTTATTTCCATATGATGTAAACGAAATGCCTTCCTTAAAGTAAATTAATAATAATTTAATTAATAATACTGGCGGGCATTTTCTAATTGGCACCTGATGAAAATTGACTTCTCCTAGCTGTGAAAATACTTAAAAATTAAATCTTATCAATCTACATTATTAATGCACTAATTTCGCAGCCGGATCCCGTACTATTAACGGAGCTGTCGAAATTTATAAGTCCAATTTATGACAGTAGCAGTTTTAGCATCATGATTCGTGCTTGATTAACGCCAGAAAGTTAGACTGACTGCGTTTAGTAGCAACAAATCACCGAACCCCGCGATATTCATTTCCATGCTGCTGCGTAGGCGACGCGTCGCGACGTGTTGGTCCCTTCTGTAATACATCATCGCTCCCTCCCTCTTTTTGTTGTTCTACACGGTTGATTCTGATCATATTCGCCAAAATGAACTGTCTACATTCTATATGCATCTTTGCGGCAATAGCCCCACCGGATATTACGAAATTGTTCAGCCTTCCTTGAATTATCCGAACCCAAACATTCTACTTTTAAATTCTCTTCGATTTACAGTCGAATCAGAAGAACAATTTAATTCGTCAGCTAGACATAGCCATTATCGATTATTTATAAAATTGTTCTACTTACTCCGGGACCGGTATTTTCTTTGATCGTTGTAACAATATACGGACAGACACATCCCGCGAGTGTTCCTATCCCGTTGGAGAGTCCCATCAAAATACTGGCGTACTTGGGAGCGATATCTAAATGGTTAACGTTGAACCCTGAAATGGCAAAACCACTGAAGGCTACTCCCATACTTAATGCCATAACGGCAACAGATGCCGTTTTGGCATAAGCAACAACGAGGAAGAACGTGGCTTCCATGAAGAAGCCTCCGCAATTGAAAAGCTTCCTCACTTGAGTTGTAGTGAGGGTTTTAGTTTTTCGTAAATGATCTGCCAATATACCGCCTGTGGGCACAATTATGGTCATCAAAAGATGCGGAAGGGCTCCAAGAAACGCATTCTGAAAATAGGAAGTTGAAAATTATTGGAAAGTTGGGATTGTTCAACAGAAAGGAAACAAAAACACTTCCAATTGAGGAAGCACCAGTATATCGAACCAGTTTTGGTATTGTATATGCAATAACAATAAAAAAATAACTTCAATAATATAATAATAACTTAAATAATCAATTTACCTCTTCCAAATCCATATCAAAGACCTCCTTCATGTACTTCGGTTGAAACAAAACCAAAAGGTAAAAGTTGTACGATCTACAAAAGTTGGCAACGAAAATGGCATAAACTGGTAATGACGTGAAAAACGCTTTCCAAGGGGTATTGTAGATTGAAGGTATTGTATGCGAGTCAGACGTACTTCCTAACGAATTTTCTATATATAGAAGTTCTCTGGCTTCAATGGTCGGATGTTTGCAGGGTCGTTCAAACACAAGCCAGAGCCAATTTAAATACCAAACCATACCAAAAAAACCGTAGAAATAAAACGGAGATTGCCATCCTAATCTCTTAATTAATTCACCTGATATAGGCATTGCAAACATTACGCCAGCGTATGTTCCACAGAATGCTAAAGTTGCTAGTCGGGATCGTTCAAGAGGAGGGGCCCAGTACCTCCAAATACCGTGACATGCTGGATATGTAACACCCTGTTAATATAAAAAATTACACTCCAGAAAGTCATAAAAATAAACGTTTTGTAAATTTATTTCTAACCTCAACAAGTCCCTGCATAACTCTCAGGATTAGCGCAACGTGAGTTGTACTGAGTGACATTGCTCCTGGAAGAAACAAATGGATTATGGAGGAGCTGACGATTGCTATTCCAAAGAGCTTATTTGCTGGATACTTCGTCGCTAGAAATCCCCCAGGAATTTGGGTAATAAAGTAGCCCCAAAATATAGAGGAATCTAAAGTTGATGTTTCTGCAGGTGACCATTTCGATGTTATATTTTTCTGTAAAGAAATCCAACATAGTTTTTTATGGACAATAACTAAAAAGAAGGAGTGTGCGTACTCGTATAACGCCATTGGTGTCATATTTTAATTACGAATTTAAACAGGTAATATCACCGTGGAGTGCTGCCTCTGCTTGTAGGGGTGTGCAATTGCCCTCAACAACAGTTTATTATTACTACATAATATAGAAAAATTTTTGTTTTAAGGAAGTATCATGTTAGAAGTTTAAATTTAATTTTCAATTCTTGAAATTGGATTTTTAATCTAACTAAAAAAGGTTAAAAGGGGTTCAGAAAAACATGAATATTTCGTAAATGAAATTGACCACACTTCAACGCCTCCATAGAAAATCATTCGCATGAAATGGTGACGTAATTCAACTAAATTTGGTGCATATTGACTGATAACGATTGGCGTTAGTTTGACGGATTGTCGTCTGCAGCCCTTTTGTCATTCGCCCTCTGCCGGAAACGGATGAACCCCGCGCTTAAAAGGGCGCCTCCAATTCTAGACTGCTCGAGGCAGCTTCTTATTCAAAAAACCTTTCGTTCAATTCGGAATTTTTTTTGTTTTCTTTATCCTACAATCCTTTTCACACTAATTACAATCTGCATGCATTGTTAAAGATTTCGATCTTCAAGTTTTTGTTTAAAATTAATAATAAGACCTTTGGGATATTTTCTTCAATTAAAAATTACAACTTATGCACTACATGGAATGTCCTTTTTTCCATTTTCAAAAGTACGTACAACAAGAAATGAAAAATTAGACTTGATTAGTGAAGATAACAACTTTACAATAGGGTCAACTATTCATTTGAAAAACCTTGTATTACAAGTAGTAAAGGGTTAAATTACTAATTTTGAAGCGAAAAAGCATTTAAATATTGTAACTCCATATTCAGTAATGAAGAAAACATACACACACAAGTTACAAAAGAAAAACTATTTCAAATAGAAACAATAACCGTTCGTTCTCAAGTATCATAAAAAATCAGACACTGACACTATAATACATTCTAAATGTTTTCACCCAATGTCTCATGAACTTGTCCTGTTTCACTCATCTCTTCGTAGACTTATAACAACGGTACCAATGACTACAAATGATTACAACAAAGAATTAGACAGAATATATGTCATCACCAATAATAATGGCTACAATACTTCTCTCGTAACCAACTTACTTAATAAAAAGCTAAGCAAAAAAAAACCAAAATTTAGTTTAGCCATACGTAGCTAACAAACGTTCCAATTTTAATTCACTTAGCTAGATAGGTAATTTTTCGATCAAAATTGGTAAACATTTATCAAATTATACAAATTCAACGATATCTTTTGAAACTAATAACAAACTTAGAAGTTATATCATGAACAACAAAGATCCTATAAAAAAAGTTAATAAGTCACGAGTATATAAACTTAATTGTGGTAGCTGTAATAGATCATATATAGGTCAAACAGGGAGATCCTTGTAAGATCGTGTCAAAGAACATAAAAAAGCTTGGAAAATAAAAAGTCAAAATCTTCATATGCTTCACATTTAATTGAAAACAATCATAATTTTGATGATTAAAACTAAATTTATTTGAAAGCCTAGAAATAAACAAATAACCTAAATAGGACAGGTCTAATTATTAATGATCAACTGGACATAAACAATTCCTCTTTGTTAAACATTTAGTAGATTGTGTAGTTTTCTATATCCCCTCTCTTGTGAATTAGTATTTAAGTGAATTGTAATTTAGTTTAAAGGTATTATCATGTCCAAAAAGTTGACTCGACAATTTTGAAATTTAAAAAAAAAATATGTGCCAAAATGTGCCCAAAATGTGCTATTATGTGCTATTAAAAATATATTCAAAAAAATTAACTTTTATGACTAGGTCCTTTTTATGATGTTTAGTTAGCTCCACAACATCACTTCATTAAAACCAAACCAATTGTGTTGTAATGTGCTCAAGATTTGCCATAAAAAAATATTTACTTGAAAAATTGAATTTTTATTGAGACATCCTTTTCGTGTTATTTAGTTAGCTCCGCAAAATCACTTTATCAAAACTTAACTAAACATATAGTATAACGTTAGATTTTTCGTAAAACGCTATCTTCATTATTACTTTTTCTATCTACTAGTAATGTTGTTACGAAGAAAAATGGAAATTTTATTTTGACGAGAATAGGGAAATGACTTGACTGCATAAGTATTTTCATATTGTTTTATAAGAATATATATTTATTACTTAATAATTACTTATCTTCTATTATATAGATAAATGAGCAAAAATTTCTTTGTCTTTGTGTTGTGATAACACTAAAACTATACCATATAAAAGGTTTACTCCCTACACTAATAGAAAACAACAATAAATATAAAAAGTTACTATTAACAATAAAAAAAGGTTTAATAACACTTTGTATTGATAATATTAAAATTTATACGAATTTTATAGTGTACAATACATTCTATACAATCGTAAACTAATGATAAGTACAGGTATTTACCTAATACAAGATGTGTTGCATAACATGTAAAAGAATATATGGTGATGTTTCATGAACAATATGCGAATACTATGTTAAGCATATTATTATGCTATTTCATCGTACCACATTTATCGATGCGTAGAGAAAGTATTAATGAAGACTTAACATTTTTCGAAAAATCTATACTTTTTATTCAAATATTTTTTTCACATTGGCACATAACAGCACATTGCGGGCACATTACAGCACTATATGTTTAGTTTTGATAAAGTGGTTTTGCGGAGCTAACTAAATATAACAAAAAGGATGTCTCAATAAAAATTTAATTTTTAAGTAAATATTTTTTTTAATGGCACATGATAGCACATCTTGTGCACGTTACAACACAGTTGGTTTGGTTTTAATGAAGTGATGTTGTGGAGCTAAGTAAACATCATAAAAAGGACCTAGTCATATAAGTTAAGTTTTTTGAATAATTTTTTTTACGTAGCACATAATAGCACATTTCGGGCACATTTTGGCACATATTTTTATTCTTTTAAATTCCAAAATTGTTGAGTCAACTTTTTGGACATGGTTTTATCTTCTTCCACCTGAAGAAGGCACTGTGTGGCGAAATGTACATTGTGGTAAATAAATTTTTTTGTAACTTGTGTGTGTTTTTTTCATAACTGGTTAAAATACTTTTGTTTAGGTATGTTGTTTGATAAATAAACTATAATATGTAATAGCTACAAAGTCGTAATTTTTTCTCACCTCTCCGGCTTTAACCAATCCCATATTCGTCCTCATTCCAAACATTATCATAAATCCAATACAGGCTAAGAGAGCAACAGTAACTCTTTTGGTGAGACATGGACATTCTGGTCTGATGTATTTGTCTATGTGTCGAAGAGGAGGTCGTTCTGGCTCTGGTAAACTTTCAGGACTACTCAGATCGTCTGCAGGTTTGTCGACACTGTCCGATTGTTTTTGTAAGCCAAACTCTTCATACTTTGTATCCCTGAAAAGAAAATGAGAAAAGGAATAAAATTGCTTCATCATTCGGTAATTTCGATTAGTTAAGGGTTTCACAGTTTAATAAAATATTTTAAGAAATAAAGATCATTTTAGTAATATTGTTGCAAAAAAATACAGTAGTAGAGCTGAAAATCGAAGAATTGCGTTTAAAAGTAAATTAGTAGGTCTTCACTATTCTTTAAAATTTTGAGTCAAGTAGTCATTTATTTTTAGATCTTTTTACTGTTTAAAAAAATACGTTATACGCAATACAGGTATCAATGTTTCTACGTCACATCTAGGTAAGGGATAAGTAATTCTACAAATAAGAAATCAATTCCTCTCAGTACTTACTTTAGATCGTACATAAATATTAAATAGTCAGTAATGATAATGAGTCTTTTTTTTATAAAATATTGTGTCAACATCATCAATAAACGAAATGTTACATACGTTATACTCGTCCATTAGAATCGTTTAGTTTTGAATGAATTTTGGTAATACAGCTTAAAAGTAGAAAGTGAAGTCATAAAACATTGTGAACGAGGGTATGGATGGCTTTCAAGCGAATCCATTAGGGGTGGCGAAGAAAAGAACAAAACGTCGGCTTTGATCGAAACTGCTGTACATTAATAACCATATCGTGACAATTTGACGAACGTAGCACAAATGCAGCCCCCACGTTCCTGATAAAGTCTCCAGCATTATCCACCCCACGCGGAGGGACCACGGACTGTCCCTAATACGCATCCTGTTCTGCTCTAATGACTATAATCAGATTTAAAACAAACTGAATCAATTCTTTCCATTTACGTGATTCGTACGATAACAATAACGATTCGTTCATAAAAATAAATACATTCAGGCTTCGAAATTCGTGATTTGAATAGACTGTACAACTTCAAAGGCAACTCGTAAAAAATGTGTTCCGAACACAAAGGAGATAATGCTAAAAATATAATGAATAAACAGAAGAAAGCGAGTTGGATTGTTCTTTATAGTAGTATCTTAGAGGAACTGCAGAGAAAAATGCAATGGCTTATATTAAAAATGTAGAATAAAGACCAATACTCTGTATGAAAATTAAGTGATTATTTTTGAGAAACATAGAAGTATTTTTGAATTTGTGAAACTTGTGTTTTTACTCGTTACGAAAGGTACCTACATCGATTTTTTTTGCGTAAAACAATAAAAAGAGAAACTCAATACTTAGGAATAATTTTTTTAAAAATAAGAAACAGCTTTTTAGATATTTTACACTCGCTAACACATTTAAATATTATTTTATCCATAAAAAAGGAAGTAAACCAAATAACTATTTAAGAATAAAAAGAAATATTTTATTATAGTTAATATGTTATTTATAATGACACTTCAAATTCGAAATTAAGCCTCTAAACAACTTACGTTATTTTCTATTGAATTAAAAATGTTGATGGAAATTTTATTTTGCTAAACAAGTTGTCGAGAGATATTTATTTGTAGATCCCAACTTCTGCCCCATATAATCATCGAGCAACAGTGTAAATAATGTTATTCAGGTTCTCATTCAACGAACGTGACCCTACATCGGAACTACTTCTTTCGTCTAAATCCCCTTCTACGTCTGAGAAACATGACGAAGTATAAAGTACAAAAATCGTATAAATACATACTTCCATTTAACATAAATACAGAAATATGAGTGAATCTTACAGGTTTACATATTTTAAAAGAAATTGAAATATATCAACCATTTTTAATAACTCGTTCGAAACATCATTTACATTTAAGAAAAGATAATAGAAATTTATTATGAAAGAAGCATCCATATAAGAAACAATGCTTTATATTTCATATAAATGCAATAAATTTAAGTACTTTTCATTTTATTTTAAAAAGAACAAGTACTTTCTCGTTTTCGCATTTTCCGCATTGATGACTATCTTGCACTAAAGTGAAGGTTAAACATCGGAGGGCAGAAAGAGGCTCCAGAAGCGATGTCATCAGCAGAAATTACAACGGCTCCTCTTAGTTAAAATGAAGGAACAAAAGAGCCATTGTTCCTGAAGCAATTGCTTTTAAAGCATACATAAACGCCTCGTTAATTACTGAATAAATTGGACAATTTGAAGGCGTTGACGAAAAATTATTATATTTTGTAGATAAAATTGATTCCATTCAATCATACAAGACAACACAAGTTCACATGCTTTTGTAGTAGAAACAGGAAGAAACGTTAAATGTTGAATCGAAATTTGAGATTCGATTTTTCCATTAGGTACGTATATAACAATTTTGAGTCTCTGTAACATGAAAGTCTGCGGACATTACTGTTCCTTTTAGGCATTGTTAAGGTCAAGATCAAGTTCAATATTACTGATGAAAATAAATCTTTAATTGCGTTAATTTATATAATCATGCACTTCCACCTTATAACCAGAACAATCTGCATGTCTAACCTTTTACAATAGTAATCAGATACGGATCTACTTCTGCCTCCCATTACTCCAGTTTCTGCCACTATTACGTTTATAACCACTTCTTCGTTACCCAGAAGGTGTCGACTTTGAATTAGTTGACTTTTTGAAATCGAAAACTGGCGACCTCTACTACCACTTTTTTTGTAGATATTATCTCACACAGTGCATATATTTTTCCAAAATAACATTTTTCTTTAATTATTTTATATATCGTTGATTTACAATTGTTCTAATTTCAATGTACAACGTGTTCAATTTACGAAACACGTAACCGCCACACGGAACTTCGACATATTTGCCAGCATAGGCACGTAGGCCGTGGCCAACTTCCAAAATTACGTTTGGAGGTAGCTAAAAGAGCACTATATGGGTCAGTATAAAATAATCAGTTCTAGTAGTCGGGAGTTACTGAGCGGCATGGTCTAATCGTCTAGAATAGATCATTGTTCGATTCCAGGGCCGGCTACTCTGGTCCAAGTTTTTCTGTGATTTCCTTGGATCATTTAGGCAAATGTTGGGATAGTAATAATCCACAAATAGTCATTCACTTCCTTTCTGTCTTCATTTCGTCCGTCTCATCTTTCTTCCCCCAACCATCACCCAAACATTCGCACGATTCCTAAAGGAGGCTAAAGAAGGCCCTCCGCCCTATCCTCCGACTTTGTACCAGAGTGAGTGTAGGCCGAAGGGGCAGCCCGCCCACTAACATTGGTGGGAATGAAACACCCAAAAGTTTTTAAAGTTTTTTTAGTCGGGAATTAGTCTGCAGTAAGATCAGCAGCGAGTCAGATGGGTTAGGGTAGCGTAGGGGATGACCGCAATTACTCACCCTCATTACCCACTAAAAGTCCCTGCCATTTGCTACGTCCCAAAGTGTACACTAGACAAGTAGAAATTTTATATTTTTTTTAAATTAGTATTTAAAATGTTATTTTATAAGTTGTTATTTACTGTTATTAAATTTATTAAAAACTTTTGAAAACAATATAATATTCGTTCTCCTTTGTTGTAGTATACATTGACATTTACCCTACTTTAACCGATTTGTTTTTCCTTTGGAGGTACATAAAACCTTTACGTTTTATTATTTAGCGGTACAGAATTGTTCTGAAATATATCGTAGAAAATAGAATGAACGGGTTTCAATTTAATAATGAGAACATGAAGCAGAATAAGTGTAAATAGCCAAATTTCCTGGTGTTTCGATAACAATTGTCCTGGCACGCAGGGAAATTGCGCTTACAAAAGAGGGCCAATGAATGCATGGAAGCGGCAAGTGACATCAAGTAGTCGTCGCTCTAACTTGAGATGTTCTCGGTTTCGCTTCTCGAAGCTCCGTCTTAATAGCGAAATCACGAAAAGTGGTAAGGGGAGAGCATCATCCGAGCTTGGCAATTGCACCAACAGCAGATTTTATTTCAAGGTGATTCGGATATCGACGAAATAAAATAAAGTAGACCTAAGCAAACGAGTTTTCACAAAAGACTTCCAGCCTGCCCTTTCCTTTTAAAATAATTAAAAATTTAAAAGTTTATAAACTAAACGTATCAGAATTAGAACGTAATAAATAATAAGGTGCTGAAGTAGATTCAAAATTAAGTTATGAATTCCCCATTTATCCTTATAGGTACGAGGATGGATCAAATATAAACGAGCCTTTGTTCATAAAACATTTATTTTGAAAATTTTCACAAAAACACAAATTTCTCTATTTTGCGACATATCCCCCCTTGTTTGATTATACATTTTTCCCAACGGATTGGTAGTTTTTTCATCTCGTTTTCATAAAAAGAAGCAGGGCGGGAGTCTATCCAGTTGCGCACAAACGCCTCCACATGTTCATCAGTCTGAAATCGCTCGCCTCCTAGTGATTGTTTGAGGGGCCCAAACATTTAGAAATCACAAGGGGATAAGTTTGGGCTATATGGATGGTGCTCCGACTGAGTCTAGTGCATTTCACTGATTTGGGCCTGCGTTAAAGCTGCGATGCGAACTCGAGCAGCTTTTTGATCTTCACTCAGCAACTTTAGGACCCAACGAGCTGAAATTTTTCGGAATCTCCCATTTTTCGTTATGATTATGTGGACACTCCAATAGCTGATGCCGAGTTCAACAGAAATCTGAAGCACAGTTTCGACACGATTACGCCCTTCGTTAAATTCTTTGCACCAAACTTTTACCCGTTGCCACGAAAGCGTTTCATTTCCGAACTCTACTAGCAATCTGCGCAAAATTTCAGCTGGTTTCACGTTTTCACGTGTAAGAGACTTAATAATAATCCGTTGCGCAACTCTGCTATGTGCATCTCTTTCTCACTCATTGTGATACCTATTAACCAAGCAAACACAGCAATACGACGAGTCGTTTCCGTGTCACCTAATATCCCCACTTAAAGTTCCTAACGCCCGTATGCGCCTTGAACAACTATCCGGCGCTCAATTTAAAAAGGCTCGTTTATATTTCATCCGCCCTCGTATAATTGTTAAAATATAATTTTTTAATCCCTACGAACCAATTGTATTTGAAATAAAATGCAAAAGGTGGATGCAAAAATTTCATTCACATTTTATTCCAGTAAGTTTCGTTTCTTGGATTTACATATTAAATTTTAGAAATTATTATTTAAAATGACAGCAACAGTACTTATAGGAATAGTTTTAATGTATATTTATTAAATACAATGAGGAAAAAATAATATTTGTAAATGTCAATAAAACAATTCGTTTCATCACACTGTGATACTTGTATCATTGTATTCTTTAGAAAAAAATTAATGAGATTTACAGTGTTTTTTTTTTTTTTAATTTTCATAATTACTCATCTCACTCAAGCATCACTAGACTACATCATATATTAATTTATTAGTTGAAATTCAACTTCGTATTAATTCTATGAATCCGGAATTTTCAAAACACAAAGTTATATTTATATTACATGATAGATTTTATACTTCCGCCTTTCTGGTAACTTTATGTTTGTGAAGCGCCATTAAAATCTGTTCATCCACTTGGAACATTATCCCTTACCGAAGTTAAAAAGTTTTCACATTTACGTTCAGAGGTTATGTCAACATCATCATCGTGATTGAGCGCTCAAATATGAGGATTACTGTAAATACGGTTTTATCTATAATTCTAGAATTATTTCTCAATTTTTTTATGGTTGAAAATAATTATTTTAAAGGATTTATGTACGGAACAAGCAAATTCACAGGCTTCAGAATTTTAACACTAAACTCAGTCTTTGGATTAGGATTCGGTCGATAGGAATGAAGCTGCATGAATTTTAATAGACTACTGTAATTGGTACTTATTCCTACTGAATTTCTGGCTTTTCATAAAAGTTTTGTGAACCCCTTCGTTATTTAAAACATCGAAATGGTGCGACATTTAAACAAATGTATTTTAATGTGTTCCATCCTATCCCTAAATGCATTTCATTGGCAACCCCTTATTCAAATTCAGAATGCGCCCGAGACGAGTATCTTAAGACCCTATTTTGCGGTAGTCGGTATATCGCCCCTTAGTAATCGATCCTGAATATTAAACGTCTCGTCTATGTATGTGTGTGTATACGATACCACTGACAGAACTTTTCTTTAGTATTTGAAATACAGACGCCAATGAAACTACTCTCTTTGTTGAGAAAAAAATTAAGATAGACATGTATTATATTATTTAATAATATTTATCTATACGTGAATAAGCATCTTACAACAATTTTATAATTTTTTTATTATACCGGGTGTCCTATCTAAATCTACCACCTGAATATATTTTCAGGGAAGTAATCAATCGAAAAATAATCTATAAAAGTTGCCGGGTTCGAAGGATAGTGATCTACAATTTGACCTTTAATGCAATCTTTAAGGTTATTTGAAGTTCACATCGGTTTTTCTTTTAATAGAAACTGGTGACCCCGGATTCGGAAGGAGCGCCCAATTTTACGTAAAGATGAGTGTATAGATTTTTATTTTGGCTAAAGACAAAGTATTTCCGAGTACGCAACTGAATATCTTATAAGGAAAGGCACCAAGCCAAAAGCAACTTCTACAGAGGTGATTAAGTTCGGTGATGAGATCATGACCTTCCCTATAAAGCTCGTTTAAAAGGTAATTCTTTTTTGGCCCCTTTTTGGTACAGCTTATGAACCCCGAAACGGAATAAACCCCAACAATATTTATTATCCGTCCAATTCATACAAGATTTTCCTTGGTTACGGATGAAACTCCATAGAAAAGATTCTAAATCTGGAGATTTGCAACAGTTACTAACTTTTAACTATAAATACAGTTTTGTATTGATAATGATGGAGTACCTATTTGAAAATTTAGTATTGCTGGAGTTTTTTTGCGTTTTCGTCTTTCATAAGATAAATTAAAATGGGGTTTAAATATCCATCCATAGATTTGACCTTCAAGAAAAAGGTCATGATTCTCTCTCCGAACTATATCTGTAGAAATTACTTTCGGCTTGATGGTTGAAAATGCTTTGTCTAGGCGTCTACTGATGTCACTATTCACCCAGCAAACAACACATGGAGTGGGGATGAGAATGAAGCAGATTTTTTTAGAATGTTACAGGGAGTTCTAAGAGGTAAAAGAATGTTTTATTATAACATTTCAGATGATTTGGCAATGTTCAAGAATGTTCCAGAATCTTGAAGACATTCAAGAATGTTTCAGAATGTTAAAAAAAGTTGGAAAATGTTTTGAATCATTGTGGGATGTTCTGGATAGTTCTAAATTCGCTAATATTCTAGAATGTTCCATCAAACGTGTAATATATTATTATTGCTGCTAGTTTAATTATAAAAACAGTTAATAAAATGATTGTTTTATAATATTAAGTATCACGGGAAATTAGATATCGGGGGTGTTCCAAACTCGTAAAGGTATTTGAAAAGATAGTTTTAGATAAATATTGGTGGGCTACATATTGGTTACACTGTGAGTTTACAGTTTTTCTTTTTAAAAGCAATCGCTGCTATGATATCCAACATTTGAACCTTTTAGTAACAAACCAGCACTAAAAAAAAATATTTGCCTAGATATTTTGGTCATGAAATTCAAAAAATGTATAGGTAGTACTAGTCTGAAGTAATAATTGACAAACTTAAACAGCAATAAGAAGTGGTGTTAAAATTAAACAAACGTGTAATGGGTTTTTCAGCCCTCCAAGTTACTGTTATTATAGCGTTGAAGACATTCATTAGATTACAAAACATAGAAAGGGAGTTTTGTACCTACTTTTGAATTTCATTAATAATGTTTTTTACGATTAGAAGATCACGTAACACATAAAATCACTTCCACTGAATACAGTGAAATGAGATAAGGACCGAAAAGTGTCTGCGGTTCTTTACTGATTTGCCACCTGCAGTTTTCTCGTGGGTATTGTCGATACAATCCAACAGGTTGGCTTGCGGCATTTATTATTTAGGGTCCCTACTGAATTGAAACCTGTTACACCAAAACGGAACAAATACCTTCTCAACGAATTTTCAACAAATTAGCATTACTTTTTCATGGCGATTCATTTAATTCGTTTACAAAAATTGATTCACAAATCGAATGTAATATAATAAATTTTGCTAAGGCTAATTTCAATTGTATTTTTATTAATTTCTGAAAGATAAGAAATAATAAATTTAATGTACAATATATACGTATATTTTAGATAGAGATTGTCGTTATCAAGCGATCCAAGATAGAGAGCTTTTAATCCAATATTAAGAAAAAAATAACTAATCCGAACTTTATATTGCATTTTACAGTCAAAAATTAGTAAATGTACTGCACGTATGAGAATTATGAAGTACTAAACTGTTGCATTTTTTATCTTATCTATTGGAAAAGTGGTTTAGCTTACCATTTGATAAAAGGACGAATATAAACACTTTGTTTTATCTTATGAGGGTCACCTAAAGAACTGTTTTTAAGATTCTAGAAAATTATACTACAAAAAGTTTGCAACGTAACCCTTATAAAGAAAACTATTTCTTTATATGAATTTAGCGAAACAAAACAAGTGTTCTTTTCATGGATTTAAGGTCAAGAAGAAGAAATTGTTGGATAATTATTTTTAAAAAATTCTGAAAAGTGTTTAATGTTATTTTTATGAGTACCTATTAAAAATTTCTTAACGTCCATTGATACTTACAACATTCGTATTAATAAAGTATACTGAGATGTAATTAGAGAGAGTGGCAGGATAATTTTATTTTCCACTTTGTTATTATGTTAGCGGCTATTATAATAGAGTATAGGACGAAGATGTGGTGAACACAACACGCTATCTCAACCGACCGGAGCAGTAGACTGATTCCGGAACTCCGGACATTCTCATTTTACGAGAAGTCACGTGGCTGTAAAAATATCCTGGTATTTTTAATCCTCAGTTCCCATCAACTTCAAAAAAATTTGTACCGTAAAACAGCCACATAAATAATTAACAGCATTTTCTTTATTTTTGCACCTTTGTACAGAAATACTACCAAAGTTAGTAATTCAAGCAACTAAGCAAAAAAGATGAAGAAACAAGTAAAAGTAAATTTGCTTTGCAGTTTCCTTACACAGGGTGTTGAAAGATTAACCATAGGAATTTTAGAGAGTAATCGGTATCAGAAATCGAACAATATGAGTGAAGCAACACTTCTCGTACAAACACTTAAATTGAATAACCTTACAGATTCAGTAAATGTCCAATAACATTTAAGGAAAGGAGTGGGGTACTTAAGACTCAAGCACGCCCATAAGGTAAATTACCATTAAACAAAAAAACTTGTTAACTCAGTATCATGGTTTAATGCATTGGGAATGACTATTAATTTACGATAAGAATAAAGAAAACAAACTGGTTTTTGAATTACAATATGATTAATTATATAACCTCCAACAATATTGTTTCTACTGAAAAGTCATTCTCAAAGAGTTCATACAGATACTAACTTAAATTAAATTGTACTGGCCATTTATAGGTTATTATCTTTATTATTCTGGGATATCCGGGTGGTTGTTATGCCTGTGATGGACTTTAATATGTTTAGATCTTCTTTCAATTCGTTGTTAATATTTAAGTTTCGGTTAATGGCCTTTTGTATTTCGAGTAGTTCGAGATAATTTAATTTGTAGCCTTTATTTTCTAGATGGATAATAGATAAACAATCATCATTGATATTAAGTTTGAAAGAAATACAATGTTGAGCAAGGCCTGTAGAAATTTTGTTGTCATAATAGACTTGTTGTGTTCTTTAAGGCGAATGTTAAAGTTACGTCCCGTTTGGCCTATATATATCGCATCACAGTCACCGCAAGCAATTTTATACATGCTAAATTTTTTATGTTTGTCTACTTTATCAATTTTATTATTCATTAACATACTTTTCAGATTATTCTATTAGTGCTAACAGTATTAATTTGAAGATTTTTTAATGTATTACATATTTGTGGGCTGATATATTTATAGAAATGAATAGAAACCCATTTTTAATTTTTAGTGTTATCATCACCTAAGTACAAGTAATTTAGGATTTGTTTTTTTTGTTTTTTGTTACGTAGTTTATTTAAGTCCATCACAGGCAGACAACCACCCCGATATCTCAGATTAATAAACATAATAACCTATCAATAGTCAGCACAATTTAATTTTAAGTTAGTTTCTCTACGATAAGAATTCTACGATATATCTATGAATAAAAAAAAATATAAAATGGCATTTTCCCCGCTATGCCCCGTATATGGGGGTAACATGGGGTGCATTATGGGTCAACATAATCTCTTAGAACAGCAATTGGTATCAATTTCAAAATAATCAAGTAATGTGTAATCGTCCAGAAGCCATTGCTACAGAACGAAATAATAACCACCGCAACTCATAATTAAGCTCGAGAAACAACTGCTGTTTAGTTTCACGTATTTTTTGAACGAAACAACGCTTTTGAAACTTTTGTTTATATAGCATGAACGGCTGTCGAAATGGAGTGGCTCACCCGTGAGGGTTACGTGCCGATTGACGACCTATCAAAGCGAGCCATTTAAATATTTGGATGACGTTTCATTTGACCTGCATCAGAGATTCCCCGCTATGCCTCGCTACCCCACTCTGACCCCTTTACCCTACATTTAAAATTAAGAATCAGTGATTTTTAGTTTTTTCCTTTCGGCTGAAAAGGACTCAAAAAAAAGGTCCTATAACGGCAAGAGTGAAGAGGTTTTAATCGGTAGGTGCCCTTCTTAGGGTTAATTCGATATTACCTAGTAGCAAGAGGCGAAGAAGATTTGCTGTTTACTTCTACCGTTAGACCTTACAAATTCCTAATCATAAAATTGTAGGTCAATCATCACAATTATCAGCCAGTCAGTGAGTTATTAAGTCAAGATGACATTATAAAATTGAGAGTGCTAAGCTGGAAGGTTACTGATGATGACCGTTAGATTAGGCAGATTACCTATATCGTTGATAAGGTTATTTTAAATTTAGTCAAAAAAAAAAAAAAAATTGGTAACGACATAAAATAATTAAGTTCGCAGTATTTATTTAGTTCACCAAACCATTATAATACGTCTAAT
The DNA here is from genome assembly GCA_029378335.1 of Agrilus mali. Lineage (NCBI taxonomy): Eukaryota > Metazoa > Arthropoda > Insecta > Coleoptera > Buprestidae > Agrilus > Agrilus mali. Next base: position 17,981,362 of record CM055657.1, read on the forward strand.
TAAATCTCCTACGCTGTCTTTAATTATAGAAATATGAGTCTGTTAAACATTGATTTTACGTCTTCATCAGCATAAAATAATTATGTAAATAGATGTAGCGGTTGGTTAATAATGAACTCAGTAATCAGTTGTTCTTGATAAAGACCTAATCGGTCAAAACAGCTGTAGTGTTATAATAAAGCAATTTTATTTCTTAGAGGTTAAACTTAATTAAGAAAGAAATATAAACAGTAGTATCGCCGTCACATCGTCCGTATTCTGTTGTATATAAGCAGCAGTAAGGGGTTGTATAATTTATTTTTTTATCTATAATCCCATACCCAACGTTTCGCCACTAGGTACTGCTAAGTATTGTCTGAAGGGGAAAAATACTTATTAAATTTAGTTATTACAGTTAATTAGTGAAAATTCCATTGCAATTTTTAAATTTAAAGAAAACTTTTTAAAATTTGTTCCAAAAACGCCTGCAAAGTTCGTCGACTGAAACTATCATATATATATACATATGTATGTTTGGACTTTATGGAGGAAAGCGAATAGCTATAAATTCCTGGTATGCCTAAAGGAATTTACTACAAAGGATTTTAGTACAGTCATATAATATCATCATTTTATCTACTCAAAAAGGGAAACGCATCAGGTTTATAACGTGTGTAGAATAAGTTCACAATTACGTAAAAAAGCAATGAGGAATACTGAAATAAATGTGTATGTGAAAGTAATTGTATCCAAATGTTATATATGACAAAAAAAACCTAAAAATATTGAATTATTTCTGCATTTTATAATTTAAAAAATTAATCATGACATGAGGTAGGTAAAATATATGGTGAAAGTGCTTGCCATAGTTGCATCCTTCATGTGGACAAATTTAAACTTACGACAAAAAAAACTATTACACTTTAAATATTAAAATTAAATATTTCAATTAAAAGAAATTAATTATGTGATTAGTAAAAGGTTACTGTAACCTTACCTTTGGACATTTGAATTGTTGCATTTATAATTAATGTCCAATATTAGAGATATTTCTGCACATTTGAGGTCATCAAAACCACTAATTAACTAACTAATTACGTGATATTTTGGAATAAATTTAATAGAGAGCGGTAGTTATTAAAAAAAAAAAAAACTTAGTTTGTGTTTGAAGCTACTTGAGATGTTAATATTGGAAAGGTAGTTTATCTCGTCGATTTAGCCGGTACTTTGAAAGGTAGCTGATGGAATTCCTCGGAAAATTTCAACTGGAAAAGTTTCTACTGAAGTTAATCAGGGTTGACGGTATCGAAGCGAGGTCATCAAACAGTTACGTCTGTTAAGCGAAAGCTGAATGTCTCAAGATAAGCTCTCCCTCGGCTAAGCCCATTTCCGCTCATCGCTTTTGCTTCACGGTTTCAATTATCAGTGCATTTCGACGCACCGCGTCGCATTGCCCCCGTCGACACTATCTCTTTCTCTCTCTCTAGCCGTGCCGGTGGGGTAGGTATGATTAAAAATGGAAATGAGAGGAATCGTCTCAAAGGATATTACGGACATTAAATTTATGGGATCGTTTATTTGTTGACTGCCATCTACTAGGGTCTTTTCTCGAATTAATTACAAGGTAATTGTACTCGCTTCCGAGATTTGTAATGTTGCTGAACAAGAGGCACCGCAATCGGCCCGCGCTTAGAATCCGGCAAACAATAATACTTTATCGTTATACAAAGACCCAATTCGTCTTTTTATTCTCAAAGGAAAGATTGATTTACTTATTAGTACAAAAGAGAATTTTTGAAATACTTAGGACAATATTACTTAGGTACGATTAGGTACTTATATTGAGTCGTAAAAAAAAAGAAATATGAAAGTGGATGTCTTTATTGGTCATCAAATTTAATAGCATTCGGAACCGATCTTGTTTTAATAGGAGGTTCAAAACTTTACAACTGACAATAGCAACCAAATAATAAAGCTTTGCCATTCTTTTACTTACGTACGTATAATTATTTACACATAATAAGGTAGGTAATGGGTAGGTATTGTTGAGAAGTTATTTATTTATCTAATAATTTTTTCTTACTTGTTATTTATCAGGTGCGAGAGCAAAGCAGGCACTCTATCCATGTAAAAATATACAGATACTATAGGCATGTTGCAATAAATATTTTTTTTTACAATTAAAAAACAAAAAAAAATTGGATAACCAACCCATTATTACAGAAAATTTAATTTTTAATAAAAAAATTTATTGACTGCATATTTTGTTTCGTTTACGAGTTAGACTTCAGACACGAAAAGTCTTAACAATTTAAACAATAGGACTGCATTTATTTCTTCCGTAAAATTCAAAATATTGTTCCTAAGTCCAAAAAATACTTTTGTTTTCAGAGATTATTTCTTTTAGAAACTATTTGAAAATAAATGCATTTTCCTACTACTAGCCGTTACTGTTGTGTTTTATAAATTTCCTTAATGTGTGTGATGCTCCAGTTTTCCTTCGCATCATAGAAAGAAAGATAACTAGAGACCAACGTACAAACCACGACTCGACCTGAGCGTCAGAGGCGAGTCGCTAGGACCGATTTGCATTTGATTGCTATTGAGAGCGAGGTATTGTTGATGAACAAGGAAAGAGCGTGGCTTTCAGCGTACAATCATTTTAAAGCTTTCTGCTCCACCAAACGTTTCTTTTAGTGTTGCCACCCTTTCAGCGTATCAAATAAATGTGATACAATTCGCCTGCTAGGGGAGACCCAGTTGAGTGCTGAATTTATTCAGAACTACATTGATTTTCTTTATTGTTGTCGTATCGGTCACGTTTTCAGCTCGAAATTGCCAATAACTTCCAATACTTTCAAATATAATTGGTGTCAAATCAAAATTTTATTTCGTTCGTTATATCGAACCATGAAATGAACATCCTGGAAAATGGCAATCCATTGCATCTCTTTACAAAAGTACAAAATTTGCTCGGTTATTTACCTATTTTTTCATAGTTTGCATAAATGCGAAATAAGTGTTTTTGTTTTGTTTTTGGGTGAATTGCCTCCTAAAGTCGAACACAATTTTGAGGCTCGAAAATGGCAAGCAAATAAAAGATCGAGTACCTACTACTAAAACTACTACACATTAATTTTTGGTATAAAATGTAGGAATATATGGAAAATGTTTTTTTTTTTTAAACAAAATTATATTTCCACTTTTACTTTTCCAAAAATATTTACCTGCTGTTTTGTTAGAAGAGTCAAACGCTAGATAACCGACCTAGATAACAGTGTTTACGGGACGAAGATATTATTGGATTTGAGCACGGGATGCAATCAGTGGGGCTGTTCAATCGAGGGTAGACGATCTGATATAATCTAATATGTCATCCCTGATGTGCCTACACTTTAGAACCATTTTCAGTGTAGGTACTCCAAAAATTTGTATCAGAACTTAAAAGGAAAGAAAAAGAAAAGTGTGGTGTATTGTAATTACCTAAGCGGTTTTGGGTAGATGTATATTTACTTACAAGTATTTTAAATACAAAAAATTTAAGTACATTTTTATACATATATATATTTGATGTTTAGAAAAATTGTGGAGAAGATTCGAATGCACACAGTAATAACTAAAAATTTATTAAATTATTAGGCATAGCCAGGAATCCTGACAGGAGAAGCGTCCTCATATACGTCTGTACGTGTTAATAAAGTAATAGTACTAATTTGTATCCCTCGCGTCCAACTTTTGAAAATTGTTTTCTATAATCGACGACGATGCATGATTTATTAACTAATAGGGCACCTGCATTTTAAACAAATCAATGAATACTGCAATTGGATAATTGTGAAATACTTTTTATAATGTTGTTTTATTAATAGAGTGGGATGTTAAACATAAAATTTTTATCAATTGGAAATACTTCACCTAAGACACACTCATATTTGTTAAGTATGATTATAAAAAGTTATATACTAGATATAAAATATTTATTTTCGCCCTTCGGGATATACGTTAGATACAACGTTTAAAAACCCTGAAAGTAAATCTAATGACGTCCACATGCTCAACAAAAAAGTAATATAAAACGACCCCTCAAAACGTCTGGTCCAATAAATCGTTCTTTATTATCCTTCACATTTAATGAACATCAAACTTTCAAAGTAAGTAGCAATCCCAACGAATTAGTAACAAACTTTGTGATGAATTTTTAAGGTTAAACGTATTGTTAAAAGATTTTTAGTATGTATTAGAAATAAAAATAAATCTTGACATATTTATAAATAGTTGTCTTAATTGTTTTTTATTTATTTGAAGAAGATTATTAAATGCGAGTATGCTTGGCTTTAAATTAGTACGGGCTTCATGGAAAAGAAAAAAGTGAGTCGTATTGTAGGAGGGTGATGACAATACCATGTTTAGACAAAGTTAAAAATAGAGAGTAATAAAAAAATAGAACAAAGCATGCTAGGAGAAAGACATATTAGAAACAGAAATAGGGAAAAGGAAAAAATCAGATTACTTTTTGCAAATGTAGTTAGGGATGTTCTAAACTTTATCTCAGTAGCGTATCCAGTGGGGGGATGTCAAAACATCACGAAACATATATTAAAAAGGGTACATTCGGACTCAGCTTCGGGGCCAGCGTCTTACTCAGTTTAATTTATGTACTTGTATATACCTTGAGCCCTAACGCACTTATTAATAGATATATTAAAAGTAATTCGGAAATTTATAAAATAAGAAAGTTAAAAACAATAAAACATTATGCATACGGGAATGATATGTCCACAAAAACACTCACTTTGTTTGTGTTGTCTTTGCATACCGTAACCTTGTGATCTTAATGAATAAAAAAAAATCATTATTTAATTAATAAGTTAAGATGAATAAAAAACGAAATGGCATCCGACCTAAAAATCAAAATTGACTGAAAACATTTGTTAAATTTATTTTCCAAACGATATTCCAATTCAGTCTGAATATACGTCTGGGGGTAGGCTAAAAACAATCATCGTATATATTGTTACAACCGTTTTCTTCATTTTAAGTCAAACTTAACTCTTTATAATCTACTTTTACTAATGGTTAATATCATTCAACTTATTTATATTTATTTTTATTATTACCCACCCGGCTATATACTTATGTATAGTACATAAGTACATTACCTATTCGGTACCGAAATAGGAATAACATTAATTACAGATCAGGTCACGAAGTGGGAACTAAAAATTTACAACGTTATGAGGTTCCGAAGTGGAAAGATATCGTAAAAAATATGTTTTACAGGTGCAAATTCTACAAAACAAAATTTAATCGTTGTTGTGTTTTCACAAGATCATGAAATACGTGCTAAACCATTGAGTGTGTTCAAAAATATTAAAAAATAATATATACATAATTATTATTCAATTAAGCTATAAAATTTAAACAAAATGACGCGAATTATTTTCAACTTTTAAAGGATTAATGTTAATTATCCAAGGAGGGGATACATCCTTCATATCCCCCTCTTCGATACGCCACTGGTATATCTAACGGTTTATTCTAGCTAGAACTCTTTGACGTTATTAAATTAAGGTACTTCAGTAATCAAATTGTATCTTTTTGAAAATATTCTTTCAGTTAGGTCAAGTTAATAGAATAGAGTAACTGTACGTTTCCGCAAACGTTTTATGTTACACCTTTTGTATAGTTTCCGTAATTTATTTTTCCACTAAATATAGTTTCACATTCTATAATTGTTTTCAAAGCTAATTTACACTTTTACTAATTTATTTTCCTTTCAGTCAACATATGTGTTTTTAACTGCCTTGTAGTAGAATAATTATGTACTAAGTAATCATAAAGTACAATTTCATGTGCAATCAAAAATATCAGTGAGGTTTAAATTTTAGGTTTGTATTAGTTACAACACTACAGTATTCGTTTGGGTGACTGTATTTAAAAATGTTTCAAGACAGAGTGAATTTTCTGTAAACTCAACAAACAATAGAAAATACGCCGCTTTGTACTGACATCCAGCAGAGAGAGGGATTCACAAAAGGACGAGCCGTACCAGTTTAATCATGTTAATGGCGACAACATCCACCATGCACCATAAGAAAATTGAAACAAACTCCACTAGCCACAACCGAATTACTCATCCTCGACTTGCTCGATGCTAATCAAATTTAAATTTCATCTAATCGTCAGCAATTTAATAAAAAAGGATGTTGTCGACTTTATCTTCCAGTGTTTTAATTCTACTTGTGTATTTAATTACCCACTCTGGAGTAAAAATATATACTTAATCTATTTTTTAATTTGAGCTTTTAAGAAAGAATTTGAAATAAACAACTAAGAATTGACTTGCTTATCGTTTTATTCAAACACAATTAAAATGTTGAAGACGACTTTCTTTATTTAGAAAATATTTTACAACCTTCAAAGGAAAGTCTTATTTTTATTTTCTTTTAAAGTGACGTCGTCTAAAGAGAAAAAATAATTAAACATTTTAATGAAACAAAATTTAATTATTTACACTTGGCAGTTAGAGTATGAGATCGCCTTAAAAGATTATGGCAACTGTTTTCTATTTTCAGTTGGTAAATGTTGTTTCGTTTGAAGAAATTTTTCATGTCTCCTGTTTATTTTTTACTAAAAGCAGTGAATATACTGTTCGTAATGGACATTATCCAAGGAGTTCAAATAAAGACGGTTTGGTTTGAAGAAAAATGGTTTTAAGAAATGCACTTTTTGTGTTCCGTTAGGGTCTCTTTATGCGTTAAAAGCCCCTTGCATTCCAATATGGGGTAGTTTGGAAAGAAAATAAATGTCGGTCGCTTGGTCACTCAAGGCTGACGACGTCATCAATCAGGGTTGTTAGTTGCTGCTTCCTTTGGACTATATCTTACTGTTAAAACGCTCCCTTAAAACCTGCTCACTCGATTCACTATCAAAAATGAGTTCATTTACAATGTTCTAAGATAAAAAAATATCTTATGGTTTCTGTACTAATGAACAGAGTGGGACAGAGTAAACTAATCCATAAGAGGTATAAATATTAAACTTAACGGTCTAATAAAATTTGCAATAAGTGAAATTATGAGTGGAAATATTAAAAATTTCCTTATTTTCACTTTTCCTTCTATATCCAGTCTTTCTGGAAAACAGCAATAGAATCAAAATGTATTAAATGGTTAAAATTTTAACGCCAAAGAACAACACTAAATGTTTGAAGTTTTGTGTCATCTTTGGCGATTTAATTTGAACTATTTAATCAGTTCTATTTTACAGCACTATCAAACTTTCCAGTTTTCTTGAAAACCAACAGAATTTTGTAAAAGGAAATTGTAAACATATTAAAGAAAGCTTATTGTCTACACACAAACTTTCTCTTTTCCCATGTACGTACCATTACTTCCCATGGCCTCAGAATTCGTTAATAAACATTTTGAAATTCTATTAGGTTGAAAGTAACATTTAAGTACAAAAGAATTATTAAATACACAATAACACTGACGAATAAAAATGTATCTATCCTAAATTTATCTAAAGCACTCCAACCAAGCTTGAGTAATGTATACGGTATTGTTAGTATAAAATAATGAAGGGTTCACACTACATTGATGTAAGTCAACTATGTAAATAAAACTGAAAATAAGATATATTCCCGTATTCCTTCTCGCTATCAGATTTTAGGGTTATTGTGTGAAAATTGATATGGAAGCAACAAAAGACGTTCAATAAACGACGAAGCAATCCTTCTTGAATAGGTTTCGGGAATAACGTAGTTCATCCCTCGTAATCCTAGTATTGCCGTTATAGAAGAGGATAACATTTTTATTCTTGTGTTGGGAGTGAAAAGAATAAATAAAAAATCCCACGTTTTCTCTTTTAAATAAATGGAAACGCTGACAGCCTTAGAAAAATTACCAACACAATAAAAGCAGCTAATTTGATGGAATTTATTATAAGAATAATATTCTCGCAGATATTTCAATAAAGTGATTAAATTTTAATCGCTCATGCAAACCATAGGCTTTAAACTAAACACACTAAGTCTTCTTCAATTTGCACCCCAAATGCCACTTTTTGTGCATGCTTTTCTGCATCGACTGCAGTTCAATTTTCATCTTTATACTAGCGTATAATAGTGTGGTTATGTGATGCAGATTTGCTGTCCCAATAGTGCACAGAACCAAAAGAATTCATTTGATATCAAAAATCTGTTCAAAGAAGAAAAGTGGCAATACCATTTTAGAATCAGAATTAGAATATTATTTTAATTTAGATCTAGATCTATTCATTTTTAGAATTTTATTTTATACAATAAAGTAGATTTTGAAATTCATTTGTCGACTAAGGCCATTTTAACACCAATAGGTATATTTTTTCTTTTAGACATTTTTGCGTGCAGATCCTCTAGGGAAAGTAAATGAGAGGGACATATTGTACGATTTAAAACCCTACGTTGATGGGTTGATTTGAATGGCCGCAAAAGTAATATACATCGCCTGTGGCCAACCATAATTATATCTTGTAAACCAATACGTCGCGTCGCGTCGTTCATTCATTGATGTTGGCATCCCCTTTTGCTGCGGAATTAAATGCACCTTCAAAGGATTTATTATAATAGAAACTGTATGATTGCTAGTTAAAATGAAACACCACAAAGCCATGCATCCATTTGAAAGAGGTTCGTATATCTATCAGACCTTCGTATTATGCGTTTCATATTTCAGAGGTAGATACCTAGGTAGTTACGTTATATTAAAATTACAGCAGCCTTTTGAATTCAAAAAGTGAAACTGTTCCACTAACATAAAAAAAAAAAAAAGCCCAGGTGGATATATCAAATTAACAAATTTTTCCATTTCTATCTGTTTAGTTAAGAAAGGTAAATAATTTAGGTAAATAAGAAACCGATAACAATAGACATATTGATTACAAATATCATTTCTTCTAAATTGAAAAATATTCAGAAAAAGTGGAGAATTTGAAAAGGACGAATTTGTTAATTGGAAACAAAAGTGGAATTGGGTGTCTTTTGGTTAAAAAAATTTTAAAATTTTTTGGAGCTACTTATTATTTTTGTTTAACGTCTATTAAAATATTATTGTGGATAGTTATGGTAGCAGTATTTTAGAGGATATTCTAAAATTTGGTACAATATATTTAATTTTAAGTAAAATTGACTTTGATTGTACATAACTTTAGCGTTGCGATATCTCAAAGTTATGAAAAACAAACACAACATAAAAATAATAGACGTTTTTTTGGTATTAGAAAACTCTTTCCTGTAAGTAAAAAATCACAAAAGAGCGCAGTGATGCACTGGTTTCATATTTTATTAAATTGAATTTGTCACGTCCTGTACATCTGTAAAAACCATGAACTTCACTTTTAACTTCTAATTTGTTTAAAAATGTCGTGAAAAACGTAACTTGTTGGTTTGCCCCAAAATTTTCCCTTTAAATTATTTTTAAGAAAAAATCGTTATCGCGTTAAAAAACTCTCATGTATGACAGCCTAAATTTTTTTGTATACAGACAGTATGGGAGACATTATGGTGGGGTTTAGCTGATTTCCCCCGGGCCTGCCTTCAATGCTCTATCGCGGTTACAGTTGAATGGGCACGGAAAGACTTCGCATCATTTCCTGATGGATTACTCTTTCACTACGATTTTTTTGGTGGCCGCTTTGCTATCGATATAATGCCTTTTATACTTACCAAGGTTCCCTAGCTCACATTGTCCCACGAACTAGGGAATGACGGAGAAACATTACATGCTTTGCTTTCTACAATATAAGATTTCAAAGGAAAAATCTCTTAGGGCGACAAATGAAGTTTCATTGCCTTTGATTGTTTTATAAAATTTTTACCTTTTATAATTTATATATGTATTATTAATTTATATACACGGTATGTCCCAAAAGAAATCGAATCTTTAATTTAAATCATAGAACCTGTACCGCATCTATCCATCGTTGACGGCGTTTGAAAGGTACATATATCTTTCTTCTTTCAAACGCACCTAAGTTAATGCAAATCGATTGACAGATTAGCAAATTACACGCATTTGAATGTTAGTGTGTTTTATGTACATGTCGAAAAAATACAATAGAACAAAGAGCAAATAGTAAATTTGGTGTTAAACTCGAAAAAAAGTTTAGTGATACCTATGATTTTATGTCCCGTACACAAGTTTATGAGTGGTTCCAAATATTTAAAAGTGGAAGAGAAGACTTGAATGACGATCCAAAGTCCGGCCGTCCACAATTAGAAAATCATCGCATTTGATGGAAATTTTACTGTTAGAATGTTAGCAGAGGAATTATGTACGCGTAAGAATACTGTTTGGAAAATGTTGACTAAAGATTTCGGTAAAAAAAAAGTTTGCGCGCATTTTGTTCCACATGAGTTGAATAAGGATCAAAAAGTCGCTTGTGTAGAACATTGTAAAGACAACATTTCCACAGCTTAAAACGATCCAAATTTTCTTGATTAGATCATAAAGAATCAATCCGTAGAATGGATGTCTAAAGGTGAACCAAAACCCAAAAACTGCGTTTCCCGAAGTCAAGAAGCAAGACAATGTTGATAATTTTTTATGATTCAAAGGGTATTGTCCACAAGAAATTTATTACATAAGGTAAAACTGTTAATGGAGAACACTATATACAAGTTTTACATCGTTTGTGGTCGAGAATTGTTCGTGTTAGACCCGAATTTCCAGAAGAAAAACAGCTGTTTTTATTGCATGATAATGCACCTCCTCACAAAACCAAAAATGTATACGAATTTTAGATGAAAAAACAGATTTGTGTCCTTGGCCACCCTCCGTATTCGTCTGATCCACCGCCATGTGACTATTTGCATGCATTAGTTGATCGTGAATGTGCCTTTTATTCTATATTTAATAAGTTCGGTTTCTTTTGGGACATACCGTGTATATTATAATTTTAACATTAGCGTAAGTTGAATATTTCTTAATTGTATGAATAATTTCTAATATTTTTTTTTTTGATTCTTTGAAAATGAGTCTTCAACCCGATGGCTGTTCGACTCTTGAGTTTTTTAGGTATTCAGGTCCGAAACAATATGCAGTACTGCGTAGAAACCAGTGTGGTGAAATTCAATAATGAATTCGAACGTAGACCCCTGAACTTCTGATCAGTGCTACAAAGTAGCCTTTTGCCCCAAGCCGTGATATTGGCGTTCCGTTCCTCCGAGTAAATATTTGAGGAGTAAACACGCGTGCTGTAGACGAATCCATCTTGAAAGTCAACAGACTCCTCTTCATATCGGTGTTTAATATCCCCTATAGCCTACTTCAACAGTTTCGGGGTTTCTGCAGACATTACACACTTATAATACACAGCACTCGGTGTTCATTACGATCGGTTCTTCGTATCTCTAGATTATATTTCAGAATATTCCATGGAATCGATCCATTATACTCACAACTTTTCTAACTTTCAATCTGTAGGAAGTCATGGCAACTAGGAATCGTATGATAGCTGAGGATGTCAATTTCTAAAATCGTTCTGTTGGGTCTCGATTTATTTTTTAAAAATAAAAACGAGGCCAAAAGCCTTTTTTATTGTTATTGGGATATTTTCTGCTTTTAATGAATGAGAGGAAATATTTATAGACTTTTGAAATATTTTAAGGTCCCGTAGGTATTCATACGTTTAAATATTATTTAAATATTAAGCTTCAAAGTCATTTGCAATATTGAAATGCCACCTCTACTGACAGTTTTTAAGTACCTATCTGAAACTTTCTTGTGTGTTCTTAAATAGATCATACAAAGATCGAAGAAATGTTGCAGTATCATCAAATAAACTTAGATAAATTACTAATAATTTAATGTTTATTAAAACTAAATGTTAAGGTGCCATTTTTCTTTCGAAACAGTTCGATTAAACTCTACACAAGTGCTTAGAACAACCTTGAGGGTTTCTCACTCTTATTATCGTTTAAACTTTTGTTACATATTTGACTTTTCTTCAAAAAAAATACACGTATGTGTTTATGAAAAATAAAAGTATACCTGTATAATGACACTTAAACATAAAATTTTGTTAGGCGTATCACGCTTTTCTCAAACTCCCTGGGTGAAAGCTGCCGTAGGCTTACCATCAATTTCCAACGAAGCCCCTCAACGTTTAAATTAGTGTAGAGTCGGTTGCAAATTGAGTTACATTTATACAATGTGGTGTTTACTTCAAGGGTTTTAACTCGGGCATGAATTCAACGTTTTGCATTAAGGCAAGTAATTGATTTCGAAGTCGTTCGTCCTGGAATATCGGGAGCCACCCCATATTTGCTGCTGCACTAGCTGCTTTTTCTTCTCTGCTGTCGCCAAAATGAAATTAGAGTTCCATTACATTAGAGCTTTGTTCTCCGACTTTCCCGCTAATTGATTTCAATTGTTCTATTCGACGCACAAATACCTATTATGTTTATTCGATTTTGGCCGTTGGTCCATCAGATTTGTCACATTCTTCTACACATGCGATTGGTTACATTTAAATAAAATTTTCTTGAAGTAATAAAAAAATTATTTGTTGAAGATTTAGAAATCATAAACAATAAATTGTTTTCCTTCTAAAGTATATTTTCAATTGTTGCTTCCCGAAATGTGATAATTAAGGCTCTTAATACTAATTTTGTGATTCCCTTGTTTCAGATGAGACATTAGGTATAAAAGGAATTTTTGGTGACATATAAACGCCTTCAGGATGTCTATATAATGACGATAATGAAGACTAACGACTCCAAGAACTATCGAAAGGGGAAGAAGACAAATTTCGTAAGCCAAATAATAATCCCCGGCAAGCCTGACAATCATTTTTACTTTAGCTTCTGATAAATTGAATGTCTTTTATCTAATTACTGTTGTTCGATACGTCCCGTGCTTAGAACCATGAGAGGGATCTGAATTTAGCTAATTATTCTTGCCGACAGTTTCAACTTACTGCGAACGTGTTCAGGACGTACTTCAGGTCATTAATAAATGATGATGTTATTTTTTAGGGTATTTCAAACTTTTTTAATTGGTTACCAACCAGATAAAAACTTTGGACTTTCTTTTTAATTTTGTTTAATAGATGATTAATTTTATTATTCACGTACAACGTTTATACATTCTTGAACAAAAACGTTCTAAGTGCCTTTAAATAATTAGCAGATTCGTAATAAGTATTCAGTGAAATAGCTTCAAGGATTGCCGACGAGTATTGGTACTATTGCCTATATTAAATGTCTACTTCAAAGATAATTAACAAACCCTCTCAGCTCAGTGTATTCATCAATTGATATCTGTTAAGCTAGTAAATTCTCGATGTATACGACGTATTATGTTTCAAAGCGAAGTCCCCTTACTTTCTCTTTAATGTTCGTTTTATTATCCAAATTTCAATAAAAAACGAATTTAATAAATGTGCCTAAGGAACAAAGTAAAGATCAAATTAAAAAACTGATTTCATATGTTTTTTTAATTTCATGAATTTCTAATAAAACGATGAAATTTATTACCATTATGTAAAATAAAAAATAGCCATATTTAGTTTTTTTTTTTAAATAATCAGTTTAATGTCAAAGGACAAGAAAATGAATTTTATCTTGAGTAAATCGATTCCTTAAATGTTTTATTTCATACTATAGTCAATAAGTTTGAATTATTTTAAAGAGATTAATATCTATTCAAAGTGTGTATGTTTCACTTTACTTTAAATTATTATTAGATTATAAAAAATATTTGAAGCTATAAGTTAATAATACCCTCAACTTTTTTGTATTATAGGTTAATTAGCATCTTTTTTCGTATGCGGTTAAATGAACTAAACATTAAGTTATTTTTAGTAATGGTATTCGAAGATGATAACAAACCAGACAAAACGTCGTGTCGTCATATCGTCTCGCAGTTGTTGACATCGAGGTCGGCAGTTATCTCTATGAAGTATCGAACGTAAAATATCCTGCAGTAGCGGAATAGAAGGCAGAAGCAGGACGAGCGTCGCGTCAAGGGGCGTCCAGACGCCGCCGATTTCTTCCGACGACAATAAATACTATATCTCTGAACTGGCGCCGAAAACTTCTCACAAAAACTTTATTCTCATGCCATGGACGTTTGCCGAATTCTTTCTTAACAACGTTAAATCCTCCGGTTATTGATCGTCGCAATCAAAACAATGTCACGTGGGAAGCAGATGGCTGTATTTCTGGCACTGGACGATCGTTACGATTTTTCGAACATACTAACAAACTGGTAATGGACCAACGTAACAATATATAAAGAAACTTATAAGTTACTTTTATCTATCTCTTAGTCGCTGCTATAACTTTCTCTAAATAATAAGAATCAACAACTTATTTTAGTGAAAACAACCCCATTTATTTCACAAGAATCTCTCCCCAATGTTACGCCTAAAATTCTGCGTGGCAGTTTCAATAATTTTAACCAGTACTCTTAAAATGCGTAGCTTAATTGTATTCTGCATCGTTTTACAATAAATCTAAATATTTCAACATTCCTTGCCCATGGCATCCTCAATGATAACGTCACTATGGCTGAGCTACAATCGGCCACTAAAGATGACGTGAGTAAAGAATGGTCAAATGTTTGTAAAATGAAATTAGTTGGTCCACGAAGAAAGAAACCGATGTACCTAATAAAGAAACCACGATCAGAATTTAACAATCCAGAATTTACGGAAAATAACTACCACAATTGAATAGTATTCAATCTTTAGGGTAGTAGAGTACCGTAGCGCTGATAGAATAATTTACTCTACTTTTCACTGATTACCGTGCTTGGCAATTCTTAGGAAATGCAACGACGGCATAAAATATCAGTAGGTACAGTCCCACGGAATAGTTTCTCTGAAGATATATTTGACGAAACGACTCCAATAATCTTTCACTTCAGGCATTAAGAAAAGATATCGAATACGATTCAGTTAAACGTAGTCCTAGATGCCTTTACGTTTTCTTTGATATCCATAAATTGAATATACCTACATTTTTTTCATCTACCAGTGTATTTTGATAAGTCGGCCTGTATTAAAAAGTTATCTTTTAATTCCCAACAAAAATGTAAAAATGTAATTTTCTTAAGTCCGTTTTTTACGTTTTGTTGCCCCCGCACGCCGTCCAGAGAATGGTCATAATGAGGGTTGCATCGTTTGAAGCAAAAGCGACGCGGAGATTATGATGGAGCTCAGTTTATAAATCCGCGAACAACGACTATATGAGTCACGAGGGCTCTTCAGTCTCCTCTCGACAAGAAAATCTTCTTTATTGCGTTGCCGATCCAAGCAAATCCTCCAAAAGCCTGCTCGCGATACACACAGGGTTGCTTAGTGATGAAACGATTGCCGTAGCGTGGCGTTCTCGATTCCGTTGTTACTCTTCTACAACTTAGCGTAGGTATCTAACAGTAAGTTGTGTGTCTGTGTATATGTATGTACATAAGTATGTATTTTGTATAGCCCATGCCAGAACCCGTGGTAAGAGCAGTAAACTGAGCCTTTATTACACTTTTAAGCGGATGAAGGTTCAAACTTGCCATGTACCTGCCTTTATCTGGATTTAATCAATTTGCAAGTTTTGGCTCCCTCGGAAATTTCAGATGCTCCTAACGATTATGCTCAATTCCGATTTGGAAACAACAATTTACTGAAAGCTTGTTTAAATGATTCTACGAATCGGTTACGGGCCAAGACGGAATTGAAATTCAAAGCGACAAAGCTTAGTGACCGTGTTAAATAGAGTCAAAGTATATCATACACGAAATTAATTATCCAATCCGACAAAAAGCAAATAAACTACAGGTAAATACGGCTAAAATTATTCATCCAGAAACAGGAGCTTTAACAAGGGGGGCATAAGTAAATAAAATAATAAGTATCATAACAACCAGAAAAACCAAGTTTTTACAAGATAAAATAATAAATCTAACATAAGCTTTGATAAAATGAAATAGCAACTAGTATTGGTAAAAAAGCTAATAGCTATAAAACAATAAGCAAACGCCTGCCTGAAATTGCTCAAATTGATGTCCACAACCTTAAATTAAAATCAGAGTAAAAATCAGCCAATCTAAAAAAAATACCGGCCAAGTGCGAGTCGAACTCGCGCACTGAGGGTTCCGTACAAACCTGTATATATGTGATGTAACTAAAAATTTAAGGTTTTCGGAATTTTTCCTTTATATGTGCTATAAAACATTGCTTCATTCCAAATTTCAAGTTCTAAATCCACTGGAAGTACCCTTTAGGTTTTGATTCCCTTGCGAGTAGTCGCGAGTTTGAAAATATGCGACTTAAATTGCTGTTTCTTTTGATTCCGTTGACATAGAAGTTTGATTTTGTTACAGCTTAAAGGTATTATAGACCTGAGTATTTGATATGAATTTCAATTTAATACCTCTACGCGTTCACGAGGAAAAGGGTAGTAACTTTAAAATTATTAAAGATATTTTTATTATATGATGTAACTAAAAATTTACGGTTTTCGCAATTTTTCGTTTATCTGTGCTATAAGACGTTGCTTCGTACCAAATTTCAAGATTCTGAGTTCACGGGAAGTACCCTGTAGGTTTTGATTCGAAAATTTGCGGAAATTTGCGGCATAAACGGCTGTATCTTTTGATTGCGTTGACTTAGAAGTTTGATAATTTAACAGCTCCAAGGGACAATAGACCTGAGTATTTGGTATAAATATTAGCTTGATACCTCCACGCGTTCCCGAGAAAAAGGGTCTTGACAGGCGGACGGACGGACGGACAACGAAGTGATCCTATAAGGGTTCCGCATTTTTTCTTTTGAGGTGCGGAACCCTAAAAAGATAAAGTATAAAAAAAGTAAAGGAAGAAAAAGCAAAAAAGCGCTATATAAGTAGATAATACTAAAACAGTAAAATAAAAAAGATTGCGGGTAAAACTTGTCCTTAATTGTATACCTAGCCAAACCTATTAAAGAGAAAATCTACAGTGTGGTCCAAAAAGTACGCAATATGTTTATTGGTGCCAAACTATAAGTTAAATTAAAAAACTTTCTAAATACAAGTTGTTCTCTGTTTTAATACAACATTCTCTAGAATAGCCAAATTTAATTTGACGTACAAAATATTGAGAAATCACAGAAATAAGATTTAGTTTATATGGGAGCACCATTAAATATTCCTCCAATCAAAAAAAGTGATAGAGAGAAGATAGAAATCCTAAAATATGCAAAAAAGAATCGCGATAATATTCGGATGTGTTTTTATTTGTCAAAAATGGCCCAAAAAGTGCGCAATATGCTTATTGTGGCCAAACTATTAACTGTTAAATTAAACAATCAGGACATCGCGTACTTTTTGGGCAGCAAGACCAAATTATAATATCTATACCTATATAAGTACATATATTAACTATTATGTATAGTGAATACCAAATAATTTTTCGAATTGTTCCTCTTTACAATAAAATAGATTCGCTAACTTGAATATGACTTTTACGATTACAAAGTAATGTTTTCTAAAATATGAGGATCTGCAATGCATGCATTTGAACGTGACCCACATCTAAATGGGATACTTTAATTTTTTGGCAACAGAACCAGGTCACACAAAGCTGGATTTCGGGCCTGGGAGATGGCACAGGAGTTTTTTCCTTGCGGTCTGTCAACTATCTCCATTATTGTTATTTTTAAATCGAAAGAAGAATTACAATAAAAGACTAACCTACGTCTAAAGCATCAAGAGCTGTTTATTAAAACATTATGACAAAAATCCTTCTCGTACTCCTTAGATTGATAAAATACTTCATGGATTTATGCAGATAAATTCTACTGGAAGTAGTATATAGTAAATTTATTAAATTAATTTTCATCTTCCTGGAATAACGGAAAGAATATACTGAAAGATAAGAGTAAAAAACATTTCATATTCTAAATATTTTTTAAAATGTTTATGGTTTTCCATTTACTGAAAATGTGATACACGAAATAATGAACTATTGATGTTATTTTTATTTGACACCACGTGTTGGGGCGACGTATGTATTTTACGTGGTTACCCTTTCAAGTTTATTATTGTGAAACTTGAATACAGTAGAAACTCGATTATCTGGCCCTCAGTTATCCGGATTCGCGATTATCCGGACTACCAACCGCGACCAATTTTTTTTATTATTCGTGATATAGCAGCAGTAAACGTTGATTTTCGTTGATATGTATTTGTTGTTTTTAATAAACACATAACATTATGTACTACATATTCATAAAACCTGCTTTTATTCAAACATTCGATTATCCGAATGCTTGAGGACAATAATTAGTCCGGTTAATCGAGTTTCTACTGTATTTCAATATTTATCGTGAACGCGTGTAAGAAATAAAACACTTCAAATACTAAAACTTTACTAAAATATACAGCAAGATGAATGCTCGCTGAGTTATAGAAAAAGGACTAGACTAGAGGGTTGAATTCCAACTCACGTTAAAATATTGTTTTTATGGTATGAAACCTAAGAAAAATGTTATGCTGACAAATATGATCTAGAGAACAAAATACAGTAATAAAATTGTAAATTCCTTGTATGCAAACAAGATAAACACTAACTATAGATATTGAAGAGCAATTAAAATACTATTGTTATGAACATACCACCACGAAATAACAAAAAAAGTTGTTATATAAATGATTTATATAACAGAAATATAATAAGACACAGGTTTTTAGTATAAAAAGATGTATTATTTCAAGTTTACTAAATAAAATTAAGGGGGGTGTATTGCTCACTTCTAGTTGATCGTTTAAAATTGTAATATTTCGCTTATGTTTACTTATTTCTTCTGTTTCAAAATTCAAACAAATTTAATTTTTTTTTAAATCTAAATTTAAACATGAAAATTGTCCCCCGGCCCAAATATTTCTTATCTACTTAAGGACACTAATTCAACAAAAGTTTGTATGTCATCTCGCCTGCTGAAGTTATTGTGTAACGAAACAATTATAGCGAAATACATATAAGGAATTTTTTGAAACAAAAGTTTTATTATACATATTTCTATATTCATTAACAGATAGTCTTGTACATATTTAATTACAAGGTTTTCAACATAGTAGTTTTTCCGTAAACTTTTTCTGTTGGGGACTTTTGGAAGCTTTAATTCCATAATCTACCAATGAGCTGGTTGGTAAAGTAAATATCTCAGTGAGCAGATGTGCAAGTTGGATTTTAATGCTGAATTACATCATTATAATAGGATACAACATTAATACTTGGATGACACGGCACGACGCAAAGAGAGAGAGCTTCTTTCTCAAGTGGTTATGTATAATGAGACGGGGACGGGATGGGACGTTAATACCATAATGGGCTTTGTCGCCGATTGCGCATCCCCGCTAATGGCCTGATTAAGAACTCTCTTTCAGATAGATGTACGAGAGGAAGTTATGGACACGTCAGCATTTTCCTCGTCCGATGAGACGACAACACTCGACATAGGTACAGTAGATGGATATATTTTTAGGGACAAATTGATCTTTTAACGACACATGTTTGAAAATATTGCAAACATAAGCAAACGAAACACGTAGTTAAGTGATCGTTGACAAAGAACAAAAGTACATAAAATAATTGGGTTTTTCAATTAACAGAACTATTATTATTTAATTCTTGCATTAATTAATCATGAAGATGTAGTCTCGTCCTTTTTATTAATCCTACACAGTTACACAAATTCTGACTTTAATTCTAGTAATAGTAATAGTAAATATCAAAAGTAAAGTCGGTTCTACTTTTTCACTTTTTTTTAAAGAGACACAATGTCTGTTAATTTTTTTGTACTGAACAGAATAATTAGACAGCAGGTAGCTAATATTAACAATTTTGTGTAAATATAAAAATAAAAATTTTCACTGTTCCATATTCGGGTCCACGAACCACTCTTTGCATTGCTTCGCTAAGCGAAATCTCCGATGATGCACAGTTGATTATGCTGGACGCACGTACTCCAGATCCACTACAAGGGGTAGCATGGGGAGAAATGAATACATTATCATCTGTTAACACTCAGTGTAATTGTTCCGCTGTTCAGTTCAACCCCCCAGACGTTTCAATTAACTAAATGTCTTGCGATTCACCTGCCTCATGTCCCGCTATTTCTCTTCCACCAGTTTTAATCTAAATGATAATTTGGATCCGTAACTGATGTGTAGTATCTACTGTATTAGCTTTTTAAATGTTCGCTAAGCGTTTAAAGTAAATGTTTTCTTTTTGAACGGGTCGGATTTTTAGAGAGGGACGGCCCTTCTCTCCCTTCAGTATCTGTCTTTATTTACATACAAAGGTTATAGGTTCGATTTCTCTTAATTTCACCGACCGAGTTTTATAGAAGCTTCTTGATTATAAAAAGGGCATGTAATTATAAAAATTCAAGGAGGGTAAAATAAAGAAAGTTCAGTCCCTGGAAATTTAGTTTCGTAACAAATTTGCTTAAATGTAACATCCAGGTTTCCCATTCAAATTTGCGAAAGAAATTTTCTCAAGTTGTGCAAGAAAAGAACAATAGGTACATTTTGAAAACATTACATAAGTTGTATCTTAGTTTCGAAGTAACTGTTTTATAAAACAGAATTCTAATGGCATTTAAGGAATCGATTCGAGCCACGTTTTCCTCTCAAGAAGTAATTCCTGCTTCATTGTGTAACTCGGTCACGTGGTGCATTCTTTCCCCTTACGTTACTCCACTTACACCCTAACAATGTTATCATTATATCTTAAAGTGGCAATAAATGTGGCTTCAAGCGGTTTATCATTTTCAACAAACTTTCTAACAAATTGACAACAGAAACAGCCAGTAAATTATACCCTTTATAAAAAACCTGAACGAGAAAAAAATTCTTGTGGGCAACATCAAAATGAATTGTAAATTACAATTACACTCACAAAATTATGAATTTATAAATAACAGAATCACGTAACTTATTAATTATTAAATAAACTTAATGAAAAAAAATATTGTTTTTTCAGTTTACAAAAATGAAAAACTTTAAGGTCAGTTTTCTGTGCTTTTATTACTGTAGTATCTAGGCACACATCTTGATTTGATATTAAATTATTAAGAATATTACATAAATCGGCTTCTAGGGATTTAATTCTTTTAAAGACCCCTAAAGTAAAACCAAAAGTGACTTAACACAGTAAATGTTTTAAAATGATATATTTTATTTCTATAAGAAAATGTATAATGGATTGCATTACATCCGAAGCCAAAACGTCTTAACTGGTAAAATGAAGAAGGTCGCTTGCTTCCCCACAAATGATAAATCATAAAAACCGTTTTGTCATCCTCCTATTTTATTTCATGGCACTTTATCTTCCTTATATGCACTCGTTTACTGTTAACAGCCGCAGTCCCCCAATCTGGCTCCAACAGACAAACTACTCCCGAACATTACTAACTGAAAATAAGCGTGGCGCTTGTTTTTATGGTGCTATATTTCTTAACGTGGACGATGTCTTTATTAAGAATATTGATTGGTCGTCATTTTATAAGTGTAATAATAAAAAATAACAAGGACTAGAATTGTAACGAACAGTCTCTAACAGGCAATTTCATAAACCTACACGAAGAAAAATGTTCCATAAAAATTAAAACATAACTAGATAAAATATAAATGTCCGACACCATATTTTTTGAAAAGTAACGTTACAGGTTTTTAACACAAATCATATTACCCTTAACCAGCTATCAGACTTTTGTTTAGCAATCAAGTTATTAGACTTTTCCTTAAATACACAGTTTCTTTGTAGAGAACAAAAAACAAATCACAGTTACAAGGAGCAAAGTCAACTCTTTAGGGAGGATGCTTTCACACTTTAATACTCGCTACTATGAAATAATGTTTGCCCTACGATTTGGCATTTATTCAAATAAATAATTTACTTAAACAACTTTCAGGAAGTAATTAAATTTGTAACCACCATAAATGTGAGAATTAATTAATAATTATATCACGAGGATTTTAAAACATACGCACCATTCGTTTGCCAAGAAAATAAAAGAAATTAATTATGCGTAACTTGATTATGCAAATTTAACAACAATAGTATTTTCTTACTTCTACCCTCAAATTCAAATTAAACTACAAAACACCCTCCATTTACAAGGAAATGTACATGTTTTGTCACGTGATTCCAGAGAAAAAAGTAATCCAATACGAAAGTGATTCTTCTATATAATTTAGTAAATATATATTTTTTAGTATTAATTGTGGGTTATAGTTCAGGTAATAGAGAAATACAATGTACCAATCTTCCCATTTTACAATTATTAATTAAATTACTAAAAATAATTTTGATTCAACAACATGTAAACTATGTTCCGAAAGTAATCAGATATTTTAAAATTTAGAGAACTAAAAGAGGAGTTCCTTAGAAACCAGTAGGTACCTCTGTTATTGATAAAATAAAATAACTAGATATGGTAAGATTTGACGACACAACTTTTGTTGACAGAAAATCAAAAAATAAACAACTGAACTGGAAAGGGACTTCAATATTGTAACCTTTTATGATGTAATAATATCCATTTCGCTTTTGTTCTACCGAATATGTATTATAATCTTAGGATTTCTTTTCTAATATAAGTAGATATATAGCAAATTTGTTTTAACGGAACAAACCATATAAAATGATTCTTTTGGTACACAATCAGGCAGGCCAAAGCGCAAGATAGGGGAAGAGAAATCGAGAAATAACATAAATCTCGGATTAAAGCCGCTATCGGATGGAGCCAGTGAGCAGTAAAGCGGATGAACCGCAGTAAAACGCTCCGGCGCGGGGAGACGCGTCGCGACGATACGTACCTAGTCATTGTACCGTAACCAACTTATTACATCACCAAAACGAGGCAATAACTATTCACGTATTTGCCATGCAACGCATTTATTCAAAACTCTTTTTTATTAGTGCAAATTTGAAAGTCGAATAAATGCCCATTACACTATGCAGGGTGGAAGACAAGACATCTCTAGCCAACATGACCATGCTAAGCTGATGCAGATATTTCTGCAAAATGGAACAATTAAGTCTGATTTTATTTGAACCACTGAAAAGTCATATAGGGCATAACAAATTGTGTTAAAGGTGCTACAGATCTAATAACTACTGAAATAGTCCCCCTAACTAAATCAGAAGCCAAACGAGCCTTCAAGAATCTCATCATTACAATATGGAATAGCGATTGGCACAAAAATCCGCCAAAAAAGCTGCGACAAGTCAGAGACGATGTCTTCAAAAAATTCTCTGCCACTGATGTCAAACGTAATGAATAAGTAATTATTCAAAGACTGAGGATTGGCCATACCAAATTAACTCACGTTCATTTAATGAAGAACGAGCTGCCCCCGTTATGAACAAAATGTAACACCGATACTCTCCAATCAGTAGAACACATCATCACAAACTGCCCAGGATTAAGTAAGCGAAGAAGGAAATACAACCTCTCTATGTCATTTAATGAAAATCTGAATAATCCAGAACTATACAAAAATGTATTAAAATTTTTACAAAAATCCCAAATGTATGATAAATTATAACAATAGATTAAGTTTTACAATTTACTAATAATAGTAATATGTAATAATCAGTGGCGGTTTTACTGTAGGTGCATTTGTTCAGTGAACCCCCTTAAAAATTGAACTAGTTACACCATATAATTTTATCCTTTTAATATTTATTATATTATTGATGATTATCGTATAATATACATCTCTTTTACCATTTCATAGTTCATAGTTACAAAACACCTACCCGTAACCCATAGAAAATATTTAAATTTTTGTTGTGTCCCTGACGACTTTACCTAACTTTTTTGGTTCAAGTTTGATTCTGAACATATCACGAGAGCGATACTCCGTATGATGTCCATGTGTTAGAGAGAGAGGCGTCGGACGCGTGAAATAGCAATAAAATATACACAGCTTACAGCCGTTTAGGTGGTGAAAATGTCCAGTACGAGTCATTTTTAAAGGCTCCGGAAGCTAGTGTTGGTAGGAACCGATAGTAAAAAAATGTTCAGAAGCATGTTCAGATTTCAGAGTTCAAAGTCCACTAATTGTAAATGACGCACAATTTATTGCACAATACGTGTTAATTAAAATATTACGTAAATGATGGAGTCATGTTCGGTAAAATATATTAAAGAAAATTCAAATAATTTTCAAAATCGTTTCGAAATAAAGAAAAGGGGTCCACCTCGCCCAAAGCTACAGCTGACACAAGAGTGTGCTTTAAAAAATAAAAAGTTCAAACGTGTGTTTAAAGTAGAACAGTATAAAAAAACTTCGTGGTTGTGTGGATATAATAAATTAAACGCATTATTTTGCTTTCCGTGTCTGATTTTTGCCGGTAATCCTAATGAAAGTGTTTAGTGGACAAAGACAGGGGTTACGGATTTGTCACATTTGTCGGCAAAACATAGACGAATGGATTTCCTGTATAAGTAAACGTAACGTTTTTATTTATTGTGTTATTAAATGCCATAAGTATTTGTTTCTCCTAAAAATATTAAAAATCTTCGCCTGCGGCGCATTTACAACATCGTGAAATACGCTTCATGTTCTGATATTACCTACATGTTATTAACTTTGTGAACCCCCTTCGTATTCGACCACGAGCCGTCACTGGTAATAATGTATAGTCGCTCATGACCTAGCTGTTAATGCGACTTAAAATATCTTAAATAAAAAAAAAAAAAATGTGTTAAGAACTTTGTTTAAATTTGCTAAAAGGTTAATGAAAATATTCCCATGGGGACATTACATCATAGTGTTAACAATATGGCCAAAGATTTTTTTTTTTTTTTAATTGATAAAAACACGTAAACTGGAAAAATGATACATCTAAATAAACTTAGACAATAAAAATGTGACAAATAAAAAATTTTATATTCACATATTTTATGAAATTAGGTTTACTGATTAAACAAAGAGAATATTATGTTCTACAAATTATTAAAATTTACTATAAAAGGAATTTATAAAAACAGAAACATTGAAGGGGTGTTTCGTATACTTATCAGGTTATAGTTTTTCCTCATGTCTAGCAATATGATCATGGCCATGTTGTTAAACAGATTTCTTAGCCATTTTACTCAAACGTGCTGATGTTTGGGCTTTTCATTTATTTATTTTTTTTATTCATAAATAAGGGGTGTTCATTAAATACGCCACGCTAAAATTAGTCTTTTTGACCCTTTCCCCCCCCCCCCCGATTGTCACGCTGTGTCACACTTTCTGTGACCCTCCTGTAAATATTACGTCACAAAAACTAACCACTCCTCCTGAACATGATCAATTTTGATTGATAATACACAAATTTAGATAGTCAAAAATATTTATTTAATCTTCATAATAAAATTTAAATAAATGAATCATTATCTTTTGTAACGGACAAATAAATAATATTTCTATTTATCAGAAGTCCAAGGATTCTGTAAAAATTTAATAAATTTTTTTGATGAACGGCGAAGGTCACGTTGCCGTAGACCCTCCGTCCCCCCTTGTCATATCTTGTCACACTCAGCAAGACCCCTACCCCCTTTGTATGCGAACGGCCCCTAAAGAAAGAACTGCATAGTAAAAATTATTTTCAGATTGTAGTAATTTTTATCATAGCCATTAGTAGTCACCCGATTACCAAATGCAGAGCAATTTTTACCCAAAATTTGTAAATAAAAGTTACTATCAATTTCTTTCCGCAAAGAAATTGAAAAACTAACGTCATCACATTAAACGTTTAAACTATTGTTCCATGTAGTAGAAATATATCTGTAAAACAGGGGTAGCTTTTAACAAAACCGAGCTTGGAGATATTTTCAGCCATAGCCACATAACCTACATGTATCTTAAGCGATGCATTTTAGTAATTCCGTTAATAAAATTTTTGTATTTAATCTTGAAAAGAACAGCATTTTAAATTTTAGCTAATGTTCTCAGTTTTCAGGCATTAAATGCTTAATAAAATTAACTGATTGCGTATGGCATTCTTTGTGAAACATGATTAAATAACTATAAATTAAGTTGAGTAACGAAAAACCACTGGGAAGTTTCACTAAACTTAATAATTAAAATTCTGTTAGGTCTAGGTTATTGTCGGATTGATAAAAATTATCTTCTGTAGGCAGTCAGTACCTAATACATGGTTGTTTTTATAATAGTACTACAAAACCTAATCCTAATAGTATAGTAGATAGGATTTGATTTAATTGCTGTGGAAATTTATAAATTAAAGATTAAAATCATTTTATAATAATGAGTAAATTGTTATTATTATTTTAATGTTAAATACGTTGTTGATCGGTCAATCTTGTGTCGATACAAACACACGCTAGTTGTGATTTTAAACTCTCTTTTACACAGTGAATCCTATCGCATTCACCATCTTCTACCCAAAACACACTGTTGCAACCATTTATGTAAGTCTATAAGCTATGAAGGGGAACAAAAACAAGTCGTTAATCAAGTACGAACACGATTTTTAGCGCTTTTAGTGGAGGGCATTTTGAAGAAATTTTCAAGAAAGATTGTAAATTATTCTTCTGTGTACTTTGGGAACGTCTTGTAGGTACTACGAAGTGAAACTTCGTGTTGGGTGTTAAGTTTTTGTCCCCTTCTGGATTTAAATTGTCACATTAATACATTTAAAAGGAAACGAAGTAGAAATTGTAACAATAATCTTCCACATTTCTGCAGATAAGTTCATAAAATTCTGATAATCTCAGTGTTGATAAGCATAAAAATATGAGGACGTTTTAGAAATGCACGTAAAATATAACTAAACAATGTGTTGGTGTCAATTTAATTGGCCATCCATAGATTTTATACAAAAATCAAAACAAGTGATGTGGATTGATAAGGAAACCGTCCTTCACAATTGCATACCCAACAAACGCAACCTGAGTATAAACTGATCTTTCCAATATCTAATACGACAAATGACGAAACGTAACATTTTTACGGTTAGTGTGCAGAAAATCAGCTAATTCCAACTCTAAATTATATTTAAGCCACTTATCTCTGGTTTGCTCTTATTTGCATACAAAAACAAAGAAACTAAAAAAAAATAAAATACTATTCCTAAGGCACAATTTGTTTAATAAACTCAGAAAATATATTATTTTTTGAATAATATTTTATAAGTGTTTTTACAAAAATTAACATTGCCAAGTCTGTATAAAATGGCGAGGGAAAATTGCATTTTTTCTACTACAATATTACAGTTGTGAAAAACAAACACAAACTAAGTACATGTATATGTTACAGTTAAAACAAGTTTTTAGTTAGAACTTGTTTTCCCTAGTTAAAACTAGTTTTTACTTAATGCCTTTGTTAAAACTAGAAATACACAGTTAAAACTAGAATTTACCACTGATATATTTGATTTTCAGATAAAACTAGTTGTCACATCGAGCTGTAGTTAAAACTAGCACTAGAAAAACTAATTTGGGATTAAAAACAAGATATAGTTTTAAAAATATTTACTGAAAAAATCTAAGACACTGAGAACCAAATAATAATCTAACACTAAAGGAACATTTTAGGGAACATCGACCTAAATTAGTTGCCAAGATGACAATATTAATTATAAGTAGGTAAATAAAATAATCAAATAAGTCAACAGAACACAACCACAAAGCTTCAAAAAAAAAACATTGTTAAAGAACATTGATTAACACACAATAAAATCTAATCAGTCAAACTTAAATTTAAAAAAGGACGAGGATCTACTACGCGAACAGTTTTAACTGACTCGCTTCGGAAAAACGCGTTTTGTCTAGTAAGAACTAGTTTTAACTGATATTCGATTTGAGCATTAGTTAATTCTAGTATTAACAAATGCATATATTAAAAAGTAATTCTAACTAGGAAAAACGCGTTCTATCTAAAAACTAGTTTTAACCGCAACATATATATGTAATACATAATATGTAAGGAAATTTTATACGCAAATTGAAGTAGCCTACAGATGATCGCAGGTACAAATTACCCTGCTGCATATCACTTTTAATACTGTGCAAATTGGTCACTTTATCTAGTAGTATGCAAGTTGATTGTACGCAAATAAGAGAAAACTCTTACATATGCCTGAAGAAGTAATTAAAGATAAATATATTAAGGTCCTTGGTTGTTTACACTACAATTGTTTAAAAACTTGTGGATAAGTGTCTAAATGTTAAAACACAAGTTTCGTCCATTTCAAAGCTATACTCAACCCTCACAATTATTACACCCCATTGAAATACGTACTAATCATTTATTATATAGAATATTTTTAATATTTACTATATCTTTTTGTATTATGTTCAAAGTTTACAACTGTTAGATTTTGTTTATGCATTTTTAATCCCTACCAAATTATTGTTATTGCGATCCAAATAATGTGTTTAAACTAAAAATTTAATATTTGAATGAAGTTAGAATAAAAATTCCATCCACTAGAATTGGTTTCTTTATACCTTTTTAGACCTGATTACGTGAGCATTTACGATCAGCCAAATATGTATAGCGAAGATAAACTGATAAAAATTCCCTAGCTGTGAATATTGTAAATAATTCTCTTCCACATATTTCTACTTAAGCAATGTAATTGAAATAAAGAGTAGGTATATAAAAGCAACTCACCAACGAGCTCCAACGTCTGCAGATCTTAAGGACTTTATTGCCCCTCCAATCGCACTAACTCCCCGCATTTTTATAGTTAGAGTAGTAACAGTCACATAAAAACACTTCCTACGATCATTTTAGCTGCTGCTTCCCACCTGAAATTAACACAATTACGTAAGTAAATTATTATATTATAGCGCCAAGAAACAGAGGTAGAAAGAGCACCATCTGTATTGTACGATAAGCACTTTTAGTACATTAGAAACGTTATGTTTTGGAACTTGAATTTTAATATCTATATTACTTTTTCCTACTTTAAAGATAAGCATTTCAGGAGATACATGTTGGTAATTATATATATTTAAATTGAATTGTGACAGCAAAGATAAAATGCCAACAATACAAGAAGAAACGTTTAAGGGTTCCTTCTACAATTTGATTTACAATTATAATTAGAATTTTAATTTAGGTGTCTTTGTTGTTCATTTAAGAAAAATAAGGATGCTGTTTGTTTCCCTAAGTAACATTGCTTCATTCATAAAATAGTTAGAAAAATGAAAATGTATATATTTAGGGGTACTGATGTTTTGCATTTTCATTTTCCCATTAAATAAGCAAAAAATGTTACATGACTGCTTCATATATTACGAATTTTAAAATGAAAATGTTTTAAATTCTTTGTCATTTTCTGAAAATCTGTTATTAAACAGTGCAGACGCAGCATCTGTTTCAAATAACATTTTTATAAATGAATCATTAATTATTTTTAGAGTTATTAGAATTTTGCATTAAAAAAAATTAGTGCATACGTGTAAAAGTTACAAAACTTTTTATGACTTTTCCCATTGCCGGCATATTCAAAAAACACAAAAAAACAAATATCAACCCTAATCTGTACAGTTAGAAATGAAAGTATTTAAAGGAGAAACAAAGTGTAAACTTAATTTTCTATTCAATAAGATTGAACTTACCACAAGAAGCAGCAGTATCGGGCGAGCCACGGAAAGCTTGAGGTTGAGGAACGTTTGGATTCCGAAATATCCGGACCGGGAACTCCGGGCGCCGGCTCTTAGCCACCCCCGCGATTGGCGCCCTGCCACAAGTAACATCTGTGACGTTGATCTGAAACTGTGTGTCCTCCGAAAACAGAACCAACCACCACCGAGGGGCGGAACCCTCTGGTCTGTTACACACAGTATCCATATAAACCAAAAAAACAGAAAGCGTAGAAACTGAAACGGCCATTTTGGAAATCACGGTTGATTGTTTTCTAGATCTTATTAACTGATTTTGCTGACGACCAGTTATGCCTGGGGGCGAGGAATTTCTAATTTATAATCCGAAACTTTTTAATCAATATTTAAAATTCCCAAATCAATTCAGGCCCTTAGTACTCTCACCTTTCAAACTCGTTTTCAAACAATATTTGGAGGTGGGTACTTTCTATCTTTCATATACATTCAATATAACCTTTTGGTTTAAATTAAATAAAATCCAATACTACCTATATAAAAGACTAAAAAAGATAAAGACAGTTACAACACCGAAGTCAGAAATACATCATTCTTTGCAATTTAAAATGTTTAAAATTTATTGTGGATCGCATATAAATATTTGACCCTTATAGTATCTTCATAACATGAATGTTTTAAATGCCAAGTGCCTTCGCCAAACTTGTAAACTGGATATTCGAATAATAAACTTCTTTTTAAGCATAATTTCTTTTACATTATTGTTCCAAAAATATATTTTTTCTGTTTACCTAATCTACAAAAAAATATTTTATTATTAATTACTGAGCTATTACAGTAGTACTCTGTTAGGTTAACAGATTATAAAAAGACGTTAAAATCCAACACTTAAGGGTAAGAGAGGTATTTAGATCTTAGACAAATTCAGTAAATAGCAACATATCTGTTTGCATGCAAGGGTATTTTTTAATTAAAATTATTCCGTTCTAGATTATTTTCTCCACAGATCCCTAAATGGAGCTTCCTGAAGCTCGTTCGAGAAAATAGCCTTTCTATGTAGGTATATGAACGTACCAACAGTATCCTAAAATATTTCTTCTTTGTAATGGTTTTTACAGTACCTGCAAATAAAAAAATCATATTAGATAGTGTATGTTAATAGTAAAAGAAGACATGGTGTAATATAGATAATATATAAAGACTTTTGGAAGATGTTTACTATCTTTGTTCGTAAGTGTGTGGCTGTAATAAGTACCTACAAAAAAAACTACTAGAAAACTTCATAGGACAAAAAGAGCTGTTGAAGTAGACAAAAGTTTTTAACAGAAAACTGAATAAGATAAGTTAAAAAAACTACTTATACATATAACTTCAAAATATGCAAAAGACTCTAACAAAATAAAGGTATATTTAAATAAACGAGAAAGTAATGAGTAGTTAAAAGCAATATACACTACTGGTAATTTAGGAACCCAACATTAGGACATTGAGTTGCATGCAATCACAACTATCAACGTTATCTTTTGATAAATAATACATAGTATAGGAATATAAATAATAAACGTTGACAAAGATGTGTAATGACTGTGTTCAGTTGATAGGTCACCAAATTTGTATCGACTTTGTAAAAAACTAGACACCAGATAAAAGCGAATAAAGATTTGCATGCACATTATGTAAGATATGATTAGAAATCTTTTATTACTCATTCCACACAAAAGGCCAGAACATGTTAAAAGGATAGCAACTCTAAATAGAATATGAGAAATTATCTGAAAGAGAAAAGGTGGAAACTATGGTAGAAAATAGAAAAGAGCATCATAAAGATGAAAAAAAAAATATAAGGCATTGAAGAAAATATCGGAAGAATCAAAACTGAGCTGTAAAATTTCAAGAGAAACTGGAAAAATAATTGTAATGTGAAATATTTAAATCCGTGTTTTTACGTGGTGCAAACGTTGTGAAACATTATAATAAAGGTTGAAGTGAATACAAAAACATCAGAGTATATTCAGAGTATATTAGAAATTTTGACGAATTCGTTTCGGCTATGAGACCATAATCATAAGATACAGGTTTTGTACTGGATTAGATTCTAAGTTTAGAGATATTGGAAATATGATCTTTCTATGTTGTCTGTAAAAATAATTATGAGATTATGCAAAGAAAATACAGAAAATTGTTTTGTGGAAAGGGAAATTAATCAATACAAAATCTATATCTTATGATTATGGTCTCATAGCCGAAACGAATCCGTGAGGATTTCTAATAAACTATGAAATTATACCCAACGTGTTTTGTATATCAACCTTAATGTGAAATATATCATAACAAATAAGTGAAAAAGTAAATAAAGAATATTGTTCCTATGTGATTTATAAAATATATGGAATCGCTTGCAATGAAACAAAATTAGCTTAAAATTATTGTTGTATGATTTCGAAACAAATGTTTAATACTGTATTCGATTCGACAAAGGGCAACAACTAAAACCAGATTTAATATTCTCTGAATCGTCCCCCTATCCATTAACATTATCGTCAATAATATAATCTGCTTCAATTTCAAAGAACCTTGTATATTTAAATGGAATACAATTACGAGAATTCAATTTTGGTCCTATTCCAATGGCAGTTCTGCTTTACATACAGGTATTATTACATCCATATAGTATGTCAAGCAGACATTTATTAAAAATTGGAAAAGGTCTTACCCCTCATAACCACAACACTTTTAAAAAACGCGGACACGTGTTTCGCTCACTTACGAGTCGTGAGCATCTTCAACGAAAAACTAAATTTTGATTACCAAGGAGCCTTTTAAATTTTCAGGTAAATTTTAAAAGGGTAAAGGCAAGGAATTTTTATGAAATTTTGAATACATAAAAATAAATTCAAAACCGCCCTTTTTTCACTATGTTGTACCTTATGATAAACCGTTGTCCAAATTTTTAATTATTTGATTTTTCCCATTTTTTTTAATTTAGCAATTTTGAATATTTTAGGAAAACCATTATTAATTAAAAACATTTTTTTTTTTTACCAAAGCACAGGGGGACCGGCCCTTTCAACAATAAAAATGTGAAGTAGCATTATTGAAATCGAAAAAACATTGTACATTTAGATTTTAAAATTAAGAAAAAATAAAATTTACCTAATATGGTTAGGTAATATTTTATTGAAGGAATAAATAACTAGTCATTTTTGTGATTATATTTGTGAATATGATTTTAAATGAAAATCTTAATAAGCAGATATGCCCCTGCCATATAAGTACAATGAGATAATCTAGACAGAATTAAAACGTTGAAGTATAAACTCTTTATAACGACATTCCAGGATAGGTGTTTTAAAAATAAAAATGAAAACGCGCTGTTTGATTCCATAAAATTGTGGAATTTATTACCATGGCTTTCTATCAAGTAAATTTTTTTGTTAACTGAATGTTTTATTTTGTTACACAGAGTGTTTGTTTTACGTAGCTATAAATGGAAACCACAATTTTATAAATAAGCCAAAGAGAGAAATTTTTGAACAAAAGGAAATTAAGACATCTTTTAGAGAAACAACAATTACACAAGCAAAAGTACACCAACAAATCTAGGTACCTACGTAATTAAGGCAAAAACTAGGAAGCAAACCCTGCTCGCAACCTTTACTAAAAACGTAATATTCATAAAAAAGAAAACTCAACAAGCAGAAATAATCACGTTTGGGATGTTCAAAAGCCTTATTAATTATATCTACTTTATATTGTCAAGGGGACCGTAAATATCCAATATTAAAGAAACCTTTCAATTATAAGTAAAACACACAACGTATACTTACAAAAGGTGTTCAGGTGTAGAAGTAATATAAACTAAAACTAAAACAATTTGACTTATATACTAAACTTATTAGCTAAAAGGCACAGTGTGCTGAAATATATATTGTGTTCAATAAAAGTTTTTGTAACTATACGTTGTGTGTTTTACTTATAATGGAGTTACAATCATTAAACGCTTCATCTATTCAATTCAAAACTTTTCAATGTTACCAAAAGGATGTGATGATGGACGGTGGGTTAGAAACATGTTTCCTTTCATCACATTCTACATCTCTTTTTTAATACATGTTTTTCAACAATTTTTTCGTTTACATACAGATTTTCTTCTACTGTTTTAATATGACGTATAAGGTTCAAGTATTTTCTAGACCGGGAAGTATTTTTCACAATGAAAAATTTAGTGTCGCTTTAAAATTTAAAATTATCGTGTAAAGTATCAGAATTTTCTTTATGTTTTCAAATACAATCCACTTCTCGCTTTTCTAATAATTATTATTCCAAATCTATATAAATTTAAAAATTTGACAGTTTCTAATGTGTGTATTTTAAATAAGGCAAATAGGACAATAAACCTCGAGGACGTCAGGATGTTTACAATTTCTAGTCCTTTAAATAAAGAATCGTTCATTTGCGTTCTTTTGTGGCGTGGGCGTTTTATTGTTATGATCAGAAATCATTCCATAATAAAAAAATACTACATAAATAATAATTAATAGTCGTTTCGACTGACAAACTGAATCAAGCTATAGTCGACAAAAATATGAATGCAATAATAAGAATGAATTGAAGCAAAGTTTTAGAACAAAAGGAATTTGAAAAAATAGATTAATACAAAGTGGAGGGGTCAAACAATGGTGAAATAAAATTGAGTTGCAAATGTCCGTTCCCAAAGATTCTTCCAACTAGATGCAATTTTATACTTAATTAAATTTAACAATTTCAACTTTCTTTTTTATATGACCATGTGCATGTCCAAAAGCTCTTTAAGTTTGGAAAGTAATTGAGAGTAATATTTTTGTCACCATCACACACACGTAACAATAGATGTTTTCAAAGAATATTTGAAGCTAATGCTACTCTGCAGTTTTCAAATTTGCTCTGAATTTGGAATTGAAATTCAGTAGCCATAACAAATTGATCTGCATTTAAAGGAAGTTATAAGGTAATATTATTTATGCTGTAAATTGTCACTAAATAATAAGTAATTTGTGATAAATACCCATCAGATATCAAGTACCTACTTTCAGAAATGTGAATAACTAGAAGTCATAACTATAATAACCACACATATTATTCAGGACACTACCCATCCGTTTTATTTTATTTTCGCTTTACTTATGTATCTAGTATATAAAATTCTTGTGTCACAATGTCACTTACCATACTTCACCGAAACGGCTTGACCGATTTTTATAAAATTTTATATGCATATTCAGTAGGTCTGAGAATCGGCTACTATCTATTTTTCATACCCCTAAGTGATAAGGATCCACCCCTAACTTTCTCTATTTTTAATTGTTTATGATTTGGCATTAAAAAATACATATAACCTTAATTTTCATCCTTCTACCACCAACCCCCATTTTTTAATAGCGATATTAGTACTGTAATAATCTTCAACTCTCAGTGGTCGATAACTGATCAATTATTATCATCAATCGATTAGTCATCCCCGCCAGGCGTCTACTGATGTCACTACTCACCCAGCAAATAGCACGGAGTGGGGATGAGAATGAAGCAGATTTTTTAGAATGTTACAGGGAGTTCAAATATGTTCTAAGAAGTAAAAGAATGTTTTATTATAACATTTCAGAATGATTTTGCAATGTTAAATAATGTTTCAGAATCTTGAAGACCATTCAAGAATGTTTCAAAATGTTAAAAAAAGTTAGTAAATGTTTTGAATCATTATGGGATGTTCTGCATAGTTCTAACTTCGCGAATATTCTAGAATGTTCCATCAAACGTGTAATATATTCTTACCCGAGCAACACCGTGTATTGCTTCTAGTAAGAATATAAAAATTAGACACCAAACGAATAGTCATACGATAAATAAGAAGTGATATCGTCATTTTATTAACAATCCCAGTCGTACATTTGACTGGGATGAGATGAGGTATGTATAGCAGTAGCGTTTTAAACTCTAAATCACCGTTTTGGTTACCACAACGTGACTCGTTCGGGGTTCCACGGTTGAAAGTGTGGGGTGACACCCTCACTAAACGTCGCTTAGTTTTAGGTGTAACCGAGCGGAAATCATTGGCACCGATAAGTCATGAGATGACTTCATATCCCGCCAGCTAATCAAAAGAAAGTCTACCGGTTCCGGTTTATGAATAGAGAAATAGGTACTGGTAAAAGAACCTATTTATATTATACTGAACCACTTAAAATAATGCGTAAAATGAAATGAGAAAACCAAAAGAGCTGTTTAGTCCACAGAAAGTAGATTTTAATCACAACAAAAGGAAAAATAATTCCGGTAAAATCTGAAAAGAAGATGCTTAATCCTTCGTGGCTATTTTTTACTATAATCTTTATTTGTTCAAAAAACGTTGTTTCATTTCTGAGGATTTCCCGAATCACTTGAAACATTGCCAGTGCTCTAAAGCAGACATGTCAAACTATCTAAGTCGGGGGTAGCATGTTTTTACTGTTCAAAAAATTAAAAAAAAGTTATTAACTCATTTTTATCTAAATCTTACATAAAACTATTATCATATTATATAAAATATAAAAATCATGTCATAAAATCTGTTTTAACCCTAGTCAGAACTTTATCGTCTGCATTTATTTTTTTTTTCCTCCATACTTTCATAAGTTCACTTCCGGTAGTTCTCCTAATTTTTCTTCATATTTTACCATCCTTCTTCTTTTATCCTCCACCATTTTCCCACATATTGTTTCCTTTCTTAAAATATAGTCTGGGGTACTTCTTTTTAAGCGCAACACCCATTTCGTATACTTCTTATAAATATTTTCTACTAGTCTATACTCTTTCCATCCCCATATCTCCAACCCATAAAAGACTATCCTTTTAACTAAAATTTTAAATAGCACCACCCTTTTTTCGCAGTTATTTCTACATAATCATTCTTCTATTCCCCATATTCTCCCCAACACATTGCACTTGATTACTTATATGAAAGAAACTATAAATATTTTATGTTGAAAAAAAAAACAAAAAAACTAAAATAAAAGGCGTAATAAACAACATCACAGTTTAACATTACTTTTTTAAAGATATTTGACATCGTTTGTTGCAAATCAAGTCATTAGTATTTTGTTGAACACCACATGAGCTGATGCAGCTTTTAGAATTGATATATATGTTGATCGGTTAATCTTGACTTTTCGGAATTTTTGTTATTTTTCATAAAATAAAGTACATAGTTGCTCGCATAGATAAGCGCTTCTGGACATAGCAATCACACGCGTAACAAAATACAACATTTTAGGAAACCGATCTACAGATAAATATGCATAAAATTCCGGAAATCCAGCAGACAATCATATTGGATATCAATTAATTCCATTTATAAGTTTTCATCAACAATTTCAATATATGGTAGATAGATAGAACAAAACACAGAAACACAGTTTGCAGTTTTTCACAAATATGTTTAGTAATTTCTTACAATATTGTTTCGATCTTGCGATCGTTATCAAAGAGTACTTAGAGAACTAAATTAAAAATTAAAAGCAACCTATTTATAGATTGTACCTGAGTAAGGTGATAGTCAAAACTTGCTTAGGTACCTATTATTGGCAGATTTACCTACTTGAATGATGCCCTAAATATCGGACTGGAAAAACCCTCGATTTGGTCGTTTGTTACATTTAATTTGAAATACAAAGCTTTTTGAATTTCTAATTTCTCTAACATATCCAATTTTTGGCTATTATTTAACTGATGTAAAATTAATAAATTATTTTTACTTATAAAATGGCAAAATGAATTACAATGTTGGGCTAGTCCCGTAGAATTCTTATTTTCGATAATTCACTTAACATGTTCTTTATATCTAATATTAAAGTTACGACCAGTCTAACCAATATATAGGGCGTTACATTCACTACATTTAATTTTATAAACGTCATTTTTTAAATTTATCGGAGGACCGTATTTTGTTGTTAACTAATTGATGTTTTATTGTGTTTTTATTAGAACTAATAATACTAGTATTTAAATTATTGCGAAGCAATTTACATAACTTAGGGCTAGATAGATAGAGGTGAGTAAAAAGACGAAATTATACGTCACAACTTTTAAAATCAGAAAAATAATAATTTCCTGTGAATAATCTTTAAATTTTAATTTAAGTGATTTAAACAAAAGATATTGACAGTTTTCAAAGTGAAACAAGTTTTCTTTTTCTGTTTGTTTTCAGCAAAGTAATCATTTTTGTTGGAAAGCGTTAATATTAACATATCAAATAGCTTTGTAACCACATGATTTTTGCCTTCAAATTAAGTTAATTGAGATGATTTGTAAATTCGGCTGAGAAAGCCAATTCCTTTATCCATTGTTCATCTTTTAATTAAGCACATTCATAATTTGTGATATTCAAGGAAACAATTTTTCTATGTTAGTGCGTAAAATAAATCGTTGGCAGTACATCAAATTCTTTCCTTACATAGTTATAGGGATTTTTTTGTCATTTTCGATAAAAAGTAATAGTTATGGCAGCGTTGAGATGTTCCCGTCCTTGTAATGTGGATGCTGGAAGCTCTGACTACGGTTAAGTTTAAGAATAAGTAAGACTTAGACTAAGTTCGTCCTGTAAAATCAGATGGGGCAAGTCTAAGGAGTT
This sequence comes from Agrilus mali, assembly GCA_029378335.1. Taxonomy (NCBI): domain Eukaryota; kingdom Metazoa; phylum Arthropoda; class Insecta; order Coleoptera; family Buprestidae; genus Agrilus; species Agrilus mali. Next base: position 18,019,595 of record CM055657.1, read on the forward strand.
AGAGTAAAGAATATCATGTTACAAATCCTTTGTTTGTCATTGTATAGGGACGCGATTTTTACACAAAAGACTTTTAGGTGTCCTCAACTATGCCAAAAAGTTTAATGAATAGGACTGATATTTTTCTGAAAAAGTCTTGACGTGATTAGGTCACCAAAAGTATCTTCAAAGCAGTTTCAACCAATTTTCTTTGATGTATTTAAACACGTGCATACCTACTATGTGACCTGTGTTATTAAAGGCAACGCATCGACATTATTTAATCGTCTAATATTTATCCTTTATCTGTTTTTTTACGTTTACTGGTAACCTACAGAGAATTAGATCTGTCGTTTTGCGATTTAACTTTTTATAAATTGTGGAGGATCATTCTTTCCGGATTCGTTGGCTATGATCTAGATTGGCAAGTTTCACCAGATATTTCGTCATATGCAGTGGCTTAAGCCGGAAATATCAAACCTCCACATTGTCTCCGGTCATGAAAGCCTACATTACTCATTTTTTATAAATTGATCCCAAAGGTACCTATAAATGAACCAAATTACATTTCCAATAACAAAATACATGAGATAAAACTGCCCTAATAATGCTTTTCGAATAGGTATTTATCTAAATATTCCATAAATAGAAATGTGATTACCTACATCAACACCTTCTGTTAAAATAAAATAAAACCGTATTTATTTTTTATTTTGAAAACCTACCGAAGAAAATCGATTTTTGTGTGGGTTGGCAATGTCAAATAGTCCAATGCATTTTTGCCTAATGCGGACCATTAAAGCTTGACAATAGACGTGGAAGCCGTTCGATCAAAAGTGCTTTCTCATTATTCTGAACCAGTGGCGACCCCACCTTTGCACATCACCTACGTAAGTTAGTTCTGCATGACTTACAACAGTATTAAGATATCCTAGCAACGATTGCAGGTAATTGGGAAGAACCGTTTTGTCCTCTCCCAAATTGACGCAAGAATGAAAGGAATTTTCAATAGAAATTTACACGAACAGTATCTCCATATTAATCTCAGAGTTCACAGGTAGGGAATATTGGGTAATTATAGAACAAGAACGAATTTAAAATTAAACCTGTAACCTACACAAAACTTTTTTATTGGTCTGACTAGGGGATGCACATAAATAGTATACAACAATTTATTGCTGAAGCCTTTTACATAGTACAAACTGTAATAGCTTTTAGGATTCGGTTTGATGAACACTTTCGTTCCTATAAATTACAAAAAACGAATTCAAATTTTGCGAATCACTTTTTTGATTCAGATCATCAATTTCCAACTATAGAAAATCTGCAGATACTGCATATAGAAAATAAAGGATTTAAACTTAATATTCCGGAACCTCTAGAAATTTATAAAGCAAATATTTCAGATACGGGACATTTGGTAAACGTACGTAGATACGTACCATTCCATACTTTTCAACACGTTTATATTATTATAAGGGGTAATTCCAAATTGTAATATAACATATAAAATTCTCGTGTCACGGTGTTTGTAATTAAACTCCTCCGAAATAGCTCGACCTATTTTCCTGAAATTTTGTGTGCATATCGGTTGGGTCTGCGATTCGGCCAACATTTTTTTTTTTCCTAAATGTTAAGGGTGGTCCAACCCTAATTGTTTTTTAAATTTATTTAACAAAATTTTTTGTTTTTATTTTTTTATGATACAGCATTTCACCCCTCTACGATCAACCCCCATTTTTTAATAGCGATATTAGTACTGTAATAATCTTCAACTCTCAGTGGTCGATAACTGATCACTTATTATCAATCGATTAGTCATCCCCGCCAGGCGTCTACTGATGTCACTACTCACCCAGCAAATAGCACGGAGTGGGGATGAGAATAAGGCAGATTTTTTAAGAATGTTATAGGCAGTTCAAATATGTTCTAAGAAGTAAAAGAATGTTTTATTATAACATTTCAGAATGATTTGATAATGTTCAAGAATGTTCCAGAATCTTGAAGACCATTCAAGAATGTTTCAGAATATTAAAAGAAGTTAGAAAATGTTTTGAATCATTATGGGGTGTTCTGGATAGTTCTAAATTCGCAAATATTCTAGAATGTTCCATCAAACGTGTAATATATCCTTACCTGGGCAACGCCGGGTTTTGCTGCTAGTTTATATATATTTCACTATTATAAATTATCACACAGTAACAGCCAACACAATTCAATATTTATTGCTGACATCAACACTTTACACATTAACACTAAACAAAAAAAAAATATTCTCATAGAAATGCAAAGTATTAACACTAAAAAAAATACAGAAATGATAACAGAAAGGATTTCTGTAAAATGAATAATTAAGCAGACTAAAACAAAAGATTGTTCTTGTGTGGATCCTTTAAAAGACACAGCTCTTCAATATCAATCATACCAAAAATAATTGTGAAGAATCGAAGAGAGTTTTTGTAAACGATAAAGACGCAAGAAAGTTACGCATTTTTTTACATAAGCATATTACTCGACAATGATAGCTGCTAGAATTAGATTCGTAAATCGCAAGGAAATATTTTGTTTAAGACACATCATTTTTTTGTAAAATAGTACTTGGACAATAAGGCAAATACCTAATATAAAATATATATTGTATTATTACGTAGAAGTGATCATCAACTCAAAATAAGTTTGGATCGATGAAACTTTCAACTCTTGTAAGTCCATTACACACAATAACACACAATTAAACGGTTACAAATTAATTTATTAAAATCCGCTATAATTATTTCGGCACAAAGTGCCATCATCGGGTGGACGAATTATAATCATAATTCTTCCACTGTGTGCCGAAATAATTACAGTGGATTTTATTAATTAATCTGTAAATGTTACTTGTGTGTTATTGTGCAAAATAAGTTTACCTAATTTTTGTTTGATTTTAATAAGTATGATGTACGTATGTGTGTGAACAAGCTTTGATCCCACACCATGTCATTATTTCGCTTTGACGCAGCTTCTCACATTAGAGAACCCGAAGAGATTTATAGAGGATTACTGTCAACACTTCTTGTATGACCAATTTGTTTCGAAGTGTTTGTCTGTCGGTGCAATTTGTGTGATAAGATTTTATTGTAGGCCTAACTCAAATAACTACAAGCAATTAGAAGTTGTACCATATCTATAAAATAAGGATATATGCAGATAAATTAGAACATCCTTAGTTTCAAAATGAACTCAGATTAATGTCTATCTAAATACAGTGCTCGGAATTTATAAATAAAGAAACTCTTGTGTATAAATAATTCTTAAACCTTCTAAAATTTTCACAAATTAGTGATGTATTTGTAATTTTAAGCGAATTAAAATAATCGTTTGAATTCGAATTCGAATTTAAAACTAGGGTTCATCGGAAGATTTCACTACTCGAGTAAATCAAGTATTTTAATTCAAATTCTTACATTACTATCAAAAAATTTTATTACAAATTATTGTTGTGTTTTAGTTTACTTAATTTACATGCTTACGAATTGCTTTAACTTCTACAATAAACTCTATTTAGGTGTCTATTGGTTAAAATCGAAAATTAATTAATTTATAATTGTTATAAAGACTAAAGATATATCAAAGAAGTAAATTTACAGCTGATACTCCTGAGTAATGTTAATATTAATGTTACATTCATTTACCGATTTTGATGACCCATTTCTGGAGCAAAAACATGATCATTAATCTCTTAGATGTGGATTAAGGGACCGGGAAGTAGGATGATTGAGTACGTTTAAGACATTCTTCTCAAAATATATGCAATATAATCCGATTTAAAACATCTCAAGCACTAAAAAGTTGAGCAACAAAATAATTTTTGTTTAGGCAAAGACAAAGTTGAAAGTTTTTTAGAAAGAAAAATTCAGAAGAGTTTCAAAAATACAATATACAATTTAGTGTGTTTTAAATATTGTTTTGTTCCTTATTCGGTGTTAAAAAAATCGTTATTGTATTAGAAGTAAAGAGAAAAGTGAAACATAGATTGTAAGAATAATAATTACATCATAGGTAAAGCATTTTCAGTGCGATTTCCTACAAATATTGATTTAGGTAAGCAAATGCCTTCTAATGCCCTCTGGAAAAGAGGGATGTAATGAAACAATCGAGGACTAGCAGGAATCTGTGTTTGTCCGGGATAAAAAGAACATTGTCTCTTCTATTCCTTGCTTTTCCAATTCAGAAAAATATCGTAAGAGGGCACTGCAAACTTGCACAAGGTTCAAATTTTGAAAATATAAAAAGCATTAATTTGTATTAAGACATGCAGCTTAATTTTCTTTTTGTATTAACTGACTGTAAATACTTTTTGCTGCTGCCCCATCAAAAATAGTTCCTGCTACACTTCATTGAAAACATGATACGAACAGCTGTCATTTAATTCTATTTTTTGACGTATTTTGAATATTTTGAAGTTAATGATGTTGATTGTATAAGCGTTTTCTTAAATTGCATTTTTCTAGCTAAATTTTCCGTAAGTATGTTATAGGGCGAACACCGATATTTAATTAACAGACGTTTCGATCAGAAATAAAATTCGTATCGACTATAAAATATGCTGAAATGTTTGAAACTTTTACCAAAACGAAGAGGCGATCTTTAGAATTGAAACAAAAAAATTGTTTGTATAATAATTTGATAAGAGTCCCTCAAAGTGAGCAAAAATTACTTTTCTAAAAAATTACAACTTTTCAACTGTTTCAAAAATTCGATTTCAGAAGTGAAGAGGTTTAGAAAACGCAAAGAAGATAAAATAAGTTTACCAACCAAGTCAAAATTTGCTTTGAACGTTGCATCAAGTAAAGGTTTGTTTATATAACCACCTGCAAGTTTCATTTAAAATACATACATTAAATAATATTGGCACAGGTAGTTCAAGTTTAGCAATCAGCTTTCATACTCGTCAGTCTGATATACCCTGTCAATTAAAACAATCAATTTCTTATCCGAGTTTTAATAAACTACCTGCAAAAGCATTTAATACTTCATGGAATTCGGGGCAGAAGTCAGCTGTATTACAGAGTCAAACGCTTTATTCAACATCTGAAGAAATTTCAGAGGAATCAATGACTAGAAATAGAAGACCAACAGAAGGAGTTTCAACTTTGTTGGAACGTCCAGATCATGGTGATAAATACGAGTTGAATAGTGAAGAAATAAGACAAATGTTGCCATTGCGGAAAAGGGTACAGGGTGATTCTTCAGAATGTAGAAATAAAAATAGGATGATGACGTCTGCTAGAAAGGCTTCAACGGTTAATGATTTATTCAGTTACCAGAGCACCTCACAGAAGGAATCTGTCACATCAGGTTTGAAAAGTTTTACAGTAATTGAATGTACACTAAATGAAACTGAAATACCATAAATATTGTTAAATAATCTAGGGAATACATTTTTCAATAATTAAAAAATATTATCCACTACATCAAAACAATCAGTAAATTTTGTAGTTACTACACTGAATATCTTTTCTTTTGATTCTGATACAATTGGGCAAGATTTAAACTGCTACTTTATTAATAAAATATTTTAATATATCTATAATAAATTGATGGGTTTGCAGGTAGTAGTCACGGAACCAGTGATGTGTACAGACATATCCTGGGACCTACACCAGATGAAACTATAATGGCAGGATTGCAAACCTTCATTGATATGTGCAGAAGACGTTGTTCCAGTTCAACAAGTAACGGCACTGATGAGGATGGCTTAACTACTTCTAGTGATTATTGTACCAAAGCAGACGATGATTATTTGATGAAAACACTTTTAATAGTACTCACATACATGTTAATAACTTTTAAAACACCTCGACTAAGTTTACTGTTCATATTTTAGGACACCATGACAGACAACAACAATACCAAAGCATTACAATCAGGAGATTCTCCTCGAAAAAATAATTCAATGGTACAGTTAAATGTAAGAAGAAATGAACAATGTTGGTATTGTAATGAGTTTCCTAAACATTATCAAGCACAATATATTGTCGGAAACGAAGAGTATTGCCGTTGCAACTATGATCAATATAATAAATTCTTAGATAAAGCAGTTGCTGTCCATGATATTAACACCAGCAACATCAATACTCATTCTTTTAAAGAAACATTACTACTCGATAATGGCTGCCAAGTAATAAATTCAAAAGAAACAGGAGAACCAATAATTCTTAATGAAATATGTAAACCCCAATCTTTTGCGCAAACTATAGACGTTCCAATTTCTGTTCAAGGGGTACAGACTGAAGTTAAATATGAAGAAGAAATAGAAAATATAGTTACAGACTCCAACAGATCCCTACATCACTATTCTCTTGGTGATATTGATTCACCTGTTCAGATGTATCATAAACCTGAGTCTGGAGATATCCCTGAAAACATTTATCAGACATCTAGTGACTACAAAGCTTCCCAACGGTGCAATTCTATTCCTGAACAAAAAAATTACCCTAAAGCAAAATCCGGACGTCGTAAGAAAGCAACTGGTCTATCCACAAATGTGGAGAACGTTAAAAGAAAACCACTGCAAATTACATCTTTCTTGCATGAACCGTACAAAGGACATGACACCGAAGAAGGTCAGAATGACCCAAATAACGACTTATCTTCTCTAGCAGTTGTTATATCTGCGAAACATCAAAATGATACGGCATATTCCAAAAATATGATCGAAAAGTTTACTATCAATTCCTTTGAACACGAAGAAGGACAAATAATTACTGTTACTGACAATGAGAAAGATTCCACAACAAGCGATGATGTGAGTAACCGGCATAACAGAGTGAATTCATGCAGATGTCTGGAGATTGTTGAGAAAAAACAGTCCCCAGATGTTGACCTATCAAAATCTAGCGATGAAGAAGTTGTAATAGGGTTTCATACAATATTTGAGGAAACATCTCCAACGATTTCAGGAGGTGATAACTTTATTAAATTCAGTTGTCAGGAAAATGACAAAAGCGTATCTAATATTTATTTCTAGTTCAAAAGAGCAACAGTTTCCATATATCATTTCCAAAAGGAAATTTTCCGAGCAAATTTCATTTAACAGCAAAAATGTGTGTCAACCGTGACGAAATGTGTGAAAATAACAAACCGATTCAAAATCAATCAATCATTGAAGGTATTTGTAATCATTTGTAATAAGCTTTAAATTGTTTAACAAACTGTACCATATCTAGAAAATCAAGAGAGTGTTTATTCCGATAAATGCAAATCAAACCATCATCATCAGCTTGAAATAGAATTTGATCCAATGTCAAAGGGAGAAATATCTGCAGTAGATCAAGTTAAAAAATTAGCATCAAATCTCAATAATTCAGTTATAAAATTGAATCAATGCCCTTCTTGCAATACTTCAAGAGAGGCGTTTAATTCTAAACATGTACCCAGAAATATAAGCAACTTAAACATAAATGCTCAACGGAATAATAACTTAAAATCAGAGTTGGTTCAAAATAAAAAGAATAGCTCAAAATCTCAACACACAGCTAAAGATTCCAAGCCCCTATCGAAACATTATTGCGATTCACCTGAAATATCCCATATAGAACTGCAAATTGACCTGAATAGTACCCCATCTCAATCCAAACATCCAATTTTGGAAGACTACTCCCACCATACATGTTCTAAATCTTGTGATAAAATGCAAGAAGTGCATGAAATTACAAAAAGGTCAGGCCCTTTACCTTCTCAACGTAATTTTCCCAAGGATAATTGCACTAGTTGTGATTTTAAATACAACAGCAAAGGGTGTCAATATGAAAATTGTATTAAGAATATTTCTGAACGAGAAATGTGTTCACAAGAATTGGAAAATGTGAATAACAAATGTAAGCAGCAAAATGGTAAGATAAACATTCCTACAAAAGTGTGTGCGATCAAATAGCTTTCAGGGTGAGTTTTTCTAAACGACCTTTTAATACAGCTAAAACACTGAACTACTATGTTGTAATTATTTCAGCAGTGAATGTGTTGCATTTAATAATAAATATTAGAAAATCATCATGGAAGCTTTTTATCTCACCCTGTATTAACAAGGCCTACACTAATTACTGAGATTTTTAAATTTTCTTTTAGTTTCATCTCATGAAAGACATATTCTCACTAAGTCTGTTGTTGCAATTCTACCCGATGAAAATAATTGTTTGAATCCTAAAATTAGTAAATTAACCCAATATTCAATTGCACTAGGGGATGCTCTACATCCACCACAAATGAAAACAAACAATTCTTCTGCAACCCATGACGAATATTATGTTGAACTATTAAAAAACAATATTTTTCAAAATGATACTTCTAAGATGGTATCAAACAATTTTGAGGGCACTTTAGGCTCAAAGAAATCTAAAACGGATAATAAGACCGAAACACATATAAATAAAAGTCTTATATTCCCCGAAAATAATTCGAAAAACAAAGTAACCCAATCTGAGTATATTCAGACAGAACCAAAAAATTGTTCTAGCACAGAAATTCCTAATAGACACAAATCAATCGGTTTGCAAATGGATTCACACAAAAGCAAACACCAACATAAAAAACGTACTAACTTTTTTAAAAAAATCTTGCAAACATTTGAAACCGATTTGGTATTAGCAAAGGATAGTTTCAGTTCACAACATTCAAGGCAAATGTACCCTCAAAATATAAAACCTCGGTCATATTATAACATGAAAGATAATGGTTTGAATTCACTTAAGAATATTCCTAAATCACGCAGCTATCAAAAAGATTTGTTATTGGATCCTAATAATATACACAATCCATGGATTGCCAATGTGATGTTGACACCTGACGATTATAAAAGATCTCAAAAATCTTTGCGAAACAAGAAAAGTGGAGTTCATTCAAATAAGTCTGGATTAAAGGAAAAATGTTCTCCTAACCAATTTAACATGGTTGATAAAGATATGATTAAAGGTGCTGAAGAAATAAAGGCATTAACAGGTTGGTAACAACATTGAATTTTAAATTAGTTTAAGTAAAGAATTTGTTTTAGATGTTGTCAAAAACACATCATCAAAAAAGAAAGCCAAGAAAAAAGACGGTGAGTTCAATTTTAAAACTAATCCATAGATATATTTACTAAATTTTACTGAAATCATGAAGCAGGTAACTGTTAATTAGCTCGGAAAAATATATAGTTTCTTAAATATCTTAAAATTTATATAAATATTTTCCAATTAATCAATAACGTTAGATTTCAGAGTATGCTCAAGCTGTCTTGAAAGTGCTTTAACAGAAGTTTATAAAGCTCCCCAAAAAGCAAGAACAAGTGAGTATTTTATAGAGACTTGAAACAGATAAGATCCAAAGAGTACTTTCTATAATACACAAAAGAAACACATTTTCTTACAAAAAAAATTATTGTAAAATCGACAATAATTATTGTGGTGAAATAATTTCTGTGGAGTTTACAATAAAAATTTTTGTAACCAAACAATGTGTTTCTTTTATGTATTAAACATTTAGTTACAATTAGTGAGTCTCATCGATTCTATTCGATCCTTCTTGTGCTTTTCTAAGTCATCCCCTTGTTCAGTATTTATTGTTTAATGTACAATCATGTTTAATTTAGTAATTAAAAGTAGAGCCAATAACATTTTAAATTTCCTACTTTTTATTTATCAAGACTAATAATAGTACAGCAATATACACTTTGTGAACATTTTGGTAAATTGTATTTCTTATTGTTAGCAAGATAAAACATTGTAACAGACGAAGAAGGACATTGTAGTCTCAGTATTTACTTTTCAGTAAAAAATCCTAAATCAGAATGCATGATGTTAATTGGTGTGCCTATAAGGGTATTATAAATGTAGTTCCTGTACAAAAACCTTTTAAAATGCTCTAAACCAATGAATTTTATTTTTTTATATTATCAATGAGACTGAAATGCTGCTAACCTACTTTGGTCAATCATCTTTGACATTAAACTGTCTATTATTTCGTTGTCATTCATTTTCCAAATTTGTGGCCATTTTTGATGTGAATACAATATTTATTGAGTAGATAATGGCATAATATTTTTCTCGGACATTACAAAAAATTAATCGACAAAGGTAATGTTTTTCTTGATTCATCTATCGATTCTATCTCAAAGTGAATTGAATTGTGACGTTTTAACGATTTTAAAGATTTTTTAGTCCGTCACACTTTTACTTAAAATATTCCTGAACAAAGATTAATCATCAAACATTGCAAATGTAATGAACATTATAATATATAATAATAACCGCGAAGACCTTAATATTTTTATAGATAGTTGTGTACATAAGAAAAGACAATTTACATGCGCACCAGCAATGATTTCCCCATGCGATTGCCACGATGAGTCAACTAGAGATTCAGGTATTTCGTAGTCAATTCTTAAGTAAAATTATAATTACTTTGAATGAGAAGCTAACAGAAATAAATATCGAAAATGCAATAAAACTTTAGATTAGATATTTTCTCCTGTAGAGCGAGCTAGTTACGAAGAAAATGACCACTGTGACGACATTAGAATGTTCAATATGGAGCCACGAGTTACAAAAACAAAAGAAACATCAGGTAAATTTGCTGAATTGTTTGAGACTTGACGAATTCGCAACGACATTAAATTTCATGTATTTACAATTATTAGTATTAATCTTTAATTAATATTTCAGATAACGTTTTGTTCATGAAATCAAATCCAACAGCTTCTTATTTTGCTGCAGTTAATGAAAAGTCAACTGGGGGTTAATATCTTACAAATTTTAGGGGCGATATATTTTTACGTAATAATGGTTAATGTTTACAGGAGTTTTTGACTTCGGAGATAATAAATGTAAATGTGGACCCCCAGATATAGATTATGCCTTTGTACGAATAAGTAAGTTTGACGAATATACCGTATTCGAAATACTTAAGTCTACCAAAGTAAAACCGCTTTGGCTTCATCTTCCTAGCACCATAGAAGATATATTTGTTATCAAAAATGCCGATAGAAAGTGTTAAAAAATATTAGTTACTGAGAATGTAGCTCACTGTGTCCATATTTTAATAAATTCATTATCAATGTACTTATATTTGTTAGTAGGTATCCAGGTTTATTAAAATTAAAAAAAAATTAAGGTAAGAACCTATTAAATGAAAACATTTTGAGAAAATAAAAATTTTATATACTCTACGTAATTTAAATAGGTAAATTCAAAACTCGAAATCATTCGAATCGAACGACAAAGGTCATGTAGGTACAATTAAATTTGATAAAGTCTACAGTTGACTAACAAACTACTCAAAAACATTATCCAAAGAACTAGCAGTTTGGGCATTATTAAATAATCAGTTTTATTATTCTTTGCGTACTATTAAGGACATCAATCTATTTATTATCTACAATAGGCTTACCCCTGTTTTAAAAGCCTTTTTACATTTTATACCATTTTTTTTAGAACAACTGGTACATTTTTCTGAATCAAATACCGCTAACATTTTTAAACATTCTAAAGAAGATAACTTACCTTTATCTTCTGGTGAACCACGACGATAATATAAAAAATCACAACACTCACGAGAACACGTGCATCTTTTTTAATTTGCCGTAAAAACGAACGAAAATAAACTAATAAGCTTAACCGGTCCGCGAATATTTAACTAACAGCGGCGCATGTTATCACATCTCCTGGCAGCTTTTAGCCTGAAGCTCCCCACTTAAAAAATCTGGTTTTCATGGAAAGTCAAGGCTAACCACAAATCCAACTACTACAATCATCTCTCAATGAACAACAAATTTATTTGATAAAAGTTTAAATACTATTAGATACATCCATGATATCTACCTACCTCTTGAGTCATATGCGCATACTCGCTTTGTTACAACCAGTTTAAATATTGTATTATTTTAATATATAAAATTAATTAAACAATATTGACTTATAATAAAACAAAATAAGCTGCTTTTAATTTCTAACGAATTCTCTTTTCAAATCATAGTTTGATAAAACATTAAATTATTAAATGATAAATTATTCAATAAGTGACATGTATCGTCCCAATTTTCATGACACTTTCTATTGTCAAAATAATTAGTTTTATTAATAAGTTTGTATACATGTATGCGTTTATCTCAAGTACTAATTAATTACTGAACTCCATAACTATAAGCCATAATAAATTTATTTTAATTTTCAGACACGTTACCATTTTTTACAGTTTCTAATTATATGGATAATTTTTGATCGTTTGTCGAAGGGCTGTTGCTTTTTTGAATACCCAAAAAGGTTTCGAAGTAGGTATTTATTTATTTATTTGATAATAATTTTATTTCCTTTAATATGTACAATAATTTTTCTCAGTGAAACGTACTATTGCTAGGCGGTTTAATTCAATAAATTTTCGAAAACCATTCGTTTGTCACCGAGAAGGATATTTTCCCGAAGGGCACGGGGATGGTTACTTCAAATGTTCAAGAAATCCGGATGGAACATTGAGTCGAATCAGATTAAGGTGTCTTGGTGGTCAATTTTTTGACAATACATTGAAGAAATGTACTTATGCGCGTGGCAGAAGAGAATTATCTAAACATCATCGATTTAGAAACCACAAACCATATTTGTATTCTTACAATAGGCAAAAGAGGGAAAAACATTTGAGACCTTTTAGAAACAGATGGAAACGTTTCAGCTTCAAAAAGTGGAAGCACGATGAAAATATTGAGAAAAAGAATAGTCCTCGAAACAGTCACCGAAGAAGGGTTAAGTCTAAAAAAGTTAAAGATAACACAGTTACCACTAATTCTTTCGTAATTCCATCTCAGTCTCATTTGAAGTCCTCCAGTAAACTAAAACACGGAAAACATGTGAACAAGGCATCCCATGGTTATGAGCCAAAACCAGATTTTGATGAAAATTTAGAAACCTCCTACGAGGAAGTTCACGGAAACTATGATGAAAATATACGTGGCATTAGCAAGGAAAGAATTGAAGACGTAAATAGTTTACCGTCACTGTCTAGGGCAGAATACAATAGTAATGAATTACCAACAATAAACAAATATGCTAAGATTGATAAATATACAATGGAAGATGCAAATTTAGTCAAATATGTTCAAACAAAAAGAGAATGTCCGGATAAACCTAATACACCAGCCTCTCCTAAATGTGATGACACTTTAACCGAAGAAGATCAAAATGGACATGATGATAGCACTACTGTTGAAAATATTGTAATCTCATCCCCACCCGGAGACAGCTCTGGTGATGAGGATAACGAACCTGAAGAAAAATTTCATGAACATTTTCCGAAAAGAAAAAGGGCTGATGTTAATTTCAAAATTGGTTATGGAAACAAAAATGAAGGAGATTTAGTCATCGAAATTCCTCTTGGAGATGCAACAAAGACGATTAGTGGAGAAAATCTTTTAATAAAGAAACAGAATGATGTTCATTCTACACTTAGTCCAGATGTTATCATTAAATTGAGACAAAGTCAACCAATATCGACAGACTTATCGTCTGCCACTGATATCACATTAGAAAAAATTGTAGAAAATCGGATGCGTTTAAGCAAAAACTCCGGCTCAGAAATTGACAACGATCTTCATTACCATAAAAAAGATTATCCAAATGTAATTTTTCAAGAACGATCTGCATTCGATAATCCAAACAAGTTACGGATACTTCTTGGGAAAAAGAAGTCTCGGCTAGATTCTCGGGAATTAACAACTACAAATACTACTACAACTACACTAGACAAAACTACTTCAGTTACTCCACTAACCACCCTCACGACTGCACACACCCAAACATCTACAACGACATTGACATCATCATTAACTACAAAGACACCCGTTGTTACAACAACCCCATTTACTACTACTACAAGTAGTACAGTGCGAAATACTTTGTCTACAAGTAAGTCCTTTTTTTTTTTTTGGAAAATGTATAAAATACAATTAAACTACTGTATTAGAGTTATAGATAAATGGACTAAGGGGGTAGACTAAACATTATTTAAGTCTATTGTGCATTATTAATATAAGGGATGGATCTGAATGAGAAATTAATTTCATATTTCAGGTAGCACTAAAACGGCCACACCTACAACAACTACAGAAAAATTCCACGAAGAGTGTGTTTCGGAAACTGACTCATGTAATTCCACCACAAAAGTGGCTAGTATAAATCAAGTTATTAAACACTTAAAAGATGATTATATATCCAAAATTCATGATCACAATTTTACCACTGCGTTACCTGGTCATCATAAAGGACGCAAAATTGATAGTGGACGTGTACGGCCAAACAGTATGTTTAATTTTTTGAGTACCTTACAGAAATTTTACGATTAATAAAAAATTTAAAAAAACTTCTGTTAAAATATTACAAATGCAAACAATATTTCCTCTATTAATTTTTATTGAAAGTTACTAAGAGTGAATACAAAGAATAACTAAGTGGGGTAATTATACACTTTCACAGTCACCTGGTACTTTAATGATAAAATATGAAATGAAATGTAGATGAATCTTTATGGTTTTGGTCTTAGATTTATAAAAAAAAGATAGTAGTAGTAGTGGAGTGCCTAATTTAAGATTTTTAATACTTTTATGGCTTTGAATCCGTTTTCATGAATAAATATAAACTATAAACCAAGGCAACGTTTTTATCAAATTCATTCGTTTCATTTCCTTTGTGTACTGTCAGTAAGGTTATGGTATGTAAAGCTTCCCAGGTTAGTGGAAGGGGGATAGAAGGGTAACTTTTATACTCCCCTTGAGCTTTTTACCTATTTAAGGTCATAAAAGTACCATAAATATTAATAATAGACAAATAGACATGTCTTCGTTTTTTTTTTTAGAAATCCGTCGCAAAATGAATCATTTTGAGATCAAAATCTTAATGATTCATTTTTATCATTAAAATCCACTTTATAGTGAAATTACTATTAGGTATTATGTGGCTAAAAGATAAAGTATAGGTGCATTGGGCCCTCAAGCGTCAAAGGACCCCGTACCATCAAAAATAATAATAGTTAGAGTAAAAGAAAATTAAACTGACGACAGATTTTTTTATTGAATTGGGACCTCAAAAAATCCTTTGCACCTAGACTCTTAACTATCTCGATACGCCACGGAACAGAACAGAACTGTTTTTTTATACACTTGCAAATATGTATTTATTCCTCTTTGTAAATATCAACTGAAGCAACTACTAAGGACATCTACCTGTTAAAACCAATAAATTTAATAAAATAAAAATACTGTTA
Organism: Agrilus mali; assembly: GCA_029378335.1. NCBI lineage: Eukaryota > Metazoa > Arthropoda > Insecta > Coleoptera > Buprestidae > Agrilus > Agrilus mali. The sequence continues at coordinate 18,034,838 of CM055657.1, forward strand.
AAGTAATTTCTAAATCTGTATTATTCTAATTACCTACCCGTCATATTTAACTGTATGATTTTTAGGCTCATTTTTTGCTACTTATAGGTTTCTACATATGTTCCGGTCAAAACTCTACAAACAATCCTGCAGGCTGTAATAGTTTTTATCTCTGCCACTCGACACGATCAACAGGGAAAACTTACAAACTTAAGGTTCCGTGTCCCAGTGGAATGGGATTTGATTCTGACTTAAACAAGTGTACAAAAAATATGGGAAAAATATGTCAGTCACTCCTTGACTGACTAATATAGAATTTTACATAATATAATTGTAATGTACCGTAACCTGAGATTAATAATAAATACCTTTATGATTTCTGGCTTTAATGAGCAATCGAAAACTAAGAAAACTGTAACGTTCAAATTAACAATTCGTCCACAGTTTTTGTTTAGGATTTCTTTATGTAAAATAGTGAGAGTGAAGAAGATTCCTTACATATATATTCAATGTTCATATTCAGAGCACTGTTTTCCAAGGAACGTTACTTTGATTTTCCCACTTTTCACGGGTCGATATGAATTACTGCCTGTAGATGGCGAATGGTATACGTAAAACGCCGAAAATTTTTGAGAAAATTATTACTTAAGGCCGTGTAAAAAGAAGAATTATTGTGCCGATATATTGAATTAAACAATATCTAACATATCATTTGCTTCTCTAGCAAATTAAAATAGGAAAGCCTGAAAGCAATAAATTTCTCTCGTTTGAAATGAAAACATGGAAAACAATTACTTTGATAAGAATGTTTGAGGAATGAAAAAGTTGTTTACTAATAACTAATGTACTTTATTGTCAGGTAAATAGTAGGTGAGCCTCAAAATTAATTATTTTTTGCAACACAAATATAGAATTAATTAAAAGAAAAAGAAACAAAATTAAAACGTGAAAACTTTTCTCATCATATTTATTCTGTTTTTAATTGCTAACAAAATTATTTTAAGCTTTCTAACGAAGTAATATATAGACAACGATCATAAACCTTTATTATAACTCCCATATAATAAATACAGAAAAGAAGTGTCATTTTTCACTATAAAATTAATTAAAAGATTCTTACACCTTTACAATTGAGGCAATGTCAAAAGCCCTTAGTAAATAAAGTAAAATTTCAGTCTTATTAGAGAACCTTCATCACACACCAGGTCTATCGAACTAATTTTTATCTTTGAACTTTCCCAATAATAAATAAATAAATGCTTTGGATCACCAATGATCGCCATACCTATATTAGTTACAAACGTTGAGAACTTGCATCGTCGATCTTCTTATAGACTTCCGGAGTTCCCTTTGTCCTCTCTTCTGTGACTATATTTAGTTTTGTTTTATCGCTTTGTTCGTGACCTATGTCATCCTGAGTCAGCCCCGGGATCTCCGATGCTGATTTCGTATTTTTAAATCTGTAACAAGGGAAAATATATGTTCATTAAAACTGTGAATTGTGAATTTATTTAAATGTTCTTACAAAGCATAAAGTAGGTACCTATAACAAATTCTTGATAAACTTATTTATTTAAAATAAACACGAGTGAAGAGGCTTAATCAAAAATGCAATTTTAATTCAAGCACAACCTTTTTATGATTTTATTTTCAATAAATTAAGAAAAAAAATTGTGTGATTGTAGCAATTTTAATTCAAGGAAACTATGACTATTTCACCATTTTTTCAGATAATATTGTTCAGATGCTATTAGTAATGAATGAGGAAGTAAAATTGATTGTTTTTATATAAACTAATAAATATTTACAATGAGAAAGTAATTTTTATTAAAATCGTGGTGACGGAGAAGAGGGATGCAATAAACCAGTGATTTATAAAGTACAATGGGCTTATTCCAATCAAAACTAAAGTTGTGATGAAAAGTTTAGTTTCTCATAAATAAAATAATGCAGATGCCTTGTATTGTGTTTATCTTGTGCTAAGTTTTAATATTTAAAAACTTCATTCTGCTTTTAATTCTGTAATAAGAAATGTACCAGAAAAAATAATTATACATTGGACTGAATTTCTCCCTCATACCGGCTTAAATTCTCCTATAGGGTACCAATTTTTTGTTTCCAGTCTTTATTTATGTCATTTCCTTAAATCAGAATAAATTCTGCTTTTAACCATATTTCTTAACCTCTCTTTTAAGTTTACCTTCAGATATTAAATACAGATTGCCTTGAACGCATAAAAATAGCCTCAAGTATATGCATTAAGGCAAAAAGGTTTAACGGCAATTAATTAGTTATTTTTGTGCATTGAAATGTAAAAAAAAAACGTAAACGTTCTCATGAGCAACGTAATTGAACGGATGGCCACCAACGGCGACGGCTTAAATATTTGTCATGCATTTCAACTTTTGATTTTTAAATCCTTCTTGGATATCTGCCATTCCGTTCTAAATTAATTCCCTGAAGGGCGCAGTATATAACTCACTTACATCCAACAGCAGAGACGAAGTTATAACACAATTATCTCATTTAGCATCAGGTTTTAATGAACTAGAAAGGTTTTCCACCTCAGTTTTCATTAAACGTTTACAGTAAAACGCTCTGTAGTAGTAATGCAACTAATTGTAATCAGCAACGAAATGCGCAAGCAAAAGTTTTTCAGCCATTTCTGTTCTGACATTTTACTTTTGAAATTTTAATTTTGAAGAATTGATGGAATATTCACTAGGAAAGTTCTCTTTCCATTTAGATAATATCCTTCTTTCTTTCAATCAGCTTAGAAGAGAATTAGTTTCCTCTTTTGGGCTATAAAGAAATTAAAAGTGTAAGGCACACAAATATTCCTTAAAGATATATTGATTATTTGAAGCCAAATACGTTAGTTAGGTACTACAAACAAGATGATGCTATGAAAAACCAGAATCTTAAAATTCATGGATTAAAAGCAGTTTGTATTTCGATCCAGTTTACCTTTAAAACTCTTAGACAAATTATTCTCTGAGTCTGATGAGCACCCCAATACGAAGGCATGTAAATTCTGAAAAGGAAAATTGACTTCCCATTTTGCCAACAATGAAACCATTTCAATTATAAAATAAATTAAAAGCAAAAAAACCTTTTTAAAAAAAAAAAGCTTTTATTTAAATGCTCTAAAAAGGTGAAAATAAAATTTTCCTTTAAAATTTTAACCATCAACTTATAGCCTCATTATACACAATTTATATGATCATAAAAGCTTGTCGCGAGGTTTGCTGAAATTTAAAAAAAATTAAACTTAGCAGATTAAGTTACTCAATTAAATAGGCACTAGTTTATTTACCCAAGTAAATCGCGCGACAAGCTTTTATGTTCATATAAATTGTGTATAATGAGGTTATAAGTTGATAGTTAAAATTTTATTTTCTTCTTTTTAGAACATTAAAATAAAAGGTTTTCTTTAAAAAGTTTTTTGCTTTTAATTTATTTTTTACTTTTCAGTTATCGCTGGCTAGGTTTCTGAGTCTGTTCATCTCGTCTCTACACCAAATTTCAGGTGGATTAGAGCAACGGAGCTTATAATCACCATCTTTTTTTAAACTTGCCTTTTTATTCTCAGTGAACCCTTTTATTTAATACCCATACTATAAGAAAGCATAAAAAACTCTAAAAGTCCGCCATATTGAATTAAGAGTGATATTTTTCTAATTATTCTCGGCTAGCCCTTTCATTTGATACCCATATTGTAGAAGAGCATAAAAAATAACTATTCCGCTATATTGGATTTAGAATAACGTCACACAGTTTATCGTGTATTGTCATCCAAACTAAACGTGTATACAAAATTCAGCTCAATCGGTTGAAGATATGTGCTTCAAAATTAAGTAGCAAGATTCCACCCGAACAAACATACATTGCAAATTGAATAAAAGCTTTTAAAAAGTAATAGGTAATACCCCTATGTTAACCTCATTATTCTTATCGGCTCAAGATGGTTGTGGAAAGGAACGACAAGTACCTAGATTATTAAGTTGCTAAAATTGATTGATAACCTATTCTATTTTTTTCAATAGGCACTAACTTTGTTTTAATTTTATGATATGAGGTACCTATTTATCGTTTTAGTAGTGTTATAAAACGCTCTATACATATGTCGTTTAATTTAACATTACTTTAGTTACTTTCATTATTATTTATTTATTATCAAATTAATTTTCCATTCAAGGTTCGTTTGGTAGATTATTTATCAGAAAGAAGTAAAAATTTACATAATACTTATCCATATGCATACCCACTAATCAGTAATCACTCTCGCTATGTCACGAAGGCCGTTGGCGTTACTTTTGATTTTGTATGTTGTAACCTCGTTACATATACATATTAGCACGTAGACACGTAAGGATTTAAAACAAAACATTCATACGTTTGTGTTCTTTTGTAATTTGTAGGTAATTATTGAACAATAGTAACTAGTCGTAAGGTTAAGTAGCGGCTTTGTTGGTTGTTGAGGGAAACGAATGCCTAAAAATAGCATTAAAAACATATTTACCTTAAAATTGGCAAACTTTCAAGTATTACTAATTAGGTCGGCCCTAACCAATTTCTAAGACCTACTATAAAACTTTTCAAAAGCAGTCATTGACAAGAAAACCAAACTACAAGTAGGGCTAGGTTCTACGTAAAATAATTTTATTTATTAAACATCCTTTTTTAAAGGATTATCTAGTGACTATTTTTTATTATTTGAAAGTATAAATAATTTATTTTGCTCAGTACAACAGCTTCTTGCTTTACAATTTGATTGTTTATATCCCTTTCAATTTATATTTATATTTATATATCTTCTGTTTCCTTCTTTATTACTTTTTATCTAAAGTAGGAATTTTGAACGTTTTAATTCTTTTAAATCTTTTAACCCTCCACTCGCCTTTAACAAAAGTTTGTTTCTTTTGATGTAAAATAATTAAACAAATTAATCTAATTAGATACTCTAATGAGCTTTTACTTTTCAGCAATGTACTTCAAGCTTTTAATTAATTTCAGTCAGCCCTTAACAATTTTAATATTTTAAAAGCCTTTTCCAGCTGTACAATTCTGTTTCTGTAGTGTTTCTTTAATTGTAACCATTATAATTTTTACTAAATTATTCTTAAGAGTGGATTTTGCTATCCTTAATATTTGTTAATTAGTGTTCAGTCGAAATTTTGGTAAAAGCGTCTACCTCTCTCAAAAATCTTAATAAAATTACTAATTTTGTTTGTATTTCGATCGTGGAATTATCAATAAGTCAACTTAACAAAACTCTATGACAAGTTGATAAAAGATCAAACTTTAATGCAAGGGAATTGCATTGTCTCGTAATTCTCTTACATCTTCGATGTACACGAAGTTAATATTAAACCACCCATTAAATAGTAATTTCTAAGTATTTTTAAGTACTTCACCTTAATCATTACGTTCGTATTTAAGGTTTCATAAAGAAATTATTTGAAAATATCAGAATATCAAAGATAAGGAATTCAATTTAATCTAATCGTGGATCAAAAACAACAAAATTTAAAATAAAACTTTCCAGTCGTTATGATCGTTTTAATGACAAAATAAGTATCTTTAAGTACTTAATTTACATTCTGTATTCACGTACAAAGCTGTTTAATATGAGAAAATACTAAAGTGCAAATAGCTTTTTTAATTTTCAGATATTTTAAATAGCCACAATTTTATCAGTGTTTGTTATTAGGAAATGCTGAGGTTTAATATTTACTCTTCAATTTATCTAGAAGTTCATATAGGAATTATCAACAAATAATGATTGATTATTTTTAAATTTTAGTTAATAATATATTTCCGTTGACTTGAAAGCAAACATTTATTGGCGCTTAAAAAAATTAGACGATTTTTACCATTTCAAAAATTCTATTTATTCTACAATTATTTCAGTACTATCAACCACGACCATAAATCAGGCATGAAGGAATAATGTACAGAAAACAACTACTTTGTCAGTATGACAAATTTTACCTACCTACATCAGGAATAAAAAGGTAAACTTAAAAAAAAACAGTTAAAAAACAAAGGGGTATAAAAATCTCCTTTATACAGGTAGATATTTAGTATAATTTAATATTCGGTCGCTTTCCACTTGGTTTTTTTAAACATCTATAAATAAAATAATAATAAAATATTTAAAATCGTTATATTTCTTTCGGCTTAGATATTTAAAAATGTTTACGCAATAATGTACACATTCGTTTAATAAAAATTGATATTTATTTACTCATAAAAACAATGATAAATACTTCTAAAAAGAAGAAACAAGAAAACACTTGGCTAAGTTTCACGAGTGTAAAAATAATACTGATAAAATTTTATTTTTGCGCCTGGATTCTGAATTAGACAAAGGTAGGTATATAAAAGTATATTTATAAATAATAATTACTTTATAGATAAAAATTTAACGATTATTAGTGCTCTAACTATGAAAAAATGTGTCTAAGTGCAAATCAATGACTTTCACTCGTAATCTAAAGATGACTAACTTCAACTATAATATTAAGGACGTTATCATTGAACGATGTACGGAATTTAAAGATCTTGGGATAACTTTCGACTCTCAATTAAGTTTTTCCCAGCATATTAATAATGTAACACTGTCAGCGACAAAACTGCTCGGCATTTTCAGTAGAAACTCGAGTTGCTTTTCTAATGTTCAAAGCTTTAAAATATTATTTTACTCATATATTAGAAGGAAACTCGAATATGCATCTCTTATCTGGTTTCCGATTTACGCAAATTCCAGTCACTTAATTGAGTCAATTCAGCGTAAATTTATGAAATTTCTGTATTTCAAATGTTATGGCATTTATCCTCCAAGAGGAATTGATAACAATTTCTTACTTCGTGTATTTGATATGCAGTCCTTATCTGATCGAAGAGAATGTATTGCAATCTCGTTTCTATACAATCTGGTAAATTATAAAATTGATTGCACTGAGCTCTTAAGCAAGATCAACTTTTTTGTTTCAAGACTGAGTTCGCGAATAACGCATACATTTTATTGTGATTCCGCACGAACAAATATAATGTTCAAATCGCCTGTGTTTAATATGTGTAACATTTTCAACAGTATCAAGCCAATGTGATATTACCTTCCATAGTTTAAAATATGTACCTAATCAATATACTAAACTACAGAAATGTTATCTAATATAAGTTATATAAGGTGATTCATGATATTAATTATACTATGCTACATTTAAACTGTATTTCCTGTTGGAAATAAATGAATAAATATTAAGGATTATTAATAATGCATCCCGACTTTCGCATCAGTAAAATGTTGAAATAGATTTTTTTGTTGGTCTAAAGACTTAGGGACTTAAAATGACTTTTAAAACTAGGATATAAACTTTCTGATTAAATTCTATATTTTTAATATTCCGAGCACCCTGAACAATTTTTCATAATTCAGATCACAGCGCTGTTAATTCAAAATCTTAGGAAATTTTCAGTAACTCAAATAGTACTATTTTAGTGAACATTAGAATGAAAGGAATTGATAGGAGGTATTCCTTAAATTCTAAGGCAAAATAGGTATAAGTTTAATATATTTTTTTAACTTTGAAAATTATAAGAGGTACCTAATATCAAAAACTACCTGGAGATGCTAGAAAGACAGCCATTGGAAATAATCTCCAAAGCAAAATATTTGAACAGTAAATCTGAATGGCTCAGACTAACTTTTGCCTTGTTTTGCTTTTTTGTAGTGAATTTGTCTACCTAGGTAAGTACCTAGTTATAAAAATTTTCACATTAATTTTTATACAATATACTAGCAAACGTTAGAATTTTATAATAAGCAATTAAAAAAATTAAAATTTTGCAACAGTTGTCTTATATTAAAAATTTCTGAAGGGCTCTCCATGTTTGCGAATATATGTATCTACTATAAATAAACAACCTTTTCGCTGTTAATTGAAATGTAATCGCGAAATGGTGCCAAAGATGCGAAATCGAAGAGCATGTGTTGTCCAGTAAGAACAAGAAGCACACTTTCATTTGAAGAGCTGGCAAGAGAGACAAGTTTAATAGTAAAAGCGACAACAGACGCGGTTGTAATGCATCGCAAATAAGAACGATCGATCAGACATCAACAATCGTGTTGTCTATCGACACACACAACGACAGATTGAGAGACGGAAGTGAAACTTACCCGTACGAGTCTTTCGTAGCCAAAAAATGTAACTTCACGCACTTGGTTGTGGACATTTTGTGTATGTATTGTGTGTAACTGCAACTTACTGTTGTTCGCTGATTACAACGCTTTCGGCGACTAAACTGAACTGATTATGTTATGAATATTCAACTCAACCAGAGCCGTTATTATTGGCAACAAGTACCTATCACACACCTACGTACATATACACGCTGCTATCATATCATGTGCTAAAAACAATCGTGTCTCCTTTATATATTTACCTACCTACTAAGCGTAGCAAATGGGTAATGGTCGTATTTTTGTTTATCAAACTAACGGTTTTATCATACTCAAAATGATTGAATTTATCATTTTTATACGTTTTTGTCACAAGTAGGTAATTATCATCAGGTAACACTTATGAGAAATATCGCACATTAAACTTTCCTCGTATCTTATCGTTTTGACATTTACTAAAAGCTTAAATAAGTAATCCTCACATTATTCCATTGCTTACGATTAAAAATTTGGACACTGATAGTTTCGTTTTTGCCCGCACAAAAAATTAACATTAAAAGTTTTCGAAAATAATTGTCTAGCTTACTATTAGGATTAGATTGTTTCAGCCTTTACTATATGGAAATTCATATTAAATAGGTAACAATGTAATAAAACTGTTAAATTTCCACTAATTTATGTGAGTAATCTTAACAATTGTATCGCCCAACATGGGCATCTTCAGAAGACAAATAGTTTGTCTTAACGGAGTTTTATTACATTTTTGCCTAGCATACTTTCAAGTTCCTTTAAAGTTTCGTATTCTATAGAGCTTATAAGGATGATAGCTTAGGATCAAAAGGTTACAGTTAGAAAGAGTAAATAACACTAACGAAGTGAGTGTTAATCATTTTTATTATACAGAGTGTCCAAGATAAGGATGTGATAGCATTAGGATCTCGTAAACGGTAAGAGATACAGAGTCGATTAAATTAGAAAAAAGTTCCGCATTTTTGAGCCTAACAATATGCAGTGTAAAAAGTTTCAAAATTCCGAGTAGTTCCGGAAGAAACCGATTTTTTTTAAAATCGTTAGCCAATGGTGGCAACGCTTTTGAAGTCTGACATTTCGTTTTCAAAGGGCCACCATCAGTTTAATTTTTGGTAATACAGCCCTGTTATATTTAATACAAAATATAAGGCCGTTTTTAATTATTTTGATTCATAATCTGATGATGTAACATTTGCAACTGTTTAAACACGTTTCTAGCTTATTTTAGGCACTATTAAATATTGTTCCTGAGTACGGCTCTGAATGCAACCAAAATTAATTTACAACAGTAGAAAACTCAATAAAGCACAAAACATCCGACAGAATTTATGTAGTTATGATGAATAAAACCTATAGATAAACAATTTCTTCTGAAATATTTAGAACAGATAGATAAAATTAAACGAAGAAATTAAAAAGACAAAAGAAATTGTTTGTTTACACTCGAAATAGATCTTAATTAAAAATTCACTAATCAGACAGGTTCACGGATAGTCAACTACCCTAATTAGTTTAGGGGAAGGTGGGGTAAGATGGCGGTGTTAAGAGAAACGCTTAAATTAATAATGCAAATATTTATTTTAAGTAATAAAAATGAAAAACGAAAAACTATAAATACATTTGGTACATTATTTATATAGCAAATATTAAAAAAAATAAATAAATTTTTCTTAAAAAATAAACAATGTAAATTAAACATTTTAGTCATCTTACCCCATCATCGGGTAAGATGACGAACGCTTTGGGGCAAGATGACTTATATGCGAAAATCGCAACAGAAGTCACAATTTTCAAAAGAAGAACATTCCTCGTGCCACCACGATAAACAAGAACATTGGACCCAATTTTCAGTTAGAGGTTTTGTGTATAATTCATTACAACCTGGACAAATGTAGTGACTTTCGTTAAGTGTCTTCTGATTACTAGAATTAAGACCACTAGGGCCAGCTATATTGTAGTGATACTGTGTGGGTGTTGATATCTGTTTTTGTCCACTTTCTTTTTCCTTAATTTATTTTCCTTCCCTGTCATAGCCTTTTTTCTAATCTTAATTTTCTTTTCAACTCTTTTACTTCTTCTTCGTATTGTTTTATTTCTAGAACTTCCTTTACAGGTGTGCTACTGATAACAGAAGCAGACATCTTTTTTCGAGGGTTAGATGTTCTTTCTGATGTTGGTATTGGCCTAATTTCTTTTAAAGTTTTATTTTCTTCAAATAGATTTCGTTTACTAGATTCTAGTTTATTTGCAACATTCTTAACATTAGTTAAATTTGGCCTGCTTTGTTCTGGTGTCTGTTTCAGTCTAATTTTTTTTGCAAGGATAAATAAAGGAACGTCATCGTCAGAATCTGACTGTGAATAAATAGTCAAAGTAGAGTTTGTAATTTCTTGGCATTCTGTAATAAAACCAGTAAGCTTTAATATTTGGGGGGCAAGATAACGAATTAGTCATCTTACCCCCGTCATCTTGCCCCCGATACACAAATAACTTTACATTATTATTTCTAAATTAAAACAATAAAATATTGATACATCCAGGGAGTTGATCTTTACCCTTTATAGCAGTATATCATTTGAAAAAATAATGAAAATCATACTTACTTATTTCCAGACCAAATCACTAAATTCTCTACCCCAAATATTATACCGACTTTTTAATAAACAATGCGAACACGAGCACGTCAAACTACAAACTGCTTCGATGAATTACTATTCCTCCTTAATACAATACTTCACACCATAGATTTTGCCAAATGTACAGATTAAAATAGTAATCTTTAAAGTAAAATTTAGGCATAAGTCATCTTACCCCATTCGCCATCTTACCCCAAGTTCCCCTACTTGTTTTTCATAAATAAAATGTTTTTTATCTCATCACCAGTTTAAGTGAAGTTAGTATGTATATTTAAAATTTGGCTGCTTTTCAAACAAAATTTTCATCATGACAAAAATAGAATAAATACGATAAGTTTTATTGAGAAAGAAAATATCGTTTTTGGGTTTACTTGAACTTTCTGCTATTTTAAGGCAGACTAAAAATACCTATTGCTTCGAATATGAAAAGTAATTGAAATTTATCTATTGTACAGTCAGTGAACGAGGGCTAATTTTTTAAATTTCCTATTTACAAAAAAAGGAAAGTACCTTTTTTAACTCGTTTGACTACTTATAATTTGTTTAATAACTTAGGTAGGTATTTTTTACTTACTTTTATTAACAAAACAAGTCAATTTGTAAATATTTGTAATCTACGTACTTATTATGAAATTCATTCTAACTCAGTGAATGTAGAATAACTATGAATTCGATACATTCCTATGATATTGTAGGTGTAATAAGGAATCAATTTAAGCTCAATGCCCTATTCAATTAGGTACTAACCGTTTTCGAGATATTTAATTTTTATTTTTATTTAATTCAAAAGCTAATTTTTAACGTTATTTGTACGCTTACTAAAAATAAGCGATTTTTCATTAAAAACCCATTTTAAATTGAAAAATTGGTTATTTTTTTCAAGCTGTACACAATTTGCGACTTAATTTCTAATTTTTGGCTCATTGGCCATTTTTAATATTGCTAATGATGTGACGCCACATTATCTACATATCGACAAAAAAAAAAATAATAAGAATTCTACCAGTAGTTTTGATTTTATTACGGTTTATATGTGAAATTTTAAAAATTATAAAACGAAAATAAAAAACTAAATATCTAAATACGGTCAACAATTGAATTGAACTAATACTTAAATTGATTCCTTATTTTACCTACAATAACAACTTAAATGGAATGTATCGTATTCAAAGTTTCCCTGTATACTACCTATTAGCGGTACATATACTAATTATAAATGTGCCATTCATTAATTATGAATTTTCCCAATAAAAATTGATTTATTATTTTTATGAAATACAGTGTGTTGTCAAAATAAATTAGGTTTTGATGACATATATATTTTATCGGTTTGTATTGTGTATTGGAACACTACAGTATTCAAATTGATTCTCAAATTATAAAACATCGATTTATTGGACTCGATATGTACAGAAGCAAGCATTAAATTATTAATAAGCACCATTATAATTTGCAGGAAATATCGACTTTTTGTACATACCCATATGAGTCTTTGGTTGTTGAAAATAAGCACTTCATACAACTCATTTTTACTGAACTATTCGCCAGACCGCATTTTCTGTGACTAAATAAAAACGCAGTAAACTGTTCAACATAAGCGATAAAATTGTACTGTTTGCCAACTAACACTGGAAGTTTGTCAAAATATATCCACAAAAGGATTAGAAGTTATGAGTCAATGTCACAGATAAAATACATGTACCTATACCTACCAATAATACGTCAGCACCTATAAATCATTTTTCTGGAAAGAAAGGGTAGATACATATTATAAGTGGGCGAAATAGATGACACAGTCGAATCACAAACCAAATATTTAATAAAAATAAAACATCATGTCCTGAATGAAACGTGACAATATTTAAGAAACGTGTTTATTACTCATTTGCAAATAGCAACATTTTAATGGGTTATCAGATAACATTGTATATTACATGGGGATCGACAGGTTGGTATTTACTGTACAATTACTACAATTACGTGCTCCCTCTGTTTTTACTCATAGAGAATTTGAATGAGTCTCACTGTATAAGATAAATCGATCAACTTGCTTGGTAGTCTTAAATTTTTCAGTTTTTCCATAAAGTAATACCTAGCTATAGAGTTTATATTATATAAGAATTTATCATAGGAAAAGGATGCCAATATTTATAATGAATAAATTCCCACTTTCCTATTATTTCACAAATTTTTAAAAGCTTGAATATTATTTTTCATTATGCGAAAGTAGTAGGTAATTTATTTTAATTGATCGAAGAGTTGCTTCACTTTAAAAATTATATTAATACTTAGTTAAAGTCGAGATTAAATAAAGAATGCCAGCAATGTAAACATTTTTGGTTGTTGATTGTTCACGGTCTATTTAATGTTAAAATAAACATTTTTTTTAGGATTGTTATACGATAGGTGTAAATGTTTTGCAAAGGCGTAGTTGTGTTTATCTTTTATCATTTCATCCCAGTTGTTATTATCACTGAAAATATTTATACATATGTTGGGATTTATAAACCCCAAAAATTCCAAAATAACTTCGGTCTCAATTTCATGTCACCGACAAGTGCAAAACCTCGTTCAACTCCACAACAAATATTTAATCTCTAGAAATGACGAATTCAGATAAAGCTTTACTTCCCAAACATATGTATTGTGTAGAACATATCGTAGACAGAGGCGTCTCGTAAAGACATTAAAAATAAATGCACATAATGGGAGAAAATAAAGTAAAAATGTATTAGAATATTTGATTTTACGATAAAATGGAGCCGCTTTTCTTGAATTTACAAAACTGTTAATCACTTTATTGTTGAAGTTCACAATTTACTTTTTTTAGATTTTCTTCTTGGCGAACAATATTGAGGCAAATCCATAATGCAACTTCTACTTTTGGAAAGCGATGCTGCAAGAAAAAACGGTCAAGAGATGGTGTAATAAGCGAATGATGATGGGAAGATTAGATTAGAGTGAGGAACTATTAGAAAAAGGTGCACAAGAACCTTTACTGAAGCCAGTGACGGAAAAGAGAAGGCTTAAAACCTACTTGAAAAAAAAAAGAAGGAATAAAGAGTGGCAGAGGAAGATCTACATGAGATTATCGTTGATTGGAATATCAATAACGAAGGAAATAAAACACACACTTCAAACGTTTCACTAAATTTATTATGTTCTCGACATATGTTTCGGGCATGGCCCATTATCAAGAGTAGCGAAATTGTTCTAAAATTACAACGTACATTCCTAAGTGTATATGCCTATCTTTACAAAATAAATAATAGAGTGGATGATGTTTGTCCTAACTCAACTTGATTATTAACTAGGTTTATCTACCTTTTTATTTAAGGCTTTTTTAATTTCAAGGTTTTCTAACATAGTTAGTTTCCTACTTTTGTTTACATTACTATGTAGTATCTTAATATTATTTAAGTCTATACTGTGATTGAAGGAAGTACAATGGTCCGATATGCCAGTTAATGATGTACACATGTTCTTTTAATCGGGTTTTTATCGATCAACCACTTTGACCAATGTAAGTGGCATTACATTCGTTACAAAAAAATTTGATACACACCACTTTTTTGGGTTGGGTCTACTACTTTTTTATTGTTGACTAACATATTTTGTAAGTTACGCTTACTATTTTGAATGGCAAAAATTCCTAGATCTCTAAGATGTTTTTTAAATGTAAAAGTGACATGTTTTATGAAATGTATTGATGTATATATTTTTTGGGAGTTAGCAGTACCATTATCTTTATATAACATTTTTGTAACCAACTTTTGTTTTTTCTTTTTAATTAGCTGATCTATTAATGAGGGATTGTAACCGTTATTGTAAGCTATGTATTTAATGATATTTAATTCTGTATTGTAATTCGTTATGTTTAAAGGAATACTCAGTAGCCTATTTTTGTAATGGATGGTTAGATTCTTTAGGAATGATTGTGTCTGTACATGTCGGTTTTCTGAAAATACTGAACTCTAACTTGTTGTTTGCGATCGATACTTTTAGATCTAGAAAATTCAAGCTCCTATTTACCTCTTTTTCTATTGTGAAATTTATATTTTTATCTAAGGAATTTAGAAATTTTAAGAATAAATCGAGTTGTCTATCTGAGCCTTTCCAAACGCAGAACACGTCATCTACATAACGTGACCAAGACCAGATACAGTTTATGAGATTGTTCTTAGAAGAGAATAATGTTTGTTCAAAATTGGACATGTATATTTCGGCTAATATTGGTGAAAGGGGCGACCCCATGGGGAGTCCGTCCTTTTGTTTGTTAGTATTCGCCGCCGCTACTGATTTTACGTAGGTATGTGCGAGTAGAAATCGTAGCAATATACGTGTGCAATTGTAAGTTGTACCTTTCAGTTTTGATATCGATTGTCATCTGTTTGGGAACGTCGTCTAAATATGCTGGTGACAAATTTTAAATAAGTTGAGTAAAGCGAGCGTGATTCAGAGCCGAAATAAATTGTTAGGAAATGTACGAGCCGAAGGATGTTCACATTTTCGTTCAAATAGAGCAAATAGAGCGCAAATGGCGCTAACGTTTCAACTGCTGGTGATAAATTCGTCTGGAATGTATCCACATCATAAAAACACCAACGATGCTTTTAGTATTTATGATGTTTGCTTTTGGTTTGTTTCGGTTCTCTTGAAAACGCTACTTACAAATGATAATGATAACACATTTCTTTCCCCTCAGGGCTCCTTTTATCTATAGGACTGAACAGCAGTAATGGCCACTTCACAATGCTCTCTAAATGTAATAACATCAGTCTGTGTAACCGTGTGTATTTGTGTACATAGGTGTGTGTCTATGTATGTTTGCGTGAACTACTTGTACAATAAGGGCTTAAGCCTTCCCATTGCAAATAAGAACAACACTGAACTCTGAGAGAGCCGATGGCTTTAATCCATATGTTCATTTTGAGGCAACTTTAAACTAATCCTTCATTAATTCGAGTAGCTTCAAGTACACAAATGGCTAACATTTTTCAGTGAATTACCATTATAGAAAATTATTGCATTTTTGATGTTATCTAGGGTAAGACTACCAGTAAATGAAAAATCCTGAACTAATATGCGATTCCTAAGCTTCTATCACGTCTTTCTAACTTATTGAGGCTTTCCATATGTCCCACTTACTCTGTTTCTCAAACAGTATTTGGTTCGGTTCTACTGATTAAACACCACAGTACTTTGTTGTCAAATTGTTTCCTACGAAGTTAATAAATAAGCATGTAAATGACAGCAGTATATAATAAGAGTAGTAGGTTTCATTGTCTGATAGTTTGTGATAATTGTTATTATAACTGCCAGTACATCCTCAAGAAACGAATTTTCATCGCAAAATTTGGCGAAAGCTTTGTTCATTTACCGTGTCATATGGTATACCCAGTAAATGAACAATATGTTCATTTATTGGATTGAATTCGTGTTTGGGTATATTTTTTCACCCTTAAAGTAAACGTCTCTTAAGGCGATAAGTTAGTTTTAAGAGGCATCGCAGGTAAATGCTTCTGTGCTATAAATGAATAACTAGCAAAAGTAGATTCATTCACTAGATCAATTTGTCTTATAAAATGCCTTATAAATGAACAGTATACTAATTTAATGGGTTCAATTTTACTTTTTTTATATTAATATGAAATTTAGGCTGACTCGAAATTTCAAGTACCCAAATTCTGTTAACCGGTATAAGAGAGGACGGCTATTATTTAAAAAAATAAAGCACCCAGAATAAACAATGTTCATGAATGTCCTCAAATGAAAAAGAAAACTTAGTTTTAAAAATATTCTTTAACTGTAATCCTACTCATAATTAACCGAGGAATGTATACAAATTATAAAAATGTCTCAATATAACATAATTAATTTATAAAAATTATCTAAACTCTAGAAATTTCTTAACTGTTCATTCACTGAACTACCCTACTATTAGTTCTAAAAAAAAATGAAAAGTTTTACACTGAAAAAAAACTTCATTGCCACAAAAAAAAACAAGTAATTTTACTATTTGCAACTTATGAAGGTACATAAATGTTTTAACTGTGTTACATAAAATTTCTACTACAAGTAGTATTATATATTCTGTTAATAATAATATCATGTGTTGTAGTAAAACAGTTATGTGTAACAGCAAAATAATTATGTCCAACAGCAAAAATACTTGTGTACAACAAAATAAATAATTATGTGTAACAGTGAAAATAGTTATGTAATAAAAACGTAGAGTATACATTTTAGTAACAAGATATATTTATTTTTTCCAAAATAATTATTTCTGCACACAATGTCCTTTTCAGGTGTTAAATTAGGGGTTGCGATTAGATTAATTTATCACCTGAAAAGGACATTGTGTGCAGAAATAATTATTTTGGAAATAATACATATATCTTGTTACTAAAAAGTATAAGTTTTTATTACGTAACTATTTTCACTACTACACAATTATTTCTTGTTGTACCTAAAGAAAGCACCGTGAACCGAAGTAACTATTGAGAAAACAACAAACGTATTTTCTACTTAAAACATTTGTTTTTGTTATTTATTAACTATGGAGTTACAAGCCTGTTTATGTTAGTTATGTATTTTTAGGAAGTTAGGTAAATGGCATTGTCTAATAAAGAAAAAACTGATACATACCATTAAGACAAAAATTCTTCACCTAATACTTACCTTAACGTAGCAACTTTTCTTAATTTATTAGATTATTTCAAGAAAAAGACAGGTATTTGATATAAAAAGATAAATTGTTATAAACCACAAAATACGATACATAAAATTCTTACTTTCTAACAGTATTACCCACAAGTTTTATTCGTTAGCGTTATGAGAAATGGCCGCAGGGTTTGTTAGGGAGCACTCCTAGAAGGTATTGAGGTTGGCAACTTTTTCGAAAAACAAAAATTTCAGAGTAACAACTGTTGTGTTTCTTCCATAACAGGCACAGGTCAACAATAAATGAGCAAATTGTTCAATTCAAAACTGAAACCCTCAACTTAAACTCACAAACACCTAATATGTATCTTATAGAAATCCCCGCGAAACCAAACGTTTACTAACGTCCACTGCGCGTCAGTAATGGCGATATGGCGCGAGTCGTTACTGATAGTGCCTACATTGGCACGGCTCAAATAATTTTTTATCTAGTCTGCAGAACTTGTTAACTGCTTTTCAAAATTCACCTATTTAGATGTAACAAACTTTTCAAATAAACTCCTGTATGTGGACTCCATGACACTCTTATTTCTAGTTAGTGAAACAGCCTAATAACTTTTTTGCTGCAAATAAACTCTTGCTTTCAGCAGTAAAATTAACTCAAATAAGTTATAATATGCAAGAAAAACAACTTGTCTTTTCAGTGTAATTGTTTTTGAAATATGTATGCATGGGCATACCGAAACCTGTTCCTTACCATTTCAATAAATGAAATCCTAATTTTAACATAAATATCTACTGTTAACCAATAATACGTGCCTATATGTCTCCGTTACTATAACGATCGAACTAACCAATGTTAATTTGAACCGCATGTTATCGTGTTTAATTAATTAGCAGACGTATGTGCTAAGCCAATACTCGTTATAGTTGAGTTATCTATAAAGAAGTCGCTCAAGGAGATGCCTAAGATACCAGGGTCTGGGAGATACATGCAGCAAACCTGTTTACAATCCAAATTCCTTTGCTGATCTAGAATTACACACCCTTCTTGTACTATCAATATCATTTAATGTTTTACTTTAATATTATACCTGTTAATTTTACCAAGTTCAGACCGTATATTCTGTTCTGTTTATGAAGCAATTTTATATTTTTTGAAAATAAACATAAGGTATCAAGGTACATTTAAATGTTTCAAACTAGTAGTGAAGTAAATCCTATTTTGAAACATTCAAATGTGCTTCAATTCTGTTTTCGCATATTAAACAATATTGCAGAAATCGCCGACTAACACCACTGTGAACAATTTTAACTTATTTATCTCTGTCATTATGCGGAAATGAAAATTCAAAACTGAAAATGCCGTGGCGACTCATGCCGTGGCGACGCGTCGCCATGCCCAAGCACCTGCGCGATTCTCTTCTCACTCGGTTCGACGGTGTCGTTTACTATAGTAAACTAGAAGATAGAAGAGAATTAATTATGATTTTTGTGTACATTTCACCTAATAAAAAAAATTAATGATATTTCATTTTTACATGAGAAGTTATTTCCGTACAATCACAGAGGTTCAATAATTTTTAAGACCAATAAAGATAAACTATAATTGATTTTTGCTGGAGATTTCAATGTAAATTTTGCTAAAGATGAATCAATGGCATTCCTCCAAAAAGAATTTCAATTGCAAATTAACAACAATCCAAGAGAACCTACTACCAGATATGCAACAACAATGGATGCTGTATTTATTAGATGTCTTGATAATGTTATGTCCAATACTTTTGTAACATACTTCAGTTATCCTCGACCAATTATCACAGTAATGCTGTCAGAGGCAACATCGAATATAACTATTACAGAAGTCACTGATTTTTAAAGAATTGAGTTGTCGCAACTTGAAATAAATTTTTGAATTTTGAATTTTTGTATTTAATAAAAATAAATGTTTATTAAATAAATAGTCATCATTTTGTGGAAGAAATTCGTAATATTTGATTTTTTCATTATGCCATGTTTAATTCCTGTCGTAATATTGTCTTTCATGCATATTACCTGTGAAACTCGATGTTTCACATCTGCCAGGTGTCCCGTGACGGCTCACATTTTTATTTTTTTTATAAATTTAAAAAATTCATGATTGACTACGATGATAAATGTTATTAAAACAAATATTAATATTCACGTTTGGTTGAATGATTCTACATTCTTTTGAACATTTTCATTTTATTAAAATAAAATTGGAAAAGGAGAGAAGGAGTGGGTTTGTATCTTCATATATCAATAAATTCCTCGCTCAAGAATTTAATTTTCCTTGGATAATATAGTATTATTTTCTTCCAATATCACGGTAAATTTGTCTTCAATTACACAATTGCGTCTTCAACGAAATTATGCCTTGTAATACATATTTGTTTATATGCTTTCTTGCATCTTCCATCGTGACGACATTAAATATTTATAGTCGCTCTGCAGAATTGTCGTTTATTCAGTATGCCGTACAATGCGTTTAGTAAGGGATTGTTTATATTGATGCATAAAACAAGCGAATTAGCAAGAAGTGGGTTACATGCCAGTGAGCAGGGAAATCGAGACTGCGACATTCAATTCATCAGGCAAGATATCAAGATAAGCTGCTACCGACAGGTGTTAAACAAAGATTCGGATTTGAGATGTCTGTAGCACTCCAGCTTCCATTAATTTCACTGCATTAAGCGGAACTATGTACCACCTTCATCTAAAATCGACGGTTTATCCAGAGTATTCATCAGGATTGCTCGATGGAAATTATGCTGCTAATAAGCGTACTACTGCTTCGTGGTGCATTAAGTCAATTTCCCATATCTCTTAATTATGTATAAACAAATATTTCAACTTCATGTACGACATGATATATGTTAATAAATTCAATAGCACCAAAAAATAAATTTCAGTTCCAGTAGTAAAGGTTTCAGAGCACAAATCAATGAACAAATAATATGTAATTTATATAAGTATTATACAGCGTTGCTCATTAGTGCGTCAAAGGTCAATAAAGCCTTTATTAAATCAGATTGGAGAATTTTTTTTATGAGAATGATACAGTATCAAAAGACGCATATTTTAAAAATAGTTTGACATATACACTAAATCGGAGCACGTTCCAACATATTTTTTTGTAATGAAACACCCTGTATATTATTTGTTTTTCATAATCTACTTAAAATTGTCTTTTCAATGATACAATGATTTTTGGGTTTGGATGTTGCATTGTTGAGTTAATAATGAAAATGTAAAAAAATTGGTTGCAACAGGGTTTGGCTTTTTGGTTCAATGCACGAGTATTACGATTAGTTGAGATAAAATATTTAGTAGTTATGCTGCTAACGGATGTACTAAACCTCAAAAATAATAAAATCATAATTTTATTATACAGGGTGTTTTTTACGGTGCAGTCAATTGAGCAACCTTCAAAGAGCGTTTCTCCATTTTTTCAAATGGAACACCCTGTATATTATTGAATTTTTGGAATGGTGCGTTAATTCTGCTTAATGTTAATTATAATATTTTATACCTAAACCTCGTAATTTCAGAGATATTTCACTTTTTCATTATTTCCAGCTGATTATTTGTTTTTGATTTGATCTAGTGTGCTGATCGGTCAGATTTGACAAGTTGGCACAAGCAAATAATAAATGAATACGTAATTCGTCTAATACATCTAATAATTTAATACGTTAAGCGTGCTGTATTAGTGACTATTACAATTATTGTTGCATTATTGTCATTGTCGTATCATACCAGTTTGAGTCGGTTCGTAGTTTTCCTGAACAATTTTTGCTTGTCACATATTACTAGGGGTTTTAGTTAAGTTCGGTATTATGCAGTTTGAGAAAAACGAACTCGTTGACATTATTTTCATTATGGGATCAGCTGAACAAAATTGTTTGTTAACTCAGCGAATGTATGCACAGAGATATCCTAGTTCAATTTTGGGAAGGCGTTAGCACTAATATACAACTATTACTAGTGGAAATTTCAACAGTCTGAGTCGTATTTTGTGGAAGTTATAATTTTTTATAATTTGGGTTGCGGTAACAATTTTTTTTTTTAAATTAAATTAACTCAGAAACTGATCGTCATAGCCTCATAGGTGTACAAGATGGTCATCAAACTTACCTTAAAATAACACGTTTTATTCGAATTCAGCGTAAAAAATATACTATTCCATTTAAAATAACAAAGTTGATGTCGACTTCCGGTATAACCGGATGTAAATCGAACCTCAAAATATTTTTAAAAGAAGCGGCATAAACAATAACCATATGAGCCCAAATTTCATAATTGAATTCATTCTACTAATTCATATACTTCTAATAGCCCATCAACTTAAAACGCCCTGTATACATAAAACATAAAAGTCATAATATTATACATTTAACAAAATGTAGTAGTCTCTTTCAGGCTATGATTAATTCCCAAAACCAATACTTTATTATCTTTACCAATATTCAATTGCTCCTCAAATTTTCCAATTTGAGCTTATTGCTCGTCTCATTAAAGTATACAAAAAATATTAAAAAGATATCAATATTAACCATTGCTTTTAACTACATTAATTAATTTTTTTGTCTCAACCTTAAACCATTTTCTAAAACCAAATATCGTAGACTCCTTAGCTCTTCCCTTTTTTCCCGCTCTTAAAGCATCAAATTTTCACCAGCTATAATTATTATCTACCCAAGTAATATCTTCTTCCTCACACCACGTCCCTCAGAACATTTTCCTCCATTTCCTTTATCTTTTCTTCCTAAAACTGCCCTTCCATTCTCCAACTTTTCATTGATTTCATCTTATCTACTCACTTCTTTTACCATAGCCATTCCCTTGTTTTCTTCGTCCCATACCCGTATTGTATCTCCTGTTGTGACCTTATTTCCAAATTTTATTCTTATATTTGCATTATTTTTCCTTTCACCATCTTATTTAAAACTTTTTCAATTTTTTTTTCACCCTTCCATCTTCTTAGATAAACACTCTTGTTCCTATTAAATTTTTATAGTTCCTTAATATTTCTATTTTTTATTCTTTAAACCATGAATTTTGTCTTTGATTATCCATACTTCAGTAATTGTAACACTTACTTCCACATTTTTTCTCATCTAACTCCAGCCCAAATAACTTTACATTCCTTCTTCTTTCTATATGATTTTTTCTATCCAAATCTTTAATTAAATATCTCAACTTTTCTCTGTAATTTAACAATGTCTTCATTGTTTTTCTCTGCTACGTTCTTCTTATGATCTGTATCATTTCTTATGTACCAAATTTCTTTTTTCATTTAATTTATTTCCTCATCTAACCTTTCTTCAAACCTTTCTATACATTCTTTCGTGTCTTTGTTATCATTGTCTATTTTTTTGTATAATTATTCCAACAGAACTTTCACTCCTCCCTTTTCTCTATGTGTGTCCTATTTAATTTTTCATTTCCCCTTACTTTCTGATCTGGATTTAATACTTTTTACTACTAATAATACCAATTACGAATATTTAGGTGTTTTCTTAAAACTATTACGCAATTTAGAGTAAAAAGTTGCTATTAGCCTGGTGTTCTATTTAGCATATAAAATAATTATGTCAGTGTGAATTTTCATTACCATTTTTACAAAATGCCATAGAATAACTTCGTCATAGTCGACAGTATATATTGTAGACAGTTTTTAAGGTCTATTTACTGAAAGTTATTATTTGAGACTGTTTTTTGAAATGCTATATAATTTTGAAAATAGTCATTCAGAAATTAGTATGCAAAAAGTGTTATTAATGTTATTATTCGATTAGTAAATACACTCAGTACAACTTCTCTTAAATGTATATTTATCATTTTGATTCAGAAATCAAGTTTCAAAGGATTGAATCACAGTTTCCTACGTCGAGAGACTTTCATAATGCCCTTTCCTCTTTTGTTTGTTTCAAGCGTATAAAGAAAGAAAAAAAAAGATTAAAGGTCATGTGTAAGATAGTGTCGGATTCAAACTCTCTTCTGACCTCAAAAAGCTAAGAAAAATGGATTACCGTGTGTGGCAGCCGCGTGTTCTGATCTGTAAGATTTTTTGCATTTGTGATAACCTTTCGAGGGTTGACTCTTTTTATAACTGTTTTTATAACATCTAAAACTATGGTATTATTACATTGTATATACCTAACATCATAGATATTACTATTGGTTTTTATTTAGGAAATTGAAATAGGAAAAGGTCCGAAAATACTTTGCAAATGTATTTTATAGTAAGAGTTTCTTAAAAAACTGAAAGGTTGTACACATGAGTTGTTTATTATAATAATTATTGTAATAACTACGAACAAACTTGTTGGTTTACATATAATTTTCATAAGTTAGCCAGTAGGCTACTAAAGACATAAAAGCACAAAGACATCTCCTAAATAAAGGAAATCTAACTTATGTATAATTGCAACAAGATAGTTTACACCAATTTATTGAATTGTGGAGCAGAAACGGGTTGAAAATTAATTAGCTCCACCCGTTCATGTTGGAAAGTAAATTTATTCTATGCAGATGCCGAAATAGAAGCAAAATATTATCGATATGTCTACCACGTAATAGCAATATCGCTTTCCCCGTGTTTTACATAGCGTTCGCGCTGAATACTTAATTAAAATGTAGGTGGTTTTGGTGAAATACGCTGTAGAAATTCGAAACCGAAAACATAATTCACAAAAGCACGTAACAAGAACGAAAAATAAATTAAAAGTCTCACGATATCTTATTAGACGCAATTCTATCATTCGTATTACCGCCGTTGCTTCTTTCTTTAAAAGTCAAACGAAAGAAAAATCTTTAAGCTGAATTCGCCAAATACCAACGCGCACCTTTTTGGTAGCCATACATAAATGTATTTATTTACGTGTTGTTTTCAAAACAAGGTCATCAAAAGCGAAAAGACCTTTAGGATAAGCGTCTGTTGTATTTATTATTTTTTTTTGTAGCGTAGATAGTGATGGATTGATGTTGAGGCTCTAGGCGAAAAGTTGTCCACGTCTCAGTTTGTAAACTTGTTAAAAGAGTAAATCCTGTAAATACAGAAAATGTAATAACAGAATATATAAAAAGAACACCGTTCTTTTGTTGAGTGCGTATGTTTGTTACTTCTTCACGTCTAAACGACTGAAGCGATTTTAATAAAATTTGGTATGGAGTTAGCTGACACCCTGGATAACACATAAACTACGTTTTAGTGCGGGAAAATATCTTATTCTCATGGGAAAATCGATGAAAATGAATTCGCGAAATATTATAAATGCGAAAGTAACTGTCTGTATGCTATACAATCTAGCCTAAAATTCTGAACCCATTTAAATTAAATTTGGTACAGAGATAGTCTGGAGCATGAAAAAGGACATAGACTACTTTTTAATGCGAAAAAAGGGTTATTAGGGGTTGAAATAGGAAAATTTATGCGGAAATTCCGTAATTTTTAAATATTTTTTAGGCTTTTGATTAAATATATAAATAAATACGACATTCAATGTTTGTAAAAATTTTACCCTAAAAGAAATAAAATTAGCCAATGAAAGTTTTTGTATAATGACGTCGTCCAAAAAGCTTACGGCCCAGAAAATAAAAATATTAAGTGTAAAAAGTTATAGAGGTTTTGTTTATTTGGATCAATAAAAGTAGATGAATACTAAGCTATATAAACTATTTTAAACTACTATTAAACTATATTAATCTATAATATTATAAATGCGAAAGCAACTCTGTCTGTCTATGTGTTATGCAATCACGCCCAAACTACTTAAGCGATTTAAATGAGAATTTGGTACAGAGATAGATAAGTAGATATAAAGCTAGAGGCTTGAAACTTATTTTTTAGGCTTTTGATTAGATATAAATACGACATTTAAAGTTTGTAAAAATTTTAACCTAAAGGGGGCAAAAATAAGGAATGAAAGTTTTTGTGTAATGACGTCGGCAAAAAGGCTTACGCCCCAGAAAATAATAATTAGAAAAAAAAATTTTAATGCTGCAGAAAGTCACTATTCCACGCGGACGAAGTCGCGGGCATAGTATGTATGTATGATATCATAAATCAGGGAATAAAGTTGATTTCATTCTAGGGTGGGAGGAGATTCAAAAATTATGCAAACCAGAGGAAAACAGTGTTTTTTAAAATATTCTTTTCTTTTTGTTTAGTAAATGATGGGTAATGCTCTTAAATCTCACAAAACCTTGTTTAAAATCTCAACTTTCTAATTCAGAAAATGTAATTAAAAACTCATTTCACATGAGGGGCCATATTTTACCAAATGTCACCAAGGAGAAAAGAGATTCAAATTAAAAGATACACGTGCACCTCAAGTCATTAATTTATACACTCACCTCAAGGAACGAAATCATCATTTAACGTATTATGTACTTATAGACCTTGGTAAGGGGAAGAGTTACGCAACAAATAATAGAGTTATGTCCAAATAGACAATGTAGATATTAGAAAATTTTTATAATCAGTACCTTTCGTTGCAGTTTAAGGACTACTACATTAAGAAAATTATTTGTAGTATCCTCAAATTCATACATACACAATTGATGAAACAAGTGGCCAATTAAAAATAAATAGGTAATTAGTAGTTACCTAACAGAGAAATATTAGGTATTAAAAAAAATATTACTTGTAGATGTTAAAATCTACTCGTGTATCATTAGCACCTATAATTCATTATATAAATATTACCACTTATTGATGTTTACTTCTATTCATACCTATAACAATTACTTCCACTTTTTCACGCTAGATGATTAATAAATATTAACGAAAAGAGTATTCATTTGCAATGCCTATTTTAACAATTTTTTTTATACGTAGATACCTTTCAATATATTTATTCTGTTTAGTGGTTTATTCTTTCATTTTCAAATTATAAAATAAGCAGCTTTCAAAAAAATACAAATACATGTGTAAGATAAAAAAGTTAATTTTGTAAAAGCAAATTTTCATTTGGAAGAGTGTAGGCAATCAGAATATTATCTACATGTTTAGGTATTGATAAAATTGTAGGGATACTCTGGGGAAATGTTCTTTTTTATACAACAGAAAGAAGTCAAGAATTTTTGGAACAAAAACTTTTATCGTGATGGGACCCACTTCAAGCTCAATTAAATATTATTTCTTTAGGTAGAACTCATTGGTAAAGTCGGAAGCTGTTTTATTGAGATTTCGAGTAACAGTTCAGCGTAGGGACGTATAATATTTCTGGAACGTAATAGAGACATTTCCGTGAAAATTTCTGTTAAGGGAAATCTAATAAGTGTTACAAAGCAAACTGGATTCCAATTTCTCGATTGTCTGTTTACATTTTCATTTTCATGTTAATCAATAAAACACACACCAAATGGTTTTCGATTCACTTCAAATAAATACTGCTCTTCAGTAATGAAAACAAACATTGCAAACTTACAAAGTGTATACGTATGTAGGTACTTCTTTTGGAGCGTTGAAAGGAAAATTTTAGCGAAGAATTTTGCTTCCCTTACAGAATCTCAACTGAAAATTTACCTAATAGTACAATTTTTGTTAATATTAAGGTTAAAGACAATATAAATAGTGCTATTTAAATTTTCTCTGTAAGATTCAATATTATCCGGTGCGATTTTCCGGTCCCATTCGGAACATTTTTGAACAAACAAAACGATCGAGAGCAGCCTCTTAAAACTATATATATTCCGCTGGTAAAGCAGGTGGTAGCCTGGTAGCCAGCAAACGATTTATTGCTTGCTATTAGCAGCAGAGCTTTAATGGTTCTTTGAAACAGAAAGGAAAAAAATTGAAACGGGTCAACGAGGAAAATAATTTGCTGCAATTCTTCAAAAAGTCCCGTATATTGCAGTTGCACCGTTCGCGAACTTTTAAAACCATTCTTTACCGAAAAAGTTCCTTAGTACTGCTATAAAAAGCGTAATTAAAAACATTGATTTTTCAGACAAAGTTGCTATATCCAATTATTTATTACTCCAATTTTATCCAGAATATTACAATGTCGCAGAAGTACCAACTGAAACACAATATAAATAAAAACAACAGTTTCAGTTACAAATTATATTTATTGACCACAATGATCATTTCGCCACACTGTGGCCTCTTCAGGTGGAAGAAATACTAAACTTAGACTTATTACAAATTCACTTATATACTAATTATTACTAAACCAAGAGGGGCAAGGAAACAGTTATATTACAAAACAAGCTATGCCCGCGACTTCGTCCGCGTGGAATAGTGACTTTCGGTAGCATTTAAAATTTTTTTCTTCTATATTTTTATTTTCTGGACCGCAAGCCTTTTTACCTACGTCATTATACAAAAACTTTTATCACTTATTTTTGTCCCCTTTAGGGTAAAATTTTTACAAACTTTAAATGTCATATTTATATCTAATCAAAAACCTTAAAAATAAGTTTCAAGCCTCTAGCTTTATATCTACTTATCTATATCTGTACCAAATTCTCATTTAAATCGGTTCAGTAGTTTGGGCGTGATTGCGTAACACACAGACAGACAGAGTTATTTTCGCATTTATAATATTATAGATTAATATAGTTTAATTATAGTTTAAAATAGTTTATATAGCTTAGTATTCAACTACTCCTACTGATCCAAACAAACAAAACCTCTTTAACTTTTTACACTTAATATTTTAATTTTCTGGACCATAAGCTTTTTGGACGACGTCATTACACAAAAACTTTCATGGGCTAATTTCATCCTCTTTAGGGTAAAATTTTTACAAACATTGAATGTATTTATTTATATCTAATCAAAAGCCTAAAAAATAAGTTTTAAGCTTCTATCTTTAAAAATTACGAAATTTCCGCACAAACTTTCCTATTTCAACCCCTTACAACCCTTTTTTCGCATTAAAAAGTAGCCTATGTCCTTTCTCAGGCTCTAGACCAAGGGTTCCCAACCTTTTTGTACTCTAGAGCACATTCTAAAATATCGGTAAGGTGGCGGGCACCACCTATTTTTTATCAACAAATTCCTTCCATAACTTCGCATTTTCCCATAATTTATTTTCTTATATTCATAATTTGTAAATTAATAATAAACAAAAATATTTCAAAATAATAAATTATTGTTAAAATTTCATACACACGAAGAAAATTGGCAAAACTTAAACAAATTGAACAAATACAAAAAAAAAAACATTTTATAAAAAATATACTATCAATGTGGAATATGTCAATGTGATTTTTGGCATTGCATATTATTGGCCAGCGCTTCATAATTAGGAGAGTATGACGATAATCCTGTTAGCATACAACCATAAAGATGCTCATCGGTGAGTCGAGATCTATATCTTGATTTTATTAAGTTCATGTTTGAAAACAATGATTCACATAAATATGTCGAACCGAAAAATGATTCAATTTTATATGCCGCATGACAAATAAATAAAAATAATTCATATTTTAAATTAATGTTTATGAAAAAAATCTGTGTCTCTGTTGCATAGTGGCGGGCACATACGAATCGTTCCGCGGGCGCCATGGTGCCCGCGGGCACAAGGTTGGGAACCTCTGCTCTAGACTATTTCTGAATCAAATTTAATTTAAATCGGTTCAGTAAATTTTAGGCGAGATTGTGTAGCATACAGGCAGAGTTACTTTCGCATTTATAATATTCCGCGAATTCATTTTCATCGATTTTCCCATGGGAATAAGATATTTTCCCGCAGTAAAACGTAGCCTATGTGTTAATCCAGGGTGTCAGCTAACTCCGTACCAAATTTTATTAAAATCGCTCTAGCCGTGTAGGCGTGAAGAAGTAGCAAACATACACACTCACACACTTACACACAAACTTTCGCCTTTATGATATTAGTGTGATAATGTACATTTATAACGGGGAATTGATGACATCAATCTGGTCATTTAAAATTAAACCTTGTTTAGTGAACTTATTTGTTTCTAAACATTCTAGTAAATTCAATTTTGTATTTTTCTTTTCTACGTGTAAAATTTGGGAATTATCATTAAAATTATAAGACTCTAATAACAAATGTTAAGTATACGTTGAATGGGGTGACTTTTTTATATCTCTTTCTGTGTTCGGAGATTCTGTCCTTAAAGGTTCTACCAGTCTGGCCAATGTAAGCATTGTTGCAAGTACCGCATTGTAATTTATAAATGGCTGATTTAGAGCTTTTATTGGTAGGATCTTTATTGTTTATCAAAACTTTGCCTAGAAAGGTATTAGTCTTGAAAAATATGACTGAATTTGTAAAATTAGATAACTTTTTGCCTATGTTGAGAGAAATATTTTCTATATAGGTAATTGAATTATAAATCAGTACCAACTGAAAGTTTAAAAAATGATTCTAAAGTTTTAAAATAATACTTAAAGTAATAAGCAAGTGTTGAGTTGTTGACAACTTTTAAGTAGTATTTATTCGCTAAAACATTGCACTTTACTTTTAAATGCTTACATCAACAATATCTGCTCTAAAATAAGTAGCCCTGAAAAAAAATTTAATTAGCACATTAAGTCCCTGACGGTTACCTTTAAAAACAAACGTTATTAACCAGAAATTATTATCTGACTATATGTATATTTATCAATAAATACATATATAAAAATTGGTATATAGGGACACTGATAACCGTAAGTGTCAATAGGTTATATTGCATTTCCCAGATATTGGCAAATAATTGAGGCAGCAATGTGACAGTACTCAAGTTGGTAATCAGATTACCAAGGGAATGGATGTATAACAGCAGCTCGGCAGCAGTCTGTACTTCTTGCAATAGATCGAGTGTGATATGCGAACTCCTGTCTTTCTATATTAACATTAAACATATATAAATGAGGAAATGCAGACAGATCTGTTTATTAGGACTAACATTTAATCAAATATTAACCAAATTACATTTGCTTAGCTCAGAAAAGTCATGCCCAGTGGTGAAGCAGCACGAATGGTGTCCTAACTTCTGCTGTACGCCAAAGTAATATTGTACCTATAGCTCGTTTATGCTGTTTACTTTAATTACAGTAATAATACTGATGATAATATAACCATACCTGGTAACTATTATTGTGAATTTGGAAAATACAACCCTAATGGGGTTTTTACTACCAAGAACCGTCTGTAACTTATTATACAGTAGAGAATGTAACTTGTAAGATAAGAATTAACTGGACGATTAACAATGTGAATATGAGAATAAGACTTAATAATAATAATGATTTAAATGGTATATAGAATTAAAATTGTTTCGCCGATTAGCGACGGAACAGCCACTTATTTTTCAATTTGATAATACAGAAAAAAGCTTATTGCCGAAATCAGCATCAAGAAAATATTCTCTTAAAATGAATTTTGCTATCAGTGTGGTACGTTTTATAACGTTCAGGAGCATTACGAAATTGTATTTTATGGAACACTGTAGTGTAACTTATCCAGGCTAACGTGATCGTCAAAAACTTCTTACCCTTCGTTGTGTTGAAAAGCCAGGTCTTGCCAAAAATGACAAATTGTACTCTGGTACGAATTTACCATTAGAGGAACAAGGTTAAATAAAAGACAGTGAATTCATTCCTACTTTTTAATTCAAAATCAAAATCAAATGTAAATTTGGAAATGAGAGTGTCAGACTCAGCCTGTGGCTAGCGTGGAAAAAGAGCCTGACAAAGAAAACCACGATCTCAGCCACTCAATGATTTAAAAACAAATTCAAATAAACATAAAAATCAAAATATCAAATTCAAGTAAATCACATATAAATCAAATATCCAATGAAAAAAATAAATTCAGAAAAAACACAAATGGATCAAAATAAATAAAAATTAAATTTGAAACAATTAAAATTATAGAAATGATAAAAAAATCATAATAATTTAAAATAATAAAATAATTATCATACCTGTTAGAAATGTAAGTACTTAATCCAATTTGAAACAAAACTCAAAACAAAGAAAATACACAAACACACTAAATACAAATAAAGACACAAAACAACTTATAATCTCTGAATTTGAATACGAATTAAAATGAATTGAATTGAATATGAAATAGAATTGAATCCCTAAAAAATTACGTCGCAGCCCTTTTAAAGACTCCCTCTAACACGTTATCAAAACCAATCGAACCCACGTCGAATGTAAGAAAAATTCCCATAGGAAATCGATCTACGAGAAAAGTAACAAAAATTTTACCTAAACGAGAACAGGTCTCACGTCAGCTCAAGAGTATTTATGGTTATTACACCCCATGTGTGCGAAACGCCAGAACACCAATAGTAAAACTATGCAGACCACACAAAAAAAACATGTGGTTGTTTAGTTTATTTTACTCACGTGAAATGCAAGTAATTATTCAGAAAGTTATCACGAAATTTGACAAATAATTTTTTAATACCATGGTCGAAAAACTATATAATTTTTTTTAAAGAAGCGTGCGTAACATATTTAAAGGGTTAAAGATGACCATTGGATATCACAACACGTAGCATTCCACAATATTCTCGAACCATTTGGAAATTCAAGAACATTCTCGAACCTAGAATTTTTTAGAAAATTCTAGAACTTTTTCAAGCCTTCTGGGAAATTCAAGTACCTTACAGAAATTTTCATATCATTTCCTCCTAGGAAGTCCTTTTTTTGTGATACTCTTTATACCCCAATATTTTTTTGAAATCAACCCTGGTAGCTGAAAACCGAAACCATCTTCACGGATGGTGGATAGAAAATTGCAGTTATAATTTAGCACTTATCACAAAAAAATGTGTCAGTCACCAAGTACAGTAGGTATAGGCAAACAAAAATTCTTTCCAAATTTCCTTCAAAATTTTTGGATGATTGTCAAATAATTGTGATTTTCATTGGTGAGAATACAGATACAGAGGTATCGAATGTGAAGGAATTTTTTGTATAATGAAAAACATGTAAACAATATATTCTTTAACGCATTAAGGATTGCTTTCGTTTCTCGAGTAAACTACCCATTAATTTTTAATTCATAATTTTTTTTTCAACATGCAAAATTTTTGTAAAAAGCTCTGCATTTAATGTACAAAGTTTTGCAATCTAAATCAATGTTTCTCAAACTTGTTGGTTAACAGTTCGAAATTACGAAAGCCCTCATTCCTTAAAGAGTGATATATATGTCTAAATTAAAATGAATCCGTAGCATTATAAATTATGCGAAGAAAAACTGAATTTTATCAAATATTCATATTCATAACTCCCACTTTAAGAATTCTATCTTAATTTTCTCATGAAAAAAAAAAGTTTTAATGTTGTTAACCTATTGTACCTGGCAATCAAATTTCATATTATATTTTCAAGACTTAAATGTATAAGAATAATAATAATGGTACATATTTTTGTGAAATTTTGTGGAAGATTAAATTTTTTAAAATATTTCTGTGGCTTTGTTCCGAGACAGTTTTTTAGTGTTATTCAGAGGAATTTTAATATCCTTCGAATAAAGATGAGTGGAATGCGTGTAGCTTTGAAAAGTGATGTTAAAAAACCGGCAGGTAACTGACGACCTGCTGGCCGCCCTCACACGGTCAGGCGTCACCATTATGACTTTAGTCTGGTCTGGGGCAACAAAAGTATGGTTAAACCATTATAATAGTAGAAGTAGTAGTAACTGATTAAGTCAGGTAGTAGAGGGTTCTTAAATGGGTCAGAAGTATAAAACGATAGTGTGCACATCTTCGCCGCTATTTGGCTGTGACTAACTGCGCCGGTAAAACACAGGCACAAAAACCTCAATTTCCTTTTCCACTACCATACACGGTAGTCCACGAGAGCTACTTCCGACCATATTCATCCGTTGCACGGGTTCACGTTGTTGTTGCTGTTGTTATTGTTAGAGTTCTTGTTATCAACGTTCGTTTGCCGGATAAGAAGCGCGTGTGAAACCGGCGGTTTTGAGACTTTTCAGTGGGTTTCTAACGAGTTCTCCGTGATCTGAACGCGATTTTTATCTAGTGGTGCGTGCTTCAAGAGATAGTGAAAAGAAATTGAAAGTTCCATGTTTGGATTGCTCAAGGTTAGTACCTACCTAATATGCATGAACTCCTTTGCATATCAGTTACCTTTATTAGGATGGAGCCTGATCTTTAAAGAATATTATTAAAATCTTATATTCAAGAAACTATATGCTCCGTAAGAAAAAGAGTGATAAATGGAAACCCTGTTTCAATTAATTGCTTTTACAAATAAATTTAAGAGCCAGAAGATTCCTAAAACTATTTTTTTTTATTAGTGGAAACTTCAGTGAGTTTCACTCAATCTTATCATCTGCATTTATATGTCTATTCATTTATATGGAATGGCCTGTCACATCATAAACTGCAGGAATGTAAAAAAAACAGGTAAAAGTTATACAGGTCTCAGTTGGTGGCAGGTTCTTGAACTATTACCCTCTTTTTCATAGGTCTTGTACCCACTGTATGATTTCATACAATCTTGAATTATTGGTATGACTGTTTAAAATCAGACTTTATCCAACTCAAGATGGTATTTTGGATTACCTAATGGATGTACATACATTGAAGTAACCATGATCGGCTTAAAGATTTTAAATGACGAATATACTTATAATCGAAAGATTTCTGGGATGTTTCTAAAATTTTCGTTTTCTCTTATTTTTATTATTCATATTGTGTAAGTAACAGATAAATTCTGTATCACCTTTGTTGTAAATATGGGGATGCAGGGGATCTGTTGTTTTCCGTTAATGTTCTATACGGTCGTACATGAAAATTTGTATGTGAATTATTCATGACACTTTGGCATGGAAGAGAACTTTCCCGTTTTGGTACTCCCTCTGAGTTTTCCATCCTTATTCTTCCGCTTTTCCGCATCGTTGTCTCAGGAATTGCTATGTATTAGTATGCGTTGCACAGTATCCTGCTCTGGACGAACAAAATCCGACAGCAAAGTCACTTATGTCAGATACCTATAAATCACGTTCACGTTTGTATGTTGGGAGGAACTTTTCGTAATTAACTGCTAAATTAAATTAAACGAAACTGTTAAACAAAATAATCCCACGCATTTATATAGCACAATATCATTAAAAAAATATATAGTAGGTACGATTTAACTATTAGTGAAGGTAAGAAGAGATATAAAGAAACCTAAGTAATATATACGAGTATTAATATGAATTTTATCAAATTTATTATCTAATTATCTACCTAATATTGTAGTAAGAGCCGTTCTGTGATTGAAGGAATCAGTATGGGAATTTAACTTAATAAGCATTCAAACCCAAAGTTCATAAAACTTTTAGAAATATAAAAGTCTCCTAAGGGTCTCTAGTTGAAGGTTGGGTGTCTTAGCTTTATAGTCTGTTCATTTCGTTCGTACTTACAAAGAAGCGTAAAAATGATAGGAATTTTATTAACTTTATTTAGAAACACCCATAACTACAAACATCTTATTTAGGCACTAATCACTACGACACTAAAGGGAATTTTTTTCAAACCATTGGAATTCCTTTACCATATTTTTTATTTTATTTATATAATAAAGTTTTATAAGACGTTATGTAACGGTTTCTTGGTTGGGATTAATTAATTTTAATTTAATGACAGATAGAAAATTAATTCAGTTCAATTTTATGTAGTAACAAAAATATTAAGTTAAAAACTCCTTCTCCTTTACATCGTTTTATTTTTGACAATATGGAAAAGTTAAAATTGCTTTTCTCTGTAAAACATGATTTGTGAGAGCTTCAAGAAGAAAATTTATACCTATTACTTCAGTGTTTTCAGACGGCGGTTCCATATATTTTGAAATATAGTTACGGATATAATCAATAAATCGCCTTAAGAAATAAGAAAATTTGTCACCACGATATTGCTAAATATATTAAATGTATAGTGCTTTAATTTTTTTTTACTATTACCACAAAACAAATACTGAATGGTATCGTTAAATAAACCTATGATAAAATTGGTCAATTTTACAAATTGTCTGTTTACTCTCAGATTGGTTACTTATTAAAATTACTATATATTGTAACATTTACATTCATAGTTAACACTCTTTCAAAATGTAATTTTAGCTGATACATCTGTCAAAATAATCAAATGATTTCAAAAAATTATTTTCGGCGTTAAATATTATACTAAAATAAAATTAAAGAACATTATAAGAAATAATTATACTAAACAGCAAAATTAAACATCAATACAGTTCAGAAATGTACAAGAAGATTAAGAAAATACTGGATAAATTCTGTAACAAAATAATTCGTGCTCGTTAAAATATAGCACAGATTAAATGCACACTACTTTGTTTTATCACTTGCAAGAAGCAGCATTGTACATGTGTGAAAGTACAAATACACTCTCATCTCCTAATTTTACGATGCTTATGATGAGAAAGTTCGTAATTATATACACGTTCAGTACATGTAAATACTTTCAGAAGATATGTCGGTACCTACTTACATTTGTACATATGCCTGTTTAAGTATCAACACGAATATCTCAAACAATACTTTTCTAAGAGAACTAATTTTTCACATAGACTAGAAGAAGCAGACTCATGGACGCTTTGTCCATTTAATTTTTACATTTAATAATATTAAAAAAAAAGGAAAATACTATGCTGAAGTTCTACAATCTATATGGTATTAAACTGAGAATATACGAATTCAACCAAGTATCAAAAGCCTTCCGAAAAGTTAATAAACTACACTAATTTAATTTTGGTTATACTCGACGCGAATCCCATTATTTAAATTCGGACTAATACCGTGTAAAATGCTTCAGAAGCGTTATTTTTATGGTTGAAGTTTATTACCGCGATGCTTTCTGACACTAACTCGACGGAAGCTCTAATGAACTTGACCTTTTGTGCTAAACAATTAAGAGCTGCCATCCAACGAGTCCACGTTAATTATGCATGTCAGTCCTCAAAAAATTCAATGGAGAGGCTAAAAAAATTTCCAGGAAAATAAACTGTAACAGAATAAACAGATAATTTGATATCTTAAATGAGGGTCTGTTTGAAATCTTACTTCATTTATTATAAGGTAGAATTTAATAAAATAATAAAATCTAATAAAAATGATAACATTATTCAAAGGCAGAAAACGTAATTCGTGTTTAAAATTGGTATAATAGAAGTCGAAATAACATGCATTTGATCAATCAACGTATTTTGCATTGAGCATGGAGCTTGATCTGCTCAGCTGATTATCAGGCGAGCTTTCATGTGGTTCTTCAAAATCTCACGAACCGTAAAGCACACAAGAACGACTATAGATGAAATTAACATAAGTTTTTGAAATACTCCTACCACTTAGCTATAACAACAAGCTTCTAAACGAATTACCTTAGCAGAAGACAAATTATCTCTAACGTTACTACGATAAATTAATTCATCATAAATTTTAATTAATGTCGGCTGACGTGTGCACCAGGAAAGTGGTAAACGAGCTTTCCGAATCAACTGACAGAAAAATAAAAAAGACACCACAGAACTGACTTTTCCGAGAAAAGCTCAAAATTCAATTTAAATGTTTCCGATTTAGGACAGCTTCTGGTGTGACGAACCCTGCATTTAACTGACAACATTAACATTTCATTCGAGCTCTTATCGTCCGTCTGGCAAATAATTTAGAGATAAATTGGACCAGGTTACTGGATGTTAAATTATGAATGTTAATTTTAACTACTGCACGCGAATATTTACAAATTCTTGTTTGACGGAAACGAAACAGGAAAGCGACTACATTACATTATATATGTTAGAATTCGTTCCTTTGAGTTAATATAAATGACTTTTGAAGTTTCTACAATTCTGAATGAGCGTCGCCTGGCAAATTCGATTTGCTCGCGTAATTTTCCTCATACATGCCTAGTTGTGCAGCAAAAGCTCAAGAAATGGATCAATACGGAAACAGTACATAGGTATAAATTTTAATAAAAGTAAAGTCAATACAATAAATTACAGTAATTTAATGCTTTTTAAACTTGCAATAGGTTTTACAATAACAACTGGATTGATTATAATTTTTTTTTTTGAACTACATAAGTCAAGTATCCTACAGAAAATAACTGAATGGTAGGCACTCACAAGCTTTCAAAGAATTTATAAAGACTTTATTTCTTAAAGTATCTAAGCGTTTATTTTCTCTCTAAAGGATTTCTTTAACTGAAAAACAAGAAAGAATTATAAAGCACTCTATAAAACATCTTAGAATTGAAGCTTGTAAAGTTTCCAGATTTACAAGAATCATTTTAATAACGTTTCAGAGGAATAAAAAGGAAAGAATTAAGGTGGATCTACACATTTGGGGAGAAATGTTATCTCAAACTTCTATTAAATTCAAGAAAACGTCTTAAACTTTGAAAGGTCCACTTTTTGTGAAACATACTGATTAAATATAAAAAATTACATAAAACGAACAAGTTTCACTAAAAATTAGATTGACTCGACAATATTGTTTCGACCAGTTCGGCCATTATCAAGAGTAAAATACAGATTACTGAAGCAAACAAATTATGTCTGAATAATATATAGTAAACCTAAAGAGAGGGTGGGACTGGTTACAATTTGTATAAAATTAAGGGTGAATTATGTGCTACTAATTCTAATTGGTTGTTACTTACGTTACAATTCTTGTGTAAATTTTCCAAAAGCGACAATTTGCTACTTTTCGGAATATTGCTATGTAAGATTTTTATGTTGTCTACGTCTAAACAGTGATAATTTCTAGTTTAGTTCTAAATTTAAATATGTTGCCAAATTTAGCGAATTGTAAAATTTCAAAAAGTAAAACTTCAAACCTAAAAAGCATTTTTTGTAAACGTAAAAAGAACACCGACCCCTTGGAAAAAAGTGGAATTTACCAAGTAAGTTGCAATTCTTGTGATGCTAAGTACATTGGCCAAAGTGGTAGATCGATTAAAAAGCGGGTTTCTGAACACTCTTACGCCATTAATAAAAAAGATTGCAAATCGGGTTTTGCCGTACATTGCGTCACCAATGATCGCTGTTTAGACGTTAACAAGATAAAAATCCTACATAGCAATATTCCGAAAAGTAGAAAATTGTCGCTTTTGGAAAATTTGGAAATTAAAAAAAGCATTACACAAGAATTGTAACGTACTTAATAACCAATTAGAATTAGTATCACATAATTCACCCTTAACTTTATACAAATTGTAACCAGTTCCCCCCTCTCTTTAGGTTTACTATATATTATTCAGACATAATTTGTTTACTTCAGTAATCTGTATTTTACTCTTGATAATGGCCGAACTGGCCGACACAATATTGTTGAGTCAATATAATTTTTTATATTTAAGAAAACTTCTGCCGTCAATATTCTAAAATTCAAATGATAATTGCTTGCTGTTGCATCGAGTTTAAAAATGCAGAAATCATTGGCTCCATTTTTTTCTGTGATTGTTTTAGATAATTTAGGCAGTTGCTAGAGCAGTAATTTCACAGGCATTTTTTTTCTCTGCCTTCATTTTGTGCCTGTCATCTGTCTTTCCTAAACCACCAATTTCAATGATTTTTAAAAGGATGCTGAAATCTACCTCCTACCCCACTCATCTATTTAACAGCAATATCTGGGTCGAAGGGACTATTTGCCATCAGCATTACTAATTTTTTAGTAGAAAATATTTTTACATTGAATCTACTATTAATAAGTATTATTGAATATCTTTATACACCGATGGTTATTCAATTAGACTACTATTTTATGAGTAAGACGCCTCGGAATTCTATTGTGGTACTTCATTTACTGAGACAGGTAACAAAAACATACATTCCACAACAATTTAACTCAAATAAAAAGTTCAAAAAAGTGTAGACATTCGCTGTAACAATCTCATACACCTCAAGCGGGAGAAAAGTTATTTCAACCGGAATTTGCAGGTTGACAGTTTATAGAATATTTAGCGTGCCTCATACAGCTTCTCTTTAAGTTTTCATCAACGTTATTACCTCTCTTCGTGCTGTGAATAATCTGCCAGAAAGACTTTCAGTTACCTGAAATACTTCAAAGGACAACTACATTAAAGCCGACTTTTGGATCCGGCGTTTCGTTAAAAATGGAAAAACTCAAGGGAATTTCCTTTTAACCATTTATACTAACAGGTTACTGACCCAATTCTACCACATATACCCACATTTGCTTTCTCACACACAAACTGACAAACATTTGAAAAAGTTTTTGTAGTTTTTAAAAAGAAAAATAGCAGTTGGGAATTTTGATGATTGTATTTAAAGAAACATCTTAGTTTAAGCAATTACCTACGCCTAAAAGGAGATGTTGAATTCTGCATGACTTAAAATGGTAAAACGTTGGACGCTGTTAAATCATTGGTAGCTAATTATGTTTTTTATTTATTTAGCCGTTTAATAGATATTTACAAAGTAAAACTTAGTAAAACACAATTTGGTTACAAAAATTTTTATTGTAAAATTATCCACAATTATTATTTCGCCACACTGTGGCTTCTTCAGGTGGAAGAAATATTTATGGTGGATTATTTTTCAATAAAAATTTTTGTAACCAACATTGTCTTTTACTAGGTTTTATTCTGGAGTTACAACAAGTAAAAGCCTCATCTATATTATATTTACAAAGTCTTGTAATGGTATAGGTAAATCGTAGTTAATCATATTTCATTAGTTCCGATTCCCTGTCCTATGAAATTCCGTTCAGAGGCAGGTCAATAAAACTAAATAACTGACCTCTACTTATCTACATAAAGTGCTGCTACAACAAATTGCGAATAGTATTCAACATCCGCTGTTTAGGTGAGGCCACTTGACAGTTGCAGAGTTGCAAACGAGGTTGTATGCAGTCCGCAATCAAGTGTGGTCTGCTACACGTTGGAATTCCTATGGTGCACTAATGAGAGTTAATAAGCTCGAAATCGCAATCTACATTGGGTCGCTTCTGGCCACATTTTACAAGTATTTGCTACGAAATTCAACGCTGACGACGATATTTGTCCACAGAATTGTACGAGTAATAACCTTACTGTATGCAAACTGCATGCAATCAAAACAGAAACGGCAAGTATATCTATTCGTGTTCGTGGTTCTGCATCAGATAAAAGTAGTTAAAGTTACACGTTTATTCACTTAATAAAAATTATATAAAACTGTAATAGTACTTTTAGTTGATTAAAAATGTTTATAATGCGACTTGTTTATGAGATTTATGAAAAAAAATGTAAGCCGTCACGGGACGCCTGGCAGACGTGAAACTCAATTTTTTTAATCAGTTATTTCAGTAATAGTTACATTCAATGTTGCCT
This sequence comes from Agrilus mali, assembly GCA_029378335.1. Classification (NCBI taxonomy): domain Eukaryota; kingdom Metazoa; phylum Arthropoda; class Insecta; order Coleoptera; family Buprestidae; genus Agrilus; species Agrilus mali. The sequence goes on from CM055657.1 coordinate 18,075,644, forward strand.
CTGACAGCATTACTGTGATAATTGGTCGAAGGTAACTGAAGTATTTTACGAAAGTATTGGACATACCATTATCAAGACATCTAATAAATACAGCAACAGTAGGTTCTCTTGGATTGTTGTTAATTTGCAATTGAAATTCTTTTTGGAGGAACCTAATGAATGGCATTGATTCATCTTTAGCAAAATTTACTTTGAAATCTCCAGCTAAAATCAATTGTAGTTTATCTTTATTGGTTTTAAAAATTATTGAACCTCTGTGACTGTACGGAAATAATTTCTCATGCAAAAATGAAATATTATTCATTTTTTTATAAGGTGAAATGTACACAACAATCATAAATTAATTCACTTCCGTCTTCTAGTTTACTATAGTAAACGACACCGTCGAACTGAGTGGGAAGACAATCGCACAGGCGCTTGCGCATGGCGAGGCGTCGCTACGGGATGACTCGCCACGTTCGCCACGCTCGCCACGTCAACAATCCGGTTTACCCGCGGCTATAGATGGACTGAGCTTTCAGTGTGGGAGAATAATGAAAAGAACCTTATAAAAAGTATGCTGCATCTATCCGATGCAAAAAAGACATCCTTTTGTACCGAGCGAACAAAGTTTCACACGCGTTTTTGCGCTTTTCAACTCACTTGGTATCCATCTATCGGACTTTTTTGGCGATTTTTTCCACGTTTCTTATCTGCAATATCGACATCGCCATTTTGATACGCCAAAATCATCGTTCGCATATATCTTGTGATGTCGCATGATCGCCATAAGCTTCTCGAAGTAACCGGGATGATTCAGCGTCAAATGAAAACGAGAAATTAATGCTGTCCGGGAATGCTCTTTGTTCGGTATAAATTTCGACATATTGGACACAACAATACATTGTACAGTGTACACACTTTTCAACTTTATCACTCGTGTGCATATGTTCCTCATTAATGGCATAATAAAATAGCGTACTGACATTTTTTCATAGGTTAAACTATAAACTGCATTGGCGCGTCATCTTTTGTCAGAAATCCGCATTTCATACTTGTACCCCTGGTAGCCAAGTAATTTTTTTTAAGAGATTTTCCAGGGAATTTCGAAGTATTTATATTTCTGTCCCGTGGACCACTTGCTTTTAGGTTTTCAAAGACCTTTAAAATTACTTTTAAGTGGCACAAATTCAAAAAAAGGCCTCATAGACTCTCGGTTATTCCTCATATTTTTTGTTTTCACCTCGTGATTGACTCTTAGGGGTCGATGTAAAATATCCACCACTTTAAGAATCATTGATCTGATTTTTGCAGTTAACATATGAAAATATTGAGTCACATTTAACCACATTATAAGGTTCACAATGTTTTTTTGTATTATCCTGCCCAATAAAAATAATCTCTATTTTTATGTTTCCTATTAACAAAACTGTGTGAAGGGTCAGAGCTGTATGTATACATACGTACTAGGTATTAGATAATATATCGTTGCCTAATGCATTTCGAATTCTACCAGATTATGATTAACATTCAATGAGTTTAACAGAATTTGGGTTTTCCAAACTTATCAAATTAATCAACGGATTAAATGGCGAATCCCTTCAGAACATAATACGTTCGTACAGCGTATCTAACGATAAACATTAAAGCTCCAATTAGTAGTGGGAGTGCACTTCAAGCATACTTGGTGTTACCGATAACAAGCAATTGCATAAGTTATTATTAACTCCGAACTGTTCTCTAAACAGAAGGGAAGCTTCTGTTACAAGTGAATAATAATACTTACCAATATATAAGCAAGAGCTTTAGAAATTAATGATTTATGGTTTATTGCTTTCTCTCTCGCCTAGCTGTTATTGATCATCCGAACTAATATAGAAATATCTGATCCGTTTGCTACATAAAGTGGTATTTTGTTCAAAAATTTATCGGTTGTAAATATTTTTCTAAAAAACGAGAATAATTTATTGCGTTATAATTATACCGAATACCTCATAAAAAATTGTACGAATTATTGTGGGTAATAATAACCTCTGGCACTTTGTTCTTATCTTTAGTAGAAAGCGATGACTTTTCACGTTACATTTCAAATGATTTACTCTTTGTATTTGTCTGTTTCAGGGGTCGTTGGTGTTGTCAAATTAAAGCAATAGATACATAAGAAAATTGTTTCAAAGGAGAACTGTCCTGGATGTTCAATGATTACATGAAGGGATAGGAAGCGGCACCGTACGATGCTCAAAACTTTAGAAAATTAACTCGTCTTAACGACCAGAGCTTATCATGTTGAGGACGAAGGTAAGGCTTGGAAATGTAAACGACCAGATTGAATATTAAACCTGTCGGTGCTTTAAAGTTTCAACAACGCTATTAAGCATCACTTGTTCTCACTTAATTAACTTTCAGACTCCATTCAGCGATGAGAAGATTTCCTAGAAAACTACTCAAATGCTTTTACTTAAAGAGTTTGTTATAATTAAAAGCGTTGAAAGTATACATATATACAGTGAACCTTTAATTAGTGCGTAGAAACTTAATGTAGACGGTCTAAACTATGTATCTACAACAAATACTTTCTTATAATGTAGATATTATTTGACATAGTTTAGCTTGCTTTATAAATCACAAAACGTTTAACCGTTTAATTATAAATAAAGCTTTTCTGAAGGTTTTTAAATAACACTTGAACCCTTCATGAGTAATTACCTGGGACCACGTAATTACAACAATAAATTGTCTATGATTATTTCTCTTTCTCTTTATATAGTACTATCATTCAAACATGTACTTTCTTGTTGTCACATTCAGTTGGGGTAAATGTTTAAATTTATGTAGAGAACGAATGTTTTAAAAGGGGTATGAAATTTGAACACCATTCAAGTATTTTTAATTGTGACTAAGTAAGTGTAAATGGGAATGAGATAGGAGAGTTGAGAAATATAGGAATATCCATGTAGAATACTAGAATAGTGTTTATAGGTGGGAACGGAGAAGTGGAGACACTAATGGTGAAGATAAAGGAGCTTAGACTAGGAAAGGCAAGGTATTTTGGCCTCTTGACACCGAAACGTCAAGTTCACATTTTTCGTTTTTACTATAAATGTTACGCCGCCAATAGAAATTTGTGGTAAAGAACTGCTTCTCAAATCTTTGCAAGTAGTTTTTCTTGTGAAAACTCGCCAAAAATCATTAAAAGAAAGCATTGCGATCCTCTTTAGTAAATTACTTGCATATTGTTAGTTATACATAAGCCAGAAATTAATGAAACGTGAATTGCTTTACTTTACAATAATATAAATAATTCCTTTTATCTGTCAAATGTGATTTCCCTGCTTCTTCTTCTTATTCTGCGACATTTAGTCACAAGCACAACAAATAATCATTCTGTCTTTTCGAAAACACAAATAAATTAAACAATACTTTTCACACAATTTCCAGTTTTATTTACTGCTCGCATCACAATGTTTGTCAGTCTCAATTTTGGCATCAAATCACGACGGATACCAGTGACGAGCCCCAACAAAGTCTAATTAAAAAAGGATCTGACCTATAAAACATTCACTTCGTTTGTGTTGTCCTTCCCTACTGTTACCCTATGATCCTAAGCGAACCTATAAAGGCATTTGCCGGTTACAGTCGCTGACGAGACATGACCCGACAAAAACCTTCCTAAATTTAGACAAAGAATAATCACACTAATATTATAAAGGCGAAAGTTTGTGTGAGTGTGTATGTTTGTTACTTCTTTACCCCAAACAGCTGGAGCGATTTTAATACAATTTGGTCATACCAGGTTAGCTGACACTGCGGGAAAATATCTTATTCCCATGGGAAAATCGATGTAAGTGAATTCGCGAAATATTATAAATGCGAAAGTAACTCTGTCTGTATGCTACACAATCTTGCCTAAAATTTACTGAACCAATTTAAATGAAATTTGGTACAGAGATAGTCTAGAGCCTGAAAAAGGACATAGACTACTTTTTAATGCGAAAAAGGGTTGTTAAAGGGGTTGAAATGGGAAAGTTTGTGCGAAAATTCCGTAATTTCAAAAATTTTTTTAGGCTTTTGATTAGATATAAATAAATACGACATTCAATGTTTGTAAAAATTTTACCCTAAAGGGGATAAAATTAGCCGATGAATGTTTTTGTTTAATGACGTCATCCAAAAAGCTTACGACCCAGAAAATTAAAATATTAAGTGTAAAAAGTTATACAGGTTTTGTTTATTTGGATCAATAAAAGTAGTTGAATACTAAGCTATATAAACTATTTTAAAGTATAATTAAACTATATTAATCTTTTGGTACAGAGATTGATAAGTCGATATAAAGCTAGAGGCTTGAAACTTATTTTTTAGGCTTTCGATTAGATATAAATACGACATTTAAAGTTTGTAAAAATTTTACCCTAAAGGGGGCAAAAATAAGAAATTAAAGTTTTTGTGTAATGATGTCGGCAAAACGGCTTACGGCCCAGAAAATAAAAATATAGAAGAAAAAAAATTTAAATGCTGCCGAAAGTCACTATTCCACGCGGACGAAGTCGCGGGCATAGCTAGTTTCACATAATTAGGTACTTAGAAGCATATGGTTTATAGACATGGGTCATGCCCTTCATCCCCCTTGTTCTATCTAAAACAATTTCACCTGTGTCCCACAAAATTACTTTTATTCCCCTTTTTATAGAATTATCTACCATTTATCCCATTTTCAATTTTCAGCTACATTGAGACATTACATGTCCGTCCTCAAATAAAAACACTTCCTTTTTTATAGACTATAGATTTATATGTTTATCAAACTGCAGCTATTCATAAATATCAACATTTTGCGGTTTTAGTACGAATTTAATATAGTAATTGTCTTCCCTTAATTGTCTCATTTATTTAGTAAACGTGTTTCACTTGCGATCTCTATTATCGACGTAAGTATTGTGGAAAGTATCACATTTCCAGCATCCGACTTACAGGCTTCATCATTTAAATAAAGCAGCTACTTGAAATATAAATAGCTGTTGCTCCAAGTATCTAGAGAGCGATTTATAAAGTCATTGTGTGTTGATATTCAGACTTGGCAGACAAAGCCTATTGCGATTCACGAAATACCGTTTTACTTATTATCCTTGACCTACAACTTTCTCCCTCTTCCCAGCGAACACAAGTGACGAGCGTGTGTTTGAAATGCAAACATTTCTGCCATTCCGCGCTTCTAGGTGAAGAAGTAATTTGTATATAGCCGGAAAGCAAACCATCCGTGTTGTAAAGTGCGTAAACATTATTGGTTAGGTGGATACGATTAGGGAAAATTGCCTACACATATGTATGGTATATGAGCCATTACATTCGTACATGGAAATTGTAGAACACGGGGCAAGCTTAAATTGGCAATTAGGAGTATGAGTACACTCAAAGCCTCGGCTTTCTATGAAGACTCGACGATTTTTTTTGCTAATGAGCAAGAACAAGTAAAACTTTTACCAAATGTAAGAGAATTCTTCTAGAGCCTTAATGAAATATTTAATTAGAATAATCTACAACGTACATCTCTGTTATGAGTACAATAAAAGTTAATTAAGTAAATAGAAAATGGACCAAGTGTGACTTTTCTTACCATACTTGCAAGAATTTATTTTTTTTTTACTTAAAGTAGAAAAGTATTTTTTATGCTTTCTTGAGGTATGAGACCATTAAAAACCTTCGGAAAATTAGGTACGTAAATTAGTAATAGGGAAACATTCTTTGTATTACGAACTATTCTGTAAATAGAGTGTTTTTGGGTAACAAATATACCTCTCAAAGTTCTTTTTTACAATATAAGTACCTATGTCATAGAAAGAGGTTACTAGACTTTCCACATAAATATTCATTAGGGTATCGCAAATTTAACGGCTTCCTAATTTATAGTAATTTTATAGCATCTTTATGTGCCGCGTTGTATTTATAACTTCCTGCAGCCTGAAGAACTGTTTTTGTTAATTTCCTTTTAGAGAACAGGTACATATGTACATATTACGGATAATCGTTAGTATTATAAACCAATTTCAATAACGTTTTTTTTTATTAAAACATGAATTTGCTATCATTATTAATAGTATTTAATTGAGGAGGCACTTATATGTTTAAACTCCATTATAACGTAGGTATAAGAAATAAAACACAAAAGTTTTAAGAGTTTAACAAAATTTTTAATATTTACGACGAATCGTTTCACTTTACTAAGGCTTCATCAGGTGATGAATTGTACAGAACAAAAATTAATTACAGGATATACTTATATACAACATTATGAAGTGGGGGGGGGGAATATTTAATAACGGTGATTTATTTATGTCTAATTGGTCATTAAGAATAAGTTTAAGATGATTGTATTTATTTATTTCAAAAGATTCAAGAAGATTTAGTTTGTAACCCTTGTTTTCTTTGTGTAAAATTTTAAATTCAAAATTTGGCTGATGTTTTTTTTCCAAAAAATGATTGGCATAGGTAGACGTGTCTTTATTTTTGGTGAAGACGTCTTGATGTTCTTTTATTCTTTCGCAGAACTTCCTGTCTGACCAATGTATACTTTTTGGCAACTTCCACAGTTTAGCAAATAAACCCCTGAACCCGATGTCCTATCACTAGCATCCTTATTATTTTTAAGTAAATTTCCTAACGTATTTCTTGATTTAAATGCGGTTTGTATGTTAAGTTTATTAAGTTCTCTAGAGATTTCTTCTGTAAGTTTACCAGCATAAGTGAAACTAGAATAAGTTTGAATGTTTTTTTTGGATGGGGTAAATTGACCGTAAAATATTTTTCTTAAGTTACTATAACGATTCGTCGTGAATATTAAAAATTTTGTTAAACTCTTAAAACTTTTGTGTTTTATTTCTTATACATTATTATTAGTAAATAGTTTCTCTCGATTTTATTTTCAAATGAAACTGCTAATTAGTGAAATACCTTTTGATTATTCCTCAAAAAGCACAAGTACTTAAATTTTCAGTTATGCAATAATTTAAGTAAATACATATAAACAATAAAAGTTTTATTTACAACATAAAATTAGGATTAAGTATTAAATTACGATTTCATAAGATTAGTTTCTGAAAATTTTAAATCAACTTTTTTATGTCGTAGATTTATATTTTTCTTATTCTTTAACTTTATAATATACTTCGCAGAGAAACTATTCACATACAGAATTAAATTAGAATAGGCACAACAAGAAGAGACAAAAAAATAGCGATTTTGATGTTGCTTCGTGCATAAAAAGATGGAAACAGTTTGCAAACAAAAAAAGAAGGGAAGTACACAGAGAAAATTCTATATTGCATTTGGGTTTCAAGAGGTCTATTTGCTTAAGAGAAACCAGAAGAAAACTGTTTTTGTTACTACCTACTACTAAGTCAGTCACGAATCTTGCTAGGTACATTACTAAAAGTCTGAAGAATTTATTATAACCAGTAAACACCGTTTTAAATTTAGTAGAATCCTGCAACACATTATTGATTCGCGTGTCTTAAAAGTTATATGTGCCTATTAGTAGCTGTATATAGTTTCTAATTTTTCTCACGTTATTGTAATTACAAATTACTTAATTTTTACGTAACCAAGTATGTGTTATTTTTAACCATTTCACGTACATCAGAATGCTGTAATGATAGTGAACCTTTACATGTTAAAAACACCATTTAAAAACATGTCAGTATTTATTTCCTTACGTAAGGAAGTTGTACGATAGCAATGAAGCTCCCGCATGGCGAGTGATAAAATTTACTTTCCCTTGCCTTTACAAATGCCTACCAGCACAACTATTAGCGATTGCGATTGAGAAGTGATTTTTATGGAGGTAACAGCTAATAAGGAAATAGTACCACACAAGTAACTCAAATTGCTTAAAATGACGTAAATAAAAAGTACGGAAAATAACATCTTATCAGCTTTCACCACTGATGCACCTTCATTAGACCCATCACATACACACTTGCTGTTAACAATTATTATGTCATTAACAAACATGGCATTAAACGGCCATTTACATCTGTAGATACACACTACCTTTAAACAACAGGCTAGTTTTTACATCACAGTTTTTGTTTGCTGACTGAATCATTTAAAATGTACCTTCTTAAGAAGTGAAATTGTAAATATTGAATAGAATTATTATAACAATATTCTGCAAAAATTCTTCTCTAGTAGTCAAATAAATATACAGGTTTAGTAGTTTTTAAATGACCTAAATAACACATCAACATAAATTATTATTATTATTATTATTATTTGTATCTATTATTCATTTATTCATTTATTAATTTATTTGTACACTTATTACATATATTACATATTACATAATAATGTAAAAATTTATTTTATTTTATGACGTAAATAAATAAAACATACCTTCAACTAACCTCAAATTCTACCAATATTTAACCCATCACGTGTATAGTATGTTTTCTGAGACACAGTAGCACACCTAGATCTATTAGGAAAATAGACTTTATAAAATGCCCGCTACATGGCCAAGAAATAGGTAATGAAAGACAAAAGTTTCATACTGTGGTTAATGGAAATTCCTTAGAACAGTGAGTATTCATACGGAGAGTAAAATAAAATTTATTGAAATGATTTTAAATAAAAAATATTTAATTAAGCAATTAAATTTAATTGAAATTTAGTGACCAAGTAAAATAATTCAATGTTTAAAATTTTTACTGAGATAAGAAAATTATATTTACCGGTAGTAACAGGCTGAGGCGATGGTTCAAACGTCATTTGCGAATTCGAAGTTGATAGAGTATTCAAAACTTCATTCACAGATAATTTACTTTCTTGAGCAAGTTGTTTTTTCCGCAACCTACACATCCGACACCTTTCTGCGGATGTTGTTGAATTTTTTTTTTTTTATTTTTAGAGCTGCATCTTTTTTTTTCGGTTGCAATAATTTTTACAGTTCTCTGCATTACTTAAAGGCATCTCGAAAACTGAAAAAATTTTAATCGTTTTTTCTAAATTATTTCTCGCTGGGATTTATTTGATTATCTTATCCATTTAAGTTTATTCATGTATTCCAAATATTTATTAAAATTTATTTTTGATACTATCGTGATGTACTGTGCATGGAACAACCTGGCGATAAATTTTATTACTTAAAATTTTAAGATTACTTTAAGATAGAAACATTTAATTTAAATTAATATTTGGAATAATTTAATTTTTCCGGACTTAAATAATTATTATTTGTATCTATTATTCATTTATTAATTTATTTGTATACTTATTACTTATTAAATAATAATGTAAAAATTTATTTTATTTTATGATGTAAATAAATAATACATACCGTCAACTAACCACCACGTGTATAGTATGTTTTCTGACACAGTAAGCATACCTGGATGAATGTCTATTTAATCCATACTGTCGGTATGGTGTCGGTTTTCCGTGTCGATGTGCGCGTGCATCGTAAAAATTTACTTTCATCATTTTTCCCTAACGCGCCAAAAGAAGTATAAATTCAAAAAGGGTACTTTTTTCTTAATTGCCTAACTGTATCCGAAAATTTTACGCATTTCTTGCATCGTCACCTACATACATCAAGATTAGAACTTTACCGATTTGTAAAGATGATACAGTTGAGAAGAGTAACACAAAACAGCAACTTGTTATTACACGGCTGATGGGCAAAGAACTTTAATTTCCAGAAATGTTGAATTACTCGGTCTCTAGTTTCAAGCGAATTCATCGTAAGGAGTACATCTCCATTCCGTAATGCCTTCAAGGAGTTATGTGTGCGTCTCAGTAATTATTTCACGAGCAAGAAAGCTATTTATGTGTTAATTGCAAGGCGAAATCCTATTATTACGAATACCATGCATCTTTGTACAAATGCACATGTAACCATATATGATCCTGTGAGTCCTTTGCATGTTTATTAAAATTAAATTTAAGAAATTCGCGCATGAATTTAATTTCTAATGTTCTACTGCTACAAACTCTATTAACTTCGTATCTTATTATAAGGGTTTCAGAATGACAAGAGTTTTGATTTCAAAAAATAACTCTTGAAAATCGTGTCGTCTTGCATAATTTCATTGACGTAATTTCTTTTCTTAGTACATGAATCGCGAAATTTGGAAACTTCTCAAATTAATTTCCTTGATCTTATCTAACGTTTAACATAAGCAAGTGCTTCTTGTTTTGAATCGAAACACGATCAAAACAGGAATATTTGAAAATCAGGGCGTTTCTGAATTATTGGTTATTTTGTTCTGTTCAGGAAATACAATTTTACATTAAGATGTAGTCTCAATTCAACAGTTTTGAAATTTTGTAACCTATCGATTTATTGATTTTCTCACAATTTTTATACCGAATCAAGGCAAGGTCAAGCCAATCAATAATTCTTGAAAATAATGAGTTATACAATCTGCAGAAAATTTTTTAATCCTTTTATATTTTTTTCCGCCTGAGAAATATAATTTTACCTCTGGATTATTCATGAATATGTAACACCGTATTTACCAGAGCACTGACGAGTAACATATAATTAAAATAACTGGATTTAATTGCAGTTTTATCTGCCTAGTGAGCTCGTTATTAATTCATCAAATTAGCGTACTTATTTTGTGTTATATATTGTATTAAATTAAACATCGTGAACTTGTCAGTCAAACAGTTGGTGAATTTCTGTGTGAAATACTTACTGGCAGCTGCATTTTTGTTTAAATATGTGGAACCGTTGGTACACTTTACATCTTCCTTATACACATAATTTTACATGATATTATTTATTTCTATATTTAATAATATGTAAATTGAGTCAATTACTTCATAAAAATAAATTGGGTGCATTATAGGCTAGGCCTTCTTACCATTTTCCTGGTTTTCCTGGGGCTTTACAGTGTATTTATAAGATCAAAATTACCTTTTTCTAATTTATATCATTAATAAATATTTAATACAAATTCCAAATTTACTTTGATCGTTTACACCAAATCTTTAAAATAATTTTATCATAAGCACTCTAGGGCACGGTCCCGTTTTTTATTTCCACTACGTCATTTAATATCAAAAATTTCAAAATGAAAGGTAAGTATCAAGAGAACAGCATGTGGTGAGGGTAGAAAACATTTGAAAGGCATGCAGCCATACTTATTCATACAATGGTCCTCTTTAGAGAAAATCCAAATACTTTATATAACAAATAATAGGTATTTTTAAAATCATATTGAATTAGCACTCCTTTGAAGCCAAAAATATTACAGCCATTAAGAATATAAATTACACCATCAATTATAAAATACTACCCTAATAAACGATTAGACATATAGACAGTGAACCCCAATTGTATATCTGTACATGTTTAATGTTTCATGATGTTTATGAATAGATAAGGATAATAAGATCTTAGATATAATCAAAAGTAGTTCAGGATTTCAAATTAATTAAGCAGGTGAGACTTATTCCGCTTGTTAAACAAGGAAGATGAACGCTAAAGCAACGCATAGGATCAACAAGGTCGATTAAATTCTCGCTGACGGAGGCTGATGACACGGTGCATTATCCTGTTAAGATGCGACATACCCTCATCATCCAAGACAGCCCTCCTTCTAGTTTAATTGTATCCTTAAAGGTTGTGACACTCATTATACGACTACCTACGGAATTTGAGACCGGGAAAAGATGTGTACCACTAAAATTCTAACAAAAAATAATAAAAGGTACAAAAGAAACCGGTATGAACGTAAAAAAAAGAAGCACAGGGTCGAGTAAATTTTATAGCAAAAACAAGCTACTTTTGTGCTCGCAAACCGTTAATTTAAAATTTGACAAAGATGTTTTAAACCGTTATGAAGTTAATAAAAGAGAGATAGGCTAACAGGACACCTTCTGAGTTCTGAAGCATATAGGGCAAGGATAAATACAAAAGATAGGGGTAGAGGAAGGTCTAGATACTTAGATAACTAGCGTAGGCTGTTTTGGACTTACTTACTAATACGATGGATCTACATGTAGGTACACATGTACAAATATGTGCGTAATTGTATTTCATTCTGACACATAGAGCACATAATAATAGATAATTTACGTTTTCATTGTCAGCTTGTATAGTAAACGATGAACACGAATCTACTTTTCCGCGTATCCAGAGTCATTGCGCCGTATAATTAGTACCTACTTTATTAATAACAGATGTTGTGTGTGAACTTGTCTAACGAAATTTAGCCTGCATACCTGCTTTGACCTACAACCGCTTCGAACATCACGCTTTTATCAACAATTTGCATGTTATTGTGTTTAAACAAAATTGTTCAACGCTCGTCCAGTGGCTACTTACAATTAATTCATTGTTTGCTAACCATCTTTGTTTGATTGGCAATTATTAGCTATTCATAAATAATAAATTTAGTTTTCTTCTTACTTTTTTGTGATGAATAATAAACGATAGAGGATCAATCACACCCATAAATAATGACAGATTCTTACCGATACGAGATGTCCTTTTCTCGACTCAAGTTTATCCATAGCCATATAGGCACCTATAATAAATAATTATTAATATAATTTAATCAATAAATGTCTTATTAATACTGCTGTTAATACTTCACTTTTAATGTCATAAGGTGTACAAATATTGGATAAGGATAAAGTATTAGATGAAAAACAAAATGTCGTCTACTCAATTTTATATAAAAAAAACATTGACATAAATAAAATTAGTTACAGTTTAGAATCCTTTACCTCTCAAATATTCTTGCAACACTATCCGTCCACCCGTACGTATTAAATACATATATATACCTATCAACTATTTATTCGTAAGAATTTTGCTTCGTTCGTGTATAAAATGACTCACATAAAAACAAACTGTTTATTCTTTTCTACGTGGTTTTCGTTCAAGGTTGGCCGTAACTAAATTCAGTACCAGAAGATCATAACACGTCGTATGATAAGTTTCTTTTTAGTTTGAAAATTAGTCCCAAAGAGCAGCATGTACTGGAACAACTATTGATTTGTATGACCTAAATTATTGGATAAAAATGATTGAGTGTGTACATTTGTATCTTTTAATCTGCAGGAAAATTACGAGATTGTAATTTGCAAGGCTTTTGCAAAGGTGTCAGTGGCCGTTTGTTCTGCAATATTCTTCAATTCCTGTTTTATAATTTAATATTTTGGTCTTACCAAAAAAGACTAAAAATAAGTAAAACCCCCTAATATTTTTTTGTATTTATATACATGATAGAAATTTATAAAGTACCTGCCTAATTAACACGATTAATTCGGGCTGTTATTTTATCTTCCCAGCTAGTTCTTATCTACGTCATGTACCTCCTTGAAGCTTTCTTTGCACTACTGAATCCTCTTAACTTAAAGGATTAAATTTTCGGATCATTTGTTACTCCAGACATTTGGAACTAAATTGTGCTGACAAGTTCGTATCATCAATCTTAGTGTCACAATAGCCATTGTACGTAATTGTCCTTCCTCTCGAATCTGATAGTAGTGAGGATAAAATATTCTGTTTTGGTATCTATTTCAGTAAAAAATATACGTGATAATAAGTGATAACAAACTTAAACAATTAATTGTTGTAGGCGTTACTTGTTGAAACTTCATATTTAAAATAGAAAGCGAATAACGCGATGAAAAGTTTCAATTATAATTTTATTAATCACAACAATTGTTTCGCCAAACATTGGCTTCTTCAGGTGAAGATGAGTCTGATTAACAAGTTACAAATATCGGTTTATATATAAACGGTAAAGACTAAGTAAAGTGAGAAATAAGTGGGGGAATAAAATTTTTGAAAACAACAAAGGAGACCTATTAACTTCGAATTGATCATTAAGTAAAATATTTAATTTATTACATTTATTTATATACAAACTTTCTGTTAAATTGAGTTTAATACTTTTTGGTAATTCTTTTAAAATTATCATTAAATGGGTGTTTTTCAAGCAACAAATGTTTTGCGTAGGTAGAATCCATTTTTTTATTGATGTAACTACGTTTATGTTCACGAATCCTATGAATGAAAGATCTCCCAGTTTAACCAACATAGACTTGATTGCAGTTACCACATTAAAATAAATAAACTCCAGATTTTGATGATTTATCAGTTTTATCTTTGTTACGTTTTATAAATTTAGATAAGGTATTGCTGGTTTTAAAAGAAGTAATTAGATTATGTGATTTTGACAGTATATGTCTTCATTTTAAAGAAATATCTCCTAAGTATGTGATAGAACATTACTTATTTGAAATGGAGTTACCTACTTACGGGGTAGATAAGATTTAATGTTTTTTAATAGTTTTTTGTTTAATAAAGTTTGTATTAAACTAACTGGATAGCTGTTGTTTATAGCGATGTGAAATATTCTATTTAATTCAGTTTCAAAATTATTTTTGTTTAAGGGAAAATAAACTAATCTATGTAACATGGAATTGAAAGCTGCTATTTTATGATTTAAGAGGTGGAACGATTTAGCGTGTATAACCATATCCGTATGAGTAGGTTTATGAAATATAGAAAATTCATGTTTGTTGTTAATATTACTTATAGACTTATTTATTTTCATTTCTTTTGTAAATTAAATAGAAGCATGTAATTTATTTATGAAATTAAAAAGATTATTAAGTTGACGATCAGAACCATTAAAACAAACAAGTATGTCATCTACATATCGATAAAAATAAAAGCAATTTTTGAAAAGATAATTTTTAGAGATTTTATTTTCTAGATCATTCATAAAAAAATCGGCAAGCAAAGGACTTAAGGGGTTACCCATAGCTAGACCTTGATTTTGTAACTTGTTAATCAGACTCATCTTCACCTAAAGAAGCAAATGTTTGGCGAAACAATTGTTGTGATTAATAAAATTATAATTGAAACTTTTCATCGTTTTATTCGCTTTCTATACAAACTTAAACATTATTTAATGTTGTTGACTCTAATAACTGTACAGCTGCCAGTTATTTTCTGCTAAAAACGAATTACAGAAAAAGTGTGTATTTTACGAAACATTTATCAAATTAATATTACTTTGTTAGGAACCTATAATAAAATTGTCGATATTACATATAAATCATTTCAGTTAAATAATGCATAAATCAGTTTGAAAGCGGTATAGGTACGTACATGTCATTTTTGTGGTAATTTGTCATTTCGTCTATTTCTTCTTGACTTATCCATATACGGTACATACCGTCGGTTTTCAAAACCATTATCGTTCATGTTTTCTGAAAGCCCCGAATTATACTTGACGTAAATTGAATAATAACATTCCAGAAGAATAGGTGAATTAAATTACATTTGAATAAATCACAAGGAAGTAACAAAAATTTTGTACCTTTACAAAGAAAGTAATACCTGCATGTGTAAATCAACTTCCATCAATATTGTAGAACATAATCTTTTCATATAATTTTATGTCTTTTATGAGATTGTATAGACTCAGGTGTTGCTAAAATTCCATCTAAATATTATTAATTATCTAACATATTTAGTTGATTAACATATTAGCTGTAACTTTGCTCATGTAATTTATTATTAATCTGGCAATCTGCCGTAGCTATCGTTAATCTCCATAATTGTGCTGTTGCTAATTAATTCATAGACGCAACCGTGCCTTTACGTCAAATTGCACACTATAGTAGGTGACATTAAACGAAAATACCTACAAGAGACAAGACCTTATTTTATAATTTAGATAGGTACATTGTGAAAAATCATAATGTAAAGTATATGAAATCAAATGGTTTTGCTTGATTTTCTTTGTCAATATTTAATTTACCTTCTAGGGTGACAATATTCCAATATTCACGGAATAGGTATTTTACATCAGTGCTATATAAAAAATCCACTGATACTTTGGAACCATTCTGTTATTTTTATCACCCACCTTCTTACAGATTGAATTTTTTTTACAACAAGGGTAAATATGTACGGAATTTTTGTACAAAATTACATTTTTCTAAATCTAATCTCTGTAAAATTGAAAGTGGTCACTAAGATTGTAAATTATCGGTTATCGTCACTGTCATAAATAAAACTATGTATTCTTGTGCTACGTTGAAGTAATTCTCAGGGAAGTCCCTTAATTTTGGCGATTTTTGAATGTTCCTTCACAATGGTGTAGTGATAAAAAATAAAACTGGTTGTTCTGACCATTGTATCACTTAAGGATATTCTCTAGATTTAGAAAATATAAAATTCTTACATGCTAATGTAAGTAAAGGAAAGAAACTAACTTTACTTTAATTCCTTGAAATTAACAAAACTTTATATCAATCAACAAACTTAATGAACTACCAGTAAGAATTAGAAACCATTTCATCCCCCTTTATTTTAAGTAGGTTATAAATTATGATTTGTATATTATTTAAGATTAGTATAAGCATACTATTGAAAATGAGCGCATAACTCGAAACAATATTGTCGAGGCAATAAATTTTCTAGTGAAAGTTTACCAAGTCTTTTCTTTATTTTAAGTTATTGAACATGTTTCACAAAAAGTGCACCCATCAAAGTTTAAGTTAACTCAGTGTTAGTAGTAGCGATCTGCCATAGTGATAGTCTTAGTGGTAATTAGGTAATTTTTGAATGTTGCAAATATGTATATATATTTTATTGACACGTTTGTATTACAACCAACTTTTAATCACACCTTTGGTAAAACGTTTCACTAATGCCAGCCCTAACTAAGTCAGGAAAAAGTGAAAACTAAAAGTTAAATTAACCACTTGTTTATTTATTCAAACATTTTTTATACAGCCAACAGAAACTTCTGTTAAGATGAAGATGACATTGTAAAACTCCACCCAGATTCAGTAGAGCTTTTTGTGTTGTCTTTCTACTCCTAACATTAGTTTCTGGCATTTCAATTTTTGGGCGTAGTAGAGTAAAATTTTATGAAGAGGATATCAGGGACCACTTTCGATTTTACAGACATTGGTTGTTACGTCTATGTATATATGGATGATTGTATATTCCAAATTTGGAAATCCTGTTTATCGTTTTATCCTCTGAAACGGGAAATTTTAGTGAATGTATTGTAAGTCAATTATGTTACCGTATAAAGAACATCTGTAAAAAAATTAAGGTTCTAATAGTTGCTGTTTAGATCATGTGTTGATATTATACTTTCAACCCCGTTTCACATCCTAAAGGGTGCTATTTTGAAAAGTAATTTTATAAGAGACGATTCCGTCGTATGAGGAACTTCAATGGAAAATTTCAAGGCTCTTGATTTAGCGGTTTGGGCTGTGCCTTGATCGGTACATAATACTTTGAATCAATCTCCTTTTGACTCTTTTAGGGGTTGAATTTTAAAAAATTCATTTTTGGTACTTGCCTAGATTTTTTAAGCAAAATTTCAAATTCCTAAACCTAGGAGTTTGAGCTGTGCGTTGCTGTATCACTAAGTCCGTTTTTCTTTTATGTGTATGTATAAATTAGTAAATTAATATTATTTTTTATACACAACAATGTTACCTCGTTCATGTGTAAAGTTATACATACACCCATCTTGTTACGTCATTTCGAGACAGGCTTCACCGTAAACAAAGTGGACACCAGGAGATCATAAGTCGTCGTAGGCTTATTTTCATTTTTTAATAATTATATTATAAATATTATAATTAATTATAATTATATATTATTAATAAAGAGCAGCAGTTCAAGTGCCAATTTTTAATTAGAAGGAGCTAATTTTTTAATTGAAAATTAATTACGGTTATTCGTTGAAAGGGTTAATGATGAGTGACAACATGTGAACAGCTTGTTGTCTAGTAAAAATTGGAAAATCGTAAATACATAGGTATGGTTATAAATTTGTAATAGAAGTTATTTAAAAAAATCGGTAGTGATAAATTATTGAAGGCGCTCATTTAAATATTTTATTTAATACGACAATTCTATTATATTTTAAAATATGACGCAGTTATAGATGGTTTGTTGAAGTTAATTTAAAATCGACGGCAATAAATAGTTGAGGGTGTTCATTTGTGTAGGTATACGAATTAGTAGAAGGAATTCAATGCTGAAACTTGGGTTCATTTGGTTATTGTTTATGCCGCTTCTTTTAAAAATGTTTTCAAGTTCAATTTATATCCAGTTATACCGAAAGTCGACACCAACTTTATATTTTTTTACGCTGAATTCGAATAAAACGTGTAATTTAAAGGTAAGTTTGATAACCGACTTGTACACCTATGACGATCGGTTTCTGAGTTAATTTAATTTATAGAAAAAAAAATCGCTATCGCAACCCAAACTATAAAAAATCATACGTTCCACAACATACGACTCAGACTTTTGAAATTTTTACTAGTAATAGCTGAATATTAGTGCTAACGTCATGAGAAAACTGAAATAAATAGTGTATACAGGGCATTCAAAATAAAATTCTAAAGTTTAAGAACTTCAAATACGAATAACTTCGTTTTTTTAAACGGCAACTACCATATTTTATTTTTTCAATCGATTCCTTTTTTTATCCTCTTTCGATTCATGTAGATACTCCCTACTGTTTTATTTGAAAAATTTTGAGTAATTTAGAATTTTTAAAAAGAGGATAATTAATTTCACATCAGTCAAAATAAGAACCTCCTCCTTTTGTAAGTTGGTTGATAATGTTATTATGATTATACCTACATTTATTCATACAATTTTGTATCAATTCTTTGTAAATTAACATACACATGTATTGTATAATTTAATTACTACATCATTGCGACATAAAAATCTCCGCAACAAAAGTGAGTATCAGGAGATTATAACTCGGCTCACGTTATTTATCGTTTTAATTCAATAAATTAGTCGTAGGGAGCAGCACCTGCTGGGACAACATTTAATTGGGAGGAGCAATTTTTTTCGGTACATTTTAAAAATAATAATAATAATAAAAGAAATGGTCAACCTCTATTCTTTTTGTAAAAATAGAACATGTTGACGTCTGTTTTTTTTTGTAAATCTTTTAACTGAATCGTCTCATGCAATTTGAATTCTTAAATGTTCATTGTTTTTAACGTAAATCACTTGCGTTACCTGTGTAAATAAAATGAAAATAATGGTAATGTGCACCTGTTTGTAGTTGATTCGATGCAAACAAAATTAAAAGTGATGTCCCCAATTTCTACTTCATAAGTAATCGCACATTTAAATATTCATTTTCACCGCGTGTAGCCTTTCTCAGGCATAATAATAGCAAATATTCGTTGTAGGTATTGTTGATAAAAGAGAAAAGGAAACACAGATTTAACCGTGACCCTATTGTCTACGAAAGCTTACTTAATGTAAAGTTTCGGATTTTCTCAGGCGCCTATACAAACTGTATAATGTTATATTATGTTTTATGTATGCTCGAGCACGAGCCTCGTATGAAATTGTCCCTAAAAGCAAACTCGCGCCCACATATCGCTTCCACTTTGGAAAATTGATCAGATATCGGATTCAGGTACATTGAATTAGGCTTATAACTAATCGTTATCAATATTAAACTTTACATTAGTGATGAAGCAAGATGGGTGATAAAGACACTAGGTCCAAAAATTGTTTTTGGGCCGCAATATAAAATTTATATAAATAAAAAAAACGTGGAAAATTCCTGGTCACTTATTACTATAGGATGAATATACGTGAGCGTACTGGACTATAAAGATTAGAATGTTGCTTATTAGGATTGGAATTTTGGAGTATTTACTAGAAAAATATACCTACAGATGCGGGCTTAGAGAAATTCACAGAAATAAACGTTATACCTACTAAGAATAATTGAGGGAAACTCAGCTATGAATATGACTGGAATATTTGAAGATAGAATTCTAGGAATAGAATATAACAATGAATTTAGGTATAAAGAAAACAAGATATGAACGTTTTACATTGAAATAACAATAATTTGAAAATATTTAGCTTAATAAAAATAAATTTAGAAAAATATTTAACTTAATGAAAACAGAATTTTTATTTACAAATATATAATTTCCATTACAATATCGAAAACACAATAAACGTAAATAAATCAGGTACCTACTTCTCACAAGGTTCGTTTAAACAAGATCGTCAAATTCAGGGACCGCAAAATTAAATCTGTTCATAATAGAGAAATGTAAATATCTGTTGAAGTACAAAACCGTATTCTTTGAAATTTCATTTATTTGATGCTTTGATAAAATTCTATAGCTTCAGAAATAAAAGGAACAAATAAACAAAAACTGAGTACTATTGTAGCATTATAAATATGATACTGTCTTGAAGAGTAGGTATCCATTATAGATTTGTTAGATTAGGTATATCTTGCTATAATTTTTCAGTTTTTTTACGTGAGTGGTTTTAATAGAATTACTTTTATATTTGATGAACAACATTCACAAAACGTTTAATAATTTGTAATAGTATTTCTTATTTTTAATTAGGTATATTCTCTTTGTTTCAGGTTGTTTTCGGGCTGCTGTTCAGCTTGTCGCTAACGCTTGCTCAGACACCTTCACCTGCCAAAAATGAACCCTCCTTTTTCTCTAAGATGACCAGTTGGTTATTACCGTTTGGCAATACTGATGATTTAGCATCAGCTGAAACGAACAGACATTACACTGGTGGTTTCATGTCTTTACCTCGAGCAGCTAACGCAATTACCAATGATCCTAGTTGTAATCCGTGTAACAAAGTCCCTTGGATACCAGTGCTAGCAAATTACGGAGATAATGCTATTGTAGGTTTTGTTCAGCCAAATTCTAAACCTCCTCAATATTTACCGCCTTCACCGCCAAATAAATATAATCCGCTGCAAAGGGTTGAAATTGCTGGTATGAAGCCACCACCACTACCTCAAAACTTTAGACCTCCATCCAATTATGGTGCACCACCTCCAGACAAGTATGGGCCACCACCTCCAGACAAGTATGGGCCACCACCTCCAGAAAACTATGGGCCGCCACCTAAATCAAACTATAGCCCTCCACCTCTACCACCGCCTCAAACATATGGACCTCCACCGCAACTGTATGGACCTCTCCCGCAAACAAAATATGGACCCCCTAAATCAAACTACGGACCTCCTAAACCAAACTACGGACTTCCTCCTTCTCCTCCAAGACCGAGTTATGGAGCGCCGCCACCAAAGCCTAGTTTTATTTCACCTTCTAAGCCAAATTATGTTCCACCACCTTTTGTAAATCAAATACTCCCTCCTAAACCACTTTATGGGCAACCTCCTATACCAACATATGGCGTACCGCCGAAAATGAAACTTATTCCACTAAATCAAAATTATGATCATTACTCGTCTTCCACCCACGGTTCACCGTCTTTTTCATCAGGTGGACCAACAAATAATTTCCAAACAAATTACCAGTTACCTTCACAAGACTATAAGCCTCCCCTTGCAAACAATTATGGAAACCCAGTTTCAAACATACCAATAGGTATGAAGCCACCCCCTCTCCAACAGGGTTATGATATTCCACCTATTAGTCTTCCTGTTGAAGAAAATCCACCACAACCCGAATATCTTTCAGTAGGTCGACCACTAAACAGTTACGAAGCACCTCAAGCAAGCCAAGAAGTAAACGTGGTAGCTTCTAAAGAAATACAGATTAATATTGAAAACAGCAATCAAAATTCACCCATTTCGAGTTATGATGATGCTCAAAAAGACCACAATTCAATATCAGACTACGAGAATCAAAATGGTGAACAAGCGTTAGCATCGGAAGAATCAAAATTTGCACTGTACGTTCCAGTTGCAGAAGGTGCCGTAAAAAATTTAAATGCAGAAAAAGAGAAATTCTCGCAAGCAATACAACCATTAGAAAAAGATATATTTAAAAGTGGAGAAGTTGACTCTTCCCAAAAAGTCGTACCAAATTATTCATCCAACTCATATACGGGTGATCAAGAAATAACAGCAGAATCAAAACATACAAGTTCACTGCAAGTACCTGGTAACCATAATCCTGATTATACAACCTCTATTATTTCCGAACAAAATAAGAGTTCTCGTTATGTAGCTGGTCGTGGTGGTCAATACACATTTGTGTCAGATTCTGGAACACTAGAAACAGCACCCATACATCTTTCGAGAACTTTACATCACCATTCCAGCAATTACAATGGTTTCAGTTTACCATCAGAGCGAACCATCGGCAGACAACATAATAGTTTTTATAAATTCGTCAACCCTTTACCATTTCCTCAATTAAGTCAAACACCAATAGTACCACTCCGTACTCCCACTAACTTTATTTCCAATTCCATACAACAAGATAATAAAGACCCTCCAGTACAACCAAACCATATTCAAGTACAGCCAAGTATTCAAGTAGCAAGCTTTTTATCAACCATAGAACATCCAGTAACAGTGGTACAATCTTCACTAATTGACATCAACGCAACCGATGTAATGTTTGAAGAGGATAATAAAATCGCCGAAAACAAAAACAATCTTATTAATATAACATTACCAAATACTGTTAAACAAAATGAAAATGTTAGTACTAGTTCCAAATTTACTACAAACTCGACCGATTCTAATAAAGATCAATATAAACCTGAAGTGATAAATATTTTGAGCTATCTTGCAGACTCAACGCGTACCAAGTTAGAACACCAACACGATACAAAAAATAATTATACTGTTTTCAATTTTAACAGCAACGCTAGCGAATTTAAACCTCCACCAATGGATTACAGTAATTGGACTCCAACATTGTTTAATGCAGTACCAAGCATATCAACATCGATGATGCCACCAAATAGAAACGAACACGTATGGTTGACAGCAAATGGAAAAGATCAAGTTCTTTACGATCCATTAAACAAAAAACATGCCCAAATTATAATACCTTATATACCAAAGTCCCCTACCCCTTTTAAATTGAAGGAGACAGTGCCAACTACTCGACCAGACATTACACCACAGACAAACCCCATGTCATCTTTATTACTCAAGGAATCTGTGTGGTCTCACTTTACCAAGGATTATGCTCAAGAGGAGTCTCAAAAAATTGATTCCACTGTTTTAACAGAAAGACCATATTATACCACCACGATAGATATCGAAACAACATTGGCTGCAGATAACCATAAGACAACGGTACATAATAGTAGAAATAATAGTGAATTACCATTTGATATAATAAGACTTCAAAAGAATATTGACGACTGGACAGAACAAGAATTTTCAAAAAAATTTGTAGACGTCAATGTAGCAGACATAAAGAATAAAATACCCTCTACAAAATCAATTCCACCCGTATATCTACAGTTCCATCACCAAACCGACCAAAAAGAAACAACTGTTGCAAGTTCAACAACTGACTTCAAAACATACACAACCCTTGACAACGACAAGACAACTTCTAAACTAGAAGACGAAATAAACAATTTCATTTTGGATGACGACGATGTCAGGACCACTACACAATCTCCTGTGACAGATTCAACAACACCAATTCCTACAGTTATTGAAAATTCTTCCGTCGAAGGAAAACCATTCTGGGAACATTTACAAGTCTCAATCTCTCCTTTAACAAAGGAAAAGGTTTACGTTGTGACTCCATTACCTCTGTCGCAAAATATAACGGAAGAAACTCCATCTCAAGAAGTTTCTAAGAACCAAAATGATACGGTTGATACCGCATTTAGTGTTTTAAAGCTTCTCTTCAGCGAATGGCCCCATCACAGTAAGTACTTAATTACTTCTCAATTACTTACAGTTTGATGAAAATAATGTAGTTTGACAGAATTCAAACGTGGCTTCCAAAAGAATTGAGATTTTGATTCCTTTTTATTTCAGTATATACGTAAAACGATAACGTTAAACATTAAAATCAGTATTACAGTTCACGTTTTATTCCCTAGGTCATTTTTACATCTAAATTAGTGAGTTCCAGAAATTAAGAATTGCAAATCCAAAATTAAGTATTACAATTAAAACACTTCAAAATATTTAAATATAGGAATACTTTAGGGGTCGTACTTTAATTTGTCGTTGAAATATCTTCAAGAAAAAAGTTTTTTTTTGTATTATAGTGTAGAAGTTATTATTTTGAATAAATTTCAAAATTGCATTTGGTACTGAACATGCTAAATCGTCTCATGTAATAAAAACATTTGTTACTTAATTGAAAAGGAGTTTTCAGTTTTCAGTTTTAGAAAATATTAAATTTGTTAACAGTACTTTACAAATTATTCAAAATATTGGCCTGAAAACACTTACCTTATCCAACTCTCTCCCTGTAATTAAATGCTGAGCTGAGCATATTCGTACAAGCGGGAAAATTAATATCGATTCCGAAATTTAACGTTCAGCAATTAGTCTGACAGATTGAAGACTACCAGCAACACACCCGAACTCCTATTTGTGAAATATTCTCTAACAACTAACTAACCAACCCAACCTACTCACTACACTCGGTTTAAATTCATCACTCTATTAGGTACAATCTGATCATCCGTTAAGTACGTTGTTGCCAAGATATATACGTTCCTGCTAACCACAAGCTCTCTTAGCAGAGATGCATTAGCGGAATGCTGCAGTAGTGATGATGCACAATGTTAAATTAATAGGGCCGTGCTTATGTTACGTCCAGTGGCTTGCCAAGGGATTCCGTGTTCTATCTTGTGTAAGGGTAAATTACAAATTTGAAGCAGCTACAGATATTGTTTATCCCTTCATTATCTTAATATCTCTGGTAGATAATTGATACATGAATAACAATTTGTTTCAATCCCGTCTGTTTTACTTTTTATTGAAAAATATCTGCCCCTTACTTGAGGATAATAAAAAGGGATTCTTTCGCGTTAAAAATACTAATTTTAACGAAGTTGTTTCTACATACAGGGTATTTTAAGAGAGTTTTGCACTACTAAAACGAAAGGTCTCCTGATACAAGATTATTTTTGTAACAGCTCCTTCTTTTTAAATTTCCAAGAATGTATAAGCCTTTTGATTTTGACGTAAATAATTGTTTCTCATTCTGTGACTTAATTACTTTCTTCAAGAATGGCAAGCCTTTTACATACAATTTAAAGATTCCTTAAATATCTACCAATAAAATGAATTCATACATATATATAATGTATAAAGCTTTATGTGAAAAATTATTTTACCAAAACACAAATATAAAAATGTTATCTTGTTTATTTTCAGTTAATGATTTAGAAACAACAACGTCGAAAACTAATTCTGATTCAAGTTCTAAGGTGGACCACTTAGATTTGGTTAATTCTGATAAATACACCGCCACCCCCAGTCTAAGGGTAGAAACGTTATCAGGGCACTCAAAGGTGGGTTTTTCTATTTTTTATTTTATTACATTTCTTTATATTGTACATCAATTTAATTGTAATATTTCTAACTAATCTTCTTATCTGAATATGGTACGTGGACCATAGAGGATAGTAAAATTAATATAACTTACCAATAATAATAATTTTTAGCAAGATTTACTAACGTTCTCATAAACTACGAAATTAATAGTAATTTATAAGAACTAAGTTTTTTTTTATTTCTTCCTTTAAAGGTTTCCGTTGGTAACCTACCATCGACAGAGCCGTCCACAGTTTCGTTACCAACAACAAGAAATATTACAAGTATAGTGATTTAATAAAATAATCCATATTAGTGACACATTGTAGTGCAAATAAACTTAGTGCAATATTTATTAAATGAAAAAAAAAAACACCAAATGAACGGATGCCATAAAGACATAAGTGTTTTAGTGTGTGTTGGGGTATTACGACAAAGTTACAACGGACTTGGAAAATACCATGATGTTACGTATAAACACTAAAGTACATAGTTAAATAAGTTAGGGTCTTAGAATTCCACAATAATTTATTGAAAAAAGTATATTGTAAATGCGAGGTTTCTCACCATTTCTTCCTGTAGAGACCTTAGATATTACTTATTGTAAATAAAGGTAAATGTATCTACTTATATCGAAAAGAAAATTAAATAAACTAAGATGAAATCACTAGAAGCTGAAAGATTAATACTAATGAAATATTTAATTACAAAGAATAAAAAAAATGTAAGTAAAGTGGATTTATTAGAAAATCTTTTGTATGATATTGAATAATTTATTACAAATGGGGAGACGTTCCCTTAAATTGTGTTGTAGTGCATATAAGATTGCCGAAATATCAACTAATAATAAAATGAGCTAATAAAGAGCGCCAACAATTTTTAAATTATTATTTATTTATCCATAAAATTATTTGATAGGCAGACAAGTACGAAAATTGTTTAACAATTGATCACATTTAGGTTCTGTAACCGATTCATTCTTTCCTCTTAGTAATAACAATGTGAAGATAGATAATTACAATTTTATCTGTTAAGTGTTGGAAGTTTTATTTAACATTTTATTAAAAACAGAAAGAAACACAGAAGTTAGGTAAGTTGCAAGATTTTATCGACGAAAGAAATTAGTTTTACTGACAACTTATTTTGACATATATCTATTATATTTTTGGGAAGTTCGATAGGTACTCCATCAATAACTGACAAGGGTTTGAGTTATAATAGTAATAGTCTAGAAAACTTTTCCCACATCCACATTTCACATTATAATTGAAATTAGAAAGTTTCTCTGGATTTGTTATGTCACATTCGATAGCTGTACTTATCAATAGTACATACGTAGTTCTACACTAGTTGTAACCAGATGAAGATATGGCAGAGGTAAAGGATTCCTTTATGTCACTACACAACAACTAAAGTGCATAATGCAACATTTCGTGTTGAATATATGTAGGAATGTTTCGGGACGTAACTCAGCTTAACAATGTTTGCTGTGGAGCCTTATTCGTAACAAGTAAACTTTGTTCTACTGTGCATATCCATATTGTGTGCATATATACATACATTTATTTAAAATTGCATATTCCCAAACATATGCATCCACGGTGAGTCTTCATTACATATTGTGAATGTGCAATAGGTAGGTAATGAAATTGATACCCCAGTTTGAAACTTCACTCCTATTGTAATACAATTAAATTGCAATAAGAAAAAGATGATGGATCCGATAAATAATTAAACTTTTTGTAACAATTTATAAATTTCTTTGAAACTCTTCGATAGCTTCTCTTTTGTTAGGTTTTAATACCTGGAAGCCATGCAATATATCTAGGTAAATCTATTATTTACTCGAATGTGATTTCAAATAAAAATCCATTATACAATTGGTAGTGAAGTATTGATTAAATTTAATATTTACTTACCTATTTAATTTCCAAAAAAATGATGTGCCCAATATTTTGATGCGTTCCTACAATTTTTATATAATACGTATTTATGTAACTAGTTACCAAATAATAACTTTATTTATGATCTATCTTGTACAATAAACAGGAAAATAGAAGTACATAATAAACTCTTAAAAAACTTATCTACCTGATTTTCACTATACAAAGTAAGTACCTATGTATATGTAGATACGCACAAAAACAGAAATAATAACATTCGTTGAAAATCACTCGCTGAAATTTTGAGTATCTTATTGTGTGGAAAATGTTAATTAGGTATGTATTTATATTTTATTATGTGCTCGATCGTATGTAAGCAATACGTGT
Organism: Agrilus mali; assembly: GCA_029378335.1. NCBI lineage: Eukaryota > Metazoa > Arthropoda > Insecta > Coleoptera > Buprestidae > Agrilus > Agrilus mali. The sequence continues at coordinate 18,103,200 of CM055657.1, forward strand.
GGCCATGTTAGGTACATATCATGGCTGTTCTATGTAATTGTTCACTTCCTCCTCCATACTCAACTTCGTCGACTTACACCAGCGGTTTTACGTGTTCTGGGCTTAAATTTTCCGATATCTGTAAACATGACCACAATCTCTGCTGTGTAACGTACGGCAAAACTTTTGCCACTTGAATCGAACCCTATAAAAATAAATACATCAAGTTAGATAATCTTATTGTTGTTAGCAATGGACAAGATCATATTGGAATTATAAACCTCTCGGAAGTAAGTTAGGGTGGTGGAAAGGTACCGTATAACACGTTTGTATTTGGGCATCTCGTTTCTACCCACCCTAAGAACTATTGACATTTATACATGTCAGCAATTAAATAAATGATTTCCAAATCAAAAACAAATACTTTTGCTTCATAATACTAGTCATAGTATAAAAGACATAATATTGCATCGATATAAATTATTAAAAAAAAAATCGTTGAGTTCAAAGGATTTTCCGAATAGGTGAACATCGTTGTATACATATATTGGTTACATTTAGATGTTCTATTCTTAGACCAGATGGTTGAAAAGACAGGAAATATTAAAAATGTATAAGGCTGTAGTATGTGATTGCTTTTCTTCTCTGTAAAACCGGGAGAATGACCGTCCAACGGAAATTATACCATTTCAGATACCTCGCACGGTACAATAAACATGAAATAGATATTGCAATTTCTCAGGAAACTAACAATAAGTAGAAGATATAAAACGTATGAGCTACCAGCTACCTACATATGTAACACGACTGGGTTATTGTGAAGCTATATTGGTTTCTATTACTGACAGCAGTAATAAATTCTTCTGAACCACTATCTTGTCTCTTATGAAATTCTACCCTTTAGTAAACAGAATGAGATTTGTTAAAAAGATACGTTTCAAGAAACAGAAAAGTGTCTATTTCTACAACATATTTAAATGAAAGTTATCAAAATATCTAAATTAGTTGACATAAAAATTGGGACCAATTTAATTTTTATAAAATTAAATGGAAATGCTAAAGAAAACAAAGGCCCAAAGTACTCAGAATCCATTGTTAAATTACATATTTTAACTTGCGTGGATTAAATCATAAATTGTTGCAAGTGAATTATTTTGTCCCTTGTTTCAGCGATTTACGTTACGTAAAAAAATGCTCAAATCGAATATCAGTTAAAACCAGTTCTTACTAGACAAAACGCGTTTTTCCGAAGCGAATCAGTTAAAACTGTTCGCAGGACGTAACCTGATTCCTCATCCTTTTTTAAATTTAAGTTTCACTGATTAGATTTTATTGTGTGTTAATCAATATTCTTTAACAATGTTTCTTTTCGAAATTTTATGGTTGTTCTGTTGATTTATTTGATTATTTTGTTTCCCTACTTATAATTAATATTGTCATCTTGGCAACTAATTTAAGCCGATGTTCCCTAAAATGTTCCTTTAGTGTTAGATTATTATTTGGTTCTCAGTGTCTTAGATTTTTTCAGTAAATATTTTTAAAACTATATCTTGTTTTCAATCCCAAATTAGTCTTTCTAGTGCTAGTTTTAACTACAGCTAGTTTTATCTGAAAATCAAATATGTCAGTTGTAAATTCTAGTTTTAACTGGGTATTTCTAGTTTTAGCAAAGGCATTAAGTAAAAACTAGTTTTAACTAGGGAAAACGAGTTCTAACTAAAAACTTGTTTTAACTGTCACATACACATAGGTACATTCATATACATGCATCTTAGAAACACTTTATACTCTTTAAAATGATGGCAAAGATCTAAATAACTGTCAAAGTTTTTAAATAAACAGGTAAAAATCTGTTGTACTGAAAAATAATGTTTCACAAAAAGTACACCCCAGAAATTGTCAGTTTCTTTTTTAATAACATTTCAACAATAACCAATTTCTTCTAAATTTGATGAGTGAAATGATTAATGTACGTATATTGGTTTAAAATGAAGATTATTAAACGAATTTTAGGACCTTATGACAAACTTTTGATTAAAATTTTAAATAGATGCAATTATTTCCATTTACATAATTTTCGAAAAAGTAATGGTGCCCTTCTAGATATGTCTCTGGTTTCGAATATTTTTATGTTTATCATCACCAATCGCCCTACTTTTGGCAAGTCTATCCAAAACGCTTAATAGTTTGAAAAAAGGACGTTACGGCAGCACTAATTGGAACTACAACAGTACTCAATCAGTGAGCCGTAAACGTCATTTAATTATTGTATTCTACAAAATCCTTTTTATATGTTTTAATTTATTCTATTTATCACAAGAGGACCCAATCAGTCTCAGTGCCGTCCATATGACTGTAACCTTTTGAAGGCCAACAGGTTTGTTATCGGCCTGTTTTTGCCTATGTCTATTCGTTTTAATATCACGAAGTAAAAACATGCTTAATAAAAGTAGTTTTTGGAGAGAACGTGAGTGCGTTATTATTGTGCTTTTCTAAATGGACCAATCATCCGATTTTCGCTTTGTTCCCTGTTTCGGCTCCATTTCATCAACCATTACCCCAAAGAGCTCACCTTCATTATCAAAGGTAAGATGATACCGTTTTTATTATTTAATGTCAGCCTTTCCTGTGCTATTAAATTTTCCACACGCCTTCTTTAATCCTTGGATATTCTATTTATTGGATATTTTCTGAATAAAGGTTCACCACTGGCAAGAAGACAGTTTACAGAAAATATACCTAAGTAACCCAAATATTCTGACATTTAAGAATATTTATTTATTTATTTATTGAAGGTTTACGGGTATTACCCCAATACATGAAATATATAAACATTTTAATATCAGTATTAGTTCAGATAGCTTAACGTACATAACTGTGAAAATAAACAACTCATTTTATAAACCAAACATGTCTTAGTCATTCAGAAAAATTAACAAAATTAATAACTATTTTCGTAGGAGAGTTGATCTCATATACATCATATATGAACTTTCATTTATTTATGTATTTTTTAATAAACAACTTTTTGCTATTTGCTTGAACTGAATATCAATAAAAAATAATTTATCCCACTATTAATTGTTCTTTTGTCCTAAATTAATGGTTAAAATTAAAAAAAAAACTATTTAATTGAACTTTATTTTACGATAAATTCTATGTGAATTGGAAATGACTGTCTTGGGAATTGTTTCTTAACACATTCATATGAGTACTAGAAGACTTGACTTTTCTTTGTGCCTAATAATTCCAAATTTAAATATGTATGTAATAATGTACCCCAGAGTTTTGATGATCAGCTAATTACACACAACGAACTAGTTAACAGATGCGTGGTAATGAAATAACCCAAAAAAATCTACGTTCAAATTCTGCATGAAAATTTTTTTCATAGGTAATTATTGAAAATTTATTTATAAGAGGATGGGTATAAAAACTAAAGTTAGTTAATAAAAAGATCATTCAGGGTTGACCTATTTTCTCGACTAATTATTTAATTTCATTTTGCATGAAAACTTGTCTGTTTTACGTATTCAGAAGTCTCTCCAATTATTAATTAATTTAATGAAAAATGGACGACTCTCGACAATTTTAAAACCCTAAAAATATTAAAAACACTTTATCCGTTTTCACATTACATCCAATTAATTCTCTACAACTAACTGCTTAAAACATTCAATTTGTAAATATCTATCTGTAGATATCCTTTAAAAAATGGACAATGATTATTAATCTTAAGACTAGCAAAATACAAAAGAAAGAAAAAAATTCAGGGATAAATAATAATTGATTAGTAGGAAACATAGATTAATATTTGCCTTCAGTTTGAGGTTTTCATTTACATTGATGAGTAGGCAAACCGGAGACGAACGTTAGTGTAGGTTTTCTGCTAATAAATTACCCCATAATATCTTTTTTTTCTGATAATCACTAAGAGAAATATATATACTTTACGTTTTAAAGAACCACAATTGATACATAACATCTTCATTAGCTACTATTCGTGTAATTTTTTTTTAATTTTGCTATTTGTGTGATATACCGTACACTTTTCCATAGTCAAACTAAAAATATCTGCGCACTTCAAATACATCATCCCTTTTAAAGGAGAGCAACTAGCAACTGCTCTGATACAGGTGTGTAAAAGGTTTTTGGTGTCAGTTTCGTCATAAATACCTGCAATCCTTCGTACATGTATGTCCTACTACTAACGGTGTGATGTTTATGCATGTACATATATGCTCACAGAGTGTACATGTTTATCAGACCCTCGCAGATCTCCATTGTCAAATCATCAAGACAAATTAGAATGTGTTGTCTGTGTAACCTGATAAAGGTATCAGGAAGCGATATCCTCTTTTCTGGCGTAGTGATGTGTAATTTATGATTCCGTCAGTGTTAATTGCACGTTAGATCAATAACGTTGCATATAACGCTCATATAAATATATTTACTTCATAGCACGTTACCTGTCTGATAATGAAATAATTATTACATAAAATAATTTACCATGTTGTATCGGCTTATTTACTTTACTAAAAAGGAAAACGTTTGTTTTAAACTATTCGTCGAATATTCCTCAAAATACAAATCTTGTTCTCTATAATTGTATGGTTAAAAGTTAAATATTATGACAGGTAGGTAAACCTTAATTAAATTCCAAAAACAAATAAAACTGATTGGGTCTCAAGCTCTATCGACGAGTTATTATGAGAATGTGGAGACATTAATCAGTTTCATACTTCATACGTTGGACACACAAAGATATTGTTTAATCAACGTATAAAGGAACATTTAAGAAACTTTAAAAAATAACAAATACTCATACACATACCATTTACATAGAAAAGTTTTTAAAGCAATGAGCCTCGAATAAAATGCCAGCAACTGAATTTTTGTTATAAATTGAATTTAAACAAATAAAATTCCTATGTTGCAATAATCAGGAGCTTTAGATCATTAATTAGTGAAGTGGAAACAAACTGAATATTCGATAGCTTATTTTCAAAATCAATTAAGCATCATGTTACCAATTTATATTTTTCATTAAAATGTCGTTGGCTGTTAAAGTTTAACAATTAAAACGTTTACTGAGCAAATAAAATCCAGTTGAAATTAGTACTACACTTCAATCGGTAAAATCATTTTTCCAATTTCGACGCAGAATACCAAAACCCTTAATTAACAGAATACAAATTAACTAAAACGTTTTTATAAATAGAAGAACCGCTTTCGATTACGAGTAACATCGTTTAGAATATTCAGTAATGAGATGATAAGCAGTGACATACACAGGTTTTTACCGATAGTAGTAAATTGCAAAAGATTTTCTATTATGGACTGTTAATGACTGTCGAATAAAATGCTAGTAGCTGGAAACTAATAACCAGTTAATTTCGATTTTGGTAATCAATTGAATTTAAACACATAAAATTCGTACATTGCAGTAACCGGTACTAGTGTGTGGTAAAATAATTGAATATTCGTTAGCCTATTTTCAAAATCAATTAAGCAGCATGTTACTAGTTTATATTTTACGTTAAAACTTTGTTGACTGTCAAAATTAAACATTTAAAATAAAATTTAGTTAGAATTAGCACACTTTCGGTAAAAGTATATTTCAAATTTTTTTAACCAAAACCCTCAATTAAGATGTTACAAAATACACAAATATTATACTAGCACCTTATTGTAAACTAGAACGATCTCTAATGGCAGTTTTAGTACCTGAATCATCACTTCACATGAAATCGGCAGATAATTACTTAATTAATAAAACACACTTTAAAAAAAACTAAAGCCTCATAATTTTTCTTGCTAAAGAATTTTAAATTTTTAAGCTATCCTTCTTCATCCCTTCCTAAGGGAGGGATCAAAGGTCAAGAGGAAGGCCAAATACGTATATACGAGGGTGGTCTGAAAAGTTTCCGACCTCAACGTGAAGATGGCAGCACTCGTTAATAAAAGTCAGGGAATGTAGTTGTGCATCTTTTGACAGCAACATATCAAAGTTTCAGCCATTTTTGACGCGCAGTTTTTATTTGACAGTCGTTTGAGTGAGTCGATGTGAGTATTTTTGTAAAAATGGAAAAAATTAAGTATCGAGCTGTCATAAAATATTTGTTTTTGAATGGGAAACGCCTACGCAAATCAAAGATGAGTTAGACTCTGTGTACGGGGACTCTTCACTGTCATTTACCACAGTGAAATTTCGGGCAGCTGAATTTAAACGTGGCCGTAAGAGCTTGGGAGATGATGAACGTTCGGAACGTCCTAAAACTGTAACTACTGACGATAACATCGCTAAAGTTTACCAAATGGTGTTACAGGAGCATGTTACGCATCATTACTTGACAAGCTGAAGGCAGAAATTGCGCATAAACGGCCACATTTGCAGAAAAAAAATCCTATTTCACCAAGACAACGCCCCTTCTCACATCTCAAGACTTGCCATGGCGAAAATCCATGAATTACGGTTTGAACTGCTTGACCATCCACCTTATTCACCAGATCTAGCCCCAAGCGACTTTTTTCTGTTCCCTCAACTAAAAACTGCGCTCGGAGGACAAAGATTTTTGTCAAATGAGAAGGTAATCACCTTCGTGAACAATTACTTTGCAGAGAAGAACGCCGAGTACTAAGTGGACGGATTATTGAGATAGGAGCATCGCTGGGAGAAGTGTATAGAGTCACAAGGAGACTATGTAGAAAAATAAAAATAAATTTTAAGATAAAAATTCTTGTATCTATGTTAGGTCGGACACTTTTCAGACCACCCTCGTATATATATAATAGAAATAATTGAGCTTCTACTCTAGATGTAACTATGTAACTAAAGGAATAAAGTAAATGATTTGACAGTAACTAGTTTTTACTTAATGCCTTTGTTAAAACTAGAAATACCCAGTTAAAACTAGAATTTACCACTGATATATTTGATTTTCAGATAAAACTAGTTGTCACATCGAGCTGTAGTTAAAAATAGCACTAGAAAAACTGATTTGGGATTGAAAACAAGATATAGTTTAAGTAAAAAAGTGTATGAAGAGGAATAATTTATAGCCCCATTAGGTGTGTTAACTGCAGGGTAAGATATTTTGCAAAATTATTGCAGGAACCCTTATCCCCGAATGCATTTGACCATTCTTAAGTAATAAGTTAAAATTTTATTTATGTTTGCAATAAAAATTAAAGGGTTGTTATTTTTAGACTATTGAATTTCAAAATCCGTGCAAGAATGCGTAATTGGCATTATATATCTCATAAAAGTATCTCATATTGCGGAATAAACGTAATATCCTCATTTCTATTATTTATTATTAAAAAAAAAAGTTCAATATTAATGAATTTTTTATTATCCGAAGGTCTCATAATATTACAAGCAAATGAGGCATTTAGCAACTTGTCTTTTCTCTTTTTAGAAACATTGTGTTTGTCATTTGATTTGCAGGCTTTTTTTTCTCGAACTAATTAAATTCTCAAATGTATGTGACATTTACTGACCACCCCGGGGAAGTCTTCTGCTGCTATCTCTTTTGTAATTTACCTCGCTTCCCTTTAAACTTTAGGGTTTATTTTCTCTTTCTATTTACATTTTACTGCGGCTTGAACCTTTAAAATCAAGTTGAAAAAGCGAGGCAGTTAAACAACTTGAATAAACTCGATAATAACTTAGAAATGACCTCCTTTTTAATAGTCAATTTAAAACGTTAAGCCCATTAAAGCGGTTGGGAAAAAAGACGAAAAAAACGAAAGCGAACTGTAAAAGCACTCACCAAAAATTTCTTTTTTCGTCCGGGCTCTTGCCTAAAGTAAACAAGGGAGTCTCCTGGTATACTGATGAATGCGTTCTCAGTTTTCGAAGCGAGCTGATGAAATTTGCTGGGCAAACAATCCAGATCCAAGCGTAAAGTACCAGAATAATAATCTGCACTTAAAGACATCCAAGTCCACGCTGAAACGAAAGATAAAACCTTTTTTATACCAAATTACCGAAGACAAATCTGCTGTCAAAAGATATATGCTATGATGTTACTTTATATTAATTGATAAAGATTCAGCAGTTTAATGTTGAAGCTATTTTTAGATACCCTGTATATGGTTATCCCTAATTTCAATGACTTCATAACGCTACAAAGCCTAATTAAACGTCGGTTTATTATTCCCCTTCTAGCAGATATTATAGTTACAGAAACAACTTTCCAACCCAAAGTTAATCAAAAGCAATAAAATGTTAGGTAATGTTTCTCTGTATTATGCAGATAAGATAAGTACATTTAAGTTAACTGGCAGAAGAGTCTGTTAAAGTACGAGTTACGTTAAAATTTGAACGAGCTTATTGTTATTTTAAAATTATAACATTCCCTTTCATTTGTATTTTATTTGGCAATTCGTCCTAACTAAACACCAGTTAAAGCACGTCATACTAATTAGTGTAAGATAAATAATACCTAATTAAATAAGATCTTTGCCCATTAACAAATACACCCACTTTAACTTGTTGGCTTTATTCCTTAACAAAAACTTTTTAAGTCAGTTATTTTAGTTTCAAAATTTTAAATTAAATAAAGATTGATTAAAGTGGGAGCAAATATTTGAACTTATCGTTATAAAGTTTGCATAATGAAATGTTTTGAAATCAGAATTTTTAGCTATAGGTGGGTAGATTATCTTCTTGTTATTTAGATCCTAATTGTACCATTGTAATCATAGAAGCTTCTAGGTTGAAAACATTCTAGGTGAAAAAGCTTGAATTTTTATTCAAAAAATAATTTGCTAAATTATAAAAGTTTGTGAAGCTAATTCCCTTTCTTTTGGTAATGACCATCTTTTGGTTAGGACCCTCAAAACGAACAGAAACGAGGCAACATTTTATATTTTCATGTACAGAATATCGGAAGTGTTGTACTTGTCGAATCTTTCATTTCTGTTGTGTCTTGTTTTTGTAACTATTTTTCTATTAAAATTCGAAGAAGTCATCATTGAAGCTCGCAATTAGTCTACTGTTGAAAGCAAATAGAATCAGGATATTGAAAAGCAAGCAGATGAATCGGGCCTAAATTGGAACAAAGGCTATTCATACATTATCAACACAATATCCTGTTCATTGGAGGGCTGCTGCGCTTCAATTTCCGATCGCATGTTGGCTGGTGACGCTCCTTGCCAACAGTGCATACTCTCATAGATTTTCACAGAGGTAACTTACGTTGCCAAGAATATAAATGGCGTTATTGAGAATAAATATCGAATTCTTTAAATTTTAAAAGAATATCCTTCAGGAATTTCGATTGCATATCGATTATTAGTTGCAAAATAATTTATCAGATACGACAATGCACAAATTCCCATTTTTTCATAGCATAGTCAATGGTTTTATAATTCTTTTAAAGTCCAAATGATAAAGGAAGACTGCTAAATCTATATTTTAAAGCTTGTCTTCATCAGATGCCTCAACCAAATAAATGTGGAAAGCAAAGCAAAATAAGTTAATTTAAGAACAGTAATGCTTTTGTCGAATTAAAAAACCATAATCTACGGTTAGTTCTCTTCAAGGAATTATTTTATCAGGACGGTCACCAGATCTTTTACATCAACTGACTCTTTGCTCCACTTATTAAAATCGATTATACTCCCTATCCTAAATTACGCTTCCATTATCTGGACTCTCACATATCAACATCATATCAGCAAGCTAGAGGGAGTTCAGCACAGATTTCTCCGTTATCTCTGTTTTAAATCTGGTCACCCCATGTCTCCTATCTCCCATGATTACTCCGGTCCATCTATTCACTTTAATTTATATACCATTAAATGCCTCCACAATTTGTACGATCTCTCATTTGTTCATAAGTGTATTGTAGATTCGGCTTATAATATTGACTATAATAATATCTTCAGACTGAACACAAGAAGTTATAACATAAGAGATGATAATCGATTAATTGAGGAGCATTGCAGATTAAATATTATAAAACATTCCTGTGTTCATCGTCTGAGATCCAAATGGAATTTTCTCGCTCCGAACTTGAGAACTGTTGTACAGTTTACTTGTTTTAAAAATATTGTGTCTCGCAACGTTCTTACGCACTATCGTTCCAATTAATCATATAGTATTATTAGCACCTACGATATTGTTTTTTTTTTTACTATATTTATAGATATACTCTGTTATTGCGTCGTCCGCTTATTCAAATTCTATACGTATTATATTCTTGTAATCTTCTAATATGTATTTATTTCATCCTTGGAATTTGTAAATTTATTAATAAAAAGATTCCTTTGTGATGAAAATATTGCAGAAAGAAAACAATTACGTAGGTACCGCTCTGAGAAGTTAAAGCATACCAAGGAAGACAAACAGTATTTTAATTTCGCCAGTTCTCAGAGAGCAACCGGTGGGTAGGTACACAGTAATCAGCAAAAAATAAACAGTAAACAATAAACAAAAATCGAAGCAAGTCATGATTATTCATTTTAATTTAAGTTTGTCGCAATATTTCGAAGAAGGTACGAAATTAAAATTTAACGAAAGGGTTTTATTTGCGTTATTTAATTAGTTCTCGTAATTAATCTTCTTGAAGACTTCGTGAATGTTTAGAGTTGAGGTCCTTATGAAAATCGCAGCTTTAATTGATTCGGAATTTATAAATAGACTGACGATATGTATTCATGTTTGAGAAATGTAAAAGCCTTTGACTTTAATTTGAGTAACAGAATAAAATTGTAATTAGTTCGTCTCTTTTGAATGTTGGTATATAATGAATCTGGAGGCATGGCAGTTCCCCTCGCCTAGTCGAGAAAAAAGTCTTTCCTCGAAACAATTCAGGGTATTTTCGATCTCTCTGTAACATCGTTGTGGGTAAACCTAGAAACTTGAACTTTTAGTGATCAAAAGGCCGTAATATCTGGAATTGCGTCAATTTGGACCTGTAGTTTAAGAACTATTCAAAGTCAAAATTCATAAATTTTATCACTCACTCTAAGGTACTTCTAGAAGACACAAGCTTGAAATTTTAAACAAAATTAGTGTTTAGTTTATAAAGCAAAGAAAAACTATTTATTAATATTTTTCATGAAAACCATTATTGGCCAACAATTTAAGATAAATAATAAAAACACGAACAGTTCTTTTTAAATACATCAAATTAACTTTATGATACGATGGCGACCCCAAACTATATACTGCAATAGTTTAGTAAATAGCAAAATTTATTCTAGTTCTCCAACAGAAAATGAATCAGTGTAAATGCTGCTTGATAGTAAATCGATAAGCAGTAAGAATCTCTAACGAATTTCTTCCCAGTGTTTATAAGACGAAATACAGACATATTTATATCCAATTGACCAAAATTAAAGTATGCAAAGAGAATTCTTTTAACGAAGATGGTTGTTAAAGCAATTATCTAGTTATTTTAATAGAAAAATAAAAATGTGCTAAAGTAATTTTATTTAAGTGAATAACGTGATGCTCTACTACCGATAGTTACCGCTATATCATGTTAAAAATTAAAACGCTAATATAATTAAGTAGCAAGTCTAGCAAGTGGTAATTAACGCGGCTAACTGGTTATGAATTTTACAGACCAATTACCTTTCCTTTTAGTAACACACTGTAACATTGCATAACAAAACCACTGAAACATTATTAATAATTTACTTAAGGTTTAAGGGTTTAGAATATCTAATTAAATGATACACCCGGAAAGAAGATGTAATAATAATAAAGTTGAATCCTTTTAGGATGCGAATAATTTTTTTTACAAAATTCTCAGTCTCCCATTCAATAATTGAGTAATAAATCTTGCCTTCGTTAGACCTTTATAGACCTTTGTTCGGTTTTGGAAGAACGTGAGCAGAATTGATGTTATTCGAAATTATTTTTTGTACCTCCAATACTAAAAGTATACCTTCGAATGCTAACTGGAATAATTGAAACCCAACAGGGAACTGAAAGGGAATATTAAATTTCATTTTTAACTTTAATACTGAAAGAAATGTTTGGTTTATGAAGCAAGGAATAAAATACTAGTTTCTGAAATTAAAAATGATCTGGGTTCTGTACATGTATTTATATAACAGTGCGAATTCCAGTGTGTTCGATGATTCCTTATTGAAACTTTGTAAGGAGACGGTATTCGTTAAAATAGTAAAGAAAGTCAACAACAGTTTTGCCGTTATGGATTCCATCAAAATTATAAAAATTTCAGTTAAATATTTCTTCTTAGGATCTTCCTGAACAGTAAGTATAAAAGCAAATTTGTTAAAGTACTTGAAACCAATCGGACTCTTCAATGTTCCTTCCGTAGACGATATCCCAGATCTATTTGTTTGCAATGTTCTGATTTTTCTTCAGACGGTGCGAGAGACAAGTGAGAGAGGTTTTTTGTGTCATCTGTAGGGTACTTACATCAGAAAATGTCTCCACATTGCAACGAAACAAAAGAGTTTTGAAAACGGTGAGTTCTGAAATAAAAGCAGGATTTTCGAAGTGCTGTAACGACTTATAGAATGGCGAAATACGAAACTACTCCATGTAAGCCTCAACATTCATTCTGATAAAGCTTCGAGTATTACCATTCGGTATTTTCTAGAAAAATCCGCTGAGACACTTTGTCTACATTTTCTCTTATTTCAAGACAGGGAAATTTTGCGTACTATGGATAAAAGTATGAAATCCTTTTTCTTCGAGGATTATAGAATAAATTACCAATTTAAAAAGTGTTAGATTACCATCGCTCTACATTAATGCTTGTGAGAGTCGTACCTAATGCAAAATTTAAAGAAATATTAAATCATATGTTTGTTTTTGACAGTATCAAAAATGTTTACAAGAAACATTAAACCTAATAAATAAAATAGCGTTGGTAGAAACCATGTATTGTTTAAAAATTAATTCATATGAACATTGTTTACAAAAGATACAAAATTTGTAGTAAAGTTTTCTCAATAGATTCAATTGAAAACAGGGAAGAACATTTTGCTATCCTTAGAAACTACAACAGCCTAGCAACAATTCTTACTAAATTTTGGGAGTTTTGTATTGAAAATAACAACTACAGTAAAAATTTAATTAACCTGACTAACACGTATCCGCATAAAATTGTATTAGTGGTAATTAGGATGAGTTCTTTTTAGTTTATTTATTCATTTACCACAGTCTTCGTTTTCTATCTTAATCTGACTAATTGTTGTCGTAAGGCATTCGGATAATTGAAAATCCGGGTTATCCGGATAATCAAATGTATAAAAGGAAGCGATACAAATTAAATCTAGAAAAATAATGTACGTTCTGATGTAGTTATCATTTTGGGGTTAATACATATTGTTAAGATTTTATGCAAAACAACAAGAATAAATAAAATTGACTAAAATCGAGAAACATCATTGTTTTCTAAAATATTGGAGATAAATTTTCTGATCTGGATAATGGTCGATTCGTATAACTGAGTTCCGGATAGTCAAGTCTCTTTTATGTAAGTGCTAAGTCCTATATTCATTTTTCATCTTTAGAGACAAAATGTAAAATTTTGCAACGATTTCTACTTTAAAAGACGTTCTGTTCAATAAATCTGTATAGTCAGCTGCTTTCTGCAATTGTATGACTTCGCATTGGATTTTACGACGGATATACATACAATGCAATAAGCAGATCAAATGTAACAAAAGGTTAACTTTTACTAAATTTAAATCAAGAAATTCAGATGTTCTTACAAATTAACAAAATACACTCTGCAACTAGTTTCATAATAAAAAAGTAGTTCATTTATAATATAAAACTCATAACAAATAAAATAATTTTAGGCTAATAATCAGAAAAAAATTAATTTTGTTTGGATAAATTCAAGGATAATGTTCTTGTCGATAATAAATTTTACATTTACCGGATTTAATTTAACTAATAGTTTGTAATTTCTGCAAGCACATTGGATAATACGGCTGCCAATGGGATTTACCCTCTAATGGAATACTACAGGCTCTTTTAAAATTTTAATATAAAAGTAATGAAATATATTCTTTGTAATATAGAAATTTAGCTTTAGCCTCCCTTTATTCAAGTATCTTTTATGTGAGTTGCTTCGTCTATTTTTGGATTCCAGTATCTACGTATCCTATATAAATGAAAACCCTTCTCATATTAGAATTACCAATTTTCTCCGAGGTAGAACGGTGTACCATTTCCCTCTTTATGCCTAATACAATTTTCTTTGAATTGCTGTTATACCTATTTAAAACCAGACCTAGTCTTCTTACCATCCATTAATTCGTTAATTATTTAAGTGTGTACAAGGGTTTAGGTAATATAAATGCCCGAAACATAATTAACTTGAAGGGTTTCATTGTACTTATCTTGAAATTTAACAAAGCAGGAAGCAGAGGATTATTTTTTGACATAAATTTAACGTAAGAAAATTAAAAACAAAAAAGAAATGTAAAATGAAAGGCTTACATGAATTTTAATTTTGCTAGATAATTATTTCTGGTTGAATAAACAGAGATTTAAAAGTAAAAATTAAGGTTTTCTTTAAATTTCATTTAATAATAAATAAAATTTTATGGTCAAGGCTAGTTCATAATCTCCCAAATGTAAGGCAAAAATCATAGTTTTGAATCGGAATTTATCTTGTTTTTTTTTTCAGTTTACATAATTATGAATAACGAATAAAAGATAATTTACAGTATGTGACGTTGACGTTATTATGGTGTCATGAACAGACGCCATAAGGAAGCGATCGATACCGTCGGCGCTTTTGATTAACTTACTCCAAAGCTCACAACTACGGGATCTTTTCAGAAATAATTAAAAATATTCTGCTTCCATTCAACGAATCATAATCGATAAAAGACAATTAATTCATATGAATATTGTGCGACATAGCAGTACTACTTACTAATATATACAAGATCGACATATTCAAAAATAAACGTACTGAAAAATTCGTTACAAGTTCTGTTTATAGCAACCTTTGGAAAGATTCATAGCTTTATACAATGTATAACTACGAACTTTGCCCTTATTAGTATGAGACTTTTATTACCACCTTCTAATTAAAAAACTTCAGAATGAAAACGTGGAAAAATGATTACGTTGCATAACGTGAAAGACATTTTATAAAAACCACACTTAATTCTTCAAAGCCATTTATCTTGTTGGTTTATTCTCACGTATCTTTAAGGAAGAAAGGCTGTTGAGTTTAGTACCTTCATTTTCTTCGGGTTCTTTCAGAGAGACACAGTTAGAAATCTTCCTTTATCCTTTTCATCGACGTAGCAGACGGCAGAGGGCTATAATAAATACCCCTCGAGTACGTCGTTGGAACTTCATAATTAAAAACTGCTCGAAGCCGAGTCGTACGAAGCGGTTATCTTATTTTGTCATTTTCGTTTTCATCGGACGAAATTTTAGCCTGAAAATGTCGACCGTGGCGCTAACTAACGACAATGGCAACATGTCAGGCAAAAGCGTCAAAGGTGAGTGTACGTGTGTGGCGAATTAAATTCAGTCCAGAAAATACATTAACCGAACATAGGAGTGTCTACGACGCTCGGAAAATACAATTACTTCGACTGAATCGGCTCATATTATTTTTTTGAAAAATAGGGCGCAATATTCTTAACCAAACCATTAAGTGATGAAGTGTTTTAATTGTGGTGAAATTAATGGCAAAAACGGCTACACCCATTATGAAATGTAATTGCTTACAGTCCGAAAAGGGGTCTTAAGTTTTAATAGGTAAACTTTGCGGAGGTAAATGTTGCTGAAGCTATTACTCTGAAGGTGTACATCATCAAAAGTTTTATTTTATTCAAGCTTCCCTGACCATGGTTGGTATAAATGTTTACTTTGAGGTTTTCTGTTTCGCTAGGACATCTTCGAGATGCACAAGACGGCGAAACGTTGATTACTTTATCCACATTTTATTTTTGTTAAACCTAGATAATAAAAAATATTGATTAAAATTCCGATATATAATTATGAGATATTAAAGTTACGATATATTGCTCTGTAATTTTTCGAAACACTCCATTATCCAAAGTTTATTTGTATCGAATTACTCAACGAAGGGTTATGGAGTGTGTTTACCCCGTTTCTGACATAAAAGTAGATTAAGTTTTTCCAAGCGATTGGGTTTTTCGGCGAGGAAGAACAATTTATAACGTCAATAACACAACAAATGTAGTTGACATAAAGTTGATATAAAGTTTTGGCTTTGCTACGTCAATATATGGAGGAAAAGTTAAGCAGGTAATAGCCGAGAAAACATTTTCTTTTTATTAAAATTATTGAATGACTTTCAGTTGTGGCTACGTAAGCAAACAAACGGCTACTATTTATGTCCAAAGAACGGAAAGAAAATTGTTGAAGCTTTTAATTTTGACTGAAGCTTTTTGAATGCTTAATGAATTCCAAATTTTAGAAGCGTCAATCAATATCTCACCCCGTTTCAGTTTATTTCTTTAATAAAGTATTCAGAAGGGCAACGGTGGCCTGTGGAATTTTACATATGTAGCAAAGGGAAATGTGTTAGGTAAAAATTTTGTCCGTCTGAAAAAAATAGATCAATACATAACGAATTTGATCACGGAAGCAATTCGAATGTGTCGTATCTACACATTTACGTTTGTGCAAAGTTAAATAAATTTAGCAGTGGACTGCAAATATTTGATCATATGGATTCATGGATTTTTCTCTCAATTCACATTTGAAAAAAAAACACCGGAATTTATTTTAACGCATTTCAGTCAGTACCGGTCATTATTCAGTGAGGTTGCAGTGACCAAAGGGCTTGTGTTTACTCCTAATTATTGGAACAAAAGGAAGCCTTCCAGTTCTTATAATTAAAAATTAAAGTCCTTTTGACGAATGAAGAATTGAAATTTGATCTTTATCGTTCACCAAGCTGAAAAAATAATTTCTGGCCGATTAAATGTCTTCCAGTACACTTGCCTTCCCTCAAAGCTGTCGAAACATGTCAAAAAATACTGGAGGTAAATAGGAGAAAGTCTCTTCTACTTAGTTTTGCCAAATTACATTATTATTCAAGAGGATAACGAATTTTCTTTAATCTACTAGTAGTAATAACTAACATACCTAAAATGTTTTTAGTTTTTGGTGACTCGTATGGCGACCTCTCATTTTATAATTAACCATTTTCAAATACTTGTGAATATAAAAACGTCATAATATAATTAGTTTCAAATGGATACACTCAACTGTAAAAATCACTAAGACACTTACCAGCCAAAGGAGTTTTCCTGTGATGTCCAGGTAATACCCAATCAACTTGATGTAACTTTGAGGAAGCATTCATTTTATATTTCAAAGTTAACACGCCAGTACGCAGGTTGGAGTTGATTTGAAACCAAGGAGTCAACCTCCCGGGGGAATTGATAGAAATCAAAGTTCCCAGGTTATTTTTCTGCTGACGGAAAAGAAAGATAACTGTAAACCCCGAGGGCCTAGACATGGCCGATGTTACGGCCGAAGAATTGGCTACGGGAACGTTTCCATATGGCAAACGAAATTTGTAAGCGGGAAAATTCTTTATCGGACCCTGAACGATCGAAACACCCGGATCTTTGGCTGTGATGTTGATAAGCTTGAGAATATCCACCTCATCTGAAAAAACAAATAAAAAAAGGTTGTATTCTGAGGGACGTTACTACCTTACGGATCATAAAAAATTAAAAAAGGGACAGTGAAGAGGGTATAAAACTTTTGAAACTGCAAGTAATCTTCTTGTTCAACAATAAATTCGGTGAAAAAGTAACATCTAAAAAGAAGAAAGAAAAATATACGTTAAAATTAATATTTAACTCTGCATTTTATTATTTATTATCACATTATCAGGTATCGATTGCCTTGTGTTAACAATTTCAATTTTCATCGGCAATAAATCAGAATGAAATGTTCTACAAAGTTGTAAGTATAAATACATTAGCATATATAGATACTTATATTTACTTTGAAAATTATGTTATGCATATTTTCTGTAACTTTTATTACCTATCTGATAGCATTTGTTTGTGATTCTGGATGAGCATCCTACTGAAATATGAATAAATTCATACAAGGTCTGAAAACCTATTGCAATAAAATGAAAACTAAATCTAACTTTAAATTGAGCCTCGTTTTTCTATAATACTTTATTCAAATCAGGTCGGTGGTTTTTTCGTAATGCGTACAACTGAACACACGAACGGATAAAAAAAATCCGTTTACGGTTTTAATGCTAATCATTTACACTTCAGTTATTTTTATAGATATATGTACCCAATGTTTCTCGAAAAGTTTACACAAAAGTACAAAAGTTTTCATGATAAAAAAAAAATACGTCTAATCCCTGGATGGTTATAAATCTTACTTTTCTTCAAAAATTATTTTGACCCTCTTATTGCAATTTTTAATTCTGTTTGAGAAAGTTTTTTTAATTAAAATTGAACTGAAAATAGAGGTATAACAAAAATGAGGTTGTGTTTCAGCACAAAAGTTATTATGGAACGAAAGATAATGAAATTCTGTACAAAAATGGACCTATTCGTTTTTAGGCGCGAAAAATAACTTTGCAGGAAATATGGTTTGAATTAGCCACAATAAATTAATTTTGTAAAACTACCAACTGATATTTTTTAATTTTTTCTTCGTATGAAAATATATTTTTACATACAATTATTATGTATATATGACCACATACTAAATTGGACGAAAAATAGAAAGCTAGGAAACTTTAAGGGCAAACCTTCAAATTTTCATATTTTCTTGAGTGACTGGACCATGCATATGTGGTTTTCGGAAGGTAAAATTTATTTGTGTGGTTCAATACTTCATGCAAATAGAATTGAATAGTTTCCCTCGTAAGAGTTTTCAAACCATGAACATTGGCCTTTAACCTTATATTTTGCTTTACGTTTTTCGCGAAGTTTACTATTTATATGTTAGTACTACGTTAATCAGCAACAAGAAATACATACGTCCTAATAATTTAAGATAGGAGCTGAAAAGTTTATGTACATTCAAATGTATATAGGTATGCTTAATTTCAAAGAGCAAACTTAATGTTAACTTCAAACTTATATTTTTTCAATAAATTAAAGTAAATATACCACACTATCTTTCTAACTTTTGGTTTTCAGGTCATAAATTTGTTTCCATCACTCTTTTTCTGGTATTATAAATACTTTTACTACTTCCTCAGTAACATCATTGTGCTCAGATTTTATTAAAGAATTTACATTAAAGTAAAAGTGCCCTCTTTGTGGTTTTGTAATTTATTTAATTTGCTAATGTTATTAATGAACCAGAAGTGAAATGTTCATGTCGTTCCTGAAATTATTCTTGAATTCAATGAGTTGGTTTATAAGCTGTTTCTCCGGCCTTTAATTAAATACCAATGTTGAATTATACATGATGGTAATTGTCAAGTTCACGTACGCCCTTAAACTACTCTTTAAATTGTTTTTCACAGACTAGAAACGAGCAAAACGTGAAATCCTGAAGTGTGAACTGAGTGTCTGCACTAGATTTTTTCTTATGGTGTTTATTTTTACATTTATGTGTAAAAGAACGGTATAAACCACTTTAAAAATAAGGTGCCATTAAAAAACAAATAATTTATAAATTTGATATTTTTTCTTGATGATCATCTTTTAAGTGTAGAAAATGTTCTTCAAATCGCACTACTGTATTTATTTTCGCTTCACCTCTATAAAATTTCTCACAATTTTATAATAACTATATGAGGACATTTTCGTCTAATTTTTATTTGTATGCACAACATACTTTTGTTTTGGAGAGGTACTTAAGATGTTAAATTCATAATATAAGTTTGTTTTAATTTCTAATTGGTGTAAGATCCTAAGGAAAATATTTCCACGCTTCAGATAAATATATTTTCAGCAGTAGCACTGATATGTTACAATTTATTATAGAATATATTCTTATGGATATCCATATCCGTGGTGACATCTGTAAAGAGTTACATCTGTTATTCAGGACATTGAGTAACGCATTATGTAAATGTCTGAGAAAATAGATCCGTTCTGAACGACAAGGACCTCTGAGCGTTCCGGATGTTCCAAAAACAATATATATTCAAAACTCAACCTATGTCGCTTATTCTGCAGCATTTGGTTGGTAGGTGCACTCTTGAAGTATCACATGGAATGTGATAACAGCTTGTCAAGGGCTGTGTTTAAATGCAGGGATCATATTGTTAAGTAGACACCTACCCGTCACAAATTAACTGCGACAAATCTGTTTATTAAACTTGATTTACAGCATTATTTTTGCAATTACATTATTAAACAAAAATGATTTTCAGAAATTGTTTCCTAAACATCTTTTAAAGGATATTTACTGCTAATTGTAATATCTAATTCTTGAAGTTTTTCGTATTAAAAAAGGTAGGTAGGTATGTAATACATACGTGGTAATTCGGATGCGGGTGACTTGTGGTTAAAGGGGTGAGAATCGAAGTCGCTGCCATCGATTTCGTTCTCGCTCCACGCCTGTAATCCTATTATAAGAATTCCGAAGACATAAACGGCGAAGTAAATCTTGGTGGATTCCCAGCTTCTCCTCATATCTGAAAACAATATTACAACCGGGTATCAGACTGGTTATAAATGTTCAAAGACAGAAAATCGATTCAGGGCGAAACTGAGGTATGTTAATGCCATAATACCTCCATATAGGTGAATGTACAGAAACGTAACCATCAATAATATACTTAAAAAAATGTTGAGTACATTTTAATTTGGTGCAACTAACACTCCCTCAACCAAATTGATGATTCAAATTATTAAATTTTATCTGTTCATTAATAGCTTTTTAATTTTTGAAAAGCAAAACTGTGAATTTCTTAGGAAATTATTCCTATACATCTACTAGTATGATCTATTGGTATCTATTTTAAGCCTGCACCTTTGACAGTGGTCAATTTAATAAATCTGCGATATTATGTTTTGGAATAAGTACCTATAAAGCGAATAGGCTTGGGTGTAACTTTATAAAAACTAGATTTTCGGGGGTATGGCAGAGGGTGTAACGTGTGAGGGTTAAAATATTTTAATCAGTTTGTATTGTAAGGGTAACATTCCCAAACTGCCAGATTTTCAGGAGGACGCTTTTTTAAGCTACTATTGATCGATATTTCAATCAGTAATCTATTATTGATAGTTGCAACTTCCCTACACTTATATTGAATTGTGTAATACAAAAGTTTTAATTAATTGATACCATGGATTAATTGGTTTATTCCTACGTAACATTAGGAGAATAGGTATCGTATAGTATAAACATGTAATAATGTAATATAAATCTATTTCGAATTGCAGGCGTTCAAGGAGAATGAAGAAGGAATCTGCCAATTTTTTTTTCTGAATTATTAAAAAATTCTTGGAGGGTTAGCTAATCTTTTTTCTATGAAAAAGGCATTATATTAGATTTGAATTTGTAGCCTTCTACAAATATCGTACTTTACGTTTTTGAAGAGTATCAATAAATATCAATTTTCTGTAGAATGGTTGAGAAATAAGTATAATGAAAATGTAGTTAGATATTCCTAATCCAAGCAAAGGGGTTAAAATATTATATGCATAATGAATAGGGCTTGACATTCTTACTGTCAAGACAAGAACAGTGGTAGTCATTAGTAAATTCAACCATCCCGTACTAAACACACAGACGGCTACTGAATATCCAATGTCAACAGCTACATTTTCTTGAAAGGAGATACAAACATAACAGAATTAGAGCAAGAGAAGAGACGAGAATGTAATATGTACAGCAACTTTGCGACAAATTGTATGTAAGAACAATAATGTAAGTACAGTGCAGCGAAAGAAAGTTAAATAATTATATACTTGATCTAGAGATTGTTTTTAAAATTAAGCAACTTAATTTGCAAAACAAAACTTTTATCACTTGGAGTAATAAACCTTTTCGACCTTAAATGTAGGAATATAAACCAAACAACTGGTCAGCTGAGTTCCCTTTCAATAAGCAAAAAACAAACACATTTTTTGATTTTTAATCCCATGGCATCAAGAAATGTATGTAAATCCCCATCACTTATATGCTATTTAAACCTCTCCTAATTATATTTATCCGCCACATTATTAAATGAAATATGCTGATATTTTCCTGGACTTTTCCACTCTGTCTTACTGTTATCGCCTTGAGTTTAGCTTATAAATTATTTATATTATTTATTCTTTAATCTAAACAGTTTATTGAATATCACTAGACATCTTTTCCTGAAACGTTGACGTTTATTTTTTCAAAATAAATTTATTTAAAAACTTTTTTGACTGGCTTATTTTTTAAGTATGATAGTATAGTATTTATTTACATGTATAGGAGTTAATTTATTATAATTGAACTACGAGTCTTAACATTCTTCTTCAATTGAATAGAGTCACGGAGGTATCATTAACTAACTAAATTGCTTTCAAGTGGTGGAAAAGCAACTACTGGTAACCTATTATCAGTTTATCTTCATTCTCCTAAGTTAGTTAATTTCCGTATAACGCTCTTGTGTTGGCTGACAAGAAAGGGTGGAAACAAAAGCTATTTGCACAAAGCACTATGACAGAAGATCCTTTCTCAAAGCCATAAAACATCAAGTAGCATACACAGCATCTTTCAGAGAGAGGCAATGCTTAGGCAGGTATATTATGTAGAAGAGTAAGGGGGAAACAATTTATACACTCTTGGTACAATATAGTTTAATTAAAATTATTTTGACGTTCTTCCGCTTTACAAAACAATAAAGCGGTATAATGTTATCAAACCGTTTATGACAAACGCTTTTAAGTAATGTGAGTTTTGAGTAATTTGCTTTTATTAAAGGACTATTTAAACTATATTCGGAATGAGTCAATTATATTTCATTTTAAGATGCTTTCAAGCATTTCAATTCTAATAAAACGAAACATATTACAGGTACCTATCTGTAGAAATTTTTAATATCTGTTATTATTTGATCTCAGGTAGATTCTCAATATTAAAATACTTGGAAATTATTAAAAACGTTAATGTAGCCAACAGACTCAAAGTCGTTTAATGTTTTTTTTTGTAAGCTTTAAAGTAACATAAAAACAATCGTTTTATATTTATGGCGAAGGCGCCGGAAAAAAATCCATGAGAAGTAAAGGCGAATACAACTGAAATATTCCAAATGTTAGACGAGACTTTTATTAAGAATTTAAAGTGTTTTTATTAATTCATAATGAGAAATAATATTATGTAGGCATAAACCGTCATTAACATTTTTATTCACGTAAAATAATCAAATCTAATTATACATATAAAATTCTCGTGTCACGGTGTTTGTATTTAAACTCCTCCGAAATGGCTCAACCGATTTTTGTGAAATTTTGTGTGCATACAAAAATACATACAACTCTTAATTTTCACCCCTCTACGATCAACCTCCATTTTTTTATAGCGATGTTAGTACTGTAATAATCTTCAACTGTCAGTGGTCGACAACTGATCAATTATTATCAATCGATTAGTCATCCCCGAAAGGCGTCTACTGATGTCACTACTCACCCAGCAAACAGCACGGAGTGGGGATGAGAATGAAGCAGATTTTTTAAGACTGTTACAGATCTAAGAAGTGAAAGAACATTTCAGAATGATTTGGCAATGTTCTAGAATGTTCCAGAATCTTGAAAATCATTCAAGAATGTTTCAGAATGTTAAAAAATGTTAGAAAATGTTTTTAATCATTATGGGATGTTCTGGATAGTTCTAAATTCGCGAATATTCTAGAATGTTCCATCAAACGTGTAATATATTTTTACCCGGGCAACGCCGGGTATTGTTTCTAGTGTAAGTATAAAAATCTGACTATAATTTTTAGGAATAAAACAAACAAAATAATTTCCACTGCTGAGTATGCCTTCTGAAGATGCCCTAGTAGGGTGAAACAATTTTTAAGAATTTAAATATACAGTGGAAATTATTTCGTTTGGTTTACTCGTAATAGATCATGAACTTCCATAAAGTAGAGGCAAAAACAGTCAACTATAATTTTTAGATTTTTGTAAATCTTAATTTAAAATCAATTTTTTTGCATTGCACTGCCATTTGCAAAATATTTTGTAATATTTGCACAACCAGTAATAGAATACACTGGCGATAATAAGTAATAAACGTGTAAATAGCAACTCGTTCGTTGTGATTCGCGATTCGAACGTGAGAGTATTGTTCCGAAAATGAAGTTGTTTGTTCAACAAACGTGATTTAGTGACCACCGTGGGGGTTACATTCTACGGAGAAAATTATTAACAGAGCACGAATAATTGAGAATCATTTTCAGCTCCGTATGATTGTCAGGAAATTACTTCGTCCTAATCAAGAACATTATTTATTAAAGTCTATTTCTCTTCGAAGCTCTCAATTTATCATCCCCTTCCGCTCGTTCGCATCGTTTCTCTGTCTGCATATTTATTTTAATAATGATGATGAACTGGCAGTGATAAATAAGCCCTTCGGTGTAAAATAACAGGTGTGATTCATGAACAAAAGCACTTGCTAGGAGATACGAAAATTAATATTTAATTCGTAACAAGCATCAGACATTAATTACCATAAACTTGACTATGCTGCATGCGGGGTGACAAATATAAATGGAGGTGATTTAAATAGCAACAACTCCCCTTTTGATAACAAATAAATAATAAAATAAGGAAATGGATTTCACTGTTGTTGTGTCTCAAGTAATTTAGTCTCATTTTGAGTAGGTTTCAAACGTGTTGCTGCTTTAAAGAAACGCAAACAATGGTTTTCCTTAATGCTCGGCATAATTAGAAGCTATTCAAAGTAGGTACTCGGATTTGTAGTTTCCAAAAGGTCTGATTCTTAAGAACAAAGTAATTTAATCCGAAACTGTGGCAATCTTCTTTCGCCTTTAGTGTTAAAATCCCCCAACTGCTTCACAGGAGTGCCTTGACATTTCTTCTTGTAGCTGTGGCACTCACTGTCACAAGCACTGAAATTACAATCTGTATTCGCAGTCTTACGCCTTCTGCGATGGATTGTAAAAAAGTAGGTGTTCTTCTCTCAATGCGGAAAAACGGGGTTAGATCCGAGAAGATTTGAAACACAAGATAAATGAAACCAAGATTTCAGTTCTACTGAGTTTTCTTGCACACAATTGCTCTCGTTTTACAACTTGTAATTAAACTTTAAACTTCTGACGGAAAATGTTACACTCAACATTGGAGTTAAGAACCAACATAGTTGACAAGCGCAAATATAAAGGAAAGCTGGTGCAGCTATTTCCTGAAATTATTAAGAAAAGTTGGACACAATATTATTTAAGTTGTTACAACTATTGATTGCTTAACTCCGTTGGGAGGAACGTAATGAGATTGGAATAAAAAATTAAATTTTATAAACACCTGCAGCTTGTAACTTAGTTATTTCAAAGATAAAATTTTTTTTATGTACCTTTCACAAGTAGGAACATCGTGCTGCTGCATAATAAATGTAACATGCAATAAAATTTCTTTTTTATTCTTGAATTTCTTTTCTGACGCAAAAATTCTTTAGCCGTCTATGTAATCGATAATATTTTGATTCCTATTTCTTGAATTTCGTATTTTTTTTCCTGCAATACAATTAATGAAAACTTAAAGATGTAGCTAGTTGAATCGAGAGAGTATATTATATGTTTGTCTTTCCCCTTACTTTTTATTTTTTCTTATTCTGAAAACAACAATAAAATAGTATATTTCTTCTCACATACCTTCCGAATAAATACAGAAAACCGTTTAAGTGTATTTTTGAAATTCCTTTAAACGTTTCTCAAAACCGAATGTGACAATTGGAAGCTCGAAGTTCTTTGATATATTTCTAGAAAGAGACATTATGTATCTATCAGTCTTTCAGAACACGCGAAAAACGTCAATAATATGGAGTATGTAGCGGAAGAACGATTTGTGACCAAACTATGTCACACACCGGAATAAAACTGTCTTTGAAACCACTAGACGTTAAATAAATTGCTATGTCCATGTAAAGGATTCACGGTTTCTATCCACAAAGCGCAGATACGTACACCTATAAAATGTTTCCGTTGCACTTTATTGTTATCAGCCACATATAATAAGGGTTTGTAAAACTATTTATATAGGCAATAACAATCAAATTTGATATGAAAATCTAGGTACATTTATACACACTTAGATATATCTCAACAGACCTCATAATATTTATTACAGGTATATTTTTATTACATTGCCATTGCGAGATAAAATTTATTACCGTCATATCAAATATTTGTAGATACAATGTAAATTTACAGTCAGTGTTCGTTTCCATAAATTAGGTACATTTCTGAATATTCAAACATCTGATATGTACTTATTGGAGAAGTTAAATCAATAAGGGTATGTTTTTCTAAATTTCATTCAATTAATAGAAAGGTACTTATAAACAAAATAAACTGAAATAGGAGGTTCATATCCGGAAGAAACTCACAATTGAATTTGATTATAAAACTTTTAAAATGTGCATAAATACCGGTGTTAGCTTAATGAAATAAACTGGTATATCACGTCCGGTGTATATATTTGTATCCATTTTATGCATTGCTTAATTTAACTTGGTCCACAAAGAGAAACTTACGGAGGTCTCCACGCCAACTTACGTAACAACTAACAACACAAACGTAAATTCAGCTGCAGTGCAGTAGGACGTGATGTCACATCTTCCACTTAATCTTGATTTGTTAGCAAGAGTATACCCACTATCTGCATTATCCATTTAAAGAAGCTTTACGCTAAAATGATTTAATGTCGGTAAAATTTTATCTACTAAACATGCCCTAACCAGAAAAATGCACAACTAGGTCCTTACTTTACAAAAATTACGTAGGTACCTACACCCACTAAAACTGTTCTTGGTTCTACTTATATCTATGAGATATCGTTGGAAAGACATTTAAAAATATAATATTATGCATTTGCTTTCTATTTTCTTTTCAACTTTATTAGGTTTACTTCAGCAAAGTTTATCAATGAATCAATTTTCTCGCTGAATTGTATAAAAAAAATATACTGCGCCAAAAAAGGGCCAGGACCTTTTCACTAAAGTCTTCAAAGTATACATTAAGGGAAAACCCTTTAGGTGGGATATTCTAAATACATGAGTTCTAAATGAGAGATAGGGATCCAACAAAAACTTACCAAATCTAATTTAATGGGAAGGAGGTTAATTCAATGAAATTTACGGTAAATCTCAGATGAGAGGAAGGGGATCCTAGCACGGCTCTACGAATTAATTCCTGGAGCAATTTTCCCGAAAAAAATGGAAGCGAAACTATTTCTAATATTTTTACGAATTAATTTCTGAGAAATTCATTCGTTCTCAAAACGAAACTATTCCTGGCCAAATTCCTACAAATGAGCGAATAAATTCCTGATGAAAATTTACAAAATAAAATTAACCTAACCTAACCTAACCTAACCCCCCCTCGAGAGTAATTACCGCTGTGTTTATTGTTGTGTTATTGTGTTGATATATTAATTGTAATTAGTCATTAAATGAGAGACACAAACGAATTTATTTCTCAGGAATTGTTTCATTTGCAAAGCGAAATAATTTCTGGGTGTTTGGCTTTTTCAAAACGAAACAATTCCTGAGAAATAAATTTGTTTATTCATTCAGAAATTAATTCTCCAGGAATTAATTCGTCCCACCTCGTAGCACATCTCACTGTGGGAGAAAGGATTCCAAATTAAAACACCACCAAATTAATGGACCTTTATTTATGAGTGATTGATGTGTAGATAATATTTATATATGTAGACATTTTTTATATACTTATTAACTATTTAACGATGAACTTTAACTTAAAAATGTAATTACACAGTCTGTACCATAAGGGACAAGACACCCACCTACAAAATGTAAAAAACCAACTTTTATTCAAAAAGGATGAATACTGTGAGCTATTAATCATTCAACAGCAGGTAATATTGAAAGTCGAGTAATGAAAAATCGGTCCCTTCCATATATTTTTGTTGTCGGTGTGCCGTTAAGTATTCATATGACAGTTGATGGGTAACCCTGTGAATGACATCTAATTAATCATTACGCGTTTTCCAGGCATCAATCCGTGGGAAAACAAGATTTTGTTGGATTTGACGGCCTCCCATATACAATCTACTTGTTTACATTTCAACACAAGATATATAATGTTAACGTTGTATACGAGGAATTTGTCGAACAAGGCAATATATTTATCATTGTTGAAAATATAAAATATGTTGTAGATACTTTTTTATTTACTTTATTCTAATCGTTTTTAATGAAATTTCACCTTGATATCCCCATGCGTCTGAAGGAGCATTTAAATTCAAACTTTTATTATTTAAGATATTTTAAGTCGCATTAACAGCTAAGTCATGAGCGACTATACATGATTACATATTACTATTATTAGTAAATTGTAAAACTTTATCTATTGTTATAATTTATCATATACCTATTTGGGTTTCTTGTAAAAATTTTAATACATTTTTGTATAGTTCTGGGTTATTCAGATTTTCATTAAATGACATAGAGAAGTTGTATTTCCTTCTTTGAGTACCTACTCAATCCTGGGCAGTTTGTGATGATGTGTTCTACTGATTGGAGAGTATCGGTGTTACATTTTTTGCTTAACGGGGGCAGCTCATTCTTCATTAAATGAACATGAGTTAAATTCGTATGGCCAATCTTCAGTCTTTGAATAATTACTTCTTCATTACGTTTGACATCAGTGGCAGATAATTTTTTGAAGACATCGTCTCTGACTTGTCGTAGCTTTTTTGGCGGATTTTTGTGCCAATCACTATTCCATGTTGTAGGTAATGATGAGATTCTTGATGGCTCTTTTGGCTTCTGATTTAGTTAGGGGGACTATTTCAGTAGTTATTAGATCTGTAGCACTTTTTTTCGCTAGTTCATCTGCTTTATCGTTTCCGCGAATACCAGTATGGGATGGTATCCAAGCTAATATGATTTCTTTACCTAGGTCTTCAGCTATTAACAGTTCATGTGTGATGTTTTTTATTTGTTGATTTGATTTGATGGGGTTTTTGGAGAGCCTTAAGTACGCTTAGTGAGTCGGTTAAAATTAAGGAAGATTCTACTTTTTCAGTGTTTATTAATTCTATAGCCTTTTCTATGGCATAAGCTTCACATGAAAATATTGAGCACTTAGTTGGTAATTTGAAGTATTTTTTTGATTTCTCCCATTACTATAGCACAACCTGCTCCCTCCTCAGTTTTGGGGCCATCATCATTTGTCATTGTTGAAAATATAAATATGTTGTAGATACTTTTCTATTTACTTTATTCTAATCTTTGTTAATGTAATTTCACCATGATATCCTCATGCGTCTGAAGGAGCATTTAAATTCAAACTTTTTTGGGGCTGTAGCAAAAAAAAACATCAGTCCTATTATGATCCGTTCATACACGACAGATTTTGTTAAAAGCTAATGGAGAAGAATTAATAAAAAAATAATCAAGTAGGAAGTTCTAAAACTGACGCTACCTATTCTTTTTTAATGCTAATGATTATCTAACGTTCTTTCACTTTTCTGGTTCTGATTTTAAAATAATTGAATTTAAAATATTTATAAACCCATTGCCTTTTTCTTTGCTTCATATTAATCCAGAAATAATTGATAGACCCTTGCGATTTATATATAATAAAGTAACTTAATTAAACTTCTGTAAACGTTTAATTAAAAAAATAAAATAAAATACTTTTTCTGCTGAAGGAAAATTTATTTCTTAAACATTATAAATAATTAATTTCAAGTAGGGAACAAACATCTTTTTGTAAGTCATCAAATAACAACATAAAACGCATTTCTTTTAATTGACAAAACTTTTAAGGTTGTATTGTGTTTACTTTTAATTGTATGTTTCTACACAAATACGTATGTAAGAAAAAACGAGTAATAAAATTGAATTACTGAAAAATGTTATTGCTTTACGGCTGTTATCGGTAATTTTTAAGGATACACGTGGTCGATCGAAATACAAGTTTATCTATGTATCTTTCCCCTTAAAATGACTCCCATGCTATCTTTACATTCATTTTTTGTGGGATGACAAGAAATCTGCAACTTTAATGAAACGTACCAAGAAAAGTAATTTGTAGGAAAAGTGAAGATAGCAGTCTAATGAACGGAGTTTGGTTTCATGTTCTGGAATGTTGATTTCCTTCAGGAAAAGTTATGCCTCAAATTACATTTTCTAACAAGACAATAAACGTGGGTAAAATTATATTTTAATGGAAAAATTAGTTATTCTTGGATCCAACCACCTAAATCTTTTATTAGATTTTTAGCCAGCTTCCCGGAAATTGTTTCTTTTTATGCACATTATTTATATTTATACAATTAACTTTTACAGTATTTGTATTATTAGAAAATTTTATTCCAGTTCATGTTTTTCTTTTCTTTTAGTTTGAAACCCCCAGGAAAATGACTACCAAGCTGTGAATGTACTTTACTGTAAGCTGAAACTGCATGCGTTCTTGTGTAAATACCTAGTTAAACACATCCTTTCGTATGTACCTACGTAGTATGTACATACACGAAGCTTTCGGGGTATACATGTACAAACACTGTTTGAATTTCGTTATAAGATGTGCAATATTGGCTTAAGAAAGCGATATATATGGAGATACACGATATTAGATTATCGTTAATATTCGGGGTACATTAAATTCGATTTCTCAGTCGTTTAATATTTTCTTTTTGTAAGCTTTAAAGTAACATAAAAACAATCGTTTTATATTTATGGCGAAGGTGCCGGAAAAAATCCATGAGAAGTAAAGGCGAATACAACTGAAATATTCCAAATGTTAGACGAGACTTTTATTAAGAATTTAAAGTGTTTTTATTAATTCATAATAAGAAATAATATTACGTAGGCATAAACCGTCATTAACATTTTTATTCACGTAAAATAATCAAATCTAATTATACATAAAAAATTCTCGTGTCACGGTGTTTGTATTTAAACTCCTCCGAAATGGCTCAACCGATTTTTGTGAAATTTTGTGTATATACCTACGTAGTAAGTACATACACGAAGCTTTCGGGGTATACATGTACAAACACTGTTTGAATTTCGTTATAAGATGTGCAATACTGGCTTAAGAAAGCGATATATATGGAGATACACGATATTAGATTATCGTTAATATTCGGGGTACATTAAATTCGATTTCTTTTTACTGCTTTATGATGACATTAATTCAATACGAACTTTTGCTATAAATATACGATATAACACAACCATTAAGATCCTTGCGACTTAAAGTTTATTCAATATGATCCATACTCAATTAGTTGTTGTAAGACGTACCTTTATGTATCCTTTTAGGTAAATTGCAATAAAATCGAGTTAATGAAAAACTTGTAAAAATACTTTTTCCACATAATAGGGTCACCCTTTCTGCGTTCAAAATTACATCAGACATCGTTTTAAAATTTCAATATCAAATTCACAATTTTCTGTTCGATAAGAAGAAGAGTATTTGTTCTCAATTTACATGTTTTATTTCTTTGTTATCTATAGGTAATATTGATATCTACGAAACAGAATTAAAATCCTTATAGAGCTTAATAATACACATAATGTACAATAAATATAAATAAGAATTTAAATTAACTTCAATTTCATATGTGGATGATTCCACTAATATCATTCGGAGGGGGTGGTAAAATACAACTTTAAATAGGAACAGTAAGTAGAACAATAAATATAACTCAAATAGAACTAAGTGATGCCTACGCTCATGATATTGTGTCGTCTCTTTTAGAATTTTCTCATTGAAAATGTGAGCATATTTATTTTAAAGCTTTTAACTCAGTTTAAACTTCTTCTGGTTCGTTTATAACTTTTGTAGAAGTCCAAACAAACCCCCTGGAATTTGGCTTGACTGTACGTGATGCCCTCGCGTTTATTTTATTGTATATATAATTAATAAAAACTGATTTCATTTTATCCTGACTTAGCTAACGCCCTAAATATCGAAATTAACGATATAACTTTAATAATCTTACTTTTATTGTAAATTATAGATAATATTACTAACACAACGCATTGATGAAATTGAACCACTAAGTAGATTAGAATATTCTTTTAAATTTGTAATAAAAATGCAATTTGCTAACTCATAGTCAATGTAACTAAATAGGTGGTACAGTAAAGCGCAAATCCATTTATTAAAGGATTAACAAATGGGCTGCACAGTTAATTGCCACCAGCGTAGCTTCAAACAAAATTTAAATATACCTACGCAGAATTAATTAATGAATATTTATTGTCAAAGTCAATACGCGTCGGTAGGTACAATTAACGAGTTTAGTCAAAAATATTGCATCTCAATAAAATACATTCAAGCTCAAAAACGGAGATGTTTAATTTGTATAAATTCAAATTTAAAATAATTTAATTACATTAAAAAAGCTGTATATTTTTGAAGCAGGAAATAATCCAGGTGTAGGTATATTCTTCTAGAGAAAGTAATAATCTAATGAGATGTTCTTTTTTGTAAAATTTTGTTTATTCGAGTTTATCTTAATCGTAACTGATCATAAAGCGCTTAACATTTTCTAGTGAGGCTTGATTTACACTCCAGATCCGTTCGTTCTCCGTTTTCGGTCCAGTTAAATTTTATATGATCGATATTGTTAATGTGAACAAACTTTGAAGTAAAAGTATACGAACTGGCTTAAGGAATAATCTAAGAAAAACGAGACGGTGACGTGTCATAATCAACTTATGAGTTCTTTGATTTTACACGAAAAAGCGACTGAAAATGAATTAAAAAAATTTTACACTGAGGTGAGAGACGAGTGTTAGTTCGTTTACAGTGTGAATCAGACCTTACGGTGCGTTCTTTGCAGTTAACGATTTATCTGTAGCCTTTTTGCGAAGGTCAAATTAATTATCAGCAATTCGAGTTCGAGTCTGACTGACGTTATTATTCTAGACAGCCTTTGAACAGAGACACAGTGGTCACAATTCTTGTTTTGCTTTTTTAGAAAACAAAGTAGTGGAATGATTATCGAATATTACACTATTTAATTGCCACTAAAGATTATAAACAATGAAGAAAAAGTATTGATCGTACATTTTTATTGCTAACAATGTACCGAACGCACGTACAAATGTAATAAATATGTGTAGGTATACATTGTTGATGTGAACAGAAAAATCCATTTTAAGTACCTGGGTAGTATATTAAATTTGTTTCATTGCAAAATTTCAAATGAGATTTTAATTCTATGTAATTAAGGAATATAATTAGCAATAAATAAATAAACAATAGAATGCACTTTCATTGTTATGTTACGTTCTGAAAACAATCGAATCTATCCTCGCTCTACTTCTAGGAAAGCCCATTTCGATTATGGTTGATTTGTTAATACCATAAAGGACAAACAATAAAAAGGTATAAAAAGTAGTCATAGAGCATTTAAAGTAGTAAGTATCACTTGATCAATGTAATGCGTTTTTAGAATTTTACAATTTGGAAATTGGAACAACCCACATCTATACTTTCTAACTATTGAAAAGGAATATAGGTACATGATCAATTTAGAAAAGAAACAATCCTTACATTAATGTCTGATAAACTTGTCAGGATGACAGATAACTAACCTAACCTAACCTAACCTAACCTAACCTAACCTAACCCCTTCGTAAGTATAATTACCTGTAAATAAAGAATCATACAACTGAGCACCTTACCAGTTGTAGTTGTAGTTGGTATTAATATAAGAATCATTAATCGGTTGCGTATGTAACCTAATATAAAAATCAGTATCAAAATATTATTAAGAGTAAACCATTATTTAGTACAAATCAACGCAACGTAATATAATGAAATTAATTAAGTAAATATTCAAAGGTTATGGATGAGATCCTCTTTGCAATCATGGAATAACACATCCCTCTAGTGATACCCAACTAGATAAAACCCTCTCACTAGCTATACTCAGCTAGATAAAACTGGCAGTGTAATGGAATAACAGTGTAATGGACATTACATTAACCACAACCAACATCCTTATCACTTACAATACATTTCGTAGACACATTTAAGGGTATGTTGATTAATAAGTGACTAAAGGGAAAAAGTGGAGTTTTTATTACTGCCAAAAAATGTGGGCCACCTGAGACCTGAATGCTGACGTTTTCCAACAGACAGATATGTATTATGTATTTAGAAACGTACCAAAAAGAAAACAGGTAGATGTTCTATTTACATATTTCGATCAAATGCAAAAACACTTCAAAGCTTGTATTAACTTTGAAAAAACAAAAATATAACGGACACCTATCAGTTCATTGCTATTTTTAACTCCAGATTCGTTTTTGTTTCCGACATTCGAACTTCGAACAGCAGAAAAAACGCAAAATTGTGAAA
Organism: Agrilus mali; assembly: GCA_029378335.1. Classification (NCBI taxonomy): domain Eukaryota; kingdom Metazoa; phylum Arthropoda; class Insecta; order Coleoptera; family Buprestidae; genus Agrilus; species Agrilus mali. The sequence goes on from CM055657.1 coordinate 18,137,636, forward strand.
ATGTCGGTAAATTGCAAGATTGTCTGTGATTATTACGTTATTAACAACAGACACCCATTTAAATGACACGTTTTTTCTGAAAAACCACTAGGTTTAATTAAAAAGTAGAATACTAATCGTAAGCTTGAATTAACAGAAAGTGCCTACTTTAAATGATAATGTTAAACCTAATATGTAAAGAACTCAGTTGTTAAAATCCAAATGGACGCAAGATGGAAATGTAACGTTTTAATCCCCGACCACCTTATTAAAAGTACCTACAATGTAAACGATCAAATCAAAGTAAATGCCTGTTACAACATGAGTACTTATGCTTTGAGTGTGTCTGTTTACTGACGCGTGACGTTCACGTTTCTTGTTCCCTGGCGTTACAACTTCGGCCTTTGTATAGAAATTTCCTTTCGATTTTTTTTCTTCTAGTCTAAACTGTTTATATAAAAAATACATCTTACATATGTTCTTAGCCAATGAATTTAAAACAATTTTAACTTATTGATAAATTTTACATACAGGAGTAGGTATTGAAAATACTATCTATAATAATAAGTCCAAATATGTATTTATCTCAAATCTTTAGTGTAGCAAGAGTCCACTTAGGTTGTAGAGTTAGACGGTGTTCGACTCTACTATATTTCAGAGAGTAAATGAGTGGAATCTTAAGGTCAATTTCAGGACAGAACTGGTCATCGTTTTGATGGTGTGTTCACTTATACTTGAGTAATATTTACGTATAAAAAATAAATTTTTCAGAATTCAAACGCCAAGAATATACCAGGAGGTGTGAAATATCTATTCTACAAAAAATAATTTCTTATCGAAAGATTTTGTGCCAAAAAATAATTTAATTAAACCTAACCCAAAGTAACCTAATCAGCCAATTGTGTCTAAGTTTGCCTTATGATCTTTGATGGGCAAGCAAAAAAAATATTAGAGCAGTCTAACAGGTGGCTCTCACATAAAAGTTAATTCATATATGCGCTAAAATAACAAACTTTCTCGAATTTGACTCAATTTATGGTTATTTTTATTACATCCGCTCATGCACTTTAAAAATACTACCGTCGATAATTGTATCTAATGTCAACTTCTGATTTTATTGTGTTTGAACTAATTACGTGAGCTGCAGCAATTGTTATCCTTGTGCCAATTATTTTTACTTCTAAAATATACTTTTTACTTACTCATATTCGACCTTGTGATCATTGTTGCAAATCTACTTCTTTCACAATTTCTTTTTATAAGTAAACGAAGTTCCTCTTGAAAGCGGCGAGTTCAAATGCTTATTTAGGCAATCCAAATTTACATGGAAAACTTTTTATTAAAAGACATAGATACTACCTACTATTGTTATTTTTCAGCGATAATAAAACGTTATCTATTTTAATTGGGTTACTTGGGTATCCAAAACAACAACCAGTAACAATAAAATTGAATTATCTTGAGACGAAAGGAGCAGCACAATCGTTTGAATGTAAGTAATATAACAATGGTAAACAAACGATAAAAATCAGGTAAATAATGGAAAGCGAGAGCAACACAGGATGAAAGCAATTTATTTCGATTAGGTATTCGAACCTTCAAGTTTGCTTAACTTATTGGGCAAAACAAACTTTGTTGTTATTGTCCCAGCTGAAGTGTGTAATTTAAAAATTAACATCACAATCATTACAACATTATTACGTTACCTATTGGAAATTTGAAGTCGTTACCGTATAATAGGCAATTCTAAGAATTTGTTATTTATTATATTATTTTATTACCTTGATGCTACACCAATGACCTCTTGAAGAGGCTGAAATAGGAGGCCTACCAGTAATGAGAAGAAAAGAATATACTACGCCCTTTTTAAAACCTTCAACCGAACATGAAATTTTAGCTTTATAACCTTTCAACCAACGTAATTATTTTACTGAAAAGGGTTCCTAACGAATTCAAAAATTTACAAAACAGAAATAGTTGTGACAATTGTCCTTAATTACATTACTATAAAGAATGTGAAATAATCAAGTGTAGCACCGCAATATTTTCTGAATAATAATAAAAGTTGACACTAACTCTTCTAATATTTATTTATTCAACTTATGAAAGTCAAAAATTTGGAAAGATAGGTAATACAAACACTGAAATGAAAATTGATTCTTTATTGGAGTGGTAACGTAGATATTATGCATGTAATTACAAACCGGCAAATTAATTTGGTCATAAAAGAATTAAAACTTTCGTAGGCATTAATTGCCTCTAAATATCGCAGGTTAATTGCAACAGCTGCTTCTATTATTTTATAAACAGGTTTATTTACATATTTGTTATCTTAAGTTGATTCAAGGCTTAAGTAAAGTGTAGATAACTAAATTTCAATAAACTAATATGTGCGAAAGTAAAACATTAAAAAATAGTGCCTTTATATAAATATATTGCTAAAAGCCAGTTCTTCTTAAGCCAAAGCAATTGGTAGGTAGGTACCTGCGTGTAATGTTGAGTTGACCACAAGTCTATATTTTGTTGTTATAATTCAGAAGCTGCGTGGTATTACGTTATATGATCAGCAAACAGTAGCACATGGTGACGTAACGACAATTGAGAAAGAACTGAAGGCAAAACCCGAGTGCGCTTGTAATAGTACAGCGAAATACTAAATCCAAAAGTATCTCGTCCTAACCTGTCCAATAGCACGCGAGATTCGCGACCGAGCGCAGTCGCTATTTATATCGACCAAGATACCAACGTTGCCATCACTGAAACAATAGCACTAATTGCAAATCAGTTTTATTTTTTATTACCAGAGAGGGTATCTAGCAAAGGACCCAAAGTGCCAAACATTCTGTGGAATTGCCAGTCGAATTAGAACAACTTCAACTCCTTTACAGCAGCGAACCCAAACCTCTCTGAGATTCAGATTTTGAAAAATATGTGAAATTTTACCAAAGGGCCGTTCATAAAATACGTTCGCATACAAGGAGGGGGGAGGGGTCTTGCTGAGTTTTACAAGGGGTGACGGGGGGTCTACGGCAACGTGACGTTTGCCGTTCATCAAAAAATTTTACTGAATTTTTACAGAATCCTTGGACTTCTGATAAATAGAAATATTATTTAATTGTTCGTTACAAAAGATATGTATTAATGTATTTAGATTTTATTATGAAACTAAAATAGATATTTTTGACTATCAAAATTTGTGTATTATCAATCAAAATTTATCAGGTCCGGAGGGGAAGTGTTTAGTTTTTGTGACGTAATATTAACAGAGGGGTCACAGAAAGTGTGACACAGCGTCACAACCGGTGGGGAGGAGGGGGTCAAAAAAAACTAATTTTAGCATGATGTATTTTATGAACAGCCTCAAACTTAAAAAACCAAAAACTGGATCCTTATGGAAAGTGGCCTTTGGCTATTTTTTAAACAGTGCTATTTGATAGTTTTAAGCGTGTACATAAATTGCCTTAATGGTACCAACCGTCAAAAACCACCCCCAAAACCTCCCAAAGATAACCAAACGAAAATAAATTACAGAACGTTCATAACATCTCAGACCACTTTGCAATTCATCTCCAGGCTAATAAACAGAGGCCTAAAATCAACTTCTTAAAAGTCTTTGAAAAGATGAAAGATCTGAAAAAAATGTAACCTAGATCATCTACAACTTCTGAGAGGGAATCAAATTTTTACCAAGCTTGATAAGCTACTTTGGTAAATAGGACATGTAAGAGTCATTCAGTATGATGATAATGAAAAATTATTTTAATAAAACCAGCCTAATTCTTGTCTATCATCCAGCAGGTGGATCTTCAAATACCATTGTGCATTTAATAATAAAACCACATACCTATGTTTTTCCCAGTAAAGGTGAGACAAGTCAATTTTAGATTTTGTGTACCTGGAGGGTTTTATTTTGTTATTGTAGGTACTTTATTAACTACAAAATCAACGGGTTAATCCGTTTCGAAACATGGATCAACAATTTATCTTCTCAACGTTTTAGTAATAAATTTATATTTGGACAAAGGCAAACCCTTCGGTTTAATTTAAAAACATAAATCAGTAATTTATCAACTGATTAAAGAGACATTTGGATACTCTTTTATACCTCCTAAACCTTTTGATTCTATAGTTCTAAAGATTAGATTTAGAAACATTTAGGAAAGATCTACTTATTACTACTACTATTAGGGCACATTGGGAAATGTACAATATTTTTGTCGAAATTGTAAAATTTTTAAATTTGAAAGTGGCAACGTTGCCTTGGCGCAGTGAAATGAGCGAAAAGCAACTCACGGATGGCGCGCAAATACGTGAAACGGTGAAATGTCAGCCAGCCGCGGTCGAAGGAAGGAAGAAGGACCTCGACTCTAAAACAAGTTCGTTTGTTTTTCGCATCACTTAATTTTGTAAGATTCGACCTTTAAAACCAGTCACTGATGGTATAGCAGCCAGCGGGACTGAAAATTCGAAAGCTTTTAGGCAGATAACTTTTAAGCTTTGAAATAATTAATGCTGAACAGAGGAGAAAAATAAAAGGCAAAAAAGACGCCCTTTTTAATTTCAACTAATTCCTCACGACGACTAACCCATTGAACAGCTGTCCTAGATTTCTATGAAAGATAGGAAATAAAACGGATTTCTAGCTAAAATTAATTAAAAAGGAAATTTAAATCGTCTAAATCCTATGCCTCTGGTCGTAGGTTGAGATTGGTATCTAAGGAATTTAGAAAAACTTCAAAAATAAAACAAGAAATATATCAGCGTTTAATTTTATAGATGTGATCAAAAGTGTCATTTTTCTAAGATCAACAAAGGTCAAAATATCTTGACAATAATTAAAGAAACAACCCATTAATTTCAACTGAAAGATCTAAAGGTTAAAAAGAAATATATCTTTTACTCATATAACTGTAGAAATATTCGGTTTTGTAATGTATTGCCATCCTTATAAAAAGTCCATTTGAATTAATGTAGGCCTTTCAGTGTTTTGATTAATTGAATTGTGAACCAGATTTCCCTGATTATTTAGTTATTGTGTCCATACGTGGTCATATCAGCTAGAACGCTTTCCTATGATAATTTGTCAGATGTAGACCATTAATAGAGAGCTTGAATAATCAAATCAGAATTTCCAAATCGATTTTCAACTCCCATTGAGGAAACGGTACCACTCAACGGCATGCACAAGAAAGTATAAGCCGACAAATGGTATGAAAATCTATAATGGAATATGGGGAAATGCAAACAATAGTAATCGATTCATAAAATACACAAATAGTACCTACTCGCAAATATCTAAAATAATTTTTACCTATGGGTAACGACAACAGTGTAAATGAAATTGATCGATTAAGAACTTACAAACTTTAGTAAATTATTATCCGCCTACGCTCTACTTCTAACAAAAAGTTATAGGACGGCCTTACAAATTGTCTACCCTTTTAAAGGTGGATTACTAGTTAAAGGGTTCAAACCTCCCTTCTAAACGGTCCACTTGATTAGATAATTCTCTTCACTCCATACTTGAAAATATCGAATACTTATTACCCTGACAGTTTTGTTGTAGAGGCCTTTCAGATTCTCATGATCTGTGATGCACACCATAAAGTTGAAGCTCATGAAATCCTGAAAGACTTACCTTCAGTTACGTTCACTACAAATGCTCTACGATCACATCCAAATAATCAAACTTTTATGGTGTATGAAAAAGTATTGTAGATATTTTTTTTAATACAAAACATGAAGGTTTTATAGGGTTCCGTAAGCAAAGGGCAAAACGGAACCCCATTGCTATCACTGTCTTGTCTGTCCGTCTGTGTGTCAGTATGTCACAGGTTTCTTACCCTTAAAGAAATGAGTTGTAGACCTGAAAATTGAATATATTTTGTAGAATGTACACCCAAAACCGAATATTTACTTAAAAATTCAATTTAGTTATTTTTTATATGGCATCCTGGCATCCAATACATCAAAAGCAGCAAACAAAATTAATTTGTTTACCTTGGCATGTGAGGTATCATTGTTTAGAGCTCATCAAGCAGAGTACAAACAGGAGGCTGCCAAAGTTGTACTTTTGGACCATTTTGTTACGGGGTCTATTTCGAAAACTAAACTAGTTAGGAATTTAAAATTTTTATATATTGTGCTCTGTTTATAGTCCAGTGCTGAAGCCTTCAAAAATAGTAAAAAGTGAAAAAAAATATAGTAGGTGAAACCCATTGGAAAAGGAAGAGAATATAACAGAAATGAAAAGAAAAATAATTAACGGACAATCTGAGGTTGGGAAGGGGGTGAGTTTTTAAGGGTAAAAAACGGTTTTCCTTGATTTCCGAAAAAACTACAAGTCTTATGGAAAAAATTTAACTAACAAAGTTGTAGGTAATAATAAGATCTACAACTTTTGTATTTACACTTTTTTCACATAACCTCAAAATTTATGTGAAAAATTCGAATAACCAACTTTTTAGTTTTTTTTCTTTTACAAAAAATTTTTTTTAACGAAATTTGGTGAAAACTTACCTATTTATGTCCCAAACAAGCTTTAATTTTTTTTATTTGAACTATTTATTTTTTCACCTTATTTTTACTTAATATCGGAAAAACATCCTAATTTCCAATCGAAAATTCTCACATCAAAATATCTGCTTTTTTAAAAACGTTGGTGGGCTTTTTCTTCGTTAAAATCTCTACTTTCTGATGGTGTGAAAAAAAATATAATCACTATGGTAAGTTTTCTCAGGAAATGCAAAAAAACGAAGGGAATTTTATCTAAAAACCGCTGCTATTTTTTTCAGTAAAAAAATTGTTTTATTAAATTCTAATTAGGTACATTTTAGTCAGAAAATCTCATAATACATGTAAATCACACCATTGAATTCACATACTTTATACTGATTACGTTATTTTTTAAAACATTAATTTAGTTTTTTTCGTTTTTGAATTTCCTGAGAAAACTTAACAGTGTAATGTATTTTTTTTTTCACATCATCAGAAAGTAGAGATTTCAACGAAGAAAAAGCTTACTAACGTTTTTAAAAAAGCAGATATTTTGACGTGAGAATTTTCGATTGAAGATTAGGATGCTTTTTCGATATTAAGTAAAAATAAGGTGGAAAAATAAATATTTCGAATCAAAAAAATTACAGCGTGTTTGGGACATAAATAGATGTTTTCACCAAATTTCGTGAAAAAACAATTTTTTGTAAAAGAAAAATAAAAAACCAAAAAGTTGCTTATTTGAATTTTTCACATAAAGTTTGAGGTTATTTGAAAAAAGCATCAATACAAAAGTTGTAGATCTTTTTATTACCTACAACTTTGCCATTTAACTTTTTTTCATAAGAGTTGTAGTTTTTCCGGAAATCAAGGAAACCCGTTTATTACCCTTAAAAACTTACCCCCTTCCCCTTCCCGACCTCAGATCGTCCGTAAATTCTTTTTCCTTTCATTTCTGTTATATTCACTTCCTTTTCCAATGGGTTTCATCCAACTATAATTTTTTTTGGTTTCAAAAGTTATCGACCCTGGTCTAATACTGTATTTAAACAACAAATACTGAAAACTTCGATTTATAATGTAGTTTATCAGCTGTGACCAAAATAACTAAGCATTTTTTTTATTCTTGTCACATGTACGGAACCGTAATAAAGCAATGCCCTACTCGCACTTTTTTTTTTACATTTATTACTGTATGCTCTAGTCGTTACTTTTGTGATTGTCATTCTTGTACCTTTTACGACTGCATCCCAAATAGTTCCTCGAATATCCTCGAAAATAAAGATTAACCCTTATTAAAGTTTACTGTGCTGTTGAATTAGCATTGTTTTACTTTATTTATTATTTAACTTCCGTACTAAATTAAATTACTTTTAATTATATTTCTCGTTTAATAGCCTTCAATTATGAATTGCGCTATTAATTCCCCAAAGATAATTATTCAGTGCTGTAAAAACTAAGCAGAGCATTAATTGCTCCCCTGTAATAGAATCTGTCGTATAGTTAATGATTATTGCTACGAAATCGGTATTCTTTTTTGTCAGAGTTAATGATAAGTACTAAAAATACGAATGATAATTTATCGTCCAAAAATTCCACTAATTAAAATATTTTTTAATAGTGTTTCCTCTTCAAAACGGATACTGCCCACGTCAACAGCATGGTGTTCTAAATTGACTTGTTATACCTACATCCAGGAAATTTCTTAAGATGCAAATAATTTATGCTTATAAAAAAGCTTCTATATTTCTCAATCATAAATCGTTATATAATATGTCGGTTATTGGTAGTTGTTTGATAAAAGACTGAAGTAGCTTTTCGAAAGGAAAGGAATGCAAATAAGACAAACTTCGAAATAGATGTGCACTTCGCGTCGGCCATAATGACCTTTATGGCTCTCATTTGCAGTAACAAATGAACCAGTTCTGAAAACTTAACGGAAGTTTCGAGTTTTGTACGAATAATCATCTACACTGCAACTTTTATTCGTAATGAAGGAAGTACGACGTAACCGTCTGTGCGATGTTAACAGAAACTTTGTGCCAAGCGCATTTTCGTTCCAAACAACTTCCTTACAGCTTACAGGAGGAGATACGTCTCCAGCGTGAAATCCATTTGCAATCTAATTTGCGTGTTTTTTCCGACATCACATTCACATTACAGCAACGTCACTCTTAGTAGATATATAGCTACCTACATACATATCACATATGGTGTACACGAAGATGTATAAATTACATAAGGCCAGGAAACCTGAATATAACCAAAACTGATTTTTCAAGCTGCTCTGACGATATGCAGATCTTACAGATTAATTGTGGTTTTTAAACTATAAAAAATATGTATCTATTGATCCATTTTTCAAATAAGTAGGTACTGTCATCCAGAAATGCCGCATCGATCAATCGATATGGTGACACACAACTCGTTAAATTGTTTCTCAACTTTTGACCTCAGTTTACCGTTCACCTTTTCAATTCCTCAGATTTGGGCCGATGGAGCAATAAATTACAAAGGCATAAAAGTTTTTGAAACTTTTTCTGAATAGAAAACAAAAGCCATTGTAATCAAATCGTATTTAGGAAACCAAGGAGGAAGAGTAATTTCTCAATGTTACTGCACAATAAAAGATGAATGCATTATATAATTAAAAATAAAGTTTAAATTATTTTGTAGCAACTTTTACTATAAATACGTGCTTTACGTTTGGCCTCTGCAAGTTAAATGTTAAAAAATAGGTCACTAAGGTAGATAAACATTTATTCTTGTATAACCTTTCTCAAAAGGAGTCCTGAATAGAGAAACTTGTCTTTCAAGGACAAGTTTCCTTTAAAAATGTTTAGCCTCAACTTTCAAGGGTGTTTAGAGCACGAAATAGAAGTTTACTTTATGAAACTGAAAAGAATCTTAAGTGCAGAATGCACTGCGGCGGTGTGGAATTTTTATGGAAAATTAATTAAGAGTGATGACAGTTTGTCCTCTGAAGGCCAACAATATTGTAGGTACACTTATACTCCTAGAAAAAGTACTGATAGTTTTTCAAAACGCTAATTTAACATTCCGTCTGAATAAATGTTATTTTGGAGTTTATAAATGGGATCCTTCGAGGGAAACAACATAATATTTGTTAAAAATGATACCACATACAATTTATTAAATCGTACTTTGTCGATGTTGATGTAAGATATTGGTTAATTTTTTAAGTAATAGCATTCCATTTCCATTTTCTCTTAGATTATTGTGAAATCATGACTTATTTTTAGAAAAATAACACAACTCCAGAAAGATGTTTTGAAATCCTTTTCAGCTCTCCAAATTTATTTTCATTTATTCTTGTTACCTGCTGTTGTGTATTGGGATTCGTCGTCTAAACAATAAGCTTACTTCATCCTCCTCAACGAGCTTCCAGTGAACATCTATGATCTTTTAAGGCAAATATTAATGATGTTTCTGAGATGCTCTAATAAATAATTTTGTAATTACTCCTAAAACGTGCTATAATTAAATTTGTATGCTTAATATAGGTAATGTAAAACTATGTTCTGCATAGAGGTAAACTTTAACTATTTAATTAACAATATTCATAAACTATGTTGAGTAACTCTATAAAGATAATTTTCTTTCGAAATACCTATTTGAACAGAATAAAAGTTTATACTTTATGAAAGTACGTATTAAATTTTTATTAGATTTTATACTTGCTCAGTCTTTTCCTTCTTCGTCATTTGTTACTTAGTTTCAAAGAGAAGTTTTTAGATGAACTGATTCAGGAAATAGGTCATAATAAATTTGCTGAGAAGCTGCCAAACTAATAAATTACTCTTTACTTCCCTAAAAGACAACAAAAACTGTCCTATATCAAAGATTCTAACCAACTCAGGCCAATGTTTTGCGAGATATTGTTTATATCGTATATTTTGGTAGAGGAAGAAAACTTTAGTTAAACGTGAAGTCCGAACCAAGGGAAGTGTCGCAAAACGACTTGAGAATACAAATTGCTCGAAGGTGAAGTAAGTTTGAGGAACTTCTGAAATCACCGCCTTTACGTGTGCTTACTTATACTTTAACCAGCTAAAACGTATCTTTTTGTGACGGAGAAAATAGAGAATTACCTACAGAAGTTAGAATAACGTTCTATGCAGGATTAAATGCAGTTTAATTTCTACAAAACACATAAATTACAAATTACACACGATCCCTTAAATAGTAGCTTTCGAAAACTTTCTTTTCGGGTTTAATGTAGAAAATAACTTAATTTTTATCGAAATAATTTCTTGAAATATGCTATTGATCCCCAAAGTGAAACAGTTCATTACTGACAAATCAATCAAACGTAGGTGTAATTAATTGAAACTTAAACCGCATTCAAATCCGAATTGGTTCAGAAATCCAAAACGCTTTCTGCTTTAGAAATTTGTGCAATTATTTACCAAAATAGAGCCATAGGTCCTTACACATTTATACTATTATTTAATTTAACCGAGACGAACGACGGAAACCTTTTATTCTTATTTGAGGTGCACTTTTCTTCGCTTGAGGTCTCATTAGATTGGCAAGTTTTAATTATGGTATTGATTTATGTAGGAGTTACTGGGTGCATTGAACTTCCGCTGTGTCACCGTTACTATGTTGATATTGTAAATTTTAAATCGAACTGCTCTGGAAACAACGAATCGTAAAATACCGTAATGTAATAACAAATAAAATTGCACTATTTACTTTTTTTTTTGCCCATATAACAACCAATTGGCAACATTTTCTCTTTTTATTATTCTAACTAGCTGTGCCTGCGACTTCGTTCGTGTGGAATAGTGACTTTCGCCACCATTTTTAATTTTTTAGGATACTTATTTTGCAAATAAAACACATACATACATTAAAATAAGCAATTTAGAGTATTTTACTGCAATAGCTTATTTAAGTAGGTACGTTTTTATACACGATGTTTCTAGTTTTTCCATCTCTTGATCTGGGCCGTAAGCTTTTTTGCCGACGTCATCACACAAACACTCATCCCCTATTTCAACCCCTTACAGCAGTTTTTCGCATTAAAAAGTAGCCTATCTCTATTCTCAGGCTCTAGACTATCTCTGTATCAAATTTCATTTAAATCGGTTTAGTAGTTTAGGCGTGATTGCGTAACACACAGACAGACAGAGTTACTTTCGCATTTATAATATTAGTATGGATATTAGTGAGAATTATTAATCTTTATTTTTTTTATTAATCACAGCTTTAGTAACTCTACAACTTACCCCTCAAAATTTACTATAGGTAATATATTTATCGATATATATGAAGTAATATTAATAAATAAATTAAAACTCAAAAGAGAAAACGTGAATATGTTATGTAGTATTATTGCCATGAAAAGGTCGAGCGATCTAAATAAAATTTAAATGGATTGCACACAAAAGCTAACTGAATGGCAACGGGTTATCTACAACGTACATTTAAGGGTAGCTATTTATACATACATGTATGTATCTCTACCTCGGCAATGGGATAAAACAATACATGCTTTTGGAAACAATGGACTGATATTACTCCATTCAGTTTCATTGCGTAATGATCGCTCTTTTAAATGGCCAAAGTAATAAATCCTCACTGCTGCGGAAGGCTGAATGGCTTGTATATAGAATGGAGAATTATTAGCACCCTCACTCATGGATTTAGATCAAACCAATTCAGTAGCAGAGGAAGGTAAAAGTCAGATGTTTTTTTGCTTTTTATTATTTTTTTAAGTGGTATAAGTACCACAATCAGCAATTTATATACACTATAGAAAAAAATTAACAGATCGTGGAAATATTTCATTAGACTTTGCCTATAAGAATTTAAACTCTGTATGACGGTTTGAACTTTTATTAAAATTAACAGTAAAATCCTTATCCTGCAAATATTATTTAAATAGAAAGTTTTAGGAAGGACCCTTTTTGTTGCTTAATTCAATTAGTGAAAACGGCCCTGTTATCTTCATTAAGTAAGTACTTAGTTGGAAATTGAATAAAATAAATGAAAGCTCAACCTTCGATTGCTATATTGTCTTTTAAAAAGTAAAGAAGTTTAAAGCAAGTTAGTAAATCTCCGGAATGTTTTAATACTTTAATTATCAAAATTATAGGATAAAAAGCAAACAGTTTGTGTTTTGTGCTTCCTGCTCGCTGAAAACTTTTACAAACATCGGTTCTTTTCAGATCGATAACAACTGTCGCAATTAAGTATTTAATCTGGAAACTTGCTTTCCATGGACAACAAAACCGAAGGAAATTAAAGCTCGTCCAATAAAACTAAAACTAAATTTCTTTTAAGTCCAGTGGTAGACGGGACGTGCAACCACGGTATTAAAAGCGTGCCCTCCGATTAAAAGTTCCTTATACGGTTGGCTCAGAAACCCGTGACGCTTTATAACTTGGTTTCGAATTGCAAATGGGCGAAAGAGTGTAATATGATGAAATTTATTCCATTAGATAGGGCAATCAGGCGAAAACTCCTTCAGAATATATTTCCAATTCAATTTACTTAAAAAATTACCTTTACGCCGCCAACATACAACATCACACAGACGCATATAGAAACGATTTGTGTTTTCATGAAGATTAATTGGTCTGATTTCAATTTGGCCGTTTGTTGTATGCATAAGCAGTAGGTTCGTAAAACTTCAGTGTAGTGTTGTTATTTTGCTCACTTACAGGAGATTAAGGACACAAAAGCACTATTCCACCAGGGAAAGAATAGAGATTTACAGATATCAACAAAATTAAATCTATTTCAAAACAGAAAAACCAGTGTTATAATGCAAAAACGTTGCTAGATATTTATAAAATTCTGTTTTATTTCAGGAGACTCTAAACACACAATCGATTATTATATGTATATCTATAAATTGTGACGAAGTTTAGCGTCATGTCAAGGAAATAACTTGCATACTTTATTCTCAAAATATTATCTTATAAATTGATGGGATAACTCCACTTGCCAGTAATAAAAAGGATGGGGGGGGGGTTGACTCCCCCCCTGCCATCTCATCTGAGCTACATCAATGTCATTACACTAATATTATAAAGGCGAAAGTTTGTGAGTGTGTATGTTTGTTACTTTTTAACGTCTAAACGGCTGGAGCGATTTTAATAAAATTTGGTATGAAAGTAGCTGACACCCTCGATTAACACATAGGCTACGTTTTACTGCGGGAAAATATCTTATTCCCATGGGAAAATCGATGAAAATGAATTCGCGGAATATTTTAATGCGAAAGTAATTCTGGCTGTATGCTACACAATCTCGCCTAAAATTTACTAAATCGATTTAAATGAAATTTGGTACAGAGATAGTCTAGAGCCTGAGAAAGGATATAGGCTACTTTTTAATGTAAAAAAAGAGTTGTAAGGTATTGAAGTAGGAAAGTTTGTGCGGAAATTCCGTAATTTTTAAATAAGTTTTAGGCTTTTGATTAGATATTAATAAATACGACATTCAATGTTTGTAAAAATTTTACCCTAAAGGGGATAAAATGAGCCGTTGAAACTTTTTTTGTGTAATGACGTCGTCCAAAAAGCTCACGGCCCACAAAATTAAAATATATAAAGTGTAAAAAGTTACAGAGGTTTTGTTTATTTGGATCAATAAAAGTAGTTGAATACTATGTTATATAAACTATAATTAAACTATATTAATCTATAATATTATAAATGCGAAAGTAACTCTGTCTGTCTGTGTGTAACGCAATCACGCCCAAACTACTGAACCGATTTAAATGAGAATTTGGTACAGAGATAGATAAGTAGATATAAAGGTAGAGGCTTGAAACTTATTTTTTAGGCTTTTGATTAGATATAAATACGACATTTAAAGTTTCTTAAAATTTAACCAAAAGGGGCCAAAAATAAGGAATGAAAGTTTTTGTGTAATGACGTCAGCAAAAAGGCTTACGGTCCAGAAAATAAAAATATAGAAGAAAAAAATTTTATATGCTGCCGAAAGTCACTATTCCACGCGGACGAAGTCGCGGGCATAGCTAGTAATAAAAGTAACTAACGTTTGGTCTGCCGGCTTCCGTGGTAGGCGTCGTTTGTCCGGGCTGATTCCCACGTTGTGGATTTATTTGTTTTGACGTTTCGAGAGTCAAGTCGCTCTCTTCTTCAGAAGATCTGAAACTGACGTACAAAGTAATTGAAAATGTATACCACATTAATGTCCAAGTTATTTTACACTCAAAGGAAACGTAATTTTAATATAAGTACCTGCTCGTTCGCTTTTCCTTAGCATCCCGGATTACTTACATGTATCTTAATCTTGCTGGATGTAAATTTTTGCCATCGTTTATCCAAATAAAATGAATATGTTATGGATTACGAGAGATCCCTGCTTTCTATAAATAGAAACGAATAAATGAAAGCCAAATAAAATAAAATATTTCATTTTGCGATGGGTATTACTTACTGGATATTGGATATTCGACGATAAAGGAAATCACGTTTTCTTTCCATTTCCTTTTCTTATATTCTCCTCTATGGTATGGCTGTATTATTGAAGATTCAAGGTTTTTGTACATCTGGAAATATACATAAGATTTATGAATTTGACCAGGAATCAAATTTATAGGATGCCCAAGATCAATGTAATATATGTTATATCTTATTCTAATAAAAATTGTATTTGTCAACTGCGATAAAGTTGCTTTATTCAAATTTTACCGTAAGATATAGTTGAGAAGTTGTAGTAAAAATTGTTTCTATATAAAACGGTTGCAATAAGGATATTAGTACTTGTTCACCAAGAAATCATTCATTGTATTTTTAGCATGCAAATAACCCAAACAAAATTGTTTATCTGTATGTATTTATGTATCTACAGTCTGAACACCGATGATTCATTGTTTCAGGTAGTCTGTCCCTAACTTGCAAGGTTATCGGTCGAAAGGGTTAAAACCTACTTGTACGTTATATTTATGTTGTTAAACGTTAATACAGTTTTAAAATCTAAAGAATTGTTTTAATCAAGACAGTTAAAAATTGGTAATAAATCAGTGATATATTGGACAACGGTCTGATCGACAATAACGCGGCGAAAGCCCAAACGGTACTCAACAAATGAGAGGATATAAACCACATTTATCAAAATGATTGAAGGCTGTTTTGAAATAAATTGACCAATTTTGTAAAATTTGCAATTTTATAGTTCTATGTATATACGATTATTGAAGGAATGTTTCATAAATACAAAATTTTATTGGTGAAAACAAAAATGTTTTTGAACGTACAATAGAAAAAAAGAAAAAGGAAGTTTTGGATTTACCCTAGTCTTTCAATGTTTAGGATCAAAATGTTCTTTTGTAGAAATAGCTCTTTGTGCGAAAGCTTTTCTGTCTGAAAAGTTGAAAAGTATCTGCATAATTAAAATTTTATCTGCAAATAAATGGCCGAAAATGTGCTTCAAGTGCTTTGAAGTTTCAAACCTTTTATCAAACAAATATAGTTGAGGCTTAATAATTGAATTACATCATAACAGTGCTTTGTAATTTGTTATTTGGGAAAGAGCTTTTAAACACTTAAAGCTTTTTAGAATAGCTGAAGTCCATTCCCTGAGCTTAAAGCCCTTTTAAAGTAGGTACTTGAAGCACCTTCAACCGGCTCGAAACTTTTTTAATGTGTTTGAAGTGCTTCAAATGAGCCTAAAGTCTCTTTATATTGTTTAAAGCACCTTTATAGTGAAATTAAAACACAGAGTTTTGTAAGTCACAATATATATTTATAATTCACAATAATTATTTCAACTCAATTAATCTTCACCTGAAGAAGACTCAGTGAGTTGAAATAATTATTGTGAATTATAAATATATATTGTGACTTACAAAATTCTGTGTTTTAATTTCTTAATATGGAGTTACAAGAGTTAAAAGCCTCATCTATTCAACCTTTATAGTGCTTGAAGGCAAGGCAAACCCTTCAAAAGGATTTTAAGCTTTTGATGTACCTAATTGAAAGAATCAGGAATTACAAAAGTTAACAAAATTAAACGTGTTTTAAAACAGAGAAACCAGTGTACTCAAAAACGTTAGTTGTAAAATTCTGTTCTATCTTGGAAGCATCTGAACACAATCCATATTATAAACACATAGTGACAAAGTTCAAGGTACTGGCTGCTGCAAGTCCAAAAAGCAACTTGCATATTTTATTCTCGCAATATAGGTTTGTGTCTTGTTTAATACGTAAATCTCCACAATTGTTACCTACAAAGAAATATTTATAGTATTTGTCTATAGACCAGGGTCGATAATTTTTGAAACCAAAAAAACTTATAGTAGGATGAAACCCATTGGAAAAAAAAGGGAATATAACAGAAATGAAAAGAAAAATAATTTACGGGCGATCTGAGGTCGGGAAGGGAAAGGGGGTGAGCTTTTAAGGGTAAAAAACGGTTTTCCCCGATTTCCGGAAAAACTACAAGTCTTATGGAAAAAAAGTTAACTAACAAAATTGTAGCTAATAAAAAGATCTACAACTTTTGTATTTACACTTTTTTCACATAACCTCAAAATTTATGTGAAAAATTCAAATAACCAACTTTTTAGTTTTTTATTTTTATCTGTTACAGTTTCAACGATGAAAAAACCCACCTACATTTCTAAAAAAGCAGATATTTTGACGTGAGAATGTTCGATTGAAAATTAGGGTGCTTTTTGGATGTTAAGTAAAAATTAGGTGAAAAAATAAATATTTCAAATCAAAAAAAATTACAGTGTGTTTGGGACATAAATAGGCAAGTTTTCACCAAATTTGGTGAAAACCAAAGTTTTTTTGTAAAAGATAAAAATAAAAAACTAAAAAGTTGGTTCTTTGAATTTTTCACATAAATTTTGAGGTTATGTGAAAAAAGTGTAAATACAAAAGTTGTAGATCTTTTAATTACCTACAACTTTGCCAGTTAACTTTTTTCCATAAGACTGTAGTTTTTCCGGAAATCAAGGAAAACCGTTTTTTACCCTTGAAAACTCACCCCCTTCCCCTTCCCGACCTCAGATTTCTGTTATATTCTCTTCCTTTTCCAATGGGTTTCATCTTACTATATTTTTTTCACTTTTTACTATTTTTGAAGGCTTTAGCACTGGTCTACTACTGCTCAATAATTGTGCAAAATGCAGTTCATTATTTCTTATATAATTTTCACTGTACTTACATATATATATTCTTCCCGATTTTCCCAGTCTTCATCCTGTAGCCCTCTTATCTCCATTGCCTAACTATTTTTACGATCCTACAACATATTCTCCAACATTCAATTTCCATTGCATTTATTTTGGATTTATTTTGTTTGATTATTGACCATGTTTCTGCTCCATATATGTTAATATACTTTCATTCAAGGTTTTATATATTTTTTTCTATTGTCTATTCCAAAATATCGAGTTTAATCGTCTAATCTATAATGCATGATCTAGATAGGCTAAGTCTTGTTTTAATTTCTTCTTCTGATTTTCCTGTTTTTGTTATTAGGCTTCTTAAGTATTTAAATTTGTCTATAGCTTTTATTGTAGGTACCATCTTCGTCTATTTCTAGTTGTTATATGTTTCTATTTTCGGTAGTTAAATATTCTGTTTTGTCAAAATTAATATTATCTAATCCTGCCTTGGTGTACGCTTCCTTCAGTTTTCTCACCATGTAGCTTAAATCTTCTTCGTCTTGAGCGATAACGACCTGGTCATCCGCAAAACTCAGAGTATACATACCTCTTTATTTTTGTTTCCAGTGTTTTAAAATTTCTTCTAGCTACTTACATTTTAATTAAATTTAAAGCTAATTTAACGTTTCTTTCTTTCGTATAATAGTATTTAAATCAAGTGGGTTCTTCTCTTGATAATAATGAGTTGATATTTTAAACTCCTAAGACCGAGAGTCATTTTAAAACAGTTTAAACTAAATGGGTAGCTATACAATTCGTTGGGTTCATTTATAATCTTAAAAAACAGTAACGACTGCAATGAATTACCGAAGTTGCAGTGAACCGGAGTAGCAAGCTTACGAACTCTAAATGGTGCTTTCCGTACTTGAAAACTTTATTTTCAACAGAAACTCTGCTAATTGTCTCCGAGTCATGCCATAATAATCTCTCGACATTATGATTCTTGATGTCCTCTCCCATTGGACTGCAGACGGTCATAAAGACTTTGTTGGGGTAACTTTTCCTTAAAAACGTCGCTAAGTCGTTGCTTTTGACAGCCAATTCTGTGCTATAAGTACGTGACCGTTTTGAAAATTTCTTTTCAACTGAATGAATAAGGAGCTAGAGGAGGTGTGGTATGGTAGATGAATTTGAAAACAGTTTCGCTTGTGCCATACGCATTTCAATTATGTCAAATAACGATTCCTAGAATTTTACGAAAGCTTGAAAATGATTGTAGGTATTTTATTCAAATTCAAAACGTTTTTCTTCAATTTAGAAGCTTTTCCTCATAAATTTGTATGTGAAATGAATAGCAAGGAAAATACCAAAAATATTCACCCCAAGATGAAAATAATGGACTTTTTGCTCTTCGGAGAATGTCTTTTCCTGAAACATAGGTATAGGTTGTTATTAAACATTATGTAAAACCAGAAGTACTCCCATTAAAAAACAAGAGATAATTTTATCGTAGAGGTGAGCCACTTTCTTTGCTCGCGTGTCAATAAACTCTTGGAACTTGATCTTCTATAACGTTGTAAAGGAAGTTGTAGCCGTAGACAGAAATTGTTGTGGCAAGGAATTCCAGATATATTCAAGTTTGACAATCATCATGAATGCCACTTTATATAGCAAGCTGTTGGCTTGTCATTACAGCAGCTATAAAGTAGACGTTGTGGCGCTGGCTGCAAGGAGCTGGCATCCGCAGAATATAGAATGTTCCTCATCTAGGATTCAGGGCAGTAATTTCTGTGGAATTTAATAGAAATAATTAAACGCACCAGTGAATAAGGCACGTCCGGTCTAATAAACTTGTTTATTATTGGGAAAACCGGAATTCTAGCGAATTTGAAAATCGTTCAACTGCAAATACTCAATATATAAAATTCTCGTGTCACGGTGTTTGTAATTAAACTCCACCGAAATGGCTCAACCGATTTTCCTGAAATTTTGTGTGCATATCGGTTAGGTCTGCGAATCGGCCAACATTTATTTTTTATCCCCCTAAATGTTAAGGGTGGTCCACCCCTAATTTTTTTTTTTATTTTTTAGACAAATTTTTTTTATGATACAGCATACAAAAATACATACAACCCTTAATTTCTATCCTTCTACCACCAACCCCCATTTTTTAATAGCGATATTAGTACTACAATAATCTTCAACTCTCAGTGGTCGATAACTGATCAATTATTATCAATCGATTAGTCATCCCCGCCAGGCGTCTACTGATGTCACTACTCACCCAGCAAACAGCACGGAGTGGGGATGAGAATGAAGCAGATTTTTTTAGACTGTTACAGGTCTAAGAAGTGAAAGAACATTTCAGAATGATTTGGCAATGTTCAAGAATGTTCCAGAATCTTGAAGATCATTCAAGAATGTTCCAGAATGTTAAAAAAAGTTAGAGAATATTTTGAATCATTGTGGGATGTTCTGGGTGGTTCTAACTTCGCGAATATTCTAGAATGTTCCATCAAACGTGTAATATATTCTTACCCGGGCAACACCGGGTATTGCTTCTAGTTATTTTATAAAAATAAGTACTTAATTAATTAATAAACTTATGTATACACAAAACCGTGTTAAGAAATATTATCGATTGGCATAAATTTTTGTACCAACGTTTGTTTGCCACCCAAATGGCATAATTCATTTTTAAATTAAAAAGGTGTGACAGTGATAACGTGCCATGAATAACAAACTGATAAAGTGCACCGTATGGGTGCATAAATAAATAGGGATTACAGTCCCCTGAAGGGAGTATGAATTTAAAATCGAAAATAATGCAACATTATACGGTTGCAAATATTCAAACATTATTCGAATTGCCATAGCAGCAACAGAAACAGCGTGACATGTTAAAAACGTGATAAACGATGTCTCTGTAATGTATGTTTACTTTACAGCTCGAGAATATTGGATTTTTAACTGTTGACGCTGAAGGCGACATTCAACTTGCGTGAAAGTGTATGTATGTGTATGGTTGGGGGTGGTAAGGTGGTGTTATATTGGTCGGTGAAAATTTGACTTTTCGGTTGAATAAATCGCAACAACAAAATTGTTCCGCACGGCAAGAAAAGCCGTTAATATCTGGAAAAGTTTTCGCATTTTCAACCTTTTATAGTCTGTCCCCAACGGAAAATAGGATGAGTTTTTTTTTGCCGTCAATTTGTCACCATTCTTGTTTGGTGACAATAACATGTACTACCTATAAACGTAACTGTTATTTTTAAATAGACTTTCGTTCCTGTTCTTTTCTGCATTTGGATTACATTTGACTATAAAAAGATGTTGAATGTTCACGCAATGTTGAGCTTTCAAATAATGGTACAAGTTCATTCGCAAATGACGTGGTATAAATTTACGAATTTTCTTCGTATATATTTAATATACAGGGTGTAATAATATGCTATGTATTATCAGTTGTTTTAATTTGAGGACACCAAATTATTTTAGCCATTTTAGGAGGTAGTATAGTAGTTTTGTATACGATAGCTTTTTTTCATCAAAATATAAAAAGAGAATTATTGTAATGAATTTCCGTTTCATTCATTAATACAATCTGGAGGTTTTCCCCTATACCTATTGGGATATGATATAATGTAGTACAGGCCAACAGAAATAGCTTGACCCTTGCAATCTGAACGCCCACTGGTGCGCGATGGACACAGCTGATATTGCAGTGGGGACAGTCCATTTAGTCTTCGTACTTCGATGAAGCACATAGCGTTGTATGTAAATTCGCCCCGTATTAAAAGAAAAAACCATTAAATCAGAAACTTTAACGATAGAGACAATTAATAATGATTTTCACCTAATTTTAAATTTTATTTAGTTTATAAAAGATCGTGAAACTTTTAGCAAATACTTTTCATAATTGGTGAGACACTCTTAAAGGAAAGCGGACAAATAAAAGAAACACTTAGGAATACCTATTTATTCTATAAACTTAATTAGTCAATGTTTAGTTTATTAATCAAAAATATAATTAAAACACTAACTAAGTTTTTCTATCACTTTATTTTGCACAGATTGCGACTACAGTTTCGGCAACACAGTTGCCATTATGAAGCGATTCTTGTGAATAAACATAAACAGGTAGAAAACATACCCATTGTAAATCCCTATCGTAAATACCTAAACGTGTTGAACAAAATGGAATGGATCAAATTAGTTGTTCATTTAACAAATTATAATATAGTTGAAATTGAGGTTTCGCTGATCACTTGGTGAAACATGATGAATAATTAATAAAATAAAACACACGGTATATTTCACAAATATATTAGAGTATCTCTGAC
Source organism: Agrilus mali (assembly GCA_029378335.1). Classification (NCBI taxonomy): domain Eukaryota; kingdom Metazoa; phylum Arthropoda; class Insecta; order Coleoptera; family Buprestidae; genus Agrilus; species Agrilus mali. Next base: position 18,159,575 of record CM055657.1, read on the forward strand.
ATATACTCTAATATATTTGTGAAATATACCGTGTGTTTCATTTTATTAATTAAATTATAATATTATAAATGAACAACTAGATTTGTACCATTCCAGTTTGTTCAACACGTTTAGGTATTTACTATAGGGATTTACAATGGGTATGCCCAATTTTTTTTTTTATGTTTTCGTGAAAGAGGGGAAATCTTCATAGACACCCAGCCGTCCGTACGACTGGGTAGTGTCGGATTCCCGAGGAAGGTGACCTCGAACCTACCGACTAAAACCCCTCTACCTCAGGCCGTTATTGTCACTTCAGTTCCTCTTCAGCCACACGGCTGAGTATTCTGAGGAAGAAGTGATTGTAGAAATAACAACACTGGGTACTAAATTAACCCCATTAAAATAATATTACATATTTAAAATACAAAATGGGAATTCTGCTTCATTTAAAGTGCATTACCATTTTTCGTGTAAATATTACCTACTAATACAATTAAGACACCCTGGGGTGAGTTTACTTGTACAATACGGGCCCGTGTCGATTTGAAACACGGTACAAACATCGAGCGGTAAAATGCATCTTTTTCCTTCCGAATGTGTTTTCTTTCTATCTTTTTCTCCGTTCGCTCGAAATCTGAGGGGCCACCTTATTTCTGTTGACCTGTACATGAACATGAGACTTAAAAAAAAAGAAAAAATAAGTAAAAAGTCAAGATCAAAAACTTCATTATTTTTCCTAATTTTAAAGAAATATTTGCTTATTTAATTGCATTATAACACTTTTCCAATCGTATATGCACTTTGAATTATATTGATAATGATATGGCTCGAGTTTACAAAATTGAATTCATATTCCGGGTAATTCAAATTAAAAAAAAATAGACGTGAAACTACAATATTTAGAGTGAATATTGAATTTAATATTTACTAAAATTTAATCATCATGAAACCAACAAAATTTTAATTATTAATCCTGTTTCCTGGTATCTATCTACGTATTAAATTATGCATAATTATACATCTCGAAATTAATATAACCATCCCTACACTATTTTTTCCAAAACTGAATTTATGTATATTTCAATTTCAATAATAACCATAAGGCACTCTATAGAATTTCTCATTTATGATTTCTATGAATGTGACTGAATAGACGACGGCTTCAGTCTATCGATTAAAAATTCATTTATTGACTTGGCGAAGTTCACAAAAGTCTAAACTTTCTTTCGTAAGTCATTACCATAAAGCTAAAATCGGTAGAATAAAATTTTCATATATCACTACTGGAAAGCTCTTGAGAAAAGCTGTGCTGGAACAATTTGCCTCGCGCAAAATTCTGATTCAAAATCCATATCGGTCGAATTCATTAACGACTTATATGTGCATGAATGTACCGAATATTCTGTAGATTCTGTAGGAGTAATTTCCAAAGCGACTACTTAACGGAAAATTAATTACTGCATTCAGAAATACAAAATTATTTTTCAGACGTGGTGGTTGATAATACGTAGTTACAGCCGGCAAATGCAAAACCGTTGGCGTGCCAAATGAGTGCTTTGTAAGCAGAAAAGTAATTAATATTCAAATAAGACCTGCGGATAGGTACGTGACAGATATTTTGATATGTATTTGTAACGCAACATAGTTTTTGCATTTGTATTGATTTTAGAAATAACTGCTGCTTTGTTTTCAAACAGAAAATGTGTTTTCTCCTACACATTGCATTTTAAAACTTTTTGGCATTGTATCAAGCATTTTAATACATTACCTATGTGTTGACAATCTTAAAGCAAAATATCCATGACAATTAAGATTAATTAATTAATCAGAAGTAGTTATGTTTTAAAAAAATGCAACAAGATTCCTTGAAGTTCTGGTGACCAAGTTTTATTTTTGGATTATTTTGATATTTGAACCTAGATGAATTCTGATAAAGGTGGAAAACTATACAGCCAAATGCTAGCAATAATTTTTCTTTTCACCTTTTATTGACTTATTTCATTTTCCCTTTGATATATTTTAGGGAAGAAATAACGATTTATAAATTAAATACTCTAATGTACAAGACTGATTTTTTATTTATTTATTATCAAAAATTTCCCGTAAGTATATGGTACCGATCCTTTAACAAAACATTAAATTATCTTATCGATACCAACATTTTGAACATATGCTCCATTAAATAAGTATTTTGGATGTAAACAACTGCAAATTTCTTTATAAAATCGTATAAAACTAGACCATTTCATAGTCTAATCAACATGATATTGAACCAATTCAAAGAATGCAAATCCTTTCTTCTCATCTTCTTGTGATGTGTCGGCTTGTCTATGAGAATGTGATTTCGGAACAATGTCTTCTTCTTCGTCTGGATCTCTCGGTGTAGGCAAAATACTAAGTTTTCTTGCAGACGCACTCTACAACAGCAAAACAACAAATTGATTTATTATAAATGCCTGAGGGGGTGCATTTACATCTCATGGCATAAGAATGAAATATTCTTAAAAACAGAATTAGTCTTTAAAATTATAACAGTTAAATAAAACATATATTAAGATAGTGAAGAAGCCATAAATGCGTCCTAGTGTATTATAATAGCAATTGACTATTCATAAACGTTTAGATTTACTGGTTAAGTAAAGAAAATAGAACAATATAAATTAAGCAATAGTCCACGAGTATCGACACATAATTTAAAACAAAGTATTAGGTAATGAGTCTTTTGCTGCTGGAAAATCGTGAAACCCATTTGTGAGGGAATATCCTAATATGTAAACATATTTGTTTCTTCCTTTTTTACATAAATAAAAAGGGATGTGGTGACAAATCAAATCCTTTCTTTCGTTGCTTTTATAAATTCCAGCAGTTTATGGTAACAGCTAATATCACAAATATTATTCCACCCCTTAATACACGAAATAGTTCGTTATTTGTTTGTAATAATTGTGTATAATGAAAAATTATATTCCGACTGTGTTAAAAACGTCCAATCTTCAATAAAATTTATGAGATAAAACGTGCAGTAATCTTTACAATTCACATTACAAGCGATATCAAAAGCAGAATCTGGGATCCAAAAGGCATAGATATATATCCAGAATTACGGTATAAAATGAACTCATATACCATTGTTTAGTATCCTTTGCTCGGGAAAATTTGCTTTTATTGCGTAATAATACATCTAAAGAGCCGGTATGAAAGAATCATTTATCATAATAATTGGGTCCTTTACAACCCTCATTCGTTTAAAGGAATATAAAAACACTGAACTTTGAAAAATGTTTTTCCTTTAACATTCAAATTAAAAGAATATAAAAAAGTAAACCAACAGCTTAGTGACTAAAAATACAATTCATGTACAAAGTAAATGCCAAATTTGTAGTATTTTATAGAATTAGCGGTTTGAAGTATTCTTGACTTAAAAAGAAAAACTTACTCCAGGGAAATGAGCTCGCTCAGGATAAGAGAAGAGATAGAGGCTTATTTAAAAGTAATTTTTTAAGTAGTAAAGGATACTACATCTATACTATAAATAGGGTAGAAACGTTCATGTACAAATACGTAAATTTATATTAGTTATACCCTTAACAATAAGGGGGAGAATAACCTATTTATGCATACATTTTGTGAAACTGTTTGGGTGCCGCTTTGCCCTAGAAGAAATTATCATGCTAATAAACGAAAAACAATTTTTCTTATTTATTGAATTGATGAATAACGTTCGTAATAACAAGGTAAGTAAGTCTAATATAGGTATAAACTGCTCTTAATTCCAGAGACCGATTAAACAGGATGACATACAATTAAAATTTTGTAACCACATCCGCTTTTTGCATTATCTCTAGGTACATGAGTTTTCACGGTTTAATGTAAATATAAAATTTTCCGGTCTCATATATTCGAAGGGTTAATTTACATAGAAACAACGGTCGGTGATAAACGGGCGTGTTATGTTATTCCCTCGTTTCTAATATATTGCATAACGGTGTTCTCCGGCGCGGTAAATAATGACCTTATGTGTTGGGGTGGTCACTAAATGTATACGCCGTATATAAAGCTCTGCAGGATTTGTACCCCTTCAGCGTAGTTAGTTAGAATATCACAGGATATCACAGTGGCAGGAGCTTTGGCCACAGGCTTTAGAAGTATTTTTTTTTCAGTACCTACCATAAAGCTTGATATTTGGAATCTGTCCAAATGAATTACAAAGTAAAAAGGGTCTAAATTGGAAATCTACTAAGGATAATCACGCCGTTATTAATTTGGATGAAGCACATACTTACCTAAATTGAAGCAAATTTACTGAACTGTAAGTCATTACCACATTTCAGTCTCTGAATGAATATAAATGGAGTTTATCTAAATGGTTTTAAATTGACCCAAATTCGTAAACTACAAAACTGTTTTTAATTGAATCTATCCTAAAGGGTGAATTTTGTTGACAGTCCTGTACCTAGGTATCTGGTCATTTTCAGTTGGATAATTCAAAAAAGTAGGATATTATTGTAAAAGTGCTGGCTAGAAGGAATCCTCTTAGACGTTGCCTTTAAGAGTCTTTTGTTGGGTATCAGATCAGCAATAGTCTGTTTGCTCTGAAGGTTCGCAACGATATCGCGGCCGTGCAGTAAGAAACGTGCGAATTCCAATTTTAACGAAAGCTCGAGGCTTTGCCGATGTCTTCCGCATGCTTGCGCGTAACTGTATCTGTCACGTAATCCGATACGTTCACCACTCACACACAGTAAATGTATTTTAGCTGGAGTCAGGAACAGCTTGAGCCAAACTCGTTAATTTTCCACAATTTCATCAATGCCTGATCACATCCAGCGGTCAATTCTGTGGCATCTGATAGACAACCCTGTCGTTCTAACCAATCAACACCGACTTTGAATGCTAAATATTGCATAATTTCAACTTTTCATTTACTTATAATATATTCATATATACAAGACCGCTGTCCGCAAAATGTTAATTAGAAATTCAGTTTTCGTTGCATTTGGTAGTAGTAGGCATTAAGTATTGAAATTTCAATTTTTTTTTAGTTGTACCAATAAATAATTCTCTCCGCTGAATCATGACTTAAAAATTGTCACATTACTACCACTTTTTCTTTTGCACCATATCGGTAGTAGTCTAAAGTATTTTTTTCTTATTCTTAAGAATGTTTTTCACCTGAAGAGGCGATAATGTGATGAAACAATTATAGTGAGTAATTACACGATTTTTGGAAACTTCCTATGTTTTCAAATCAGTACAAGAACAAGAAATAACAAACGATGATAATAAAAGTGAGCAATACAAAGATTATAAGTTAGGCATTCACAATATAAAGTGCAAGGGATTTCAAAAATGCTCTTGAGAAATTTAATATTTTTGAAAATGAAAAAGGGTTTCCGATCGGAAATACGTAGATTATATAAGTACAATTTAGTACTTTCTCAGTAAAGTAGTACGAAAAGAATATTAAATCCAATATCTCCAATGAATTGTGAAAAGATTCTTTCAGACATTGAGTTGAATCTTCAAAAGATAATTTTAACTAGAAATGTACCATGGGGTGTAAAATATTACTTCCTTGGAAAATACCTTCTTGGGGAAATTAAACGTGACATTTACAAGGGGGCACTCATTAATTACGTAGAGGAGGAAGGGCCTAACAAAATCTCATTAAATCTCATTTAAAGTGAGGAATCACGTCAGCTTTATTCAAAGAATTCTCAGTAGGTACATACTATAAAATCTCACTATAAGGACGGGAGAGGCCCAAATAAAAAAATACTCATATAATTTATTAATCCTCTGTGTTAATTCTATTTAAAGAATTCTACTTAAATAAGTAACAAATATAACAATTCTAGAAATTACATTAGATAAGCATTCAAAAAACCATTTTTAAAAAGCTTCTTGCTTACGATAAAATTGTGCCAGATCACTGCCCTATTGAGTTATATTTTTTGTGATAATAGAAAGCCTCTTCCAGCCTGAATAGCTAATAGAAAAAAATATGTTTGTAGTCCGATATAATTTCGACATCAAATCATTCTCGGTAAAAAACGAAGGAAGAAATATAGTGAGGCCTGAATGTGAAACCAAAAAATTCTGAACATTTATTTTCATGCCCTTTGGAGACCTTCTTTTCATTCTTTCGCCAGTTGAGCGATCACACGTGCAGGTTCCGGAGCCAATTTATTTCGAAATCTAAGTCACTGTTCGAGTCCAAGCTCAAGCAAAAAATGCTCACACTGTGGTTTGCGTATACTTTAAGCCCTGACCGTTATTCGTCTTTCTTTCGCCCTTTCGATGGGACCATTTATGCCTCCAGTCTGAGTTTTTATTTAACACGATTTGTCAAGTACTTTTTCGTTTATATGACCGCCATTCGTTTTCAAATTAACGGGCCCTTTTTTATAGATAAAAATAAAGATTAGTCTCTTTATAAAGTGGCACTGTCGAAAATAGGGTTGATTAGTACAAATGATAAAGTAAATTGTTCCCATTTAGTTGCCCGTATTCTGAAAAATATCAGCCGCAGACTTTTTTTACTGCTTACTTTATCTTTACCTACTTTTACAAATTGCATTATTTTTCTATTTTTGTTTATATTGTAAAAATGGAAGGCACAAGTGTTCATATATTCCAGGATCTGACAAAATGATCAGTAAAATAGTCAAATTTATCAAATTCAGACTGAGGTAATATTGTTAGACAGTATTTTAAAGATAAAGCTTTTGTGTATATTAATCATCATTATTTCATGAAATATAATAATGTGCTACTAGTATCTATGGTTCCAACATAAATGTAGGTTTAAGACAAAAGTTCGCCGACCATTAAAACCCAATTATTAACAAACTATTGATCGTTGTAGTCTTGTAGTCGTAAAATGTAGAAACTTATTCATAATGAATAAAACGCAAATTGATGTAAGTTTCAAGAAATTTAATATGTATCACTACATTAATACTTTGCTATAATAATAGCCTTTCCAGGTGAAGATAGCAGAGGCGAAAGCACAGATCACAGCTATTTATACTAAAAATAATATTAGTTAGTGGTCGGGGTCAGATTGTCCATATTTAAATTTAGAAGTGGAGAGTGATTGACTTGCAGTTGGTCATTTAGATTAATTTTTAGATACATTACATTTCAAAATTCTACACATATAAAATAGAAATTCCAAACTAACAATTAGAAATAAATAAAAACAATAAACGAAAAATGATTTTAAATGACCAACTGCAAGTCAATCACTCCCCACTTCTAAAGTTAAATTTGAACAACCTGACCCCCACCACTAACTAATATTATTTTTAGTATAAATAGCTGCAATCTGTGCTTTTACTTGTACTATCTTCACCTCAAGAAGGCGAAATATTACTTATACACATTAAATTTCTTGTAACTGACATCAATTTGTGTTTATGTTTAATGGATTATTAACAAAGATGGAACTCAATTTCAGTTCTTACGAATAATCCGAATAAGTGAAAATTAATGAGAACTATTGTGTTTCTCCGTAATCTAATTTTCTCACGATTTGATAATAATCTTCAGAATTAAACAATTGATGTTGAGTTAGAACGATAGTCCCTTACCTTGCGTTTTTGAGTATCTTCAGGTCGAACGCCGGGCATGACGGAAAGGCGTCGAGATGCTGGCATTACAGACATTTGTCTGAATAAGAACGTAGCTTCATCTCTTAAACCAGCTGGTGCAACCAATTCGGCTATCAGTTTCTCACGTTTTTCAATTACCTTTGCACCCATCGTGTCTTCGAACTCTGCCGTTTCAATGACTTCAAAGCTCTACGGTAATAAAACCTTTTTATTTTTTGGAGTTGATTTTAAATTAATTTATTTAGATATTAACCTTTTCAAGGTAAGCCGTAAGTCCTTCATTACCCAATTGTTTGGAAACTTCAATCGTTTCTTTAAGAACGTTTTTAGCGTCATTTCTGTTGTGACACTGCATATTAGTTTTGACAATGAGAAACATTCCGTTTATTTGCCAGATAAGATGTTCCAACTTTTTACTTTCAGTAACGCACTTTCTTGCATAAACTTTGCTTAGTTCTGGCTGTTTTACTTCCGAATGGAATCGGGCAAGTTCGTGATACAGCCATGTAATTTCTTCGGATTTTATAGCCTTCTTCATTCGAATTTCTGTTTTAGCAATTTCCTTCCTGTAAATTAATGTAAACTTATGATTAAAAATTCCGGATATTTGCAAATTAAACCATAAGGTGACCTAAGTTTATTGGGATTAGTTGAAATATGCATTTTGTGGATTTTGAGTTGATGTTACTTGATTTACATGAGACATTGCCCAGTATCTTATTGTTGAAGTTTGCAATTAGCAAGCGAAGTGTACGTAAATATAATAACATACTTGTAATCCACATGGATCTCCTGTATTTGCTGAACAACAGAATCAGTCGAAGGAACTCTGCTCAATGGCAATCCAAACGTGAAGAGAATTCTTCTGTTAATATCAGCTTCAGTTTGTCCTGGCGTTATTCGTTTCATATCTAGGTACACTTGACTGGCAAGTTCATACATTTCTAAAAGATATTTCTCCCTCTGCGGAAGAACTTTTATTTCTTTCACTTCGCAGAACTGCTTCAATTTCTCAATGAAGTCAAGTGCAAGTTTTGTTTCTCTTTCAAGAAGGTACTTCTTGATGTTATTCAAGAGGAAGTCAGCCTCTGTCTTTGCTAAACATTGAACTTTCCTAAGTTCAGCCAACTGTCTGGCCCTTAGTGCCTTAGATGATACTGCCTCCTGGTATTTAATGTAGTAGAATGGTCTGCGTGCTCGTAAAACTTCCTAACAAAAATTTATTTTTTTACTACAAATTTGCAAACACTTGTATGAACTACTGGTACATAAAGCGTCGATCGATATGGCCGCTACTGTTGAATTAGTATCTATATATAGTTCAAGAAAATTCGATAATATTTTACATGTAGCAAGCAATTCTATAATATTGCATTATTATATTTTTAATACATTGCCTACAATAATCTAACCTGATTAAAATGAAGTGTTTTGAACCCTTCCCTGGTTAGCTGTAAAAGCTTTTGAGAACCTGCTTTATTTGGACAAGTGGCTCCAGGATTGTGCTTAAAATTATCGAGAAATATTTTATCCAAATACAATTTATCCAAATATCTCTCAGCCATGTGATTTTTAATATTAGTTGTGTAATGTTGTAGTGGAGAATACGGAAAACGTTTAGGCAGGGGTGGTACATAATCCGATTCAGTTTTTATGGAATGTAAACTGTCTCTAATTTCCTCGACTAATGTGCTCTCCTTTCTTCCCATTTTTCTTTTTTTCTGTCTTAAGGGAAACACCGGTTCACGAACAACTTGTTTCTTTGCTTTCAGTCTCTTTTGAGCACGCTTTTTCTTTTTTCTCTTTAATTCGTATTCAATTTCGTATTCCGGTTTTTCCGATTCGCGATTCTTCTTCCACGCTAATCTCCGAATTATTTTGAAATGGTCACGTAGCGGTCTTCCTGCACGTTCTCCTAAACATTTGGCGATTGCCTCTTTACACTATAGAAAATAGTTCAAAAATAATAAATTAATTATCTAAATAAAAATATGAAAGTTATAGTACGAAACAATGAAAAGTACAGGGTGTTTTGTTAATGTGCATCGTGTGAAAATAAAGAGAACAAAAGAATTTCATTCTTTCACAGGGTAATCCGTAAGCGACATAATAGTTTTCTCCATGTCTCGTTGTCTTTATCTATAATCTTATTTTATTACTAATAAAGCACCCTGTATTTAAACTGAGTTATGTAATAATACCAATTCCAATTTATATGAATGCTGTAGCAAAAAGGAAATCCACTAACATGCATGGCACCCATGACAAAGTGGTCTGGTTTCATTCTGAATGGTATCATCCGAAGGTTCATAACCATTGCTTCCTCAAATTCGCAACTCAAATAAGTTATTAAAGCTTTTTGAGCTCTAACAGTTAAATCTATTTCCTCGCCGGCGAGTTTATCAGCTTTATTGATATCTTCTAGTGCTTCAGCATAATGGCAAAGTTTAGCTCTTGTAAGGGCTCTGCCCAGAAGTGCTCTCTTATCATTTGGTACTTTAATAACAGCAGTATTGAACTGCTCGAGCCCTTAGAAAAGAACGATAATATAAATTACCTGCCTATAGTGAAAGTATATTAGCTTAATTTCGTATTTGTAAATACAATAAACTTTTGAGTTGTTCTTATATACTTTTTGATTATTTACCTGGTTCAAAATTTTCTCTGAAGGTGAGGAAGTAACCCCACTCTCTGAAGAGAGTTTCATACCCACAAATTTCCTTTTTTTCTACAAACATTTTTATATTTTTTTAGTTTTCATGAACAAAGAATGTAAGTATTCTTGAGGAATCGTCGCAAATACGTAATTTTACTTCGCGATTCATTACATTTTGACGTTTCAATTCATAGAAATAACTTCTTTTGTCTGTGATTCTATGATAGACTGACTTATTCATTGTCTTCAAAATCTTTTGAAATTGTACTTGTTTTACGGTTTCGAATGTAGAAATCTAAATTTTAACATGGAAACGGAAATTGCGACGCACATTCCTGTTTTGCTCATTCTTGATAGTAATTAAAAACGATAATCATGTATCGCAATTTTTATTTTATTATTAATTATTTTTTTACGAATATGTATATGAACACTTACAAAACCTAAACTTAACGCCTAAGCTACGTAATTGTTTGTGATCTACAAATTTATACTGAACTGGTAAAAAAGTTTAAAATTTATCAACCGGATGAATTTAATATTTGTTATGTTGGATTCCTACATATTTCAAAAAACAAATGCTAGTGTTCCAACAATATTATAATACACTACAAATAGTAGATATGAAAGCCCTATAATTACTTTTAAAATACAGAATAAATTGTAACACTTTTAACGGCCTTAGACTAAATATCACAAATGCGTTAACATCTATTTAAACTTTTATAACATTCATACAAAATTATTAATAAATAATCAATAAATTAAAGAGTAGGGTTTTGTGGGCTAACGAAATTGTCTAAAAATAGTTAAAATAGAAAAAAAATCGTTTCACTTAACGTGAGAGAAAAATACTTAAAGAAATGTCGATAGCCAATATTTGGAAAGTTGTTTGAAAACTATTTAAGTAATTTAAATTAATTATGTTTAAAGAACTTATTTTAAAACTTAAATGTACGTAACATAAATATAAAAACATTGGTTTTTACATCTGAGCATTTCATATAAATAAATTATAATAAATAACGATATAAACCTATTCTTACTTTTCTAAAAGCGTCACTTAGAATTAGCTATAACAAACAAAAAATAATTCTGTCATAATGATGTTGTTCGTAAATATCTAATTAAAGCTTTTTCATCGTTAAAAATAGTTGTCAACAAATTATGTATGCTTTTAATTTTGTGTCCATTTACTGAAAAGTAAAAGTTAAATTAATAAATATTTCTTATAGCAAATAGGCCTTATAAATATATTACAATTAAAATTTGTGTTTGTAAGATATACATAATTAGGGAATCTGCCAAAAGGAATTATGTATTACTTCTTGAAAACATTAAACAAATACACGAAGGTTAAGACAAAAAACCACTTCCTTTTGGGAAAAGTTCGGCAAGTCTAAAACTTTTTCTTGAATGTTTTAGTTTTTAAAGCCCCCACTTATACATTTTAAAATCCGAAGATTAAAAATTAACTATTTCGAAAAATAAAATGATAATGAATCTGTAAATAATAATATCAAAATATAAATTCAAATTCTCAATGTTAAATACGTAATGACTTTTGGCAGAACCAACTGTGCCCTTAATCAGCTGCGATAACTTGTAAGCACGTTTTCGAATTTTTTATACAGTTACAAAATTTATCCGTAATGAAAGCAATTAAATGTACAATTACTACTTTTAATGTTACTTTACTTATTAGAGACAGCAACTTGAATAACGAGAACGATCTTAGTTTAGCTACTTTACGTACATATAAGCAACGTACATATACCGGAATATTTTTATTTAATACAAAACTTTGTTCTCTGATTCTAAAAGTACAAATGGACGATTATTATTTATTGAATTAACTAATTTGTTTTTCATGCGTTAAGGCCACAAGTACGTTAAAATATTACTATTTCTCCAATAAGAAAACCTACAATTATGATAATTCCGTGTGGTACGTAAAGGAAAAGTTTACATAAATTACAAAAGATTTTTTAGTGCTAATTATTTAAGAATAGAACAAAAATGTGATCACAACTCTTTAATTTAAGTGTTCTTTATATGGAAAATATGTAGTGTCCACCAAAATTGATTGCTACATTATAAAACAACTTGTGAACTTTTTATAGAATACTGTATAATTATTATCTGTTTAAATTTTAGTACCTAAGTAGATTTGATGGTTCGAGTGTGAATATTACGCAAAAGCTTTTGATTTATATGTATTAAAAAATATGAACAGAAATGGATAGGCCAATAAGGAATTTTCTCGAATAATTAGGGCCCAAAGAACTTATACGAATAATTACCATAGACAAGGAAAAGTTCAAGATAAGGAGACATTAGAAGAAGTAGAAAAACCGAAGATTTTAATGGAAGTCACTAATAAAAATTATAAATACTGTAGAATAATATAACACCCTCTAGGACATGAAGAAGTATTAGAAGCAGAAGCAAGGGAAGAGCTAGGTTAGATTACTGTTCGCAAATATTTAGGAAAGATAGTTCTAAGTTTTAGAAAATGAAATGATGAACTCGGAATAGAAAAAAGTGGAGATGAATGTCCAACCGTCATGTAATAACGATGATTTCCAAACTATTATCTACTCCCTCTATCTTGTAGGAAAATAATGTTTGGCAACGTTTCGACGGCTTTTTATCATTCTCATCAGGCTACATCTTTATTATAACTAATATTCATAACAATTACCTGTAGACAACACTATAATATTATAAGAAATATTTTTAATTACTTACTAATTGTCAAATTACATATAAATAGATTTACCTCGCATAGTCTCCTGAGGTGTTACTTTATGTTCCATAAACGGATAGATAAGTATTAATATATAATCTAAATTAGTAGGTAATTAAAAATAATTCTAACAATGTTATAATGTTGTCCATACCTATGTAATTATAAAAAATATTATTTATAATATTCATAGATATAACTGATGAGCATAACAAAAAAGTAATGGAAATAAAGACTAGTTGTTTGTTCCCTACAATTATTTATACCAGTGGATGAATAAATATACGTGCAATAGCTTAGGGCGGATACTTATCTTGAATTATAAAAAGAGATAGGTTCAGTAATTCCTTTTTAGAATTTCCAAAATTATCCTGTTATTAGCCTGCCTTTTTAAAACTTTTTTTAAATCATGTTTTAGTTCTATATTAAATTAATAATCGAGTATTTTTGATCCTTAAAATTATTTACATAATTCTATCTTATTATGTAGTGAGGCTGAATTTCTGATTTTTTCATCACACGAAAAATTATTAAAGCACCGATAAACGAAACCGTCCCATATGCGAATAGAATGAGAATTTAATTTTAGTATCGTTTTGATTTAATTTAAAATTCAAAGGCGCTGCGTTCTTCAAACAAGAAAAAATATTAACCTCTAGCTAAACCTACCGATGATTAAAACTTCAAGATAAAATAGATTTAGCAATTTTAGATGCCTAACAAACTAAATTTACAATATTTTCAATATCTTTTCCCAATTGTTGCATACCAAAGGCAGAACCATATGCACATTTCTTTGTGTGTGGTATTACAGTAATGTCATTGTCACATAACAAAAATAACGATAATAAAATTTTTAATTTCAGGACTGGCAATTTATAAAGCCATGAGAATGAATAGAAAATACAAGCTTGTTTGTATGACCTACATAGATAATATAGGTGTTAATTTAGTGAACTTCGATTACTTTTCTTTGTGTGCTTTGTCGTTTGTCATAAACTTAAAAAAAAACGTTTTAAAATGAATATTTTTTTAACTCAAATTCTAATAGCACTAAAAGAAACATTAATTATTTATATGAATTTTTAGAGGCAATTTTTCTTTTAATAAGTCGTATTACTACTACTGTAATTACGTGATAGATTTTGTGCGTCAATAGTTATTACAAATATCTTCCTCCATCGTGCAAACTTTCTACAGATCGCAGCTACTTTTTAATGTCATAACTATTGACTAAAGGCAGTGTTTCTTATTGTTAGTTCATTTTATGTACGTAGTGTCTTATTCTTAAAGTCCTACCTTATCCATAAAATAACATCAGCATAATAACAGAATTAATAATTATGTTCTGTAAAGTTAATCTATTGTATTTCTTTACTTAACACCGGTTGAAACACGTCAATATTTATTTTATAACGTAATCAATAATGAAGAAGAGATATTTAATAATAGGTACAATTATTGTGTAATCTTCTATAAATACCTCTTAACATTTACATATATTTATTACATGCCTAAAACGTAAAAATAATGTACCTTTAGTAAGTTTCATAAATACTTATTTAAGACACTATGAATGAATCTGTTACATCATTGTTACCAATTTTCGAAACAACATGTTCTTCAGAAATTTCCTAAAGCAAAATGTTTTCGAATTTATTTTTACTAATTTTAATGAAGTTTCCATATTCTTATTCTCACTGGTAATGAATGAAAACCGTTGAAGGCCTTTTGTTATATGTTTTCAAACGTAAATTGAAATGACAGTTATATCCTGTTTATCAAATTGATTTTGCCAACTGAAAACTAACATAAAATTTTGCGTTGAATTATAAATAACAGCTTTTCAAAAATATATTAGGTACCGTTTACGTAAATTATTTATTAACACAATTAAAGTGGAGTATTATCTCTAAAAAGAACTCGCCATTAATAGGAAATTGTATAAAAAAGGGGCCTGTACTATTTTTATCAGCTTTCAAAATAGGGAAGAACGGTAACTTCAAAATTGAAAACAAAAAATTTTTTTGTAAAACATATTCCTGACTGTCCTAAATTTCAGAAAGTTCATAATGTTTCTTCCACTACCCTGTACATTTTGTTTTCAGAATTATAAAATTGCTGCTTTTTTTTTAGTAATTTAACTTCTTCAGCCTCATGCCTAGTTATACGATTAGAAGTAGATGTGTGCGAAGTACATACTCTCCAACCCTCATGTTTTCACTAGTTCCATTAATACAATAAAGCACTTTTCAAACAATTTTTCTTACATATGCAATATCTTTCTATAACCACCCCGTATGACCACTCAACGGTATCACTCCTGGTAACTTAGGCAAAGGACCATTGTTATGTTTGTAGTCATCTTCTGGAGTTTGCGATGATCCTGTCGCCTGTGTACTAGAAGAGGAATTATATAACAGGGGCTCCCTGGAAGATGTCGCCCTGGGTAATGTTTGTGTTGCTCCTGCATTGACGCTCTCCTCTGTGGTAGATGGCGTGAGTGTTGGTTGTCCTGTCGAGGATACAGGAATGTCCACAGAGTCCTGCTGACTCTGCGTGTGTTCGTGATGTGCTTTTGTAAATTGTATCACTTCGGAAACTCTAGTTGGGACGCTAGATGCCCGTTGCAGCACTTGGGAAATCTTTAAAGGAATACTTTTTTTTAATAGGTATCAGAAAAAGTAGATTGTACTACTAATATTTCTTAAGAATAAAATAATTAATGAAAAGGGGTTTCATTTTCCATATAACTCACGTTTTTATTATTTTTGCCAATACAAACAGCAACTGCTTGTTCCATAGAGGCTTCGTTCGGAGGTATAACTACAGGACTGCTATTTCTAGAAGCACTAAACTTTTTCCGTTTTTTCTTGAGCAACGCGAGTCCACTTACGATACTGTGATGATTATGATGCTCGTGGTGCTCTCCATGGCCAGGTCGTCCAACGTTATCCAAACTATGATTAGAATCTGACGCGCTAGATCCGTTATCATCAGATGCAGGACTATTACTATGACTACGAGAATGATGGTGATGTTCATTATCTTGGCAATTAGAATTGCAGACCGAGTCTTCCGATCTAGAACGGCCAATAAGTCGAGATACTTTTCCTGTTTTGGCAGCTTCAATTATGGTTCCCCAACGACGTTTGTGGGACGAAGATCTCTTCGTGTGAAACCTAGAGGATGAACTAAATGAAGAAACAAAGTCCTATATATAGTGCCCTCTAAAAGTGAGTTGAAATAAGCTATGATTTATTTTAAAGAAGATTGTTGTCAATAATATTTTTTCATACAACATAAATAACATAGCTTTTATTTCAACTCACTGTGCTCTATAATACTCCATAAGAAAGAGAGATCGCTTGCGCTGCCCAAACATAAACAATGATTTTATAGTCTAAAGTAGTCTATGGTCTAAAGTGATGCGCCAAAAGTTAGTTGAACTATTTTTTTGTAGCTGACTACACGGATATTTGCGCTCTAGATAAATAACCTTCTGTGTTTCTATTAGGAAATATTACGTGTATATAATTCAATATTTATATTTTATATTTCAACAAGATAATGATCCTAAGCACACATCGAAAATAACAATGCAATATTTAAAAAAAATAAGATAAAACTATTGGATTAGCCGTCTATGTCACCTGATCTTAATCCCATAGAGCATTTATGAGATGAGATAAAACGTAGGATTTCTACAATTTCAAGGAGCAACGTCGTTACACTCAAAAACGAGATTTTTTATGTATGGTTGAATATGCCTAAGCATGTTTTACAAAAGTTGGTAGAATCAATGCCGCAAAGAATTAGAGCAGTAATCCAGAATAAAGGTGGACATACGAGATACTAAAACAAAAACTATTATTTGATTAAATTTTTTTTTCTACATTTCAACTAACTTTTGGCGATAAAAATTTTGAGGTTTAATTACATTATTTATGTTTTATTGTAAAGATGGTTAATTAAAATTTTCATGACCATGTTACATAATAATGTAAATATTGTACTTTCAAATACAATACAAATGTTTATAAAAAATTAAGTGTATTTATTATATTAGCATATTATTTTTTTGCCTGTATATTTTAACTAACTTTTGGAGGGCACTATTCATAATAATTAAGCAACATCTTACCAATCGTGTTTGGATGAATTTCTGTGATGGTTATGGTGATGAATGTGATATGCTGGTCCTTCGTTGATGCTTCCTTGTGATGACGAAACGGTACTCTGCTGTTGCATTCTTCGTGGCGTTTGATTGAAAATTCCGGATAATGTTGACCCAAATATGTCGTTGTGGTTGTGTCCGTCGTGATTGTGGTGGTTTTGCAGGGACGCGATAAATTCGGCAACAGGGGGCAATGGACCACCCGTAGAAGGAGATGGTTGTGGTCCAATGTTAAATCCTTTCATCAACCTTCTTTCTTTTTGGCGATTTTTCTTACCACCTGCACCTGACACAATAATAACTCATACTATTGTAATAGATTTCCTTGTCCATATTAAAAATAAGCGTTACTTGAATAGGTATCCAAAAATTATTACTAATAATTGTGTTAGTCAGTTCCTAGTGATAGATAAACATTATTTCAATTGATGACATTCTTCGGAACATTATACAAAATTTGAAGCAGTAAAAGTAGGAAGTTAAATATTTTACCTGATCCCATTGACGATGCAGCAGTAGAAGTGTTCATTCCAGAGTTTTTCAAGATTTCAATAAGTTCGAAGCGGAAGGCTGATATATCCTGTTTTATTTCATTTACGTCGTCTTCAGTTACACCTTGATTTTCTGCTTTTCGTTGCTCAACAGTCACATAACGCCTGACTAGGTTTCTCATTATACTCTGCAATTAAAAGCTGGTGTAGGTATATATATATAATTAATTTTCTTACGAATAAAAAAATTTTACCCTTTTTTTTTTTTAATTACATAAACATTGTCAAAAAATAACGTCGCAGGCAAGGGTAAAGGCATTAGTGTTTTACCAATTATTATCTAACTGACCTGATATCGAAAGTCCCTCTCACTGGCTTGTTTCACCTTCTTCTGAAACAAACAAACCATAAGTCACCTCATATAAAATAGATTTCGACGTTCCTGTATTTCCTCTTACCCTAATAGTTTTCATGTGTTCCTTCTTTACAGCCCTCGAATGACCGCAAAATTTACGATGCAGCCAGCGAAAGCAATACCAAACACTTTTTGGAGTTGGTATAATGTTGAAGGGAGGCGGGCAAGTGCCACCCTCTTCAAAAAAACTAATCCACAACTTGCTTCTTGCAAATTTCCACTCGACGTCAGCCCGTTCCTTAATTAAAAAAAAGGAAACACTAAATTGGCGATAGAGATAATACCTACGTTGTATATTAACTATATTTTTTGGTTATTTTATTAATGTACAAACAAAAAAGCAATGCGTTGAGTAAAATTATTTTTTTTGGCAATAATTCTTTAGTTAAAAATTCTTATTTTTTGATTGTTAATTTCTTGCTTCAAATTTTATCATTCATTTTAGGTGATTATCTATTTAAATTTATTTTGTGTATTTTTCAAAGTTTACTTGTACTTTAAATTTCCCTGAAATCGAAGAGAGGGGTTTGTAGAAAAAGAACTGCAAACTAAATACTTATTAAATTTAGCAAGAAAAATCCTAGAAAGAGCGGTTTCTCTAAAGAAGTAGTATGTAACAAAGAAGATATTCGCTTAAACTTATTTCTCCTTAACAACATCAAAGTTTGCCCATTTTTTATCAGAATATTATGTATTCACCCCAAGTTTGTTACGTTTATGCTTTTTTTCCTTTCGTAAAGCGTGTAATCAAGGTGTTCTTCTACCGGCTTTATTTTATATCCGATAACAATAAAGATAAACGATGATAAAATATTCTTGTCACAAGCTCCATTCAAACTCATTATGACATACGGGTGTGAAATATCCTTATACTGGTGAATTGTATTTATACCTTTTTACGTACTTTTACGCATACATGTAATACAAATAATATTCAATTTCGTTAGGAAAAAACATCAGTTTGTTTATTTAAACGCAACGCAATTTTTATACGAAAATGTTAGAACGTAACTGTTTTATATTTGCTGAAGCATAACTCCGCCCATTGCTAGCTAAATATCGAAGCACAAGCTCCGCCTCTCACAGTTCTTGCGCATCTCGTAGCTCATGAGATTATAAAACGTGAGAAATAATAAACTAACTTTTTCTAGTTATCTAGCTATAGTATCGATGACTGATTACGTGCAGAGGAATGTGTAAAAATGAACGATCGAGGGTGGATCCACAAAAATTAAAGAATATGAGTGAAAAAATAATGCAACGCTTATCCAATAATGACTGTAAATAAAAGTAAAATTTAATTTTCTTATATCAAAAAGGGGTCTGGACTCCAAAATACACCACTAAAGGAGGCAACAGTACACACAGCTTCACCTTTGATAATATAATTTACTACCCCAATGTTATTTTTAATAATCAAAAACCATAAAATTATTTTAAACACTCTACTCATTGTAGTTCGTACAGAATCTAACAATAATGAAGAACATGTAATAACCAAAAATGTATTTCACTATTTAAATGCTTCTGCTTGATTAAGTTCGCTGTGGAACTAAGTATTCAAATTAATATTTATGAACTACGAAATTTGTTCGCGTAAACCTGCATTTGTGCTTTTCCTTTTAACAAGTTAAACAAGCTCTTGAGACCTGAAAGTCAACTTAACAAACTTTTGTGGTATTAACAATAAACACTTTAACGAGCATGTTAAACATGCACTTTTCGTAAAAGTTTCCTTTAATATATAGCCTCTTAACTAAATAAAATAAAAACGAATTCTATCCCTAACTCACAACTTCTTCAACATATGAAGTTTTAGTAGTTTTGTAATTCATAACAGGTTCAAATTTTATTTTTTTAAAGAATCTATCATTAAATAATTTAAAATTAAAAAATTTGAGTAACATTCAAATGTCAAAAACCTTATTTGCTTTCTCTTCAAAATTAAAAATTTTGCTTCTATACGAACGTTTCGTGCAAATCCAGAAACTTGATACAACAATTTTTTACAGAACCCATTCAACACATTCGTTAATGTCAAATATTTTTCTGTATTATAACATCAAGGACTACAATTTTTGTGAATATATTTCGTAACTGTCAGCTCAAGAGTTTAACTCATTCTTCGTCAAAACATTATTTTTTACGTTACTCTATAAAATCCTCACGGGAATACAGCTCAATTAGCAGTCTACCACAATTACTGTGAGGGAAATTATTCTGTTCTTTGCCCCTTTGTTGTAGAAAGCATTAACCTGTGAAAATGTGTCCGTACAAAATACTTTTTCCATTTCAAGACAAAGGCAAAATAATTAAAACAGAAACGGAAAAGTTGCGTAGACTTAATTTAGAAAAATGACACACTACATTCATACGAGGGCGGATCAAATATAAACGAGCCTTTTTAAATTGAGCGCCGGATAGTTGTTCAAGGCGCATACGGGCGTTAGCAACTTGAAGTGGGGATATTAGGTGACACGGAAACGACTCGTCGTATTGCTGTGTTTGCTTGGTTAGTAGCTATCACAATGAGTGAGAAAGATATGCATAGCAGCGTTGCGCAACGGATTATTATTAAGTTTCTTACACGTTAAAACATGAAACCAGCTGAAATTTTGCGCAGATTGCTAGCACAGTTCGGAAATGAAACGCTTTCGTGGCAACGGGTAAAAGTTTGGTGCAAAGAATTTAACGAAGGGCGTAATCCTGTCGAAAATGTAAATCATCCTCGTCGTCCGCGCACCAGCATATTGCCGGTTAACATTGCATGCGTTAGAAACCTTATTGAAGGGGACCACCACGTCACTATGCTTCAGATATCTGTTGAACTCGTCATCAGCTATAGGAGTGTCCACACAATCATAACGAAAACCTGGGGATTCCAAACAATTTCAGCTCATTGGGTCTCAAAGTTGCTGTGTGAAGATCAAAAAGCTGCTCGAATTCGCATCGCATCTTTAACGCAGGCCCAAATCAGTGAAATGCACTAGACTCAATCGGAGCACCACCCATATAGCCCAAACTTATCCCCCTGTGATTTCCACATGTTTGGGCCCCTCAAAGAATCACTAGGAGGCGAGAGATTTCAGACTGATGAACATGTGGAGGCGTTTGTGCGCAACTGGATAGACTCCCGCCCCGCTTCTTTTTATGAAAACGAGATGAAAAAACTACCAATACGTTGGAAAAAATGTATAATCAAACAATGGGGATATGTCGAAAACTAGAGAAATTTGTATTTTACTGAAAATTTTCAAAATAAATGTTTTATGAACAAAGGCTCGCTTAAATTTGATCCATCCTCGTACATTTATGATGTTTATGTTCTTGCATATGATGAGACAGCTTTATTTTTCGTAGCGCTAATAGAAGAAGCGAGACATTTTTCATTTTGTTTTTGTTAAAGCTTTAATCAGTCAGTTTCAGAATTGTGGCCGTAGCTTTGTCTCTGATCATGAACCTTCTTTGAATCTACTGTGCTGATGACAAACGCACCATAAAGTGACACACAATGGAATGGTACAAAGGCGAGGGCATTTATCTACTTGTCTTCGACCTTTCATTGATAAATGAATTGTTCTTTCTAACGAAAACGTTTCGTAAAGACAATGGAAAAATAATTTCTTTTCTAAATATAGATTCGCCGAATTTGGAAGTCAAAAACGAAAAACTAATCGCAAATTCGCAAAACTTTATTTATAATATCAATAGCTGTTACTGCAAAGTTGTTTCTGACAATTTTACCACTCCGTATAGAGAAACCTATTTTTATTCTAGATATGTCAATGTCCGTTATAATCAATAATGTTGTGTGCATTTTCAATCAGAAACAATAACTTAAACAGTGATTGAGACGTTATTTGAAAAATAGGTTGATTCATCGGTCATGCAATTTTCGCGTGACTGTTTCAATTCTACTACATCGACATTAATGACGAAATCACCTTTGCATGCGAGGACAACGACCTGGACGTAATTTTTTTTTCTTTTCCAAGCAACTTATACTACTGACACGATTTCATTTAGTGAATAACCTCAAACATTGCGTGACACGAATTCAGATTTGTTCCAAATTTATTTGTAGCTTTCCGGAATTTTGCTTTCCACCGTTACCTACCCTTTTGAGTAACTGCATTTCCTTAGTATCGTACCTAGGACGTAACGAATGTTTATCGTTTACGTGTTCAATCTAAGAGATTTGTCAATAATGATTACGACCTGCTGACTGGTTTCAAATTGCACCTTAACTATTATCAACCCCTATTCTATATTCTATAAATTGACGAGTTTTACGAGACCAATAATAACATTGTTTCTGTAGAGATAAATTTAAAAAGTTCAACTCTCATTATTCTTTTCTGATTAAATAAAGTTATGATGCGTGGGAATTTTCGATTGAAAATTAGGGTGTTTTTTCAATATTATCTAAAAATAAGGTGAAAAAATAATTATTTCAAATCAAAAAAATTACAGCGTGTTTAGGACATAAATAGGTAAGTTTTCACTAAATTTCGTGAAAAAATATTTTTTTTTGTAAAAGATAAAAATAAAAAACCAAAAACTTGGTTACTTGAATTTTTCACATAAATTTTGAGGTTATGTGAAAAAAGTGTAAATACAAAAATTGTAGATCTTTTTATTACCTACAACTTTGCCATTTAACTTTTTTCCATAAGACTTGTAATTTTTCCGTAAATCAAGGAAAACCGTTTTTTACCCTTAAAAACTCACTCCCTTCCCCTTCCCGACCTCAGATCTCAGATTCTTTTTCCTTTCATTTCTGTTATACTCTCTTCCTTTTCCAAAGGGTTTCATGCTACTATAATTTTTTTTCACTTTTTACTATTTTTGAAGGCTTCAGCACTGGTGTATCTACATTAGTTCAATTCAGTTCAATTAAAATATTATATAGAATCTTTGTTGAATCGGGACAAACTAAAGTGTACGTAATAATAATATGTGGAGGGGATTGTCTTACTTTTGTAAAGGAGTGTCTTAAAGGGCAGGTAGGTGGACGATAAATCAAACAAACACAGAAACTCACCGAAATTAGTTGGTAGGAGTGATTCATCATTGCAATAAGTAGATTAAGTAAAACAACAATGTTTATGACCGAGTAGGTGCCAAACATAAGCATCCCCCAGAACCTCGTGAACACCTTAATGCCGCTGAGCTCGAAGCTTTCCAAATCGACTAAGCCAAATACCGCCCAAAAAAGGGTCTGGATGGTCTCGAACAGACTGCAACATTGAACCAATAAATTTTACTATTTTTCAATTGAAATAGTGGCAACATCAAAAGGATCTTTTGGCAAAAATCCAGCTGCACTAAAACTGTTATTAAACGTAATTACTAAAGTAGTAAACATTTATTTACAACTATTACTTTAAAGGAAAGTAATATTATTCTGTTGTGCAAAAAGTCAGATGAACAAATAATATTTATTGTATTTTATGAAATTAAGGTCCCAAGGGAGAGGTCAGTGCTGTAAGGACAACGGTGTAACACTTTCTAAATTGAAATTCTTACTTGGCAAATCTCCTCCAGATGGTGCAAGCATTAGAATCTTGTGTGGCTTCGGATGCTGTGCAGTTGGTCAGTCTGGTGGGGTTTGGCAGCTTGGGGTCAAGTATAAAGTCTACGCAAACATGAGATTTACTTTCCGAAGGGCATTTCAGCCTTTCAGCGTCCGCATAATACCACAACAATTGGTTTAGACCTAAATAATAATGCAAGTCAATTATAACAAGACATTTGTTATTGATAAATATTTCAATAAGTATATCCTTAAATGTACTACTTATTAAGTATAACAAAATATTCTCACCGCATGAAAATGCAAACAAAACTAGCACGTAAAGGAAAAAGAATTTCATAATATCCATAACCATTCTCGACAGCGACACCTGCAGTGGTCCAAGATGTGGATTCACAGAAAAAATGTAGACCAATTTTAAAGAACTGCAAGAAAAAAAAAACAAATCAGCATGAAAATACTAAAGGTAGGTTTTGAGACAAAATTTGAAAAGTTTTGGTTAGACTATATAGGTGTAGTTCCTGCTCTTTGTTATGATAGGTATATGACATTTCAAAAAGATATGGTTGTTTATTTGCGTGAAAATGAGATATGATCTAGCAATTTACAGGCTTCATTAGAGACAATTAAAATTCCAACGGGATAGTTTCCGAACAATCTCCAACGGGTCGGAAAAATCAATAGCTGAGTACAGCAGTATAGCTGTTGTATTAGTTACATTTACGATATCACGCAACATTAACGGATGCTGCAACTTTAAACTGTTTTCGATAAGTTGAAAATGCCGGAAATTGGTCAACCAGTTTCCACGTTGCTTTGAAAAACTTTTGACCTTCTTTGTATGCTGAGCTGCACGCTTCAGAAAGTACATGAAACCTAAATCTCTATTTTATTATTACGTTCAATTCACAACGTTTTAAATTTTTCCTATTAGTGTGAAAAGAAATAATTATTCAGTGAAAAATTACTATCTAAAAATTCGTAACACTAAAATAATCTACTATAAAATAACCATCTCACACCATATCGTACAGTAGCCTTTGGTGCATAGCACTTAATCCTGAGTGAACAGTTCTTGACCCTTAGTGCAAAGCAGTTCACACTTAAAGACAACTACCCTTAGGTATTGGTAAATAATATGAGTGCACAGCCTTTAATTCTTGGTGTAAAGCACCTCACATTTAAGAATAACTACCCTCTGGTTTTGGTATATAATGCTTATCCCTGAGTGCACAAGCTTTAACATTTAAGGATAATTACACTCAGGTATATTGGTACATATTATTTATCCTTAGGTGCACAGTCTTTTACACCTAAAGATAAATACCCTCAGGTGTAGTTACATATTATTTAAACCTTAGTGCAGAGAACACCAAATTTAACGACAATTACGCTCAGGTATTTGTACATATTTTATTTATCCTTGGGCGCACAGCCTTTAACACTTAAGGATAACTATTCTCAGATATTGGTTCGTATTATTTACCCCTTGGTAGAGCATGCAGATCTCCATATTTATGAAAAACTACCCTCAAGTTTAGAGACCTCATAACCGCGCCGGTTCTTAAAACGTGTAAGTGACAAAGTAATTGCAAATAGTAAACGTAATCATCCCTGAGTGCACATCATTCAATGCTTACGGATAACTACCCTCGGGTATTGGTACATATTATTTATTCTTTGCTTTCCCACCTTTAACCCTTAATGCAAAACACTCTATTTGTGGGTCATGCGACCAATTTAATTAGCACTTACCTGTAGATAGATCCACAAATAATTATTGGAATAATTTCTGTCACAAACAGACTTTTCCTGTGTTTTCCATTAATTCAAATTCAAACGTCATGTGTTTGTAATTGGTGTTGATTTTAATTTAATAAGGAGTTAATAATCGATTGAGCTCATTTTCCAATCAACTGAATATCCAGATGTTAATATCCGATATTTAGTAGAAAAAAAAATTATCTAATGAGTGCTCACAACGGAAAGGCGCGACTTTCCAAGTAATTAATTTTTATTAAAGTCGATTCTCTAGTGAATTTGTAACATGAACGCAATTCAGCAATAATTAAACCTAAGCCAGGCCTCAATATCGGCCTAAATTTAATTAATAAAGGAAAACTTTATTTGAACGCTTTGTGCTCACCTGTGCGGAGTACCTGCCTGTTCATTCATTTGCCATCCCTAATTTTACACGTAATTTGAAATGTTACCTTCGTGTCTAATCAATTTAGAACCAAAATCATACTCATAAAATAATAGGTACATTAAAAAGTTTTCATTTTATTAACAAACTAATTGAGGTTTCTCCATTTAACTTTAAATTTCCTTTAAAACAAATTAAATATATGTAAAGATGCCTACCTGTAAATATTCTATAAGATAAAAATATAAATTTATTGACCATCCAATGCAGGAAACTTAAATTGAGAATTAATTGCTTGTCGTATTTATGACTTTCATAATTTTGAATGGATATTTTGATCCAGGTTTTCTGCTTTATAAATATTGTCCAATAAATTATGATTTATTGAACAAAATTGGTTGCGTGCTTACCTAAAGATATTGGCAGCCGAAAATAATCCCTCTGATATCAGCATAGGATCCCAAGCATCCCAATCTTCACGTTTTATCGTTTCTGTCCTAGGATTTTTTTGAACCTGCGGACAACAGTAAATAAATTCAATTACTTTAACATTTAACTATTTTAAGGGATAAGAAACATAAACTTATTTATTATATTATGGATCAGAACTATATCAGAAAGTAAGGGGAAATCGTGAACCTTGGCAAAGTGATTTTTTCCAACCATTAAATTGTACTTTTTATCTCACCTTTTATTGTGTGTTAAAGTGTTTTCATTAAATAAATACATTATTGTTATTATGTACATACCGTCTAAATAAACATAAGTATGGATAAATAAAAGTGTAACTTGTAACACATTCAAATTTTGGTGATGAATAGAACGTTTCTGGCGGTTTGTAGTATCTTCCGGTGCGGTACATAAAACGAAGGGCTTTTCAATATCTGCTTTCTATCCCTTGTGCTTGTGCTACTTTATTACCATTTGAGCTTTCATCCTATGCAGCAAACCCTAAATAAAACTTATAAACTGTACGTTTCACTTTAAAGCAAATGACCACCAGAGGAGAACTTGCCCGTACATGCATAAATTTTATTCAATGTAACCAAAAATTGTTTAAACCAAAATTTGGTCTTCAAAAAGTTGTGTATTATTTTAAGTTCTTTAGGCATCTTACTTATAATTATATACGTAAGAGTAGATACTTTATATAAATTATTTTATTTTTTTCATGTTTTTTCTTATCATGTAGTTATATGTATTAAGTAATTAAAGCTTATTACATTCTTTGAAATTTAGAGGTAATACGCAACGTTTATTCAGCTGTTAAATCTTTTTAACGCTTTTTCCATTATCCTCCGAGAAACCCTATATCCTAAAGATAATGGATAAAACTGAAAGATTCAACCTGTTTTGTTTCTAAATCTTGTAGCATTGAAACAAATGTGATACCGCAATACCGAGATACAAAAGTAAATAAAAATCAGAACACAATAGAATTGCAAGATGGAAACCAACAGAGTTATGAAAAAAGAAAGTTGTAACTAAAAAGAATAGAAACTACTAGCAGAAACTCGAAAGTTGTTCCTCAAATTTTATGGTAAATGTATATATAATAAATATATATACAGGGTTATTCACGCTATACGGCACGGAATATTATGGACAAAATATGAAAATTTCAAAATCTTTAACTTTTGGGTTATATAGGTGTCTATTATGGTTACCTTTTAAAATTATTTTTATATTATACAGGGTGTTCCAAATGCCCTAAAAGTATCAGTTATGCTTTTTTTCAATAGAACCCCCTGTATATTATTGCACGTTTGGATTCTTCGATTATAATAAGTGTTTGTTTTGAAAATATTGTTAATACCTAAACCTTAACGTTTTTTAAATAATTTAAATTTTATCAAAATCTAACCTAATTTTCATGTTTCAAATACTTAAGAAGTATTTAGTTATGTAAGCGAAATTTACAATGAAGTGTAACAATAGATCATATTTTATACCCCAATTATAATAAACTCGTCATCTTATACAGGGTGTCCAAAAATAATATGACCTAAGTAAGAACTTTAAGGGGTTAAAAATTGATTAATTTTAATGGAACGTCATATTTTTTAACAAATCAGGTGATGAATTTTTTAATTGCCTATCGATTGGTATAATGGTGTTCATAAGCTAAGTCTTCGCATTTTTTCAGGAAACGATAAATAATTGTTTTTCGAAACCACTGCTAACTTTGGATAACATTTAAGGGGTAACACTTTCATAAGCGTCTTTTATGCACATTTTCATATTTTGTGGAGTTGTCGGAGACGTATTATAGACAAAAATGCAATTATATACAGGGGGTTACATTTAAAAAAACATAACTCTTACACTTTTAGGGCATTTGGAACACCCTGTATAATATGAAAATAATTTTAAAAGGTAGATAACCATAATAAACCCCTATATAACCCAAAAGTTCAAGTTTTTGTAATTTTCATATTTTGGCCATAATATTCCGTGCCGTATGGCGTAAATAACCCTGTATATAAAAAAGTATCTAATATATATTTCATTCTGACATATAAAGATAGTTTTATTTTCTGAAAATGGATAACCGAAAAGGGGATTACCTGGTAATATGAAACCATCCTTAAAGCTACAGTGGCCACGTATAATGAATTTGTTATAAAGTCAATAACGTTCCACATGTCCCTGATGTATTCTTCCAACCCCACGTCCCACAACTGTTTGATTTCGCTCCATATCAAACCTATAAATAGAAATGAAGGGATTATAATTTCTTTAAAACTACATTTCCTATTAAGTACCTACGTCAAACTGAAAACTTCATAAATAAATTTTAAGTGTAAAAGTTGAAATAAATTGTTAAATCGATAGATAAATCAATATTTTGTCATCTACTGACAGTAACTAGTATTTCTAGTATTTAACGAAGCTTTAATGTTCTTTAAAAGAAAAAATTAAAGAAAATAAAGAATGAATCGCACAGCTCCGGTTTTTATTATCTAATAATAATCAATACAGATGTTGGTTTGCTGAATTGCAACTGTGATTTCAACAAATGAAAAGGAAATTTGCTGTTTCGGTTTTCTACTAGATACTCATCTTTTCGATTAAAAAAATATTGAAGTATAGTCTGATTTATTTTTAACGTTTGAAGTATTCAGTTTTAACAATATTTAAAAAACTTTTTTTGACTTCTTAGTAGTTATATTCGTGCATAAGGAATGAATTTTTACCTCCAACCCAAGCTAATATAATCCATTCGACTAGAGATGGTTTCGCACCGCGTTTTGTAGGAACATCTTCCATATCTTCTTCGAAGAACAGATTTTCTATTCTTTGCGAGGCAAGTATTAGTAAAACTGAAATGGCAAGAACCTAATGAGACATTTTCATTATACGACAAAATTACTAGAATTCCATAATATTTCAGAACAAATAAAATATCGCATTTTGTTTTTATGGAAGGTCATTAATGTTTTTATATACATTTAGAAATTAAATGATGCTTTCCTCTTTCTTTACTGTTTGCTATTTCGAAATTATATCTTTTTTTTTGAATATAGTCGCAAAAGATGTACACACTAAAATATTGATAGTGGAAATTCGTCAAGTTTTGATGCAGTTACAGTGTTACACGAAATATTCGTAGGTACACAATAGTGTCATAGTTTTTTTTTTATTAATTTTGTTACTTTTATAATTTTGTTCCTTTGTGATTTAATTTCCAATTCGTTTTTTATTTTTTATTTTTCATGCCTTATTAAACAATTTTAATAGAAATGTAAGGACTGAAGATAAAATAGAAAGTAGGAGCTTATCCAGGGGAAATTGGTGGGGAAGCAAATGCCTAAATTTAAATAAATAAATTGAACAGCTTGTTAACTTTTAACTAATACAAAGACTTAGCCAATAAAATTTAGGCACAAGCAGTCGGATACCACCCTCTCTTCCCTAAAGGACTTCACTCGCCTTTGTCTATAATGAAAGTTTTATGCCCCCCTTTGATCCTCATACATACGAAGTTTAAATTTAAACAAATATGAGACTATAAACGTTTAGAAAAGTGTGGTAATATTATATTATCCAAGCATTTTGGGTTTTTAAATGTACTTACTACGACCCATTTTTTTTTATAAAAATATATTAGAAACATTTGTCGTGTATTTGTAATAAACCAATTTTACTTACATAGGAAAGTAAAATAAGATGCGGAATGACATATAAATTTGATAAAAGGCTTTCGCATAGTTTGGCCAATCACAGAATGCGGAGCCAGGATATAGGCAATGGAGAAAAGCGGGAACATAATCCCGATTCGTACTATTTCTAGCGCTTGTAGCACCATATTCTTTCGACGAAAACCTGGAAGGCCTTCGTACCATATGGAAGCCAGTAACTGTTGAACGTTAGAATGTGCCACAAACTGAAACAGTTTTGTTCATAAAATTCAAAGCTACCGTCATCGAAGTACATAAAAAAAAACAATAAATATGAGAAAGGGCAAGTGACAAGAGGACTCTTAAAAGCTTCCTCCTAATTTCATTACGTAGACTTAATTTTCAAGAATTATTATCTTAATCTTATTTTTTTTTTTTTTCGGAAGGATATCCTTCCCATCTTTTTCATTAAAATTTAATCATAATTGGTACTGTAGTGTACTCTCAAAAACTTAATTGATGTTTGACTAGAATATGATCATAATTTGAAAAATTTTTTAGACCTTCTTTTGTCGTAGTTTAATGGCTAACTTCAGTCTGTTAAGGTGCATTCTCTCTCCATGTTCAAACGCTGGTCCCGACGGGTCGTGGTTCAGTAAGACCT
Organism: Agrilus mali; assembly: GCA_029378335.1. Lineage (NCBI taxonomy): Eukaryota > Metazoa > Arthropoda > Insecta > Coleoptera > Buprestidae > Agrilus > Agrilus mali. The sequence goes on from CM055657.1 coordinate 18,190,128, forward strand.
CCAATTCATATGAACTTCTCGTGTGATCTAAAAGTGCAGTTGCGAAGTCTTGACATTGTTTCCGAAGCTCCTGGTATTCAGTCTTAAATTCGTGTTCCATAAAGCTGAGCCTAATTTTAGAAGAGATTACTTTGATTTAACACATCATTGAACCGAAGAATTGTATCAATTATTATAATGAGAAAAGTTTTATAAGCAATTCGATTACTTTCTACGTATTCATGTAAGCCTTAAATCGGTGTTTTTCTTGCAAACCGCACATTAGGAAAGTTTGCTAAATTTTTCAATGTATCATTTCAGAATGTTCAAAATTAATTGCACTCTCAAGCAAGAGTAAGTACGTAATTATTTATTACCACTTTGGTGTAACAGAGGTGTTCGAAAATTGATTGAATTAGTGATGACATTAATTTTAATTTTGATGGAAATGAATCCTGTAATGTAGTTAGTAAATAAACAAATAAAGATTTTATTATTATTAAACTCCGATGTAGGTTTAATTTTAAATTCAACCGCAGTTATTTAAATAAAATCGATTACTCAGAGTTCTTCCCTCAATAGTATTTTTAAATTAAATTTGTTAAAAAAGAAAAAAACTAACTGCTATGACTGACAAGCGTGCCTAGTTATAACGTAGTATTTGATTTTCACAACCGGTTTGTGTTTTATGAATTATTCATTTCATTTTGAAAGTAGTAAACTATTAAAATTCCTTCTTAATTAAGTCTTATCTCGCTTGGAGATGCGGGAAAGCAGGAAAAAACTACCCTCTTCCACGTTTTTTGCACGTGAATGAAAGTGAAATTGCTTCATTTTTATTTAACAAAAACATCCTTAAAGTTTACTCTATCATCTATACAGTGTTTTTATAAGTTAAGGGTAAATAATTTTAAGCCTTTCAATCGTAAAAAATTCAATTTGAGTAACATTTAAAGGGCCTCAAAAGTTATTTAAATATAGATATTACAAAATGGGGACCATAAGGACTACAAGAACAAAAATTTTAAAAAGGAGTAAGCACTGTTAATTTATCAAAACTAAAGGTCACTTCTACATTATGCTCATGTCCTTCCTATCTTGCAATATCTACAAAGAGTACCTAAATTAAAAACAAATTAATATTTTCAAAAAGTACGTATTTAAAAAACAGGACAGTAATAAGCATTATTAATTTATATTAAAAAGAGGATACAACATGACAATTTGAGGAGAAACATAAAAGCTTCAAGGCATTTAAACAATAATTAATTTTCATAAAATAAATTATAATTGTCTCTAAAAAAAAATTAGCGCCTCACAAATTATAATGCCAGCAGTTCGTCTCCAGGATATTTTAAATTCTTTCGTTTCGACCAAAATTACGTACTGTCTCTCCAGAATTTCAGGTAATATTCTTTTCACACATTCCTTTTTGTTCTTGCCAACATTTTTACAAATATGAAAGGGATCTTTTATACGACCAAATTAGAATCCAAATCAACAAAATTCTAAAAACCTCTTAGAAAAAGTTAATTGTATTCTCATCTCATTTAGTCCTTTCTTATCTATATTTTATTTACCAGCTGGACATATTTTTTTCCAAATGTATTAAAATTGAGTACTCAAATAAACCTTCGTGCTTATTCGGAATTAAATTTTATTTATATGAAATTATATTAACAGTGGATTAAAAAAAATATATGTATATAGTTAGTACCCATAAATACCTATCCATTCCGTTATTATACATAGTGTTTGTAACATAGCGAGAATGATACATTACTCAATTTATTTGAAGAAGAATTAATAGGAACATTGTACTTGGGAAGTTAATGGGGGCTCAAAATGTGATAACGTTAAATTTCATTGTGGAATATAGATGCTATTGTATTTTGAAAGGTACTACTGCCTGCCTCCAGTTTCCAGTAATTTACAAGAAACGTGTCAAAAGTTACAAGTTGAGGAAGACTGTCTGACAGGAATACATATTAGACACTTTTATCTATCCAAACATAATTTATAACATTTAATATGGAAAAGTTGTCAGCCACTCTATTTTTAAATTAAATGTTTAATTCGAAGCGATTTAACATTTAAACTGAACAGAATATAGCGCAATTAATAAAACAAAAAGTCAGCTGATGTACCTATTCAGAATTGCGATTTAATTTTGTGTCCATTTTAATTTTACTTCGTTGCATTCACACAAATTCTATTTGTATGAATGCAACTAGAGTGTTTGCCACTCCATCTCTTGTTTCTGCTTAATTAAATTTTAACTTAATTTCCTCTTTACAAAATGCAAGCTGAAAGGTAAATAAGATTAACCCTGGTTGGGAAAAAATTAAATGTGAAATTCTAAATCGACTGAATGTAACGCTCTATGGTTTTTCGCAGTTTCTAATTTTTTGGGAATGATCGCTCCCTTTCAATAAAAGAAATTCCAACGACCCTTAGTCCCTAATACGTATAATTGATTTTATAAGAAATTCTGAGTGTACTGTAAGCTAAATAATTGAAACATACCTACTTCGTTACACTATCATGATAGTATAATATGCATAAATGCAATAAATGTTTATTAATGACAACAGGGGGAAAGAAAAGAGCAGTAGGGGTACCTAAGACATATCTAAACATAAAATTCAAACGTGCTAGAACTTCCTTTTTTATTATATTAACATCTTAAGTATGAATACCACCCTCGCCCCTCTTAAAAGCTTCAATTTTTTCTCAACTCATCGTTCCCATGCAGATTTATGGTGTAACTAAAGTGTACAGAAATAATTATTGAAGTCAGGAAAAGACTGAACTGGTACTTTCTGTTCGAACTCAATAGAGTTCAATATCGTTTGTCAAATAAGCTTTTAAATTTTAATATCATAGTTGACTACTACGTTAGTTCAAAATATTAAGGGAAGCTATTTAATATACCTATTTATATCGAAAATGAAACACATTATTAGATTGTGTTAATTATATGTAATGGTTTTACCTGCGTAGCTCCCATGAAAGTTCAAAGGCAGTAAGGATAGGATCTTTTGATGATAAGGCTATTAATGACGGCGATGCTAGGGCTCGGTAGGCGTTAATTCTCGACCTGGAATGTCTCAAGGAATCTTCCTGTCTTGAAGTCACACATTCGTCACAGCCACACCTAGAAAAAAGTAAAAGGAGCGAATAATGACATAAAATCTTCTGTTTAATGGCGATTTTGTTTTTACATAATTGTATAACCACTATTTTTGGCCAAAAAATAATTGAAACTGTATTGTTAAAATAAATCTTGTATTTATTGTTTTGTTTATAAGTGCATACGTTAATAGTAGGATAATAAAAAAAATATTGAACACTTGACCTAGTATATGTCCAGAAAGATTCATTTTGTTACTTTGTGAAGTAGTAATGATTAAAGATTGATAAATTTACAACATATTTCAAGATATTCAAGGCAGTAAAGGTAATACATTGTGATTCTAATCTCAAAAAACTGAAGAAGATACATTTGAATTAGAAATTGCAGCCGAAGGAAAAGAATTTCCAGTAGCTGGAAATATTCCAAAACAGCTGAACTTTCGCCAATTTGCAGCATCAAAAAAGAACCACCTAATAGTAACTTATGTACGTACGTACATTTAGATTTGTTTGTAGATTTTTTCAACAAAATTTAACGTTAATTGGTCATTTGTAGACTCGACCACACTCCTAATTATCCCTTTTGACACGTCTGTTTTCAAAAGTTAAACAAACAGAACATAAATTGCCTTTCTATTGCATAACAATGCATTATGCACTAACAATTTAGGCATTTCACATCACGCATACAATTTTGCGGTTTAATTATGGAACATATTGCAATCATGTTTCTCTTGTATTTCAACTCAAACACAAATGCAAGAGACGTTCTCTATCAAAATTCATATCGACTAACCTAAAAGTACAAACACAAAAGGGAACTACACGGAAACCATTGACGACTATGTATTGTTTTGTAGGGTATTTAAACTGATATAAAAAGATGAGGCAAACTACATGTAGCTATGGTAGATATTTAATTTACCAGCAAACATCAGCAGCGACTTGTGGGTGAGTATGTTACATGAGTTGATGCGTTTCAATTACAAAACTAAGAAAAAAATAATTGTCAATTTAATCATAAGAAGAGTATGTAGTCGGTTTAAAGAAGAAGGTGTTTCTTTATTTCCTTTTACTTCAGTTTCTACCTCTAATATGTATTTAACGAAACTTTTAAATGAACTTTTACCAAAATAATAAAATATCCAAAACTACAAGGCGCAAGGTACGAGCTGTAAGGAAGATCATCCAACTGTGTGAGCGCTTGAGCAGTCGACTTTGGTTTTTAGCACATTCTAAGGATTCCTTTTGGCCAATATACCGAAATAATAAAATGATATTTCTATATCAGGCACCGTCAAAATAGAACGAGGATATTTGGTAAAGATATATTCATTAAATTTTACGATTCGATTTTTATTTTATTGCTTGGAAAATATATTTATTATATACGGATGTTGTCAACAAGAGTCACTCGTAATCGATTCGACAAGCAGGAAACGGCAAGTGATGGAGGAATTTCGAAGCTTTCACAGAAAAGAAATGACATTAAGGTTTTCATCTTTTATTTCAACACATGGTAAGGCCCTGCGATAAGTACAATACGAGCTACACGACGCGACGTACTGAAATTTACTTATGTCTTAAAGTAAAACGAAAGAAAATTTTCAAGTGGCCTAAATGGCACTCAGATATTTGGCGATTTCCTAAGGTTTTTGTTTCAAGACATTCTTTTTTGTCTGTTTTTTCTCAACATCTGACATCTATCAAATTGTAGAATCTAATTGAAATGAAAGTTTCAATGTCACCTTTTTTGAACAAAAAAGAAGGATATGATGATAAAGAAGGGGTGATATTATGTATGTATAAAAAAATCGCCTTCGCTATAAGCAATGCACAAAAAAAAACAAATGCAAGGTACCTTTATTCCCAAGAAAGGTGGTGATTAATGAAGGGAGTGCTGTTGACACATGAAAAGTGGGCTATTTACAACTGTGGAAGCAGTTATTCCGCTCCAACAAACAACAAGATAAAGAAATCTCGTAAAAAGCAAACATTATTGTAATACCTTAAAATCGTTGCTTTTGTTTGAATAAAATATCAGCTTAAGATAGCGAGCTTAGGTTTATTGTAAAGCGTGATATATGATAGTATGCTCTAAATTTAAATATTACAATGAAGTTCTGGGACCCTTTTTTGTTACAAATTGGTTCAAATTTTTTATAGGCAGAGCTGAATAATATTTAAAGATATTTAACAAAGTTCCTGTAAAAATTCTTCAGCAAAGAGTTTATGATGACAATTCGTTATACTGTAGGTATTACTAGTGTCGACTCTCAATTTGTTCAAAAGGAAAATCAGAAGCTACAAAATATATTGTAATCATGAAAATTAACTCCAGAAACTTGCATACTGACTTGAACAAAAGTTAAAATAGTTTTTGACGATACTGAAAATAAAAACAAGTACGTGATACGAAACAATCATTTCCAATAAAAGTTGCCATTTGTTCTTTAAAGTTCAAGCCATCTGTTACTGCAGATATTAAAAAATTCCCTTCAAAATCCATTTGTTTTGTCTCCACCGAAAAACACATTCTGCTCATATCAATCACAGTGTAGGTAGTGTTCTACACTTGGAGGACTATTTTAAATTCTTGTGAGACGATGTAGGTACATGACTTATATTCGCAATTTAAATTTGATTAGAAAACGTACTCCATTTACTAAATATTAAATTCACTCCGAAAGATAACGTTTGTGTGTGTCTGTATGTGCGTTGAAAGGAATTAAGCCAATATAGGCTACCGTTAAAATTTTGAATTGCTTCATCAACCAATATCGTACAACTATTTGAACGAAATATTTCTGCAAGAGTTTTTAAATACAAAAAAATACGTGTTGAAAGTTCCTGCTGTTTGGAACACTTAATCAATTAACAGTGAATTGGGGTAATTCTACTACAAAATAGAGAGTTATGAACAAAATTCGATTCGGGTAATGTGGGGTAGTTTTTTAATATCTTTCTGTTAATTAGATATGTAAAATAGTTTCAAACTGTAATCATTACTGGAACCTTACAAAATTGTCACATTTGGTTCATAAAAAGACATGTTGTACACATTTACTTATAAATTCGTTATGGTATTTGAGTAATTATTAAGTTTATTAATTAAGTAAGCACCTTAGCAACTGAGTATACGAAAAACTTAGTTCTCAGTGTAACCTAGAAAAATTGTACTTTCGTAGATTTTTTGGAAACACAATAAAATAGAGGAATAAAATAATTAATTTGAGTAACAATTTTCTAACAATAAATATTTGTGTTAACCTCATGTTTGTTAAATTTTTGAATAGGTGTCTATTATTACCAGAATTAGTTATTTATTCATTGATTTAATTGTTGATGCTGTTACGGCATGGAAATAAATTTACCGCTTAGTTAATTAATGTTTACACATTCGACTATCTGTTATTATTCAATGATCGAAATAATAATTGTGTTAATTAGCAAATAAATGATTTACATTTTGGGAATGGATAACCTAAAAACGTAACGCTCAATAACTACAGGTGTTGGCAGCGAGTATGTCACAAAACATGATTTAATAAATAAATATAGATAATTATATTATATTATAGCTACCATATTCACGTGAAATCTAAGAAGCAAATACCATAGCAAGTACACCAAATTCTAGAGGTGTTCCCTAAGAAACTTTGCTTTTCTCCGGGATAAAATACAGCTTAGATATAATATGTTAATTCAGGACATATGTTATCAATCTACCAGGTGTCATCCAAATTCATTCAGCCATTAAGGCGTGATTGAGTAACTAACATCCATGTACATATATGTATGAGTGAGAACAGGGAATAGGAAGTAGGAGAGAATAGGAAGAGAGATTTTACCTAACATCGTGTGGCATTGGCAATGTGGCGCCCCTGTCCAAGAGTATCTTGATTATTTCGTAGTTGTCCCTGTGAGCGGAAAGGATGAGTGGAGTGATGTCAGGAGTGAACGTCGCTGTGTCCGGTGGCAGGGCTTCCCAACTCTGGAAAAGAAGACACAAAATTTACGACCCACATTATACGAGACACTTCGTTTGCTTGAAAGTTCGAAACAACACTTCAACTAATTTTTCTTCGCTCGACCTTAATGATGTGCCTTCTTTTAAAAGGGAAAAATCACTTAACGAGACCAGACTTTTTTTAACAGTTTCCTCTTGAAAATTTAAGCGATTTTACAGAAATTTTTGTTCTGAAGTGTAATGGGTGTGTGGATTTCTAGCTACTCTTTTGCATATAGCTCGTTGTGAAAATGCCGCAGGATATAAATCAATAATCTATGTGTCGGCTCGTTTGCACTTAAATCAATACACATATATGTCCTTGTAACAGAAATCAGGAACGATATTCTGGAGAAGGTCGAGGTCCTTCGATAACAATATAAATAGAAGACGGGTGTAAGAGGAGTCAGTGGAAGAGGTAACAAAATAGAGGCGCAATTTCGGAGTGATATTAATACAGGTCAGATTTTCAATGGTTATTTGTTGTTTTGTTTTCTGTAAACCAACATCGAATTTATGTAAATTATACTTTTTGATCTTTTAAAATACATTTCCATATTAACGTGTACAAATTTTCCCCCCATAGCAGTATATTACCCTATGGCTTTATCACGATAATTAATGATAATAGACAAAGGCACCCCAATTAATGATTGAGCTGTTTAGTTTGTAACTTTATCGAGAAAGACTTTCGCAAGCGGAAATCCTCAGAATCAGCTTATAGCAATAGATATACGAAATCAACTTTACCCAATATGCCGAATATATACCTACGTATAAAAACAATATGGTAGGTGTAGGGTGATTATTTATTGTTATTATTATTAAAGTAAGAAATGGATTGAAACAACCTAACAGTATTCCCTTTGCATGCATAAATAAGCACCCAAGATGGCACCTACCCATATATGTATGTAATTTCTACGTGCTCCGAAAATGTTTCTTTGTTAGGCGAACGTTCGTCATTTGCATATTTCCCTGGTATGTTTTCAAAGCTTCGAGACGAGAATGAACGTTGAATTGAATATCGAATTTTGTAGATCGTTGCTGCTATTCGTAGGTGAACAGTTGAGCCCGAAGCCAGTTAGGACTAAACTGACACCCACCCTCCTGTATCATAACATTACTCGCTTAACACTGCAATGTGAGAAAAAGTTGTCTAGACATTGTATCGCTTACAAAAATTCGAAGAATTCACTTTTGCACTTATAATTTCAAATATCAAAAGCTTCGTTTCTTTTAGGTTGCACACCGCGAAGAATTGATAACAAAGGAAGCCATTCAGGTCGTCTATACATCACATATCCATTTATCACTGGCCAAGATAACTTTTAAACGATTTCTAAGGCTCTTTCTGTGATGAATGCATTTATTACTGCAACCAAGACGTTCGGCTATTATTAATTATTGCAAACGAAATGTTTCACAATTATTTGTGAAAACCTACAACAACTTTTCATCATCCTCATGGACCAAACATTTCACATCTCTTAACTACTTTATTACAATAGGATTCCGATTTAAGGCCTCTGTGCTTCTTTATTCTTGTTTCAGTGTCCTAACTTTTAATTTTACCTTTCTTTATCGACTTTCACTAATACTCTTCTCCCAATTTTCCAGTTGTCTCCTCATTTGTAGCCTTTTTCATCTACTGAATTTTCATTTTGCTCATACCCTGAAATCCTTCTAACACTATCTTCTCCGTTGTACCCATTGTTCATATTCCCCACCCCAACAAGCCGTGATTTACACATATTATTAATTTTTCCTGTTATAGATCTTTAATTTTAGAAGGATACTAGCAGCAATACCCGGCGTTGCTCGGGTAAGAATATCTCACACGTTTGATGGAACATTTTAGAATATTCGCGAATTAAGAACTATCCAGAACATCCCATAATAATTAAAAACATTCTCTAACTTTTTTTAACATTTGGAACATTCTTGAACAATACCAAATCATTCCGAAATGTTATAATAAAACATTCTTTTACTTCTTAGAACATATTTGAACTCCCTGTAACATCAGTAGACGCCTGGCGGGGATGAATAATCGATTGGTAATAATTGATCAGTTATTAACCACTGAAAGTTGAAGTACTAATATCGCTATTAAAAATTGGGGGTTGGTGGTAGAAGGGTGAAAAGTTAGGGTTGTATGTATTTTTTAATGCCACATTATAAAAAAATTAAAAATAAAAATTTTGTTCCAAAAATACAAAAACTGTTAGGGGTGGACAACCCCTATCCCTTAGGGATATGAAAAAGTAGATAGTAGCCGATTCTCAGACCTACTGAATATGCATATAAAATTTCATAAAAATCGGTCAAACGTAGATGTACACTTTTTGAAACTTTCTAGATCATTCAAGAAATTTTTAGAACTTTCTCGAACATTCTAAGTCGATAATAACAGTTTGCGCTCATTTTAGAATTTTTTAGATCATTTCAGAAATTTTGAGATCTTTACGGAAGTCCTTATGATTTAAAAAAGGACAGAAATATTTCTTTTCACCTTTCTGCCACCTACAACCACCCACTTCCACCCACCGCGACCAAACTCCTTTACTCCCAACTGGAGACCAAGGGGTATTTACCACCCCAACAGAAAGTTGATAGGAGTAGGTAGAGATAGAGAAAACCCTGTCTGTACGTAGAAACATTAACATTTTATATATGTATTTAGATTAGATTTAGATTTAGATTACAAAATGCCTATCAGTAATAAGTGGTTTCAAAATTTATTCACTACTTCGTTAAAAATGTAACAGATACTATTTTAATGGCCGCACAAAGTTCAATTGTCTACTTATTTAATTTCAAATTAACTCTACCTTTTGTATATGTACTTAACAGCAATTTGTATATGAATATGTAATTCTCGATTATCATGAACAGCCGCTGTTCTGGAAGCAACCAATTTCCTCTTTACTACGAAAATTACCAGACATAATGTCATTTGCCTTTGTTTCAGTCCCTGAAACTGACCTCATTTGAATCATAATGGTGCCGCATAATACCTTTCAAGACTTAAAGTACGTCTTCTGGATATTCCCCTGTCGATGCGGGCCATTCAAAGGGATGTGGTACTGCATAATATTAAACACGATTGTATATAAATGCAAAGCCAAGTGCATAAGACAAATTGGGGGTTAATAGAAGTTTCTTCTTACTATCATATTTCTTAACTTTTTAAATGAAAATGATCCTACTCTGATGAGATAATGCACACCAGAAAAGTTCCTATTTCAATTTTGAAATTATAAGTTTTACTAAACGAAATAAACTCGAATTTTTACCACCCTTTATAATTGAGGTAAGCTAAAATCAAATGACTTTCTTGCTGAAAATTTTGCAGCCACGTCGTGTACTGCATACCTTAGGACCGATTTGAGTAGACTTTCGGATCGTTCTCTGTGAAAACATTTTGTTTGTCGTGTTTTTTACAAACGTGAGGTGATCATAGAAAACCCAAATTATCAAGAAGAAACACACAATTAATCCAAATGTTGTTGTTTTTGTTAATAATATGTTTTGAAATGAGTTTTCTCACTTCTCAGTCGAATTTTTAAGAAAATAAAGACATCAACTGTCTAACTGTGATGTTGATTAACCTATGTACATCTAACAAAAATCAGGTAAATGAAGATAAACAGCACGACAAATAGGTTAACATTTTATTCGAAACTAAGAAAAGCACTTTAAAGGGATTTCCCTATTACATTTCCCTTGAGAGATATTAAGTTGTCGTTTCCAGAGTAGCAGTCCTCTGCAAATCACATTCTACCCTTCTGGCTTATCCTCTGTACGAAAACCGTCTTGTCAAAGATTACACTCACACGCGTTATCTCAGTGACAACTAAATTAAACGGATCAATTGTCAGACATCGGAAAAATTTATTACGCGTATAAAACGGTTGTCTGCTTCTTTCTAGTAAAATATTATAAAGAAAATTAATGCTGTTCTTTTGTAAACAATAATAGTATAATTATTAAATAATTATCTTTTATAGTGAATAATTTTGTAGAATTTTAATTATGCAAAAATGTACTGCAATTTGAATAAACAGGTCACAGTTTATTACCTTTTAAACTGACCCATGTTCACTATTTTCAGGCGTCTAAGTTGTTCACGTTTTAGATATTTTTAACGGGTAATCTAAACACAACCTACATGTGCTCGTACATACTAACATACTTTAACGTCTTGAAATTATTAATTTGCTTTCCATTAATGAAAACATTTTAAAATGTATCTGCCTGAATGCCGATGATTGCATTTCAAATGAAACGAGATGATGTAAGATCCATCCCAAATGTAAAGACTTATAAGCACAAAGTCTGCAAAGACAGAGTACCTAAATATACCTAATTAATGCAGATTGTTTCATTAACATAAACAAATCTTTTGCTTCAATTTAAATCAGTCATTAGAGTCACTTATCACTAGTTCTACTAAGTAAAACATTACAAACTATCGATGGTGATCGTTTAACTCAGTGCTGTCCAACATGGTCGCCACTGGGCCACATGTGGCCACCGAGACAATTTCAAGTGGCCACGAGAAGATTTAGTTTTTATGATAAAAATAAAAAAATCAACGACAAAAATTATACTTTTTTCCAATGTTAGACACAAACCAATTCAGTGAAGAATTTGAGCTCGGCTACGACACAGAAATTTTTGTTCAGTATCTCAATATTTTGATTAAAGCATTCGACTCACGATTTTCGGATTTTAAAAAGTTTCATTTGGCATTCAAGTTTTTGAAAAATCCATTTGTTTTCAATCAAAACGATATTCAAAATCCTTTTCAATACAAAGAAAACTCGCTTGGAGTTTGATATTTCGCTAATAAATGAAGAAACTCATTAAACATAAGCAAATCGAAATGTCCCCACTTCTATTGCTATTGTCCATTTCGACGTTAGGTATTCTGTAACTAAAGTAGACGACGCGACAATCGAAATTTATGATTTCTACAAGACGTTAAGTGAAAAACGCGGCAACACTGCATTTTTCATGCGAATATGGGCCTTAGTAACCATCTGACAATTGGTTACTTTACCCTAACCGAACTAATAAAGCAAATTTGTGTTGAATACCGAGAATCGAGAGTGAAAGACCCAAGGGTAACCCAGATGTCCAGTGAAACCCTTAGCAGGTTGAGAAATTAACACTGCCTTAAGATACACTTTAAGCAGTAGGCGCATGTGCAAAGATCTTTCTACAATCGAAATAACGATTTCGACAGCTTCAATGCAGTCGGAAAGTCATATTTCGATGGTCGACTTTACATTTCGATTCGAGAAGATACGGAATACCGATTTGGTACAATTTCGATTCTACCCCACCACTTCTATTCGATTTGGAGTTACAGAATAGGCCTGATAGTCTTGAAAAAGATGTAACTATCCAGTAATTTCGTTTATATGCACCTTCAAATTGGATAAATAAAATAAATATCTATTTAAAACATTCACTGTATGTCCTATACTTGGAAGATTAGTAGTCCTACTCGTGGTAAATACCTCGCCCAAAATCGTATTTATCCACAAAAAAATATCCTCAAAATTTCCAAAACAAAATATCTCTAATCCCCACAATCCACCTTTTAAAAAAGTGGTCCAACCCACACTCTTAAAGTTCCCCCAGTTATCCTCAACTCTTCTAAAATGAAAATCTCCAAAATAAAATTTAATTAAGATTTTTTAAAGTAATTACTACACTATTATTACACGTCCCATAATTGGGAAGTTAGTAGTCCTACTCAGCGAATACTTCACTCATTACTCAGACTTACAATCGTAGTGTCCATAAAAAACATCATTAACGTATCCAAAACACAATCTTCAAAATAAGGCTTTATCATTTTTTTTTTCGTAATGTAACTACATTTTCAATGCAAGCTCCGTCTTTGGAAGGTTAGTAATCCTATTCATGGTAAATACTTCGTCCAAAACTTAACGTTAAAACACTCGCAATTATCCACAAAAAATATCCTCAATATATTCAAACATCTGGAAAATCAAACAAATTTAAGTAATTTTTTTGAAGTAATTGCAGTCACTACACGTCCAATCTTCAAAATTTCAAAATTTATGATTCTAACACTTGCAAAAACCAGTTGATACTATAGGTCTAAGCTAATGGATTATATTTATACAAAAACGAAATTATTCGCTTGATCGTTTCTTCCTGTAACGACAATTTTGGTATTTACAATATGATCGTAAAATATGAAACTCATTTTCCTTTGAACAGCGCTGTTAAACGAAGCGATTCATCAACGTCAACTAAATAGCTCCGTCCTTATGGTTTACTGTAACATTAATAAGGGTAATACACCGTCACTCCTTCAGTAATGAGAATGAACTTCTTCTAAACCTAGACGATGCGATGTTATCAAATTGTTCTTTATACATCTTCAATTAAAGTATTCTTATATTATCATGACGTAACTTAAGTAAAATTAATTGAACCATAAATTATTATGAAGTTTCTACGGCACCAAATCAAAATTAAAATAAGTTTCCAAACTTCTATTTTTGAACATAACCAATTTTTTTAATTACTGGCAACAAAAACGTTAAAAAATGGATATTGTAACATACTTTGACTTTTTTAATTGCTTCCAAAGAAAGACTTTATAGCTCTTTGTTTGTGCCCTTTTAAGTTAGTACCTACGTCTTATGAATGACCTTAATGTTAACCAGAGTAAAATTATTTTTCTTAGAAATCCGTCCGCTTTTTACGAATATTTCCAGATGCTAAGTTTAGACGAGAATTTTAATACTGAGAGTATTTTTACCATTCTTTGTTTCTACTTCGAAAAATTAACATTTGCATAATTTGTTTGTATAAAAGTAGCTGTAGAAATGTGCGTTTTTTTTTCCTTTAATCAAGCGAATTTCTAAGTTTGTACTCTAAAAGATAACTTGAACTTTCAATGAATGTAATCTAAAAATGTTTTATAAGTTATACAAACAATCCATGGAAATGTGTATACCTAATATTAAAAGATACATATTGATGTATTTGCAATATACATTATTATTGTTTATTTCGTAGGAGTGGACCGTGTTGAGCTAAAAGTAGAATTATTTATTTGTTTACATACGTGAGGTTCTCCAGGTTTATGTATTGTCTCTTCATGATCCAGGAGCACCTCGACAGCTTCGACAAACTCCTCGGAAATAGCGTGTAACAGAGCGTCTTTAGTTTCAACTTTATGTTCGATAAGAAGTTCCACCATTTCTAGGTTTTCGTTATCAATGGCCATAAGAAGTGCACTTCTACCCAACGGATCGACACAGTTGATATTTATGTAACCTGTCTCTTGAGCTCTTTGTAGCATACTGAAACAAACAGTGCCAATAAATAATGCAGAAAATTATCCGAAAGAGTTTAATCGAAAAATGTAAGAACCCTCAAAATTTCATGTACTATTAACTTGTTACCTAAGGATGAAGAGAAACCCCCTTTGGGAATATACAGGGTTGTTGTTGGCCAATGGCTACAATTTTTACAATTTTATACCTGATTGATATTAAAAATACTTTTTTTATATATATTTATGTTTTCCTTTAATCTTGAAAAGTCTTCTGACGCCTAAGTAATACTTTAATACATTTCCGATGTTTATGATGGATGTATTTTTCAGTGCAAGGAACTCATCAAACTCTACAAAGTGTTCATAATAAAATACATCATCGACACATATTTAGAATTCATTCATAGTTTTATAGTGTAATTTTATTTCAGTTGCATTCCTCGCTTCATGTTAGAAATTTCTTAGAAAAGCTATTTCACAAGGCAATGAGAAGCTAATTCCGTTTCTTTTTATGCTGGAGGAAATTAAAAAAAAAACTGTTAAATAAAAAAATAATACAAGATACGACTCAGTAAATTTTCATAAAGAAATAATTATTTTCGTCATAATTACTTAAATGTCCTTTTTTACATTTCTAATGAACTTCCTCAAAGTTGAAGCATTGTCAAACAGGTTTTTTTTACTTCTTATTTTCTAATCTCCTTAAATTATCTCATCAAGACGGTTCTCTTTTCTGGGTTTCCTTATTCAGAATAATAATAATAGAGGAAATAGAAATCAACTTCGATTAAAAGATGTCCGTCGTCTTTGTTTATAAGACGACCCTTTTCTGCTATACGTATCCGAAGTATTTGTTATCGGTAGGCGTCCTTTTTTTTAAGGAGAAGTGACACTCTTAATCTTTTAATGCTTTGCTTACACTTCATTACTCACCTCACTGCTAAATCCCTTAATTCGAGCTTCTTACGGAAAGAAATTCCACAGTGAAAATATTAATGAACTAGAAAATTGCGGAAGTTTTCTACCATACTTTAGAATTCTCTTTACATTAACCTATACGTAGTTGTGAAGCAGAGAGTAGATTTTTTTAGGCTTATTAACAAGTACAAAAAAAATAAAAGAAAAGGCGTACAGTTTCAAAAATGAATCTTGTAATTCTCCTATAATTAAAAGTCAAGGCAAGTAGCCCAATTAGGCGTCTCGGAGTTTTTATTAGCTCTTTTCCATCGCTACCAAATCCATTTTCCTCAAGTACTTTAATTGGGTAATTATATTAAACTCTAATCATTAATCATAAACCAGTCAAAACAACTGATGAAGTAGAACATTGTTACGAATTTAACGCATCTGGAATTGTGGTATTTTTTTTTATCAATTATGTCACTTATTCGTTCTATTCTGCAAAAAGTACCTCCATATCGATCACCGCCTGAGGCATTTTCTTAAATATTACAATGGGTAAATTTATGTAAGATTTTCAAAAATAAATGGTTAAGACAACAAGTTAAGTATTTAAACATTTCGTTGTTATAAAAACTCTAAGGTAGAGAATAGAATAAACTACTAACAAAATTTAATTTGAATCTTTCAATTTGTAACCTCCCTGTAAATAGTAATTGTAAACACTATGTCAACATTAAATTTGCTTTACCATGAAATATTTTGAAGTGTTGAAACGTCAGTTGAGGCAGGGATTGATTGTTAAATACACGCACGATTACATATTTATGGAGGTTAAAATTGGAATGAATAATAAATTTTTCTTTGTATAAATAAAACTCTTTTTTCAAATGCAAATCTTCAAGAAGTCACATTAAAATAATTTAGTCATCTTACTTTTTAAATCGGTAAGTAAAAAATGTTACTATTATTCAACAGTTTTCGCTGTTAAATGATCTCATTAATAAAATGAATTAGTAAAATACTTGGTTTTTTTGTTTCACTTATTTATTTAAAACGGACATATATGTTTCGAGCTTTTCAGCTCATTATCAACGACATAATGTAAAGGAAGTTCTAAATACAATGTTTTTATAACTAATTTTGTGTATGGGGGGTTTCCAAATATTACACATGGTTGGTGATGGTTCTTAGTAAGGGTGAAATCGGAAAGTCCAATTGTTCATTGGTGATATTGAGTTGTTTGTTTCTAGCTTTCTCGATCTCTATTATTTCCAGGTAATTTAAACGCTGACCTTTATTACCTGTGTGTAATACTTGGAAATCCCTTACATTTATATTGTGGTTGTTTTCAATACAGTGTTGGGCTATGCCTGTACAGTTCTTTTTATCTAGTATTGATTTTTCATGTTCTTTAAGCCTGGTATAAAAATCACGACCCGTCTGTCCAATGTAAAAGGAATCGCAATTAAGGCAATCTACTTTATAAATCCCGCTCTTTTCTGATTTTTCTAATTTATCTTTATTGTTGCAAAAAAAAAAAAAAAAACTTCTAGGCAAAAATAAAGATAAATTAGAAAAATCAGAAAAGAGCGGGATTTATAAAGTAGATTGCCTTAATTGCGATTCCTTTTACATTGGACAGACGGGTCGTGATTTTCATACCAGGCTTAAAGAACATGAAAAATCAATACTAGATAAAAAGAACTGTACAGGCATAGCCCAACACTATATTGAAAACAACCACAATATAAATGTAAGGGATTTCCAAGTATTACACACAGGTAATAAAGGTCAGCGTTTAAATTACCTGGAAATAATAGAGATCGAGAAAGCTAGAAACAAACAACTCAATATTACCAATGAACAATTGGACTTTCCGATTTCACCCTTACTAAGAACCATCACCAACCATGTGTAATATTTGGAAACCCCCCATACACAAAATTAGTTATAAAAACATTGTATTTAGAACTTCCTTTACATTATGTCGTTGATAATGAGCTGAAAAGCTCGAAACATATATGTCCGTTTTAAATAAATAAGTGAAACAAAAAAACCAAGTATTTTACTAATTCATTTTATTATTAAAATGTTTCACCAAGAAACTAACGAAACTACAGTTAAATTGATCTCATTAAATTAGGTTTAGAGTTTTCTAGATCATTGCTAATAATTTAATATGTTTCATATTTTTTTTTCCTTTCTAAATGTTCAATAAAAAAGAAGCAAAAATTACACACTAACTTACAAAAAAAATGACGTGATCCTCTCATTAGGTGCTTGTTAACTTTCTATCACACATAATAATCAACGCACAAGACGACATAGATGAAATATGAATTCGTTCGACGCGTAATTCTGAAATCTAAATTTAAAACGGTGATTTATTTTGGCATTCTTTTCATTCAAATATCGTTTTCAAAGTAGACGTCTTGGAAAAGCCACGTTTTTTTCGGAAAAATAACATGCTTTTGTATTTCCTTCGACATATTGGGTCGAAGGTTTTAGCGAAACTAAGCGTGCATAGACGTAAAAAATTCGATTAATGTGGAGAACGCCCTAGATTATGAGTATATCGCATCTGGTAGGTGTAATGTCACTTCCAATTATGCAAATTGAATTTTTATCTTATTAGTGCGAGCATATTTTCACAATACAGCCGATGCATAGCAAATACAAAAAACAAACACAAATAAGTAGTACATATGTATTTACTACACCTTTGGCAAAATGAAAAATAAATGTTGTAAAATTGATGCCATTTTATTATACGAAGCCAATTGTTTGTGTCGTTGAAATAAAATTATCAAAATTTTGTAGGGTATGTCTTTACTCCTATTCTGCTTCTTATATGTCTCCGTCGTCATGTCTCAGAGAACCCATCTTCTTCCTCATTTTTAATATTGTTGTCCAGTGCGTTTTCACCACCCTTCTACTGTATAATTATTAAAAAAAAGACTCTATGGTGCAGCATGTGTGAAAGGACATAATACAAAAGAAAAAAAATAATTGTCGAAACAATTGCCAGTTTGATAATAAATATTTTGTAAAAGTTAACAACTGAGTCTTTTTTCTTTTTTATTTTGTAATGTTAAATTTACTATAAATACTTAAAAAATATTTTAATATAAAACATTTGCACGGCTAAAATGAAATCAATAATATTATTTTTTTGTACATTAAACATCAACTCATAATATTACGTCGTTCATTAATATGCTATTCATCATCCCTTTTGTTGGAACATCTATATGGCAGTAACTAATTTTCCTAATATGCTTTCGAAAATTCTACAAAGCAGACAGTAGGACATCGTTACTTCAAAATAATTACCTACCGTTTCTGTCGGGACGAATAATCACCTCTGCGTTACTAATTAGGAATTCCTGGTACAATTCGTTATTTGTCACCCGTTACCCTTCGAATAAAGCTCACTAAATCATTGACACAACAGTATACACGTTTTTTTTTTCTTTTCTTTTGTAAACAACAATCAATGGCAAATATTGGCTTGTTATCTACCCGAGTTCCAAATTAACTAATTATATATATTTTTTAATTAAGTTACAATAAATTGCCAACTCCTCCAGGACTTCAATTAACACGAATTTTTAAGGTCCTTTAGGGTATATTGTGTTGATAAATGTAACAGGGTACATACAAATGTTTAGGTTGGAAGGGAATTACCTATAAAAATAATAGGAATTTTAAAATAGGTAGTAAAATAGTACACACTGTATTACATAAGTAGTTTGTGTTAACCTTAGTTAGAAAGGAAGGATACGAAATATTTTTCGTTCACGACAAAGTCAGTTATCAAGCAATATAAATTCGATCCAGCCATTAGATACCAAAATGTGCGAGTATCGTAAAAGACTTAGTAAAATTTGATCATTCTTCAGTTTTTGTGTAACATAGAGTCTGTTCCTAAGTAATGACAACATTAAAAAAAGGCGTCCTAAAGAAAATATCAAATGAAATTCCAGAAAAATAATCTGAATTTGTCATAAATATTTTTTTGCTATATAACTTATTTTGTGTATATAATACTGAATGTGCTTACGTAGTAGTAGTAGTAAGAGCTTTACTGTAACTAGAAAGTTATGTTTACATTTCCACACACAAAAGGAAAAAAAGAAGAAACATATTATATTCTCCAACCTACAAAATTTTCCTTTTCCCTTATATTCATTTTTCCTGTATTTTCCCTCCCCCCCTTTCACACCTCTTCTTTTTAAAATTTGTTTCAATAGGGCCAGACCACTACCATCCGCATTTATTATCCTTCCAAGTTCCTGCCTTTCATTCATCCCCATTATTTCTTCTAATACATGCTCCATTGATTCACTTTTCTCTCCACATACTCTACACAATCTCTTACTTTCTTCCATCCAAAACTTATTCTCATTACACTCATTCCCCATTCTGAATCTAGCTATTATCTCTATACTCTTTTTCCCTTCTCTTAGATATCCTGGCAGCTCATCGCCTTGCCATTCTACCCATATAAACTCCCTTATACCTTTCGGCAATCTGGATTCCCAAATTTTTCTCAAATCCTCACCTCTTACTATTTCATTACATCTTTTCCCCACCATCCTACATCCTACTCACATTCAATCCCCTTTCTCTCCACTCTTCCATTTGTTCTTTACTTATTGCCATTTCTGTTAAAGGTTTATCCCTTTCAACACCATATTTATTTTTTGTCCCGATCCTCCATATCTCCTTTATTAAGTCCCCTTCCGGTAATTCTTCCAATTTTTCTTCATATTTTACAACCCTTCTCCTTGTTTCTTCCACTGTTTTCCCACATTTTGTTTCCCTTCTTAAAATATAGTCTGGGGTACTTCTTTCTAAGAGCAACACACATTTTATATACATTTTATAAATATTTTCTACTATTCTATACACTTTCCATCCCCATATCTCGACTCCATAAAAGACTATACTTTTTACTAACGTTTTAAAAAGTACTACCCTTCTTTCCCAGTTATTTCTGCACAATTTTTGTCCTATTCCCCATATCCTCCCTAGCAATGCATTTGCTTTAGCTGCTTGATTATTTATGTGCACATCGTCTTTGTTGTTTTCTGTCAGCATGTACCCCAAGTATGGTAGTTGCATTTTTTAACCCTTTCTATCACCTTCCCCTTCCATCTCAATTCCTCTTTCTCTTTTCTTTTCCTACCCCTAATATCCTAAAACAAATATACAAATAAAAGTTCTGTTACGCTTATTAACCATTTGGACCTAAATCAATTTAACTCTCCTGTTTTTCGTAGGTGCAGCTTGTTACACAAACAATTAATTAAAAGGATATTTGCTGTTCCACTACCGTATTTGAATTCAACGTTGACTGCCATTCTACCTCTTAAACGAGGATTTGTTGAACGTGTATTTTGCAAATGATGCTTTTCTCTCTGCACGGTGTCTATTGTTTTGTGATACTCTAAATACCCAACTCCTGAACTATCCTAACGAAAGAAAATAGAAAAAATTTCGCTTCCTCTTTTTTATATGTAGGTACTTCCTTATGCTTCTATTTTCTTAAAAGCTTTTTAATCATTCTCTAACTCAGTATTAATTTTGCCCTTTCAACGGTCTTATATATGTAAATAATGATTCGATTTAATTATGTCCTTTCTTTTCATTCTGTAGTAATGTCACGTTTAAATGACTGATAGTATACTTTAGTTCAAAAGCACGTAGGAAGTACACGTCCATCTGACCCAAATCCATCTCATCTAAAGGAAAATACCCTAGACTGACCTGTCCTCGTGGATCAAATTATTATTTTCGCAATTTCATGTTCTTGCCCTCTTTACCAACAAACAGTTCATTCATTCAAGAAGAAACATATTTATTTTGAAGAATGAAATTATTTATTTGCAATGAGAATGTACATAGGTCGGCAAGAATGTACCTAATCCCCCTGGGATATTTATTTAGTAACAAGTCAATTTACTTTAGTAACGGGTTAATTTAATTTTATGAGCTGCAAAAATAAAACGTAAAGCTGTTGAGAGTGATAGCCAGAACTATTGATAAGTGATATTTCACGTGGTTTTCAGCAATACCGTGGATTACCCCTAAATAAAGTGCTTGTGAAGCTAACAGAATTTTCATCATTTTAAATAAAACTCGGATGCCATCATTCTTTATTATATTAAAGGCAATTGCGGTGAAGTAAAGAGGATTCTTCAGCAAAATTATTGACTTATTGTGGGTCGAATATTGAAATGTTGAAGACGAAAAATAGTTTTAGAACAAGTAAAGATTGGTTAGGTTAGGTCATCAAACACTTTTGATTAAATAATATGAAAGATAATAAAACTTTTATGAAATTTTAATATTAAAAAGCTCAATTCTGTTTGATAGGCCATCACAACAAATTTCGTAGTACAATTAGAATTCACTAGCATCCTAAATAAAATAGTTTAATTTAATTTGACCACCATATGGAAACCTATGTACCTATAAGAATAACGT
Source organism: Agrilus mali (assembly GCA_029378335.1). Taxonomy (NCBI): domain Eukaryota; kingdom Metazoa; phylum Arthropoda; class Insecta; order Coleoptera; family Buprestidae; genus Agrilus; species Agrilus mali. The sequence continues at coordinate 18,211,979 of CM055657.1, forward strand.
AAATGCTTCAGAATTCTTTCATGCAAATTCAGCTTTGTGCCATTGATGGGTAGGCTGTTCGTCCGAAAGGCACTCTAGTTCAAAGCCGTTCGGCATAGTGGATGAATTAGGTTAGGGTACACCCTTCTTTTGCCTCTATTTCATTAAATCCGTCAAATTCTGTTTTTTGAATAATGAAGACGGCGTCGAAATACTAAGTGATTCTTCCAAAAAAGTTATTTAACAAAAATTGTTATGATATCTCACCACCCATAATGATAATGGTAATGTTGAAATTTAGCTTACAACCTTACTGCGTAATGCTCTACTTAGGTACTTAACAACGAAGCCGCATTAAATCCAGCTTATCTTGTGGGGTTTATGATAATGAATACAAAGACCGACATCATAGCTCTGATTCGTGCATATAATAAAAGATAAGGCAATAGTAGGACATATAGTTAATAATTACTTAATTTATTCTGCAATAAGACAAAAAAGTAACAATTTTACCTTGAAGGTTACTTTTCTAAAAAAATTAAGTAAAAGTCAATAAAACGTAACACAATTATTTGGTTTCACTAAAATATTTAGTATTATTACAGAAGCTTTTAAAAAAAAGTATTAGGTAACCTTGTCATTAGCCGAGAACGACGATGAAAGGTGTTAATCCGTTTATTACCCCTAGTAATTGTTTGAAAGCCTGTTTCTTTACCTTTTTTTTATGTTTGTAAAAGTTTTCTAAGGCGATTACAGTACACAAATTTACATTTGAAATTTAAGAGAAAGGAGTCAAAGCTTATTAGTATTATGTTCTTTTTTCCTTTAGTTTACTACTGGGCTGACTTCTAATGAACTTGTCTGCCTTCCGATAAACCAAATATTTCACGTACTGTCGAACTCAACAGTAATAGTTTTTAATATTGCAAATTTATAAATGAAGTGTGGCATATTTGTTGATTTTTCTCCTGTTTTAATTCTATGCAAATTGTAGCTAAAAGGGGCATATAATTAAATTACACTCGAATAATAGCCTTCCTAGTACACATAATTAGAAGACAATTAAGTTTATCGGTACTCATAAAACCTTAAAGCAGGGTAGTTTATTGTGGATTTCCTTTATAATGCTATTCATCTATTCGTACGTGTGGCTTTTGTGTTAGAATAACAATGTGTACCTTTATATTGTATACATTTTCGCGGAAAAGGTCCTAAATATGATCAGGAAGAGACGAATGCATCTTTTATTCGGATAGACTTAAGCCCAGGGTCAGATCCTTTTGAAAATCAATAGATGCTGGCGAGTACGAAGTAACACTGACGGGTCTAATGCACTCCGTGTGCTCTTTCTTATAAGAATTTCTAAGGAGATCTACATCCCCTTTCAACCGCAGTACCACAACTTAAAGAACTTTCTGGAATGAACTAAACTACTTAAAAACTACCTATCAATTAATTGTGATAGTAATAATAAGGACGATGCCAGCATCATTAATCATTTTATGTATTGTTTGAGATTCAACAAAATGTTAAAACTAACGAATCCAGAAACGTATCTTATCGTGACTGTATTAGATTAATACTAAGTCTTACAAAGATTAGTTTTTAAAATATAACAAATTATTTTTAGTTTAATTAAGACAACAAAATGTTATATAAATTCAAAAAGTTAAGAAAATAAGAAGTTCACTACAATACTAATTATAGCATGAATATTGCTGGATTAAAATAAAAATATTCATGAAAATGTCAAGAAGATACGTCACTCAGTTCAGAATAAATTTTCTTACGTTTTGTTCGTAGCAAACATAATAGTTAATTCCAATTTTCATATATAAACACAGTGATTAAAGTAAATTAAAGTCGTTTATTTTCTGGAAGATATAATACGCTATTTTAACGTTTATCTGGCATTAACTCGGTGGAGCCTGTGACATGTAAGTTATGGAAGATTTTCCCTGCAGACAACAACTTCCTGCTTTTCTTTACTTGTTTACCATCGTCTTCTTCAAACAATGAAGTCTTACATTCCACATCTATTGCGTTAGACGTCAAAATGCACAAACGAGATTACACTTTGATGGTTTGCAATTTAACTTTCGAAAATATGAGTCAAACGTTTATTTTCAACAAACGTGCAATATAAATTTAACAAAGCTAGTGAAAATATATTTCATACAAAAAAATAACGTGCGAGTCCTATACGTGTCGAATTTATTCAATGAATTCATTTGATATTTAATGGAAAATTTAACACTTTTATTAATGTGAAGAGTGAATTTTATCTTTGAGTCAATATTTTACATAATTGTTTGCGGCTACAATGAAAATCGAAATAGATGGAACGTCAAAATGCAAACCATTTTATATATTTATATGAATTGTAACGTGTGTCAAAAAAGTTGCTGCAGGTTCAGGTTTTTCCATCAAAATAATGACCGATTGCAACATTCAAATTAAAAATTACAATATCGAAAGTGGATTCCAATTTTACTCATGGCTTTACCACATTCCAAAATGATTTAGTAAACATGGTTGGCTTTCAATATAGGTACTTATATGAATATACCAGAAGTTTATATACAAAAAATTCTACAACTCTTTCTTTTACAGCTCAAATTTGGAAAGTTTTTTATTTTATGAAAACAAGACTATAATTTTCTCGAGAATAATTTAGAAACTACGTTTCTCATTTTTCCAGGATTTTTACTCAAAATTGAACTTCTGTATGAGAACAATAAGAATTTAAAAGATTCTGGGGCACCCATATGCTTAGACCAATGTATTGTAAATAAAGAAGAAACAACAATCTCTATTCACTTTTACTGTACGGTTTATTACATAGATTTAATTTTAACTCACCGCCTTGTGGAAGCAACATCACCACGTTCTACTGCTAAAAGGAACTTCTTCTCATCTAGAGACAATTGAGCCATTTCCTGATGGGGCCTTATCACATTTTCTTCTTCCATCATCCCGTGTATGCTGTGCCTCTGTCAAGGAAATTGAAAATTAACAACACCCTTTAAAAACGACATATTTGTGTTTATACCGAAAATGAGCAAATTTGTTTCCTTCATTCTTCTCAAAATTAAAAACTCAATTAAAATCTAAACTATTGGAAGAGCGATAGTTAAACAGTGCATAAAACCCCCAATTTCGCACTAACCGCGAACCGTTTTTTCTCATGAATAGACGCGAATAACAAACAAATTGCATTAGACTACCATCTCAGACGACGATAACAATCAAGTAAACAAAAATAACGAGTTGTCATCCTTAGATATGTCTTCATATCAGACATGATGAGTGTGTGTTCTCAACACATGAAAATGACAACCAGTATGTACTAAAAACCTATTTGGAAAACTGCTGGCGATTTCCCTCGAGATTTACGTAAGCACTTTAACCGAAGATTGATTGGATCGATAGGAAAATTCCATTATTATAAGCACAATTTTGCGATAGGTATGTCCCTACTTAATGAAGAATTTTCGAGGAACGCAACACTCTCTTGGGTTATTGGGATACTGGGTTTGGTTTTATCAATCATAACGGAAAGTCGCGCATTTATAAATTATTCGATTTATTCCTGAAAATTATTCCCATGCAAAATACACGTACCATCCAACACAACTTTATATACGCCCCAGAAAATGTAATTATTGAAGGACACGTTTACTTTATTAGATAGTGAATATTTCATGCAAATTCCTTAAGAGTAGTTCAACGATAATATTATGATATAGAACTGGTATTTATTAAAAACAAGAAGCAGAATTTATAAACATTTGAAATACTCGAACTGCTTAATCTGAGAATTAAATATTGTATCTTTCTATTTAAAGTTGACAGAATGAATCTTCTTAAAATCTTTAATGACTACCTCCTACTGCCTATTTATCTTCGCTCCAATTCACCGTAACGCAAAGTAAAAGGCATGTGGGTAGTGTATTTACAAATACTTCTTTTTCCAAGCGAATTTTAAAAGAACGAAAGCCACATTCGGAATTGTAGGTACTTAAGAAAATAGAAAAGTAGGAATTATTAAAGTTTATTTCTTCGCATCTTGTTTGTATCAATTTATTTTTCAGTACCTCTAAATTGTAACACTTACGTATTTATTTTAATTTGTAATATATAACATTTCTTTAAAATTCAAAAGTTAGACAACTTAGTATTGCTGTCTTATTTACAGGTCCCTTTCCTTTTAAAAATAATTCGTGTTTATTCGAAAACGTAAAAGTCAGGAGCAAAACACTTTTATCATATATAAAAAGTTTAATCAACGTTTTGCCCTAAATTGCAAGACTTTATCGAGGCAAGTTTTAACACTTTTTAGTCGCGTTAATTAGGGCAAAGCGTTGATTGTGTTTTCTGTATTATAATTTTCTTTTGCCCCAGACTTGCTTTGATTCGTTTGCTATCCGTTGATAACTGGGCAAGAATGGTTTCCGTACAACATAATTTAATTTCCAATTTTTATTTGATGCAAGGTTGTGCAATTCACAATCAGTTGGTTTATTTTCTATGAAGTAAAAGAATCTATTGTACATGAATTGGCTTCGTATGCAAAATGTTCGTTTTTTTCCCTTTTGCCTTTTATATTTCATTCATAATTCAGCGGAAGGATGGCAATAAACGAAACGCTTGAATGCAATATTTCTGCTCAAAATCTAAGCAGTGCTGAATTGTTTTTTTTTTGTAGCTTTTTTAAGTGTCATATGAAATTAATTTAACTCATAAAAAAAACATTCCAGTCTAACTAATGATTTTGTATTGAATTTCTCATATAGGTACAGAGACATTAGTTCTACTCTCAATTAAGGAAGTTACTTTAAAAGTTCAAAAGCAAAACAATAATGGGTAATGCAATAAAATTTCAAAAACAAAACGTTGTTAATAAGAATCACTATAGAAAGTTATATAGAAGGGAGGGAGAAACAGATTATTCATAGCATTCGACCATTCATCGTAGTGGTGCAAGATAATTTGCATGTGTAAAAGTTAAGTTGAAAAAGTCTTGTAGGTACCAGAGGGTATAAACAAGTGTCTTTGAAAACTGAAATTTTTGGATTTGATTCTTAAAATAGTACGTACCTACCTTGAAAAGAGGAAGAAACGAAATGATACTAATAATTTTTTAATCTATTATTTAAAAGTACTTCTACATTCATCAGAAAGTTCTCTTTTTCAGATAAAGAGAAGATGTCCCTTGCAAAGGAAAACAAAACGTCGAAAACCTTTGAAATCTCCAACCACATTTACAGTAGAATAATCACAAAGATCATCAATAGATTAAGGAAAAACGTTAACAACAGATGAGAAATGCAACCCCAGAATTCTAAATGTCACGTAAGAAAAAATCTATTAGCATTTTTGTATCTTTTATTCAATACTCCACCAACGTTCAAGCCAGCAAACTTCTTTTACTTATTTTTAAAAGTGATAAAACTTAAACCTTCCTGTACCTATTAGAAGGGAAAATTTTTGAATAATTCAAGAGCTAATAAAACTGCAACTGCCAGTTGTAATAGTTTCGACTGGAACTGTATCACCGTAATGGATGTTTTCATCGAGTGAATTATTCTCATAAAAAGGCGAATTGAAACATGAACGAACTTCATTTTATATACTCTATATATTGCTGGATTAATTGCGGAAGATGCTAATTTTGGCCGGTAATTACGGTGAACGGTAGCTACTGCGAAATATGAAACTTCCTGAATTTTTTCACTGGCTCGTTCAACGCGAGTAAAACTGCAACATTAAATTGAGATGAATACTAAAAGCTCTTTTAAAAAAAATGAAGTTGCGAACTTTTCCACCGGTAGTTAGTATCTACATGTTTATATATATGTACTACCTATGCGGTAAACGTGATGTACAAAAATTGGGTACCAACCAAATTTTTTTTTATTTCACCAGAGATTGTAGACACTTGCATTATGCTTCGGTCTGATCCCACTTAGGATAAAAGTGCATACAAAGCTGCACTTCAAATTTTCATAATATGCATATGTTTATTGAAAAAGTTGCAAGCATGTTAGATTACTATTTCTCCTGATATCTTTGTTTCTTTGATAAAAATATATGCTATTGTTGCTTGTCACTTACAGCACTGAAGCTTTAAGGAGAAAGTCTTCAAAATTACATTAAAAACCAGTTATACGGGAATTAGGTACTCATTTAAACTTTATTCGGAGAAGCTCATTTAAAGTAAATTCTCTTTAAGAGATTTTAACAGGAATATTTTGCTGACAGGAAAAAAACTCCAAAATTTCTTAGAAATCCTGATAATTAGAACCTTCATTTTTTTCATACAGTTTTATCGTTCAAAACTGACTGAAAAAAGAAATAACTTATTTATTAAGCAGCAAAATGAGAGTTTATCAAATACGTTAAAGATTTCACAACTCCCTAATTTTCTTTAGAAGCCTATCAAAAATCATTCACTGTCAAAGTCTATCAAACTACTTAAAGGTTAAGATTGTTTGGAATGCTATCAAAATCGTTTCAACATCTTCAATTAAAAACAGCAGCATTGGATAGATCAAAAATGTTTCCTCTGTTTACGTACGAATTTGTTTGTTTGATTTTACTTACTTTACATAAATGAATGTTATACATTGAGAGATTATTTTGGAGAAAAGGTTAATTCACTTCCAAGCATTATCGTTTCTATTGTTTGTTATTGAACGCTAACAAAAGAACGATGATCACAAAATATTGCAGAAATATTGGGTAAACAAACATATACGTTTATGAAGGCCTCGAGCATTGTTTGAAACTTTTTTTAAGTGTATCGTGCTGGGAGACCTTCTAAGCATAGATCTTGGATTGAATTTTTTTGCTATTTAGAAAAATTTCTGCTTTTAGGAAATAGAAAAGAAATCAGAATTGCAAACGTGCAGTAGGTAAAAATTCCCTAAAGTATTAGATTCCTTAAAGAATAAAATGCACTCCTTTTTTATAACTGATGAACTCCTATTTCGCAGTACCAGTGAAAGTCCAATAATGAGTCAAATAGGGACAGCTAGTAGGGAACTGCCAAAATGCCAGAAATTTATGTACTTACGTATTTGCTAATTTTATTTAATAGATATAATAAATTATTATATCTATACCACCTCCCAACGTTGATTTGCTTGTACAAAATCACTTTTTCCGACTGTTCTGAATAGTAAATTAAATCAATTTACTCTTTCATATATTCTGGTAAACTTCATTTTTCTGGCATTCGTTCCAGATTTAGTATTGTTAAAGAGGGTAAAAAGTTGAGATACTCTAAGCTAGTTGATTTTGGATAGCAATCAAGTTTAAATTGGTTGTATTTTCGAATAATAATCACGACCAGAAATGGCAAAATTGAACTATCTTTTTCTAATTCATAAGTAAACTTTAAAACAAAGTACTTCTTTAGCCAAATTCTCCATCCCAACAGGTACCTATCATAGTTAGACAGTCGCTGACGTATTTGTATAAGAAGGAGGAGGGTCCAAAAGGAAATTTTTTGAGGCATTATCCATTAAATCAACTTTGCCAAATACGGTTCAATACTTACCTTAGACCAGATTATTGAACTCCAATAGTTTTACATAAATTATGGATACATCTAATATGAAGACAAATTATACAGGCATGTGTTTGAAGCCCTGTTAAAAAAATCCCTTTGACCACCTCTTCTTTTATAAACACGTCGATGATTGTCTAAGTATGATAACTGTTGCAATGGAGTATAGGATTAATGAAGTACTATGTTCTCTTTCATTTATGTATGAACCAGGAAGGAATGTTACTTTGCTCTTTCTAGACCTGCTTATTAGAAATTAATCAATTTATTGGGCCGCAAGGCAAGTTCCGCGTCTTACTAGTGCTGTGTTCGTTTTAGGCGGACTATTGAGCTGCATTTGTTGCAGAACAGTACTTCATTTCATTAGAAATGGTCCCTGTATATGAACAATTTTTAAGACACTTATTCTGGTTATTTGAATAAAAAAATTGGAGAAATAGAAAAATTGTAATCGTATACTTGTTTTCTAGTTAAAATCGAAAAACATACATTTTTGTGAATCAAATTCCTGTTTTGTTTTTCACATCTACAATAATTTGATTTATAGTTGTCCATAAACCCGATCCAAACCGACGTAATATCAATATCCGGTCTAATTGCGACTAAAATTAGCACCGTGGCAAAATTCAGGACGAGAGCAGCCTGGAATTTCTGCAATGTTTAATTTTCTGTCTGTAAAGATATCTGATTTATTTTTTTTAACAAATGTTTCTTGGACTTGTGCCAAACAAACTACTTTTCACACCCGTTTCACTTCGCGCATCAATTCGTGGTTTGCCTTATAGCACTTTAGAATTTCCAATGGACATCTGTTTTGGTTTAATTCCGCGTTAGCATGTCCACATACTACAAATAGATTTTATAGGGCAATAAATGTAAAAAAAATTAAGTGTAGTGTAAAACGTTCAAATGAGTAGCACCAAGTTGTTGTTAGTGATACACGTAGGAACAAAACGATGAGGTCGTTAACATGAGAGTTAAAGGTTCGAGCATTAATTTCAAATATCGGACCGGGGATGAATTATAATTATAAGTTTAAGGGAAAACAGTATCTTATAAAAAAAGTTAAGCTTTTGATACTAAACCTTTATCGGCTGTATACTGTTTAGAAAAAATTTTAATGCCTAATAGAAGATAAGGTGCAATATAAAAACCACCATATTATTTTTACAACTCCTTCAAAATATTCCTCATGTTTCTTTAATAAACTATAATCACCTCAAAAACATAATGCCGGATATGTTTAAAAATGACTTCAGTTTAATATTTTTTATTATTGATTATCTTCTACTCCATTTTCTTAGCATTTGTTGGTAGAAAATAGTCATAATTCAATATCAACAATTACACGTCGAACATTAATCGGTGTTTTTGCAGATGTAAAATTGCCTCTAATCAAAAATGATTACGTCAAACGGTAATTAGGGTCCTGAACGTCCTGAACGTTACAGAATAATTGCCAACGTTGTCAGCACCCCATAGCTATTTATTCTCCCTACCAAGCCAAGTGTCAATTTCGGATAATGCTATGAAGTTTACCTTCCTTTATTTGTCGTTAATCTATCATGATATTATAAGAAAATGTTGGCTTTTAAGAAAATTACCTACTGTGTACTAATACCACACAAAACGATAAAACTCGAATTACATCAGACACTCTATAAGAAAAGAGCAGCCACAAGGGAATGATAAAATGAAATACTTCTGTTTGCAAGGGATTCTTCGTCGCAGGGTGTTTGATGATATATTTTATGAAATGCTTACCAGATTATAAAAATAAAATTACACTTGGTAATATTTTACAAAATTTATTGTTTAGAAGACATCGACAGCCTTGAAAACATCAAAATAAGTATTGGTAAACTACCAACTAATTTCTATTTTAAAAATAAAATTTTGTATTCTGCAGTTTAATCAAAGAAATTGATTTTTTTAAATATTTTAATTACTTAATAACTTTCTTGCCGTTACAACATTTTCGAATTGGGCGAAAGTGCAATAAGGATTCCATCTTTTTCTAATCAGCTTCCCTGAAACCTTAAAAATTGCCTTCTTATCTATTGGGTGTCATATTCTGTGTGGTATTCATTGGCCGTTTGCCAAAATAACCAGAAAAAGCTCGCCAGATTCAGAATCCTAGACTCGTACAAATTTTAATTCAACCTAAACTTTTTAATGCATTATTCATTGCAAGTCGCGGTGAAACTGTTCAATTATGCGGTAAGGCTTTGCTGGTTGACGGTATACAATTTATAGAAAAACACTGGGAACTGGGAGCGAAATGCGAAATGGTTGAATCTCCTAAATTATACCGTCAGACGTTACAATCCAATCTAACGCAGCAATTCGCCGACACAATATAATCTTTTCTTTCTCTAAATTCGTCGTGTTCTGCCCCTTGGACGTTTTAATTAATTTAATCAGACCTCTGTTATTTATTAATTTGTTTCATTTAATCGTCATTTTCCTGCAGAAAGTAGTCGTATAAAAATTTACTGCAACATCAGCAGTCCTTCATAGTTATTAAGGTTACCAAAATTAAACTAACTAATGAAATTAATATTATGATTGTGTTTAATGATGAATTTCCATAATGTTTCTGAAGAAATTGCCTATAATAGAGTTTACATTTAAACAGAACTAAATTTGCCTATTTTAGTTAAAAAAAATTTTTTTAGTTTGTATATTAAATTAAAAAAATTCCTAAAATTAACTTATAATATTTTTTACACAATTATTTAATAATTAATGCGTAACATTCGAGAATACAGACAAGAAATTATTTTTGGTATCAAAATTTAAGCATAAAAAGATTAAAAAAACTGTAGTTGAAGGAGGTTAATGTAAAATAGAAATAAATGTTCTGTTACTAATTATCCTAGAGAAGAATTATTTTATCCTTTCCCATCACGTAACCTAAACGTGGTGTATGGATAAAATCATAACAGTTCATACACCTATGTCAAATATTGACAAATTGTTGACAGTATAAAATAAAAGGTTATGTTATATATAGAATGAGTTGATGTACTCAATTGCATAACAATGATGTTGTCAGAAAAATTAAATAAACAATTAACTCACAAGAGAGAAAAACTATTAGGTAAGGTATGTACACAATGACAGATAATGTCAAATGTGACAACCAATTCTAACCTAACACCTTTTCGTTTTTAATATCGCATAACCTTAGGAAAGATATACGCAATACGTTGTAATTTATCTTTGTCTTACTTGTGCATTAAAATGAGAACTCATCATAGGCGTATGTAGGTTAATATTTCAAGAACTGTATTTTCTCTGCAGGGTTACAACAAAGACAAGACATATTGCATTCTCTTTCCACTTAAATTAAAAATAGGTCACGTGATGGAGAGGGTAAAATAATTCTACTGTACTGCCAAGTACTCCCACTAAAACAAAATAAAAACAAATAATGACTATCCTGTGTGTTTTGTATTTTTCTTTAAAAACGTAATATCTGAAGTGCAATAGTGAAGTAGCAACTGATATTTTTTTCGTGTTGTATTGAATCATACTGACAAAAATAAAAACATAAGGACTTAATTTCGTTTAGTTACAATTGCTTGCAGTATAAATACTTCGATCCACCAGGTCCTGCTGTTTTAAGATAATAAAATCTTTGCACATACGTATATGTAGGTATGTTGCAGCCATTATATACAACTCTGAGATCTAAGATATCTAAGACAGCAGCACGTTGCATGGCATTCTCCATTTGGGTAATTACAATGTGAATTATATTTAATTAACTAAGATAAAGCCATTAGCTGTCGTCGTACCTGTTTTTTATACCAATTCTCAAATACCTTTCTCTGCATAACCTTCATTTCGTCCCCTTGTTTCAAATTTTCTCCAAACCTAACCGTTCTTCTCCTCCTCTACCACCATTTATCCACATTTCATTTCTTTTAGAATACAATTCTGATATGTTCCTCTCTATCTTTAAAATCCACTTAATATACTTTTTGTAAATAGGTATTTCTCCATATTTTAGTCTCATAAAAATAATACTCCTTACCACCGAATTGTATCATTTATGAAATTTGGAGAATATAGATATTTCTTAGATAGATATGAAGTTGCACTAAGGAAATTAAAAAATACGGAGTAATGTTTTGTATAGAATATTGCGAAAATTTTTAAAATAAAACCTATTAAAGCTAATACTGAAATCATAGATATTCTGTGAATTTTTAAAGCAACTTCTATCAAAGCTTGCAACGGAGTTGAAACAGAATAGTACCGACATCGTCAAAATAAATATCCTATCAAATTAAGAATGTAATGAAATTCTAATTGAAATATGATTTTATCAGAAAAAAGAAGCAATGGCTCAAGCTTATAAAGCATGAAAGCAAGAAACTATTCTTGAGATTTACCAAAGTTTAAAAATGAAATGAGAGTCTTACTAAAACTCATATCCAACGCAAACCTAAAAGCAAAAGTTAATAATTAAATAAAAGTAAACTCTCATTCAACATTTTTAATAAGAAACTCCTTAAATTAAAAGGGATAATGGATTATAGATGAATTTTTTAGAGTAGAAGCTTCTAGTCGTTGAAACATATCCATAATTTTGAATAAAACACAAGTTTCAAGAAAAATCAATAAAGGCTAAAAATTAAACTTGCTTGAAACCCTTGAAATTAATAGATACAATAAAAGAAGTAAGATATTAAACGATCAAATAGCGATGAATAATTCCCCACTTTTAAATATTAACTTTAAATGATCTTAATGTTTAACCCTTACCCTTCGCTACTATAAGTAGGTGTAAATACTAGTTAATAAGACGTAATTTGCCAAATCATCACCTGACGATGCCACTGTGTGGTGAAAATATTGTAATATGTATTTTTCAACATTATATTTTTCTTGAAGCTTGTGTTTTATTCAAAATTAGAGATATACTATTTGTGCCAATTGTATTTTAGAAAAGATAAACTACTCGTAGTAACAGCGCTTCGCCTTCTAAGTATCTCTGTTTTTCTATTAAGTTCATCTCCTTTTGATATAACAACGTAAACGTAATTTTAAATGATAAGTGACTAGTTTCGAAGCACGTTGCCCGACCGTCTTTCAAACTTTCTGGAACATTTGTTTTTACATTTACTTGTAGTATTTCCCGGGACATAGAATGAAGCTTTCATTGTTTTCCTTGATCATTATTTTACTTTTACGTATGTACCTAGACTACACCTACAATCTGTTTTTTTAACGCAAATTATCTGTTTCTAAATTCCAAAATAGGAACCAATATTCAAATGTTTAATTTGAAAATGGTTTGTATGTAAAATTGATTAAAAAAATATGGGTCAAATACCGAATTAAAATAAGCTTAACAGTAGTTGCTGTTCTAGTATCATATATAGCTCTCAGTGTAAGTTTCATTTACCCAACAGTGCATAAAATTAAATGGAAGTAACCTTAATCTAAACTAAATGTTGCATTGATATTAGATATAGGAACTAGCTTGAGAGGGTAGTCGTGACCTGAAAAGGGATGTACATGTTATGCAAATATCGCAGCGAACATCACATGTAAAACTTCGAAAACTGTATCTGACGGAGATTCAAACAAATACCAGGATGCAGATATATAAAACATTAAATTAATATTACTTTATGCAAACATAACAAAAGTAGATCAGTTGTAGTATTCAGAATAGTTGTATTAGGAGGGGTTTCACAAATTTTTAAATTTTAAAGGGTAATTCATTATCAATGGCAAATAATTAAACTGGAAAATCTTGGGCTCAAAATGTGACGATTTAACTCAAATAATTTAAATAAAAACTGGCTTTCTACTGAGTTACGGGGTAGTGTATTTAAAAATTATTCGTCTCCTTCCTAAAAACTATTTGACATACCCTTATCGTTGGGAAATATTTGAACTGGAAAAGCTAGACCTCAAAATAGGCAGACCTAATCCAAATCTTGAGCTCAAAAGATAAAAATTTAATCCAAATCGTATTGATAAAATGTAACTCCTTAATGAATTATAGGGTGTTTTATTTAAAAAAATAAAAATGATTCGTGTCCCCTACCTTAAAGCTATTTGTCATACCCTTACCATTAGGAAATTTTTAAACTGGAACATCCTGCACTCAGAATGAGAAGATTTAACCCAAATCATTTCCATAAAATGTGGTTCGCTACTGCGTTACAGGGTGTTGTATTTGACAATTTAAAAGTTATTTAATGACCTTTGATTGAAAACGGTTTGACGTACTCTTGACATTGAAAAATATTTATATTGGAAAATCTTGGGCTCAAAAGATGAAAATTTAATCCAAATCGTATTGATAAAATATAGGTTCTTAATTAATTACAGGGTGTTTTAATTAAATAGATAAAAATCATTTGTATCCACTACTTTAAAACTATATAATGTACCCTTATCATTGGGAAATATTTGAAATGGAGAATTTTGGCCTCAAAAAAGTAGACATAGGTAATACAAATCACTTCCATAAAATGTAGTTCTCTACCAGTGGCGGTTTTACTGTAGGTGCAATTGTTCAGTGAACCCCCTTAAAAATTGAACTAGTTACACCATATAATTTTATCCTTTTAATATTTATTATATTATTGATGATTATCGTATAATATACATCTATTTTACCATTTCATAGTTCATAGTTACAAAACACCAACCCGTAACCCATAGAAAATATTTAAATTTTTGTTGTGTCGCTGACGACTTCACCTAACTTTTTTGGTTCAAGTTTTATTCTGAACATATCACGAGAGCGATACTCCGTTTGATGTCCATGCGTTAGAGAGAGAGGCGTCGGACGCGTGAAATGGAAGATAATATACACTCAACATACAGCGTTTAGGTGCACTGCACGAGAAGCCGGAATCGGCCGGAATAATGTCGTGCTACGTCGGCACGGGTACCCGACAATCTGCCAGGGTTTTGCAACTTCGGTTAGGCCACCTGGTGAAAATGTCCAGTACGAGTCAGTTTTAAAGGCCCCGTAAGCTAGTGTTGGTAGGAACCGATAGTAAAAAAATTATGTTCAGAAGCATGTTCAGATTTCAGAGTTCAAAGTCCACTAATTGTAAATGACGCACAATTTATTGCACAATATGTACGTGTTAATTAAAATATTACGTAAATGATGGAGTCGTGTTCGGTAAAATATATAAAGAAAATTCAAATAATATTCAAAATCGTTTCGAAATAAAGAAAAGGGGTCCACCTCGCCCAAAACTACAGCTGACACAAGAGTGTACCTTAAAAAATAAAAAGTTCAAACGTGTGTTTAAAGTAGAACAGTATAAAAAAACTTCGTGGTTGTGTGGGTGTAATAAATTAAACGCATTATTTTGCTTTCCGTGCCTGATTTTTGCCGGTAAAATCCTAATGAAAGTGTTGAGTGGGCAAAGACAGGGGTTGCGGATTTGTCACATTTGTCGGCAAAACATAGACGAATGGATTTCCTGTATAAGTAAACGTAAGGTTTTTATTTATTGTGTTATTAAATGCCATAAGTATTTGGTTCTCCTAAAAATATTAAAAATCTTCGCCTGCGGCGCATTTACAACATCGTGAAATACGCTTCATGTTCTGATATTACCTACATGTTATTAACTTTGTGAACCCCCTTCGTATTTGACCACGAGCCGCCACTGTTCTCTACTAAGCTACAGAGTTATGTATTTGACAATTCTAAAATTATTAATGTCCTTTAATCGGTATAATTAGGAAATATTCGAACTGGAAACTTTTATAAAAATACTAGAAACAATACCCGGCGTTGCCCGGGTAAGAATATATTACACGTTTGATGGAACATTCTAGATTATTCGCGAATTTAGAACTATTCAAAACATCCCATAATGATTCAAAACATTTTCTAACTTTTTTTAACATTCTGAAACATTCTTGAATGATCTTCAAGATCCTGGAACATTCTTGAACATTGCCAAATCATTCTGAAATGTTATAATAAAACATTCTTTTACTTCTTAGAACATATTTGAACTGCCTATAACATTCTAAAATAATCTGCTTCATTCTCATCCCCACTCCGTGTGTTGTTTGCTGGGTGAGTAGGTAGTGACATCAGTAGACGCCATGCGGGGATGACTAATCGATTGATAATAATTGATCAGTTATCGACCACTGAAAGTTGAAGATTATTACAGTACTAATATCGCTATTAAAAAATGGTAGTTGATCGTAGAGGGGTGAAAATTAAGGGTTGTATGTATTTTTGTATGCTGTATCATAAAAAAATAAAAACAAAAAATTTTGTCTAAAAAATTAAAAAAACAATTTAGGGGTAGACCACTCTTAACATTTAGGGAGATAAAAAAGAAATGTTGGCCGATTCGCAGACCTAACCGATATCCACACACAATTTCAGGAAAATCGGTCGAGCCATTTCGGAGGAGTGTAATTACAAACACCGTGACACGAGAATTTTATATAATAGAAGATGAATTTAATAAATACAATGTGACTCCTTATAGATTGCTCTATTTAAAAATTACTTGTACCTACTACTTTAAAACTATTTGACGTACTCTTACCATTGGAAAATATTTAAATTAGAAAATCTTGGGCTCATATGATGAAGGTTTAATCCAAATTGTATTTATAAAATGCAGCTCCTTAATGAGTTACAGAGTAAGTATTTAATTAAAAATTACTTATCCAACACTTTAAAACAATTTGACGCAGCGATAGACCATACTAAATTAGGCTGAATAGCTTTACCAGAGGCTTAGGCGAGAAAAGATAAGAAGACTTTCTAAATTCTGCGCCACTGTTATAAACCAAAAGAGTTTACGAAATTTACAATCCATCGAGTACGTATTCTTCTTTACTTACATCATTAGAATAGGAGCACAATTTTTTTATTGATTTCTCTCGTTTAATGAGTTCACTCCTTCAGAGCATAACAACCTCATTCTCATCTTAGTCTGTAGGAAATGCAATGATTGGCATGATCGATAATTACTGTAAAGATCCTTGCCGCCTTTTATGCTGACAAGCAGATTTTAATGAAGTATCTGCTAGTACACTCGTGAAATATTGCTACCTCTTTTTTAAGGCGTATAAAGCATATAGGTGTATTGTGTGTATCTATAAAATATAGATACGTAAATATACAAAATCAATTCATCTTAGAAAAATTAGCAACTTACAAAAATTACCAGTAACACAATATCCTTCTTTGAAGTACAAAACAAAACCTATTTTGCAAAAAATAAATATAAAAGAACTACTTCCAAAGTAAATTTATTGTGGTGTCAATTTCTAGTTCTGGTCAACAAATATTAGATATGTTTGAGAATAATTAAGTAGCGTATCTAGTTCCACTTGTACAGAATTAATTTTGTATATGAGAGATGCGCTTTCAATCAAATTTTAATTTTTTTAATTTATCGTGTCCGGTGAAACGTGCACAGCAGTATTATGCACATATCTTTGAACAGATAAGCAAATTATTAAATGTAACTTTGTTGTTATATGATCACAACACAGGTGGAAAGCACACTGAAAACAAACAATATTTGTCTCAGTTATATTAAATTTTAGTGTTATTCCTATATTCTGTATTTGTGTATACGAGCATATATTGTCAATAATTCATCTTATTAAAGGTTTTTACCTTTCTTTCACATAAATTGGATTATCCATTCTAGTTAAGAAACTAGAATCGTAATTGCTACATTAAATACTTCAACTCACGTTGTTGCAAAAAAATAGTGATCAGTGATGGAGATAGAATGAGCGAAAGTGCTTTGTTATTTAAGCTTAGGCATATTCCTTCTTCTGTTCCTTAGTTCCTCAGAGGCATCAGTTACAAGTAGCCCTTCCTCATTCTCCTATTTTCAACAAGCTGTTCCATAAATCTACTCAGGCCTTAAATTGCAACGTCTAACGTCCAATAATAAAATTTTCGTTATCGTAGTTTACAAGAAGGTTACCTCTACTAATAAAAAAATCGATTTGGCATTTATTCATGCCAGATGATACGTGAATATGCTGACAAAAAACAATAATTCTATTTTGAATTTAAGTTTCAGGAGTACCTACTTACTGAAATGCAATGAGAGAAAAGGAATAACGAGAACGTCGTTTATTCTAGTAATAATGTTAAGGGGGATGATGGCAATATTGGTATGTGGTTGTCACCGGTCAATTGTATTCGGACAGAAAATCGCTATTTAACAGATAAATGTAAACGTATTGTAAATGGAAGGCTCTTATCAAATTCATGTCTGCATTGTTTGTGAAATTGACTTTTTTGGAACGGAAGTTGCTTGCGCACACCTAATTAAAATTAAATTCCATACTATGAAATTTATAACGTGCCAGCACGATCAAGTAAGAGACTAGAAGTGAAATCTGAGAAGATGCAGGTATGTTCCCAAAAAAACATCGAATACTAAAGAACAGAAAAGACAGAAGAATAAAATTTTTCATTATGCCAAGACCTCAGAGAGGATGAAGTTATTTCTACCAGCATTTCCACAAATCCAAAGATAAATTTCTTTTTACGTATATATGTGTAGTTGATAAAATTAAGGGAGACATAAATTATCAAGAAAATCACCACTTTTAGAGAATTTTTTAACCCATTCAAAAAATTAAAACATCTTTCCTTTGCCATGAATCTGTAGATAAAATTTTGAGAAGAAATGTGAAATTAATTTGCGATTCATCAGGACGCTTAATAGGTATCGATAATTAGATACTTCTTTATAGAAGGATATCGAGGTTTTATGCACTTTTGATGGAACATCAAGAAGTTATCGCAACTTTTAAGTGGCTTGTACTGGTTTACAAAAACCCTTACCTTAACTTTTTTATCAGGTGGTTTTTCTAAGAGGCACATGGTTTGTGTCGGTCCGTCCATTTTAGCCATATCTATGTAAGTATCGCTACCTCGCTTCCCTAAGTTATCCCGAGGCACCGCCTTTTGACCCGTCTCTTTCTCATCTTCGCCTCCGCTCTCTGAAACGAAAATACAAAAAAAAATTAGAAACAACAAATTACACTTCTTAAGAGTACTTATTTAAGAACTGTTTGTATTCTGAATAGTTAAAGAAGTAATATAGGTAGGTATTATTTGTTACTGTTTTTCTTCTGACAAGAAATAGTTTTCACAGAAATTCTTACACTTAAATACTTCTAATGATAAGCATGTTATATAATAGATGTGATAAAATTATTCAGAAGTTGTTGTTAGGACATTTTCATGCTTTACCAACCAAACCACATTTAAAGAATAATCAATTAGTTCTGCCTGGGTATAATCTCGAGTTACTCCTATTACATTGGGCAAAAATAAATTTTAAATAGAACAATAACCATAATCGTACATTCAAAAATTTAAAAAGAACTAAAATTAAGTTGTGAAGAGTTGAAGTTGCTCTAATTTGAATTTTAAATATTTTTTGGTCAGGGCAAGTATAATTTATAATCCGATTTTTCGGCTAGAATTCCAGGACAAACTAGTTCAGTCTGTAGATATACTGGAGAAAAATGAAGGAGTATTTTTTACTCTTAAAAAGCGGTAAAATGTTTACAGTATTTTTCACGTCGTTTTTAGTAAAATTTACTACGTGAAAAGTAAATATTTTTCTGCTTATTTGTAGACAATACTCCCAACTCATGATGAATCATTTTTAGTATTCTTCACTTCAATATTGGTAAATTTTACGGCTGTGAATAGTATTTTTTACTACCACTGTTATTTACTTCTCTGTGGAGTAAAATATACCTCTTAAATCGTAAATGACGTGAGTTGATTGATAGTAATGATTACTTCTGAACAGAACGGATAAAGGCTGCTGTCCATTAGTGAGTGTATTTTTCCTGTGATTTATAGAAAATTTGTGCTGAATCTACTATCCAATTAAACGACACATTTATTTTATATGAAAATCTATTTATTATTATTATTATTGTTATTATTGTTATATACATATGTTTATGATAATTCTAATTGTAAAAGCTACTATTATTACATGGCGGTAGTAGTAATAACGGGCTGGGGAGTGGAATTAACTAGATTTTGGAATATATTATACTACTCGGTATGAGTAAAAATTACTCCATCGTTTAGTATTATTCACTTCCCAGCTCGTTATTAATACTACCATAGAACAAGAGGAGCTGTTACTACTTAGAATAGTTATCCATATATTGACCAGGAATTCTAGTAAAAGATACTAAGTACATTAAAAGTAGAATTACTCCTGATTTTTCTCCGTGTACCTATTTAGTTTACTTTTTTGGTAAAAAATGTATAGTACGAGGATGGATCAAATATAAACGAGCCTTTGTTCATAAAAGATTTATTTTGAAAATTTTCACAAAAACACAAATTTCTATATTTTTCGACGTATCCCCTTTGTTTGATTATATATTTTTCCCAATGGATTGGTAGTTTTTTTTTTATCTCATTTTCATAAAAAGAAGAAGCGCGGGAGTCTGTCCAGTTGCGCATAAACGCCTCCACATGTTCATCAGTCTGAAATCGCTCGCCTCCTAGTGATTCTTTGAGGGGCTCAAACATGTGGAAATCAAAGGGGATAAGTTTGGGCTATATGGATGGTGCTCCGACTGAGTAGTGCATTTCACTGATTTGGGCCTGCGTTAGTGCTGCGATGCGAACTCGAACAGCTTTTTGATCTTCACTCAGCAACTTTAGGACCCAACGAGCTGAAATTTTTCGGAATACCCAGTTTTTCGTTATGATTGTGTGGGCACTCCTATAGCTGATGCCGAGTTCAACAGATATCTGAAGCACAGTGGCGTGGTGGTCCCCTTCAATAAGGTTTCTAACGCGTGCAATGTTAACCGGCAATATGCTGGTGCGCGGACGACGAGAATGATTTACATTTTCGACACGATTACGCCCATCGTTAAATTCTTTGCACCAAACTTTTACCCGCTGCCACGAAAGCTTTTCATTTCCGAACTATGCTAGTAATCTGCGCAAAATTTCAGTTTTTTTTTTGACGTGTAAGAAACTTAATAATAATCCGTTGCGTAACGTTGCTATACATCTCTTTCTCACTCATTGTAAAAGCTACTAACCGAGCAAACACAGCATTACGACGAGTCGTTTCCGTGTCACCTAATATCCCCACTTCAAGTTGCTAACGCCCGTATGCGCCTTGAACAACAATCCGGCGCTCATTTTAAAAAGGCTCGTTTATATTTGATCCGCCCTCGTACATACATAAATTTTCACAAATGCTGCCGACCCTTGGTTTTTGCAAACGAGGTTATTAACTTACACAGTCTGGTAGATACGTATTTTCTTGAACAGAGAATTTTGATTTTGACCCGTTTTGTTCATTATTCTATAAATAATTATGAACAAATTCTACTAATAATAACTTTTAACTTCTATTCAGCACAGACTAAGACATGATCCACTCTTATTTAATATGTATGTATTTTAAACTTTCCAGCTTTAACCAACTCAAATAATTATATATTCACAGGCAATTGTGTATTAAAAAATATATTTGATATAACAGTCTATGAAGCTATTTTACTAAGGATTGAAATATTTTAATTTAAAAGACCTACTTTCACTTTTACCGCAGCAATGTGACATTTGTGCTTTGAACTGGCTTTATCCGAAAATAACCGTTCTCACTATTAGTCATTTGTCGGCAAAGTGAATTCATCACCCCAATGCACTAAAACAATCGGCAACCGACCCATTTCAAACACTAATAACGAAATGAATCCCGCTGGTGGACAAAATTTCTTTTTTGTGGTGTTCCGTTACTTTTTAACTTCACGATTCAACTGAATCATTCCGATGGCCGAATTTTCCACAAACGCCTCAGATCAAACACAAATCGGTTTATGTTTGCAAGTTTGTGAAAATATACAAAGCAAATAACTCCAGATTCTGGATATTTTAAACCGAATACTTTAAAATTCTTAGATGTATGTGGATTTGATGTAGGTACATATATCTGTATGATTTATGGACATGAGTTCAAATAAATTGGACGAAAACTAAAACATTATTAATAGCTTTTAGGAAAGGACTATCGGTAATATCTCATTTTAAAAACGTATCATCTATTATGCGGATCGTTTATCTCTTTATTCTAAAAACTAAGTACCTTGTACAGTAACACAACTAAAGCTACCATTAACTTTTATTTTCTATTTCTAATTTTTGTTTCACTACAAATTATTCGAATAATCAACGGTTACAAATTAACAAAAACTTTGAGTAAGACTTCATAGATGGCAACTCAATGCCTTTCTTCAGTTACACTATTAATTCCTGTGGTAACTAGTAGCTTTCATTCATTCATATTTGGCAAGTCAAACGGTCAAGTTTTACGTATTAAATGGTATCATGTTTTGTAAAATTACGGGTAATATTACGCCACGCTGATGGTTCAAAATCAATAAACTGCTGAGCGATATCGTTTTGTTCTATGATCAATTACAATTTCCTTTTCATCAATTGGCATTTCAAGATTAATTTTCTCAACTTTCAATAGCAACGTTATGCCGATTTCAGCCATAAAAACAAGGAAAATGAAGTATGTTTAATCACACTAATATTATAAAAGCGAAAGTTTGTGAGTATGTGAGTGTGTGAGTGTGTGAGTTTGTATGTTTGTTACTTCTTCGCGTCTAAACGGCTGGAGCGATTTTAATAAAATTTGGTATGGAGTTAGCTGACACCCTGGATTAACACATAGGCTAAGTTTTACTGTGGGAATATGTCTTATTCCCATGGAAAAATCGATGAAAGTGAATTCGCGGAATATTATAAATGCGAAAGTAACTCTGTCTGTATGCTACACAATCTCGCCTAAAATACTGAACCGATTTAAATGAAATTTGGTACAAACACAGTATAGAGCTTCAGAAAGGACTTTTTAATGCGAAAAAAGAGCTGTATGGGGTTGAAATAGGAAAGTTTGTGCGGAAATTCCGTAATTGTTAAATATTTTTTAGGCTTTTGATTATATATAAATAAATACGACATTCAATGTTTGTAAAAATTTTACCCTAAAGAGGGTAAAAATAAGGAATGAAAGTTTTTGTGTCATTACGTCGGCAAAAAGGCTTACGGCCCAGAAAATAAAAATATAAAAGAAAAAATTTTAAATGCTGCCGAAAGTCACTATTCCACGCGGACGAAGTCGCGGGCATAGCTAGTTTAATTTATAATTATTAATTAGTGGGTATATGGATTGAAAACTATTTAGGAAATTTTTGATACCGCAGTCTCCAACTTCATAAGTTTGTTTATAATTTATGTTCAGTTTTTTTTTATTGTTTTATTATAATGCCATGTGGTTTTTTCCACCTAATTTTTTATTTTTTTTACCATATTGGGTGGAATAGTAGCAGTAAAAATGTTTTATCAATATCTGATATAATTTTACTATTAAATTTAACTCAGTTGGTAGTCTACTAATTACATAATTAAAATTAATAATGAGATCTAAACAACACAACGGGGTGACCGACCAGACACTCGTATTGAACTTTGTGAAGTTCTTTTTTCTTTCATTTCACTCTACGTATGCTTTCTGACATATGTACTACATTCGCTGACTTTTTCATGTTCTCAACAAAAGCAATTCACCAATTTATTGTGCGTTTTCAAAGGCGAAATTCGGCCCCAGTTTCTTTGATTTTAAACCCAACTTAATGACATACGTTGAAATGCTTTGAAGGCTTAGTTTACTAGAAATAAATTTTTAACAGACCGCAATGATTTAGGTCACTAAATGTAGAACAGATGTACAAATGATTTACCACGTCATTTTATTTTTATTTATCATTGCAGGAGTGATTAATAAATGTATGTTGAATATTCGTATAAAACATTCAACGTGGCAACAGCTATTTAATATTTCTGTTTGTTTCTGTATTTCTTTGGTTTCGTATTTTTTAGATTTTACTTTTAACTTCTTACCTTAACAAATACAAATCTGTTTTTGGGTATGAATACACTTAGAGGTATTTCAAACTAACATGATTCATAAGCCTTGACCTTCATGTGCCGCATAACTCCTCCCTTTTTTTTTACTTTTACAGCTCAAGCATAAACTCCACCTCTCATCGTTCTCGCGCATTTCGCAGCCCATGAGATTTTGAACTACATACTTCTATTCTGTATTGGGAAATTTCAAAATATTCTATATATCTTTATTATTTGTGCCATAAATTTTTATCATAAATAATGATTTAGCAAATAAATAATTGTCTATTTTATGTTGGTGAAAATGGTTTCAGATTTACTCCACTATCAACTTTGTCATCACATATCTAAGTTGTTTTACAAACCGCATTCCAGTTTAATTAGGGCTGGGAATTTGCGGTAACTCGTAAACCACTGCATGGTGAATTCGGCCGCAATAAATTAGTTCGTGCAGTAAAAACGCAATTATTTTAGAAAATACTGGACGAATTTATAGCTACATGCAGATATACCTACCTATAACAAACTAGCTGCGAATATAATTACACCTGTTGCAATTTACTTAACCGTAAAAATATTTTTCGTTGCAAACTAGAACAATCAATAGAAGGGTTCAATTAAAAATTAAACGCTTATGGGCAAAAGTAGCGTATAAGGCAAAAAGATTTTAAATGTGTATCTATCATTCGAACTAAAATTTGGGGTGACATTTACCATGTAAAGAACAATTCAAATAAAATTTTTATCTTGTAAATATCATGTATCAGTTGTGAAACAGGTGTCATTTTTAAAAAGAAACGCCCTTTGGTCCACAATTTTTTTTTACATTCATTTGTTCTGCAAAACGCCACTGCCCAAAAAAACTTCACACAGACTTGTTAACTGTTGAAGTAGCAACACAACCCATAAAATCACCTTTTATACCCTATTCAAGTACCAAAACATTTTTCATTAACTGTATTAATTAAATAATAATTATTAATTATTCATTAACTTACCGCCATCCGGCTCATCTTTGTCATAATCTTCCGTCCATTCTGAAAACTAAAAGAAAACTGTCGTTAGTAAAGTAAAAAATTCAGCTAGAAAACTTCATATCTATGGGACCAGGCGTCTCTTACAAGGGGTAATAAGAAACTGATTTATTCCGCTATTATACCCACATTTGTCACTAACTCAAATTTTTTGTCCTAAATGTAGGAAAACAAAAATGTTCTATAGTATGTTAAGTAACGAAAGTAAACGCAATTTTTCATTCTGATTACCAGCGTGTTCGTAATGGCCTGGAGGGATTCCTTTCTTTTCCATTTTGAAATGTTGGATGGGCGATAAGTCTGTTCTTAGCTCAAGCTTTCGACTCATAGACAAAAGGGCGCTAGCAACGTCTTTTTTATCAGGACAATGTTATTATTTTGAGTTATGGAAAGATATTTTGAATACAGAACAGTAGTTTTCTTTGTTATTTATATTTTAGTTGAGATTTTATGTTAAACTTTGCTATTTATAGATATAAAAAAATATTCAGTCAGTCAGTGAGTGTATTCTTTAGATTATCTGTGTAAATCTATTTTGAATATTTAAGGTTTTTAATTGTAAATAATAGGAAATTTCTTTAAATTTCTCAAGGTAATAATTTGAGTAGGTACTCTTATTCAATAATTATTACATTATTCCAAATTATAGTTACGTATAACTAAAGGATATGAAATTTTACAATCTCAATCTTCAAAAAATAAAATTGCATCCTACCGCAATTCGAAAACGAGGTGTACTAAAGGTATTGATCAAAAGGTCTTGACAAGATAAGCTTTTAGACGTCTCGTATGAAATGTGCTGGTTTTCATTAATATATTTTTGAGTCTTGTGGCAGTTCTGCCATGTAGATGCATGTAATGTTTTCTCTCTATAAAACTTCTAAATTCGACATATAGATTGTAATCTCATGTGTCAAAAAGACAAATTTCTGAATATAATGCAATATGTTTTAAAATGCAGGAAACAGGAATGCAATGCATAGAAAATATCCTGCTCGAAAGTCTATCTGTTGACAACTCCTACGATGTTTGCTGATAAATAATTACGTAATTTCTATAAAAACATGCAAACATTTGTTCCGCTTATCAAATATTTATCTGCATCATGTTTATCTGGAAATTTAATATTAATACTGCCATCTGTCAAAAAATTTACGCACATGGTGACAACTTAAGCTTCTGGAAAGTTAATGGTATTAATCAGTACCTATTGATTGGATGAAGGAAGTCACATTAAGTAAATAAATAAATTTATTAGTATTTCCCCCAAAAGAAAAAATTACATCAAGTTAGTGTTTAAGTTTTTCCTGTTTATATTATAAGAAAGAAAATAAATTAGAATATTTTACAATTCCTCGTTTTTTATCATAAACTTGTTTTATTTACTGTGAAAACAAAATTCAATTTTTTCAACATTAAAATTAATTGTCTCGGATCAAGATGAAGACTAAAATTTTACCGTTAAATCTTCAGAACGACTCGGCAGTCAAAGATGAAAATTTAGCGAGTTAACTGGAACGTTTTTAGGAAAGTGAGGAAGACATAAATTTTATGTGCAAGTCTCTAGCAGAGAGTTAGTGCTTTGGATCAGCGAATCGAAAACGCTATAACATGTCAGTTCCTAGTGCTTCTTGTATTTATGCCTTTATGCATATTTATGTCTTCGTTTTATGTAGATCCGTTTCATTATTTTGTTCCTTGACGTGATGCAACTTTTTAATAAAGCCCTTCTCTCTGAATAATAATAAATCTTCAACACAAAATTTATTTCAGAACTTTCCAACGGTTACAAAGTTTTTTTCATTACCTAATATGTTAAATAATACGAAATAGCGTACAATTTGCGTGTTTTTCTTCATACGATTTATTGCAAATACGTTTTCCGTAGTTCAATAACTCTGAGGGTCCTAAAATAATTCAGAAAAATAAGCCTGCATATAGATATTTTTCTTATAAATTTAATAATAGCTTCCACAGGTCGTACATGTTGAAGAAAACGAACATAGTCCCACAAAATATACATTTTACATCAATATCCAAGGATACTAATTACGTAATGAAATAAAACTGAATATGCAATAAATTAGTGTCGAAAGTGAACATAGTTTGGACATTAGAAATTCCCACAATCCTCACGGTGATATTTTTCTAGGGATTTAAGCAGAATTAACCAGCAATTGGCTAATAAAAATAATGAAAGCATAAATATAAGAATGTACCACTCCTAAAGCGATTATAACACAAATACAGCTTGCTGTAACCGTTATCGAACTATGGTGAGTATCGAAAACACATATTTATAGGTACTGATTATCCCTTCTGCATACTATCGGAGCCATGATGCTATAAAACAGGATTAAATTCACCTCGCAAATATTTTTTCATCCCTAGAATTTTTATTATTCATCATAGATAAGTAGATGTTAAGTATTCGCAAACAAAGTGCTAGCTTTGCCTAGCATAACAGTCAACAGTATTAGGGTTAAAGTAGTTTTAACTACCAATTGGGATAATCCATAAATAATGTGCTCGCCCTATTGTGAAAAAGTGCTGTTTATCTAGTTTTTTGTAGTAATTAAAATATGATGCCTATGTATATCAGTTATGTAAAGCATTTTGAAATGTTTAGCAGAACATGCAACCATTACACAAGTAAAAAAAAATATTCTATTATGGAAGCTTTTAATTTTTGAAACTGATCCTTAATTTTCACAATAAAAACACAAAGAGTATATTAAAATGTAGACACTACATATATTTCACTGTACAACAGCTTCTTCAGGTGAAGATTTAACAAACTAAGATTACGTTACACCTATTTATATATAATACTTAATTATGGTAGGGATGGTTTTCTTGTTAAATTTGGGTTTAGCAATGGGGAATTTTTAAAATCGAGTTGATCATTAAAGATTTTATTTTGTTTTTTATATCTATTGATCTCTAGACTTTCTAACAGTGATTACATCTTACAAATGCTTTTATCTGCAGAAAATGCTGTTTTATGATTTTACAAAGTTTAAGTTATGAATATTAGTGTCACTATATAATAACAGACAATTTTTAATTAAGTAGGTACCTTACTAGGGATATATATTCTTGGATTAAATCATTTATATAATAATAAAATGCCTATTATATAGGGTTTGATATATAGGTAGGTGCAAGTAAAACATCTAAAGCTACAATTTATAAAGCATCTAAATTCGGCCCGACAAAATATGCAACGCAAGCTACGAGATAAAATTGAGTCGGATGTAAAAAAGTACTGCAGTGCATAAATGAGCTTGACGTAGAAAATTCTTTGGACTTTGCATAATGTGTACGTTCAATATAAATTTTTGCTTTTCGTGATCAGCAAGTGACTTACAAATTGATTTATAACCATAAAAAGTCAAAAGTTATTCGTTTATTACCATTTAATTGTTAACCACTGTCGTTTCTTTGTCAACTAATTTCATTTTTTTGTGTAGTAGCTATTGATGACTGTTATTAATAAACAAAAAAAATTGTCAACCGATCTTTTATTATGATAGAATTTCGATCAATAAAAGACTAGTATGTATATTATATACCTTTATACTAAAATATTTGCTAATTCTGAGCTTTGAGCTTTAAGCTTTAGTTATTTCCGTAATCAAACACATTGACTTTGACAGCAATTAACTACATAGCAGCGCTTTGGGGCTTTAATTGAACATTCAGAGCCTTTAGCGTTTGCGGAGATATGTTCCTACATACAAGTTACATATATCGATAAAGTATTAGCAACAATACGTACCTACGTTTGACAAACAATTAACTAATTATAAGTAAATGCCAAATGATAAAAATATCTAAAAACCAAAGCACAGTAGTTGTTGAGTTTATCGATTTCTGTTAGTTCATTATTCATTATTTTACTTAGATTAAGGCGGTATGTAGACATTTGCGCAATGGCACTATTCAGGATTGACTTTTACTTAGTCTGTGGCGTCGGCATATATGTCCTAAGGTAGTTTTTTATCCGAAGATTGGAGGTTGGCAAAGTTAGTCAGATTGTAATCCCGACATTGGTTGGGTGGTTCGTAAAGTTTAATAAAATAAAGTTCATTTTAAAAGTTGATCGAACATCCTTTAATATAAATAATTCTTTGGAATGCAGTTCCACGATAAAACAGTAGTTTATTAATGTTCCAAAAAAGTAAAATTGATTAAACTTTCACTTGTTATAACTCCGTTTTATATTAAACAATTCTCTTCCTTTACCCTTATAATCATTTTTCTTGTGTTTTTACTCCCCCCCTTTCCACACCTCTTCTTTTTAAAATTTGCATTTAATAGGGCCATACTACTAACATCGCATTTATTATCCTTCCAAGTTCCTCCCTCTCATCATAATACATGCTCCATTGATTCACTCTCCTCTCCACATACTCTACACAATCTCTTACTTTCTTCCATCCAAAACTTATTCTCATTACACTCATTCCGCATTCTGAATCTAGCTATTATCTTTATATTTTTTCCTTCTCTTAGATATCCTGGCACCTCATCCCCTTGTCATTCTACCCATATAAATTCCCTCATACCTTTCGCGTATCTTGGTTCCCATATTTTTCTCATATCCTCACCTCTTACTATTTCATTACATCTTTTCCCCACCATCCTACTAACATTCAATCCCTTTTCTCTCCACTCTTCCATTTGTTCTTTACTTATTGCAATTTCTGTTAAGGCTTTATCCCTTTTTTCACATCATATGTATTTTTTGTCCCGATCCCCAATACCTTTTTCCTCCATATCCCTTTTCTTATGTCCCCTTCCGGTAATTTTCCCAATTTTTCTTCATATTTTATAACCTTTCTTCTTGTATCTTCCACCATATTCCCACATTTTGTTTCCCTTCTTAAAATGTAGTCTGGGGTACTTCTTTCTAAGCGCAACACCCATTTTATATACCTTTTATAAATATTTTCTACTATTCTATACTCTTTCCATCCCCATATGTCGACTCCATAAAAGACTTTACTTTTTACAAACGTTTAAAAAAGTACTACCCTTCTTTCCCATATATTTCTGCACAATTTTTGTCCTATTCCCCATATTCTCCCCAGCAGTGCATTTGCTTTAACTACTTGGTTACTTAAACTTAACTCCGTTTTAATGTAATAATTAATAATCAAATACAATTGATTATAGAAATGTTTATTGTAAAATAATTCACACTGTGAGTTCTTTCACCTGAAGAAGCCAAAGCCTTTGTAACCTAATTGTGTCTTACTACTGCATTTCCCTTGCAATCAATGAAGCATTAAAGTGTATATGTTTAACCAATTTTAATGAATTTTTATCGATTTGTAACCAATTCAGTCATCAAATTAGAACTGCAAATAAAATACAATCTTTAGAGTGTATATAGCGCAAAATTAGTTCCTTGTACAAATTAGGTCTTAGTGCAAATAACATTACAGGTGATTGTTTGGAATTGTTTGACATTTGCACTACAAGACTGTCCCCATTTGGCAGTAATATATTTGACGAAATTAACGGACAGATCACAAGGCTGCAATTGGTATTGATTTTCTTCCCTGGCTCCGAATCATCCACGTCCTTTATTACACTTGTGATAATGTCTCTATCACGTGTCTCAATGGGGAAAAAGAAATGGTTAACGGTTTCATTGGAAATAGAAAAAAATTAACCCAGGAGCAAAATTAATCAGGATTAGTTATTGTAATTCATTACATTTTTTTCTGCTCCAAAAAGCTCTTGCTAATGTGTTTTCAAGTAATTTTAGTACCTATATCTATCTATCTTGTTTTCTTATATTTTTAATGTCTATTGTATATGGTAAGTGTTCAATAGATGCATTTAGACTGATAAGACCGGTGACCGCATTCTGTTCCCACTTTATCAGTTCATCGCCCCAGTCCATAACTCACCCTCTACATATTCAGGCGAAGTATTGGTAAATGAATATTTAATAGCACTTCATCGACCCAATTTGCTACCGGTACCTATTAGCTTCGGAAAAATTGAAATAGTATCGGAAAGGTTACATGAGGTCAATAACTACTGTCACCGGTAATTGTACTTAACTGGGGCTCGTAATGTCTAAAGTCCAGACATCCAAAAATATTGTTTAATGGTACCTACATTGCGGTTTCTACAACATAAGGGGTATATGAATTATTATCTGGATATCTGAAGATTAAATTTATACCTACGTAGATTATAATAGAAGCTCTTATCAATGAAAAGTTGTAAAATTTTTGTCACCACCATTGTTTTAGTTTAAACTGAATAGGAGATAGTTATGGAAATATATCGCCATTTATTGCTCTTTGCTGATAATTTAAGTATCTACCTTTTTTTAAAACTTTAAACTGCTTTTAAAATAGAAATTCGTAGAACGAACAAAATAGCTCAAACCCCAACGCCAAAACACGACACTTTAGTTGTCCGAAGCACTTATCGGTAACAAGGTTACCTTCTTCACGGACTGAAGTGAACTGATCCGTAATAAATCTATTTTTATATTATCAATACTATTTGACACACTTTTTTCTTCGTAATTGAGATTAGGGATTAAATAAATGAAAAGGTTTACAAATAAATTATCCTTTGTTTCCATGAGAACTTACGTGCAGATATACAGCATTTGCGACAAAGCAAAACATAAAAAGTTGCCTTTTCTAAAGTGACAAAAATAAAATCCTCCTACTTAACATGAGCTCATTAGTACAAGTACTTCTACTGTAATTATTATTTTCTGGAAAGCCAAGAATTCGCCTTTAGTAGATGGTGTATACGTTTACAGACAACTTGAATAATTTTTAACACGTGTGTACAATAGTATTAAATCTTGCAAAAGTTTGCTGCACTTATTTATTTTTTAGATATAAATACCTACATAAATATACAGAGTGTTAGGCAGAGGAATGTAGGTAATTTAAGAATAACGAGTATTTTTAACTAAATTTAGTTTAGTGCAAAGTGTAATAATTTTTGTGTCATTTTATTTTTAAAATTTTTGAAAGTAATATCGTTTTAAGCCTAATAAAACTAAATGAAACACCACGTGTCATGACAGATTTTTACGGTTTTGTCATCCACATGAATTCAATTATCGATACAAATCATAACAAAAATAAGCTCACTTTTTTACATTATATTTATCTTATAAATTTTTGCTTTGAATATTTGAAGGCTCATAACAAAAAGAATTAACCTGATAGTGATATTCAAATAATTCCAAAAACTTCTTTAGTTAATGCTCTTTCTAAAAAGGTACAAAGTTCTTTAAAAAAGTAACTACATAAAAAAAACTATCAGTTTTTTGTCGTAAAAAAAATATTATTTTGGAAAACCTTAAAAACTAAAATAACTCAAAAACTGCTACTAAATATAGTTAAAAACACTAATTGGGACTTCAGCTTTCACCTCCTAAATTCCCCACCTCCCTCCACCCTGTATATTATTTTATAAAATTGTTTTTGCAGTTGAAATGTCCCAAAAAGTCAAATTGTACAAAATTTGAAAGTTGGTTTCTGAAAGGTTTGTATAACCTAACGGTATGTCGAGTACATCTGGAAATTTATTATCTGAACAAGTTCGAGTTTTGTCCTAGAAGAAAGTAAACGGAGATTTTGCCATCCTAATTAAATAAGCTCGAAGTTTTCAGTGGATGAGGAAGTTCTATTTAACCTTAAAAAGTAAGAACACGGCCTGTAGAGACATTTGATGCAATTATTTTAATCAAGTTGCAGACAAATTATGGCGCTTCACGAACTTATTGCAAGTTTTATCGAGTTAAAGAAAAAAGAAATAACGGCGCAAGTTTGATTCTGTAATTTATCAAACACGTTGTTATTAAGTGGATACCTACTTACAAAAGATCTTTTCGAAATAACTAAAATTTAAAATTAGTCATTGTTTACGGTCTGATCAAAAAAGTTTAAGTGAATCAATTTAATGTGAACTTTCCGAAAAAAAACGCGCTAACTCATCACTTTTTGAAGTTGTATTTCTTTTGGTGATATAAGGGGATGTCTATTAATTACGTGAGCTCAAATTAAAGAGAAACGTCCAGAAAAATCTCATCAAATTTCATTTAATGGAGAGAGGGTAACCTCACCTCAATTTTCTAATTCAATGAATTGTGACAATTTTTATTTCCCTTTTAACCGAAGATTCATGTGATTAAACAAATCAAAACATTATGGTGTATATCTGATTACATCTCAATAAGAGAGCTACTAAACTTGATGTAATTGTATCTGGTTTAAATAAATAAATAAACTCTTAAAATCCTGTAAGTGTTTTATTAAGAATCTCGTTAATCATTTTACTTTGCCACAAAAGGAAACTTCAGTCGCTAAAAAATACTTGATGGTGTCTTATTCGCAGCACATTTGTAATGGAACCCACTTTACGAGAGTGGTGTTGTCGTTTTAAGCTTTAGCAATTTGCTAAAGCAAAGCATTCAGGGCAAAACCACGCAATAATGCAGTGGCGTCAGCTGAAATAGAAAGCACATGTTCGTTATGTATCCATTGTGAGTATACCTGCTTACATTTGCAACTTAACACATATATATGTGCAATGCCCAATAGCTTCACTCTTCATTTACCATCTGAAATTGTTCTAATATTTTATGGAATTATTATTTTTAACTATATAAACTCGTCACAATTTAATAATATTTTCGTCTTATTTGATATTAATATGTAGTTACTTCAGATGAAAGAAAGAGGAAATTATGTAAATTTTAAGAGCCAGGCTTCTGGGTTTTCGTAACTTTTTGAAGTTTGTTTGTGGACGGGAAGGAAGTGTTAAGTAGTCTCTCTGACTTATTGTTTGTTATAAAGTATTAAACATTCATTAATTACATAATCAAATTAGCACTTTTGTTACAAAACCAAAGTTAAAATTAGCTACAGTTAAAAGGTTGAAAGGAGAAGCTTGCGAAGAAATTTTATATTTACATAATTACATCATTCATTAAATTAGCTTTTTTAAAAAAAAACCCTTATTATACAAGTTTGAAAAAATGTATAAATATATTATACTGTGTTGCTTTCATCTCCGAAAATTTCAAATTACGTAATTAATGCCTCAACATTGAATTTTTAAACAATGGGCGAAAATCAAGATAAACAGGAATTGTAATGTGGAGTTCCTTGATGGCAAACTTTTTACTCCGCTACTTCACTAAAGATTATTACTTTCGACCGTTTTATTTTATTGGCAAAGACTCAAATGGATTAAAAAGACTTAAAGATGCTGCGGCAAAATTAGCAGATTAAATCGACTGAAACTAATACATACAGCTCCAACGTTTCCCTTTTGAAAAATGATAGGATTGCTGTAGGGTTAGTCATTTCAACACTGAATAGAACAAATTGCTAGTATTGAGATTATTTTCTGTGTAACAGGGCGTAATTCCTGTTTTGTGTCCTTAATCTCTATTTAAAGGAGATCTATGTCGAGCAATTAATTTTAAATTTAAAAAAAATAATAATAATTTTTTGTGGTACATAATTAAAATTTATAGGACGTATAAAAGAGATAACAGGAAATATTGAAATAATTAATAGTTCTTCAATCTTTTACCATATATATATTTTTCGAATATTTTTCAGAATTATTATTATGTGACCTCTTTAGGTTCACAAATTTCGGATTATAATATATAATAACCTAATTAGTAGTAGAGCTTTATTAAAACAAAAAAAAATTAAATATTTATACTAAGCACTTCCCTTCCCTTTCCCTTATATTAATTTTTTCTGTATTTTCCCTCCCTCCCTTTCCACACCTCTTCTTTTTAAAATTTGACCACTACCATTCGCATTTATTATCCTTCCAAGTTCCTCCCTCTCATTCATCCCCGTTACTGCTTCTAATACATGCTCCATTGATTCACTCTTCTCTCCACATACTCTACACAATCTCTTACGTTCTTCCATCCAAAACTTATTCTCATTACACTCATTCCCTATTCTGAATCTAGCTATCATCTCTATACTTTTTCCTTCTCTTAGATATCCTGGCAGCTCATCCCCTTGCCATTCTTCCCATATAAACTCCCTCATACCTTTCGCGTATCTGGATTCCCAAATTTTTCTCAGATCCTCACCTCTTACTATTTCATTACATCTTTTCCCCACCCTTACAGCTCCTATCGTTTTTCTATATAATTCCATTATTCTACCTATCAAACCCTTCTCTATATAACTTTTCTTTAACATTCTCTCATTTCCTTTCTGTCTACCGAATAACATAATTATTAACCACAATATCTTATTCAATTTTCATTATTCAAAGTACCTATACCCATCAATAATTTTTTTTGTAGTGATTACTATTTTTATAAAACAAGTTGTTTTATTTACAGGGAATAGAAAAAGGAGATAAAACGCTTGAAGTGAGGCTTTACGTAAAACACCTTAAAATGTGACTACATGAGTTTAATCATTTGAAATTCTTTAATTTAAATCATTTAGTTTTGTAGTGTTATGTCATATCTTACTTCTGGAATTGAATGAGATCTACCTGTATTTAAAATTTGTTTCTATTGCCTCTTATTATTGTTAGAGTCAAATTGGAAATTAGTAAATTGAATTTGTGTATAGAAATTTAGAATACGATATAATTATCTTTAACTCGGGTCTATTCATCGCATTTTGCCGGCGTTACATCGTGTATAATTACGTTACACGATCCGAAGCAAAACAAACTAAAACCAGGAGATACGGCAGAGATGACATCATTACACCATTTTATGCTAAACTTGTAATTTACTTACTCACACGTGGAAAGGTAGTTGGTACATTCCGTTCTGGTGGCTAACTTTACCGGACAGTTTATAATCGGTTACCTCTTATTTGCGTACATGTCTCACTTGCGTACAAATTCTTCCAAGGGTGGGCAGCAGGGAACCAGGTACCTGAGAATATCTGTTACCTTTTCCAACTTGCGCACAAATAATATATAATATTATATATATGCATGTATTTAATATGAATTTATAATGATAACTTTATAACTTATTTTTTTGTAATATATTTAGAAATAAAACAAATTAGGTAGGTACATCTACATTTATTTGGAAAAATACATACGATTTTTTGTTTTAGTGTAACTTTACAATGAAAGCCATTTTTTTCAAAAAATTTGAAATATTTCCACCTTCTTCATACTTTTTAGCATTTAATTTGATTGCTTCGTCAAGTTCAACATATTTCTTTCTCCTTTTGACCCCACTTAAACCAATTTCTAATCGAAACATTTTAATGTTTGCTTACATGCTACATGGACGGCATTTTGTCGTTTCGATGATTTCAAAATCGGTAGTATTCATCTTATAAATTTAAACGTAAGATACCTAGTAACGTAACACAGGATGCGAAATTAGAATACTTTGTTTTCCATCAATACAATACAATAAAGACACCCCCATTTATTGTTGATGCAAACGTTTGGCCAATAAGGTGTTATTATTAATTATTTAGGGAAATGTTGTTACTTAAATATGGTATTTGGTATTATACAGGGTTTTTCAAGTTGATGGGCTATTAGAAGTATATGAATTAGTAGAAGGAATTCAATTCTGAAACTTGGGCTCATTTCGTTATTGTTTATGCCGCTTCTTTTAAAAATATTTTCAAGTTCGATTTACATCCGGTTATACCGGAAGTCGATACCAACTTTGTTATTTTAAATGGAATGGTATATTTTTTACGCTGAATTCGAATAAAACGTGTAATTCTAAGGTAAGTTTGATAACCAACTTGTACACCTATGACGATCGGTTTCTGAGTTATTTTAACTTACAAAAAAAAAAATCGCTACCGCAATCCAAATTATAAAAAATCATAACTTCCACAAAATACGACTTAGAGTGTTAAAATTTTTACTAGTAATAGCTGAATATTCGTGCTAACGCCTTGACAAAATTGAATTAAATAATTTATACAGGGCGTTTAAAATAAAATTCTAAAATTGAAAAACTTCAAACACGAATTACCTCGTTTTTTTTAAATGGCACCTACTATTTTTTATTTTTTCAATCGATTCTATTTTTTATCATCTTTCGATCTATATGGATACTTCCAAGTAATAAATCCAAATTATTCCAAAATTTTCAAATAAAATAGGAAGTATCCATATAGATCGAAAGATGATAAAAAATAGAATCGATTGAAAAAATAAAAAATAGTAGGTGTCATTTAAAAAAAACGAGGTAATTCGTGTTTGAAGTTTTCCAATTTTAGAATTTTATTTTAAACGCCCTGTATAAATTATTTAATTCAATTTTGTCAAGGCGTTAGCACGAATATTCAGCTATTACTAGTAAAAATTTTAACACTCTAAGTCGTATTTTGTGGAAGTTATGATTTTTTTTCTATAAGTTAAAATAACTCAGAAACAGATCGTCGTAGGTGTACAATTTGGTTATCAAACTTACCTTAGAATTACACGTTTTATTCGAATTCAGCGTAAAAAATATACCATTCCATTTAAAATAACAAAGTTGGTATCGACTTCCGGTATAACCGGATGTAAATCGAACTTGAAAATATTTTTAAAAGAAGCGGCATAAACAATAACCAAATGAGCCCAAGTTTCAGAATTGAATTCCTTCTACTAATTCATATACTTCTAATAGCCCATCAACTTGAAAAACCCTGTATACATATAATGATAATTTATTATAATCCGCTTCAGCGCGCTGGGGTGTCTATTAGGTCTTCCCGGGCGGTTTTATGTTCAGTATAAGTATTTGAATATAAATGAAATTTGTTTGTGATATTTAGTATGTAATTATTTAGTTACCTACTTATTGGTAAAAGATGACGTTTGTTGGCTATTTTTATTTAATCAGTATTTCACATTAAATACATTGTAGTTTATTGAATTTTTGTACGCAAGTTGGAGTAGACCACAGGTCGTTCCAGGTAGAAGCAACCTTCCTACCCACTATTATTATTACTTGTACGCAAGTGGGGCGGTTTTTGCAGTTGTACGCAAATAAGAGGACACGTTTATAATCATCTATGTAGGTAGATAAAGGGACTCCACATTATTTTAACAAGTTTGGGATTTATTCACCTACTTACATAATAAATTGAGTTGTACAAGGTGTTTCAAAAATGTTGTACTATAACTTAACTTTTCTTCATTAAACTATCCAAATATATTCAAAAATAAACTAACTACTTAGCAGCACCTATATTTCCCCTCAAATTATCTTATAGATATAGGTACCTAGAAAAATGTTCTTAGGTATAAGGGTAGAATAGTGTTTTATTGATTTAACATTAACAGCTACGTTTCCTTTTTGTTGGGCTATTGGGAAGCTTTATCGATGAAGATTTCTCTGGACTGTAAAACCTCTATTGATAAAGCCTCCTTCCAAGAAGCATTGATGTATTTCCCCAACTTTTAATAGATATATAGATACAGAAATATTCTGAGCAATAAGGGTAGCAAGGAAGATATTTTGTTTATTTACTACTAACGTTTTGTTTCTTGTTGGAAAGCTTTATCGATGAAAGTTTCTCTTCATAAAACCTCTCTATAAGAGACGAAACGTTGGTATTAATAATAAATCGATACAATGTCTACCTTACTACCCTTATTGTTCTGATTAATTTTGTATACCAATTATTTAGCTTCGTTTCGTTTAATTTAACTTCTTATACGTAATTGTTTAAAAATGTTAGTTGGAATTTTGAAAAACCGTGTTTTGTAATCATCTTACCATAAAGTACGAACAGCGTGCACTTATTAATTAGTTCTAGTAGTTTTAGTTGGTTCTCATGTATTTTAAACGTAAAGGAATATTAAACGAAGATTTAAATTAGTTCGTTAGGAAGTCCCTGAGGGAAAGGAATGTTTATAATTAATATTTAGATTGTTAAACTTTGTAGTACTCACCAAATATGCTACTTGTAGGCATTTGAAAAATTCAGCGAGAAATCATGAAGCTTAACATTTCGAAACTATGTTGCATGAATAGTAATCTACGAAATGGTAATAAAGTTTTAACTAAATTAGGTACACTACTTATTTCGAAGAAAATATTGAAATATATTAAATTTTTATTAATAGCAAAACGAATATATCTGGGAATTTAATATTAATTCGATTTTTTTAACTCTCTCTTTTATTTTTCTTTTTGTAAATTAATTTTCAAAAAGACAACTTTATTATAGAAAAGGCAAACGTACGAGTACTTGTAAAAGTTCTGCTAATAATTCATAATGTTATTTATGGGAATATTTTATACTGCACCAGTCTATTTATTTCTGTTAGAACACAGTTCGCTATTTTAGTGTAAAAAATGAAAACATAAATTACCATTAACATTTTCTTGGCGTGTTTATAAAACTGCCAAAATCTGAACTGATTACGGCCTCTGTAGTCTAATAATGAACTGTCTAGGTCTTTGATCAAACAGCTCATTTATAAAATGCTCCTCTGATGTGTTTGATTACGGTTCTTGTACAACTTCCTTGATTTCAAACAAAACATTACTTGTTAAAGGTAAATTTGATTAATACACAGACTTCAACCTGGCAGTCAAAGCTCAGAATTCAAAGAGTTCAATAAACAAACACAGTCTGATCGTTATTTATCACATTCCGGATATTTTTTGAGATTTATAAATAAGAAAAGGTTAAACATCTGATGAATTGATTGTTGATTAAATAAGTGCATTGCCTTTCAACGTTTTATGGGTTTTAGGTCATTCATCGTTAATTAAAACAATCTTTTCCACAAGTTATACAAAACAAGCAATGACAGAAACCCAATCAACTTATATACATTTGTATCTTTACAAATGCAGCATTGTAGCAAAATTTGGTAATGTAGGGGGCAAACAAATAATTTTTCACGTTTTTAAATCTAAAAGAATTATAAAAAATTCAATAGACTCAAACTAATTTTTAAATTCAAAGCTTTTTAATTGACCAATAATTAATAAATATACACTGATTGCTTTTCTCTTTTAATTGTTAAGCACGTCTCTTTATTTATTTGCCCTGGTTTAAAATTAAATCTCACCCAGTTTGTGTATAAAATAGTTCAATCATTTCCTTAAAATAGAAGTTTATAAATAACAACGAAATGACATGATCTGTAGTTATGAATCTCTTATGTAACAATAAATTATTAAACAGACCATAACAGTTATCATAAAACTTCTCATTTCATTTCTAAATGGTGGCAGTTTCTCGTTTATATTACATCATGTTTTTAAGGGGGGAATTTGCTGACCCTTTTGATGTTTTATTCATGAGCTACCGAAATTTATTTAAGTTTTACATTAGCAAATATATTGAATTGAGGAACCTTTTAATTGTTGTAACTCCATATTCACAATACAAATAAATAATAACAATACCGATGTCTCCAGAATGTTATAATAGAGAATTAAATAGGATTTATTTGATTGCAAGAAATAATGGTTATAGTTTTTAATTAGTTTCAAATTTTGTTAAATAAAAAATTAGCTCAAAAAACTCGTAACTTAGTATACCCTTTCACTAAAAATAATATGCAGAACCTTAATTATAATTAAATTACCTATTTAGGAAATATTTCTCTAAACGTAGGAAAACAGTTATCTAATTTTACAAATTCAGTCATATCTTTTAGGACAAATAACCCTCTAGACAAAGTTTTGATAAACATTAAAGATCCTACCAATAAGAACTCTAAATTAGGCATTTATAAATTACAATGCGGTACTTGCAACATAGCTTACATTGGCCAGACTGGTAGAGCCTTTAAGGACAGAATATCTGAACACAAAAAGAGTTATATAAAAAAGTCACCCCATTCAACGTACATATGTTCAACATTTGTAATTAGAGTCTCATAATTTTAATGATAATTTCCAAATTTTACACATAGAGAAGAAAAGTACAAAATTGAACTTACTAGAATTTTTAGAAATAAACAAGTTAAATAAGCAAGGTTTAATTTCAAATGACCAGATTAATGTTAAGAATTCACTATTATTGAATTTATAACAGTAGTTTGTAATATAATTGTTTTCCTGCCCCCTTTGTTTAGTAATAGTTAGTATATAAGTGATTTGTAATCAGTCTTAGTTTAGTATTTCTTCCACCTGAAGAAGCCACAGTGTGGCGAAATGATCATTGTGGTCAATAATTATAATTTGTAACCGAAACCGTTGTGTTTTATTTGTATTAGCAAATATTTCGGCTTTCGCATTTGTTTTTCTAGTAAATTAAGCCTTTAGTTCTATTATTTTTAATTC
The DNA here is from genome assembly GCA_029378335.1 of Agrilus mali. Classification (NCBI taxonomy): domain Eukaryota; kingdom Metazoa; phylum Arthropoda; class Insecta; order Coleoptera; family Buprestidae; genus Agrilus; species Agrilus mali. The sequence continues at coordinate 18,252,817 of CM055657.1, forward strand.
TTTGCAAAATACTCCCCCTATTCACCTTACTAAAATTTTACACTTTAACAATGATCTTGAAACTGTAGTGATCTTGTTATTCTCTTATTTTAGTTTTTACTTTTTATAGTTAAATTTCCCAGTTGAATAAATGTTTTATTTTTCTCGCTGCATTTGATAACATTTAAATCGTTTAGAATTTCCCTGAGTATTTCATGTCATGTCACTTCTTCCAACTTATCAGTAAGTAGGTGTAAGGTTTAGTTGTTCCCTATTTCCCAAATAATCATTCGATAAGATTATTGCTCAGATTTATTTTTACGAGACAAATCTTTCAACGTCTTCCACGTTTAAATAAATTTTCTTATCTTAAGACCTTCTGGGCGAAATACTTAAATAAATCTTCTTATTGCAGACTTATTTCTGTACTCGTAAAGTAAAGGCGAATCTGTTCAATAGTTAAACTCGGAAGTACCGATTTATTTATTATTATGGCCTCCGGAAATAGCAATCACTTTGTAGCAGGGATAGCAGTTACTACCCGGTTGCAATATTTGGTCCTGTAAACATAATATGCATGTGTGTATGTTAGTATACTGGTGTGTTTCTATACATATCTGTGTGTGATATGTACCTTTCTCAATTAAATGCTGATTTTAGTTAGTTAATAAACAAAATCAATTATTCAGTTCTGGAATTAATTGCTTTTTAAGGAACCTATGGTGGAACGAATTGGATGAACTATAGATATATAAATGCAATGTAAAAATCTATTTCTTTTTTGGCCAGAATTTCTAACATGCACATATTTCATAACAAAATAAGAGTGAAACTTAATACTTAAGAATTTTTAAAAAAATTACGATTTGATAATTTATAATATCGGCCAGTCTTCTACAATAGACATGAAGAAATAGTTTAAATAATAACTTAAATTGTTAAAGCCTTTTAAACAATATAAAAATCTTTACTAATTAATTATAATAATACAATAATATTTGCCCAATACATATTTAGGTAATTCTAGGGGAAAAAAATGGAAAGGTTTTTATAGCATTAGTATGAATGAAAACGGTCACCCGTTTCACAACCTTAACTTTCTAATTTAATCGTGTCCTTTGTGGTCACCTTCTAGATAATTAAATTTTAATGTGCCATTCAAATGGTATCTTGTAGACTTACCAATGAATCGTACTTGTTAGATCCAAGGTATAAAGATGTGCTTTTGTTTTTTAATTAATTGTAAATGGATTTTTTTTGTAGACAGTTCATTTTAGAAAAAATACTGACAAGTTGTCATGCATTAAAGGTTGCTTCAATTTAAGTTTAGTTAAATTAGTAACCTTTAATGACATTTAATAATATTAAAATACTTATTTCGTCCTAGTTACTGACATAAAAGGGCAGTGTCCTTAGAGAATTCATTGTCACCATTAAAACGTGTAGGGGTAATAAAGTATCTCATTTTCGATGGTTAGTTAATTTTGGATGCCTTCAAATACCATTAACAGTTGGAATAAGGTTCAATATTCGGAATTAAAGGCCGTAGTCTAAGATTTTTCCTTAGGTGAGAACACCGTTGGAGTTGTTCTTCCGACGTTTCGCTAATTATTAGGAATGGTTACCTCAGGGACAATAACGATGGCATAAAGTCCAACACTGCAGTTGTTACTCAGCACAACTGCAGTGTTGTACTCTACGTTCTACGTTCCCTGAAGATGCCAACAACAGTAGTTGGCAAAACACCGACAGAACAACTCCATCGGTGTTCTGACGGAAGGAACAATCTTAGATCACGGTATTCAAGACCAAATATCGAACTTTATTCTGATAACGCCGGTCGTGAATGCCTAATAAGATTTTTAACCATTAACAGTCTTAAATAAGAAAGCAAAAGGAGAAATCCTTGACTTAATATGATAAAAACTACGTTCATTTTAAGATACAGTCATTATACCATATGCTTTTTTTTTAATTTAACAAAGACTTATTTTCTCTTTACCTGTAACCTAAAATGAAATTGATGAGATGCAGAATATTCCTGAAGTAAATCCAAGCGATTTAAAAAAATTATAATACACAAGCTTTTTTTCACCCCAAAGGTAAAAACACTAAACGAAAAGTACCTCAACTTGTGTGGCTTTCCTCTATCCTAAAAATATTGTATACAAAATGTACGTCAGTTTGGCACTGAATCTTATATTCCCGTGTGAGCAAAACGTTTTAGTACCTACCAACTGTCAAACTTAGAAACTTGAAAATTGTCAACCAAAGAAGAAAGCAATTCCTTGTGCGTGTAATGTGTTAAAACTTTTGAAATTTTATTTTTTACACCTTCTTTTAAAACAAGTTGGAGAAACCCCAACAAAAACTGTGAAACAGTTACGTTTTTTTAAATTTTCTTTTATGAAATCAAGAATCGCAGAACACCCTTGAGTCACCAAATTCCAATAAATTTTATTTGGCGTCTTTTAAAGTTTAATAATTAATGTTTTTTAAACCATTGAAATTAAATATATAACCGAAAGAAGAAGTCCACGAATTGAATTTTTTTAAATTAGTTACGGGCAAAACATCTAAATTCTTCTTTTCATATTTATAATTCATTTTTTTTGTGAGTTAGGTAATTAAAAAATGAGACATGAGAATTTGATATTTTAAGAAGCACATTAAAATCAAGATTAACTAGAATTTCAATAATTATTTCTTTATTTGAAAACAATCAACCAAAGTATCTAATGACCATGCACAAAGAAAACCAAAGTTTGTTTCCAACGATAATACTGAAAATAGGGATTGCAATCCGGCGTCGTTTCCAGTCCGGCCGGATACGACCGGATTCCCATCAATCCGGATTGATCAAATCAGGATAATTTTCGTTTTTTCGTACAAAATAAGTGAGTTAATCAAGTGTCACTGCACTTATATGTAGGTAGTTTATAAAAAATAAATCACAAATATATAAAATCGACTTTATTTCCTAACCAGTGTTAAGACAAATAGACTACAAGAAAACAATTAAAATTTAGTAGTGTAGGTAACTAGTAATAATTTTACCACGTAACGAGTAGCTCAGTCTTTCTAGATTTCACTTTCACAGATAGTATCTAGTAACTATAATATCTAATAGATACAATTAACCTTACGTAACTAACTGAAATGAGATCAAAATAATTATTAAAGTATTTAAGAATGCTAACAAACAAGTCTTATAGGTATTTAAGACAGATACCATCATGATTTGATGAATCTGTCGAACGAATGAATGACAAAAATTATCACAATAATGAGTTTAGAACGCTTTAGTTTAATCAACTTACGATAAATAATTATTTTAAGTAATAATAATTGTAAGAAAATATAAGTATTAAAAGAAAATCAATATTGATTTTGAAAAAAACGATCGTAGAAAACAAATATTGTTAATTATTGTGTCATCAGCTAAACGACTTCTAATAGAGCTGCAAATATAGCCTGCGGCCGAAAAGGCCCTTTCAGCTTCTACACTTGTCGGCTTATTGTCAGCAAATAATCATGAATAGCAGACAAGTATTCTCCTCGAACTCCATTGCGTTCAAATGTCGTCATTTCTTTTTTTAGTACTTTATCAAAATCTTTCTCTTTTTTAGTATGTACGCTATAACACGTGGCTTCTTGCTGGATTTGTAATTGTAATTCTTCCTGTAATGTCAAATCTTACTTTAGTGATGGTGAATCTAAGGTCTCTTCTACCATTTCTTCTATGTTTTCTTTAGATTTATCTTCTTGAATAACTCTTTCTAAGATTTTTGTAATTTCTGATCGTATAACTTTTTTCTTTGGCATAGTAAATGTATCATCAGATCGGTTTACATTTTCAAGGTATTTCTTTGGATTCTGTAAGTACATTAATATTCTTGTTACTACAGTGCGGCGTTCTTTAATCCTTGTATGCAGTGCTTCATATAATTCATTACTTAACACTGTGTCATGAGTGAGCAACTTCTCTGAAACAAATTTTAATGTTATTTCTGCAGTTAACAGAGTCGAATTTCTTCTGCACAAGGCCTCTACAGCCAATTTAAATGGCTGCAAACTATCAAACAAGTCGTTTATTTTTGACCATTCAGTATCACTAAATTTAATTTCAGATCCTACATCTATCAAAGCTTTATCAATACACGACTCGTACGCATGAACACCACTCTCAACGCATTTAAAGTAGGTACATACTCATGCAACAGCTATATTATTTTGCCACAAACTGCTAGCACCGGATCCGGTAACCGTTAAATGATGCCGGATCCGCCGGATTACCGGATCCGTTTTTCCGGATTGCAATCCCTAACTGAAAACTTATCGAAACCAATTTGTTCAATTTTAATCGATAACAACAACGTTTCTTGATGTAAACTCAGAATATGTAAAGCTCCACACTCGCTGTAACTAGGTAAAGTTTTAAGTTCGGAATTGGGAGAACGTAGTCCTGATACAATTTCGCTAATGACAGTGACAGTGGCGTCTGATGCATAAGGGTACAGGAGTTCCTACCCCTAAATGAACTTTTTAGGAAGCACTCGTACTTAATATGTATTTAAACTTTCAAATTAAAAGTAGGTGCAAATCATTTTGCGGACACTGTAAGGTATTTTTGATACATATTTCTAATTTCTTCCTATGTATGCACAACTAACAGTGCTATGGAATGATGAAATTATTTATTTACCTACCGAGCTTTCGGAGGGAACAATAATTCAAACACGCCGCCACTGATGCACAGCGGCAGAAAATATTTGCCAGTTAATAATAACTAAGTCAATTTCGACAGAGCCACATTCGACAGAGCAACATTCGCAGTTCTGTACGATGTTATAAAATTATCTTTTTGAAAATGTAATACGGATAATGAACACACAGAAGCGAAAGGAAATGGAAGCATAGGTATCCTTAGGGTAGAAAAAAAAACAGAGTTGGAAGTAAGGTACGTTTGGGTTAAGAGCAAAACTGAAACACAATTAAAAATAACAACACAGCCACTAAACATAATTAATCATAAAAACCTCCATTGAGAATGTCCATTATTTATTTTCTAACCCTTTGCCTGTCAAGTGGTTTATATGGTATATCTGTGCAATCAGGATCAGGAACTTACATAAAACAGCCCTATCGGTTTTAAATTAAACCATTGATTACTTAAGCCCTTAAAATGTTTAAAAACTGTAAAATTAAAGTTGTTTGCAGATCTTGTTATCATTTTCTATTATTGCCTTCAGGTTATAAACATTATTTATCAGAATGAAGAGGTAGAAGGGTTAAAGTCAGCTCCATTAAGTTTTAAAGTAAAAGTGAAACAATTCATTTTTGTCTCCCTCTATAATTTTATTCAAAATAAGAATAGCATATTCTTCTTCATATTCCGATAAAAAAAATAATTTGGTATTTAATAATTTTTGGAGAGAAAATAATTTACTAAAATAAAATATGTCTCTGGAGATTGTTCGATGGTGTCGGATTATAAGATGTAAAATAGGGTTGAATATTTTACTACCAACATTCTTTATGCGTGCTGTTATTGTAATAAAAAACGGACTCAAAAAAGGTAATAAAATAATCTCATTAAACTTCAACATCAACAGATAGGTTTAATAAAATTATTCTAGAAAAACGAGAGATTTCATAAAGCGTTGAATATTTCTCTTAAAATACTGACATCAAGAACACCGACTTTAATTTAGAGTACACTAAAGAAATATAATGTTATACATGATTAGTGGGTTTAATTAACATTCCACTCGCTCCAAAAGTTCAGAGTAGATTCATTCATTCATATTTGAATCCTTTTCGAATAATTTAATTTATTCAAGCTTAGATTACAATTATATAAGTTACTGTTGCCAATCCTCACGTCTGCAGTCATCTTTTATATCCCTATGAATAATTTTAGCAGAAATTTCATAAGAGTTTCAATTATTAATTCGTTTCTTTTATAGGTATTTTTGAAGAAATTAGTCCCAATAGGGTTTCACGAGACTTTTGATTTTCAAGAATTTCGCCTTGATACTCTCTTGGTTTGATACAAGATCAAACGATGTTAAAATCGGGAAAAGACCGATCAATTTTCGGTATTAGGTATGAAATTTATAAAGAGTTTCGACAGCTTAACAAATACCTAATAAGATGCATTAAACTTTCTATAACAAAAATCGAGCGTGGTGCGATAAATTTCCTTTTAATTAATCTCTAAAACGGTTAATAAATTTCTTCCTCAATCTCGATTTGTACAATGGTATAATCCCGTAGACTGATAAATACTTTAATCTTTAAAAGGATGCTTGTTTTTTTTTTAATGTTATACACCTCGCTAGGTTTTGTCATTAACGGAATCGTTTTATAAACGTTAATGTTCACAGTATTTTTCTCTCTTTGTCGAGAAACATCGAGGCTCTTGAATCAAAGCAAGAAATTGCACAAGTCATACAAAATTACTTTCTTGATCTTAACTTTCTAGTCAAGACAAGAGTTGGACGCAGAGATGAAGACTTTTGACTTTGTGATCCCCTAGTTTAATTTTTTTTATCTATTAATATTTTTCAGTGAATGTGATCAAATTAAAAAAGCTTTTAAGCTCAAAATTTCTTTACTAAATACCAAATTTATTATTAAATCATGTGACATTTCGACCACATTTGTGAGCCTAAAGTACATTTTTATTATAATCAATCTAAAATAAAGCGTAAGATGTAGTATTAAAATTTAGAAAAATAACAGCTAATTTTCTGGATTTTTTATCTTCATTGTGTAAGTAGCAGTCATATGATTGGTTCCCAATTAAAAAAATGTTTAATTAATAAATTAAACCATCAAATATTTAAAAATCTCACCCAATCCCTTAAACTGTTAATTTATTTCTATACACCAATATTTTAAAGAAATTACCTACTTACATTAAGTTAAAAAAGCTTTTTATTGGACCAACAGTCAAAATATTACTGATGTTTTTATTTACTCCAATGTCAACCTGAAATCTAAAAGTAGAGATGGAAATGTAATTTTAGTGATTGTTATAAGTTGTTGTTTAATAGATGATTTAAATTATATGAATATATGACAATTTAAAATTTATAAATCATTCAAAATAAATTAAGGATTTAATGAAAATATTTATTTTATTATAAATATTACTTAAATTTGACAAATATTTTTTAACGTTTAAAAGATTCTCCTGTTTTTTAATATATATTGAATGTTTTATCCATTTAATAGACACAATAATATAAATTGAACAACGTGTATTTTCTATTTTGTAGCGGGTACCACAGTATGTAACAATCTGTTTTATTTTAGTATCACGCACGTGATTTGTAAGTCACGAACAGTCAGAGATCGCCCGGTTTCCTACATTGCAAAACTGACGAAATGCCACGACGTTGCTGGAGGACAGAGAGGGTCGACGTCGTCGTCAGCGTCGCCCTAGGTCTATCGTGTTATACAATAGTATATTGGCGGCCCGACCGCGCGACCCTCGCCGACCTACGGTCGTAACCATCGTCGCTATTAGGCCACTGTGCCGACGACGGGTTAAAATGTCAAAGAACTCCCTTGCAACCCCCACAGTAAAATCGCTCGCACCTAGATATCAAACCAACCTACTGCTCTATCCTCACGTAATCACGCTCAGTCAATTACGACAGCGGAACTTTGGCTCGCATTTAGTTGTATTTCTTAAACTTAAACTCTTTCTTTAGTCTATTTAAATCAAAGGAATCATGAGCGAATCTTGCATTTTTTTATCTATAATAAATGTTTAAGTAACAAAAAGTATTCGGGTTTTAATTCATATCCATAAAACATATAGTGCCAGATTTTGACAAAACTTGTATATACTGATCCTGACTTACCTAACTAAACTACCCCTGGATCTCCTAAAACTAGCCTTTTAAAAATTATATTAAGTTTTGAGTTCCTGGTCAGTAATTACTAAAAAAACCCAAAGAGAACACAAACAGCCAATAAATAATTAGATCAAAAATAGTTTTATTTTATTTAGTCGTAAATCGTTATTATTTATATGCCAATATATAATGCATTTAGAAAATAACGACCACTCTCGAAATAAAATAAATCTATCTATACAAACAGAATAACATCATGTTATAAAGCGCCCTCTGATGCTCCCTTAAATCTTTTTTATGTCCCAGAATATGTGCTCTTTATTCGATATAACCGTAGCTGAGTGTGAACTTCGAGCTTGGAATTACCTAATAAAGCACACTCTTGTGAAACTATGTGTTCCACATTTCAACAGATTTTAACATCCACCCGATTTTCAGAAAAACTCATAATAAATCAAACGAGAACTCCATGTCGTATTGGTGGATTTTAAATGAACTTACAACAGAATTTTAAATCATTTGATAACCTGTAGAATAGTCCTAAATTGCGTTTTTTAATGGCAAATAAAGTGTCAAATTTTGTAAATTAGAGCATTGGAAAATTAATAAATTTATAATTTGATAATTTCCAAACTGCTAACCAAGAACGTTCTTCTGAAACTATTTAGTTTATAAAACATTGCTTTTGCAACAAGTAGGTTAGAATTTAAAATTTCATTTGCCTGATAAGATATTTTTCCTTTAAGTACTTTTGCTACAAATTAAAATTATATACAGCTGTTTATTAAAATAATTTGTTTAATATAAAATCGAAAGACAACAAGTACCAAACACTGTAAAGGTACAATGAATCCTAATTTTAACTCACGACTTTTAGAGTTGGGCCGATTTACTCCCGACCCGGTTTTAAGATTAAAATCAACTTTTCGAAATAACTTTTTATCACTCGTCTGATTTGACAAATACCGAATGCGACTTGTCCAAAAAATTGACTTAACAATTTTGGAATTTTAAAGAAAAAAAATATGTGCCAAAATGTGCCCAAAATGTGCTATTATGTGCTACGTAAAAAACAATATTCAAAAAACTTAACTTTTATGACTAGGTCCTTTTTATGATGTTCAGTTAGCTCCACAACATCACTTCATTAAAATCAAACCAATTGTGTTGTAATGTGCTCAAGATGTGCTATCATGTGCCATTAAAAAAAATATTTAGGTACTTACTTGGAAAATTGAATTTTAATTAAGACATCCTTTTTGTAATATTTAGTTAGCTCCGCAAAATCACTTTATCAAAACTAAACATATAGTGCTATAATGTGCCCGTAATGTGCTGTTATGTGCTAATGTGAAAAAAAAAATATTTCAATAAAAAGTTTAGATTTTTCGTAAAATGTTAAGTCTTCATTAATACTTTCTCCACGCATCGATAAATGTAGTACGATGAAATAGCTAATAATATGCTTAACATAGTATTCGCATATTTTTCATGAAGCATCACCATATATTCTTTTACATGTTATGCAACTCATCTTGTATTAGGTAAGTACCTGTACTTTTCATTAGTTTACGATTGTATAGAATGTATTGTACACTATAAAATTCGTATTATTATTAATATTATCAATACAAAGTGTTATTAAACCTGTTTTTATTGTTAATAGTAACTTTTTTTATTTAATGATAGTTTTCTATTAGTGTAGGGAATAAACTTTTCATATGGTACCGTTTTAATGTTATACCAACACATAGACAAAGAGACTGAAAGTTTTGCTCATTTATGTATATATATCTTAGAAAAAAAGATTAGTGATGATTAAGTAATAAGTATATATATATATTCTTATAAAACAATATGAACATACTTAGTAGTCAAGTCATTTCCTTATTCTCGTCAAAGTAAAATTTCAATTTTTCTTCGTAATTACATTACTAGTAGAGAAAGTATTAATGAAGACAGTAATTTACAAAAAATCTAAACTTTTTTTCACATTGGCACATAACAGCACATTGTGGGCACATTACACCACTATATGTTTAGTTTTGATAAAGTGATTTTGGGGAGCTAACTAATTATTACAAAAAGGATGACTCAATAAAAATTCAATTTTTCAAGTAAATATATTTTTTTAATGGCACATGATAGCACATCTTGAGCACATTACAACACAATTGGTTTGGTTTTAATGAAGTGATGTTGTGGAGTTAACTAAACATCATAAAAAGGACCTAGTCATAAAAGTAAAGTTTTTTGAATATTTTTTTTAAGTAGCACGTAATAGCACATTTCGGGCACATTTTGGCACATATTTGTTTTCTTTTAAATTCCAAAATTGTCGAGTCAACTTTTTTGACATGAATGCGACTGGCCGACCACCTTCTACTTGACATACACAGTCTGTGAAACGATTTTGTACTTCTTCAAATATTGTAAGAATTGTATCTTCCGATGGAGCCACAAAGTGGCGAAACAATTGTCAAGTACAAATAAAATTTGAGATATAAATACTGTTTATTTTATTCTGGAACAACAATTCAAATAAATTCCCATGTTTCGGAATTTTTCTAAAAAATAACTCGTACAGAAGATATGAATTTTGTGCGTTTCTTTTGAACAACCATTTATATAAAAATGTCATCTCAATAAACCAAAGAACTGAAAATTTTTGTAACAAATAGTGTTGATCTTCTTATATTTACGATATTATTCCGTTTTGAATGTATCTTTTTGAGCAAAACTTAAGCAATTTTGCTTTCTTTTTACGACCAAAGTTGAAACTTTATACATTCCGGATGTAATGACTGAATTATGACGTTGCGATTCGTTTTAGTTTTGAGTTTCTATTAATGCTATAATAGTAACACATGCAACATTATTTTCTGACCACGTACCTACTGTTGACGTATTACTAAACATGAAAGTATTTTTAACTCTTTTATATTAAATAATTCACGAATATTCTTGATCCATCGTTAGATGAATATGGATTGTCGTTGTATTCGAATATTTTACGACAGATAAAATAAACGAAAATGCCATTCTAAATTTCAATGACTTACCAACTGAAAAAATAAATATTTACTTTAAATAATAACATCTTATATTAAATCTAAAAAGAAATTTTATTAAATTAAAATTTTACCGTAAAAATGGGTTCTTTTTCAAATTATTATTTAGCCGCAGTTATTTTGCTGTATAATGTAACAAAAATTCGTTTTTTATATTAAATTTTAGGAAATAAATTTGTTCCTCACAAAAATGCAAATTACATTTATTTAAAAATCACAACCCTTGACAAACAAAGTTTCCGTCCCTTTCAAAAAATAATTAAACTTACACATTACTTTTCTTTTGGTATTGAGATCAAGGAATAATAAAAGCAAGGGTTAATATAAGGCAAACGTTTTTTATTAGATTCTGAAAACTTTCTGCAACATCGCTGTCTAAAAGCACATGGCTCTTTGTAACTTTATTTGTAATGTCTTTTCTATGTAGAGGAAAAAGCTTTACCTTGAAAGATTAATGAATTTTGGCGCAGTAACTTCAACAATCCTTCGTAATCAGATTCACAACAATCAACATTCAACAATTCGCACACATGGGGTGTAATAATCATAAATACGCTTGAGCTGACGGGAGCCATGACCTCTTGTTAATTTCGATAAGGCAATGAATTTAATAAATGCAATATTATCACAGTGCTTTTGTTTTATTTAGAAAGGAACTAAATTGAATTCACAAGTGTACTTATATTAAAATATTAAATGGCGAAACTTTCCAGTTGTTTTCTGAAGTCTTAATCTTTATAAGTGTACTTTACTAAAATCATTTATCAAACAAGTCAACGTCATGAATTTTATTTAAACTTTGACTATATTTTATCTGTCTGTCCTTATTTCCTGTCAATAGAAACTTTGGCCTTTACTCACAGAATTATATACAAATAAAATGGCTCTTTTCAAATCAATTCGAATAATAAGAACTTTTCTGCAAAACTTTTAAAACATCTTACACTTATGTAGATACATCTAAAAGTAGCGCCATTTAATTTTTACGCTTTATTGGACAGGCAAAACTCTTTTTTGTGTATTATTTACGACTATAATATGTAGTATGCAAACCGTCAGACTTAAATTTACTATACGTATACGTTATCCAACTAATTAATGAAATTTGCGATAAATAAATCGAATTGTTTATTATGAAACAGTTAACTCATTAAACAATTTTAATTGAAAAAGTTTCTTAAACGAGGTCCTTGTTTAACATCTACTTTTATTTCTGAGTGCTTCATAAACTTTATTTATCAAAACAACGCTTACAACTGCAATCCAAAACCAAAAGAGAATGCTCAAAAGTAGAAATCAAACTTTTGGATATTTGCCAACCAGAAAAGTACCTACAGGGTTTCCTTGTTTCGTTAATAAATGGGCTTTGATATAACTTTCTACGTACAGAGAAGGAATTAGAGCTTTACTTTGTGATTGCAAGTCTTATATCAGATTGTTTATTTAATTAATTAATATTTTTAATTTGATTGTTATGAATTTTCCAAAAATCATTCATTTGAATAGCCTATGTTAATGATACAAAACAGGGTAAAATTTGATAAGTACCTACCTAATAAAGTGTCTCTACATTTAAAATTTTTCTTTGATTTATAATAACTCACCAGTACCCTTGTTTTTTTTTTTTTTTGTAGACCTACCACTACAGACACAATAATACCCTCAAATTCCGCACACCCAAAACAAACAAAACTTGCGGTATTTCATTGCCTTATCAATAGACTCACTAGTATACCATTATCCACCTCAGATTTTAATACGGAATTAAATTTATTGCAACCTCTAATGGATATCAACCTTTTTTAGTTGAAAAATTATTAAACAAAAAATTAAAAAACAGGTACTTATCTAGTCTACTTTACAACAGTACCCCCCCTTTGCCAGCAAAAACCTATTTTTGGTTCAATTAGATTTGTTAATAATTTTAGTATAGGTATATTTTAAATCTTCCCAATAATGATAAATGTGGGGTTTCCCAAATTTTTTGTAAAAAATGTAGTGCCACATATATCGGTCAATCGGGAAGAGCAATTTCGAAGCGCATCGCCGAACACTCCGCAGCGATAAAAAATAATAAATATAATTCGAGTGGAGTGGCCGAGCACTGCATCACACACACTCACTCTACAGATACTAATAATTTCAAACTTTTACATAGTAATATTCATAAATCTAGAAAACTCTCTATGTTAGAAAATTTGGAAATCAAAAAAGCCGTTTTCAATAAAACTTATTTAGTAAATAACCAAATCGAGTTAACTACTTACAATTCCCCCCTCCTTATCTTCAACTTTTGAATACATAAATAGTGATAACGTAGGGGTTTAAACTTAGTAATCATCTGTTGCTCTTGTTAATGGCCGGATTGAGCCGAAACAACTTTGTTGAGCTAGACTATTTCGTATTATGATTTAATCATGCAGTTTCACAAAAGTTGCACTAAGAATATAATACTTGTGGTCAGAAATTTATGACACATCTTTTTAATATTAAGACATGTTAGACACAAAAACTGCAGACTTACTAAGTGACTAAGTAAATTACTCTTAGCTAAAGACTTAACAGTTCGAAACATATGTAGAGTGTTTAAATAAAACTGATTTAAACGTCTAAAAGCAATTTTTTGTGTTTAATTTTTCTTATTAAGATTCTAAGCAGGCATCCATTAGTAAATTCCAGAAAAAATATAAAAAAATCACACTTCATTTTCAAACCATAACCATAAAATAATTACATATTCAATCTCCTGAATGCTTTAATGTACGTCATTCTAACTTTAATTAATAAATAAAAAATCATTTAGTGTTCCCATTTCCTGATTTACGCATATACCTATATAAGAAGTTCGTGGGGTTACTGGTGATGGCTATTTTTATTATTTCATATGCGTAAATGAAACATAATGAGCTGCAACTTGCATATTCGCCAAACATTATCACTTATAAGATAAAACATCTTCATGAATATCGCACTGGCATTTCTGGTTAACATTACCATCAAAAGCAGGCCTATTTAAAGCAGGGCACGTATCACTTTAATTTGAATGCAAACACGTACGCAAAAGGGATAAGTATATAATATAGGTGCCTTTCACGTGAGCTAAACTTCAATTTTGACTTAAAAATGTCGTAATAATGTAGGTACCTACCCATTTCTCATATTAAATTTTTGTTTGACATATATAAGTAGGACTAGTTCGTCTTTATCATTTGAATTTCTTTAAGCGGAAGTAATTATTATTCCTTATGACTTCTGAAGAAATCCCCAACCAGGGCCAAAATGTAGCAATTTGCTAATAAAATTTATCTGAGACCTAAGACAATTCTGAGTGACCCTTTTTCAAAGGAGAAATGTTTAAAAAATAGCTCTGAACTCTTCAGGTGAATATTTATATAAGAATTTTGCAATATTCCAACGTTTCGGTCCATGATTGTGATTGTTTTGAAGGTAATTGTTATATCAAAAACAAACTAAGGAAAAATAATATAAATTAAAACACTTGGAGTGGTTTCAATTATCTAATATATAAAATTCTCGTGTCACAATGTTAGTTACCATTCTCCTCCGAAACGGCTTGATCGATTGTTATGAAATTTTATATGCATATTCAATAGGTCTGAGAATCGGGAACTATCTTTTTTTCATACCCCTAAGTGATAAGGGTTGTCCACCCCTAACTTTTCTATTTTTTGGACAATTTTTTTATTTTTTTTATGATTTGGCATTAAAAAATACATATAACCTTTAATTTTCACCCTTCTACCACCAACCCCCATTTTTTAATAGCGATATTAGTACTGTAATAATCTTCAACTCTTAGTGGTCGATAACTGATCATTTATCATCAATCGATTAGTCATCCCCGCCAGGCCTCTACTGATGTCACTACTCACCCAGCAAACAGCACGGAGTGGGGATGAGAATGAAGCAGAGTTTTTTAGAATGTTACAGGGAGTTCAAATATGTTCTAAGAAGTAAAAGAATGTTTTATTATAACATTTCAGAATGATTTGGTGATGTTCAAGAATGTTCTAGAATCTTGAAGATCATTCAAGAATGTTTCAGAATGTTAAAAAAAGTTAGAAAATGTTTTGAATCATTATGGGATGTTCTGGATAGTTCTAAATTTGCGAATATTCTAGAATGTTCCATCAAACGTGTGATATATTCTTACCCGGGCAACGCCGGGTATTGCTGCTAGTTTATTATAAAAAAACTCGACGTACATTTTGCCCCCTTAGGGCATCATCGGAGTATTATTACGTACTAAAGTGACATGTAGAAAAGTTTGCTTAAATACTAGATCCATTAAATGCTTATATTATCCGGCCATATAGATACATCGGAAAGACCAAACTTCTATTACCACCCGCGATAATTAGCACATCTATAATGCCAGATACAACAAACATTGTTCTGGACTTTCCTCTCCTCTGATCATTGACCACAACACGTATACCATAAGTAATTTAAAATTATTACGCCAAATATTACAAAATCAGAAAATCTTTAACCGATATGAAATTTTAAAAATTAATAAAGCAAAGTTGCTAACCAGAAACTTAACGAACGATCAGTTAGATACCTCTCATTGTCAGACCCTTAGTTAATACTTGTCCCTTTAGTACATAATATTACTCCTGATGATGCCCTCAGAAGACGAACTGTACATCGAGTTTTTTATCATAAATAAGTTAAACCGAACTAATTTATATTATTTTATAAAATATTTCACCAAGAGTTATCGGCGGATTACCTTTTTAAGGAAAAACGTTTATTTCATCTTCTTATATACTTGATTAAACAATTAAATACCACTATCAAAGATTGTTAGTGTAGTTGACAGACACTTATGCACAGTTTATTACAAAGAATAATTCTCACAGAATTATATACATAGGTAAATAAAATCAAAAATGAATATGTAGCATACAGTTGATATACTATAACCCTTACGATTCAATACCTACGCCAATGAAAATCAAATTTCAAACTGAACATCAATAAATTAACCACGAAAACTCAATTGCAGTCCAACTGATTCGATGTTCCCACCAAATCGCTGAACAGTAATTAATCCAGAGAAACATAAATATGCTGAAAGTAGGTTAATTTATTGCCTTTTCCCTTGCTTGCCAGCAATTACTGCTATCAATTACACAAATCTCGATTGGTGATATTAAATTGAATAGCTGGTATTAGACTAAAATTTATCAATCGCTTGTTTGTTAATTAAAGAGGCACACAATTTCAACACGCAAAAATTTTAGAAGACTGTTCACAACAGTAACAATGAAAAAAGGGTATAATCCCAAAAAAATATATAAATAATTTAATATTTAATTAATGAATCCAATAAAAATCGTTTAACTGGATAAATACAAAAACGTACACAAAATATGTTGCTATATGTACATAATAGGCATCAATTTGCTGCAAACACGTAGTAATGAGGACATTAAAGTTGTTAACAATTCACTTTATTATTTTTTAATGTGACAATACAAGTTAATAAATTTTCCTTATCCCATCAATACCATTAGGGACAATTATGGAATATCTCTTACTAGTTATACTATTATAGTATTTGAAAAACTCGTATACATACGTTATTAGAGAATATTCTTTAACCTTAATGTTGTTGATTTATTAAATCTACATTTTGTAATGTACAGTCTTTTATGTAAATTATCTCTATCCATTTTAATTAGTTTGAAGAGACCGTAATTAAGCCAAGGATGAAATATTCATCGTTCATACATTATCCCTCATGTTTAATTCGGTAAACAGTATAATTTATTCTTGTCCATTTCCCTCCATACCACATTTTTTTTAATAAAAATAATTTTTCTTTTAATAAAAAATAATTTCTACTAAATCAATTCAAAATAACATCGAATATTCGATGAATAAACGATTAATATAACTTCAACAATATTCGATTTTTAAACTATTTTAACCTCTTCATCCCCACTTCTGAAGTTATATTAAGGCATAAAATATTAACCCCTTATTAAGAGAGAAGGATTAGAGAAAAAATAGAAGAAATAATAAGGGAAGAAAGAAGAAAGAAACCAGATATTAAAATCAATGCGGGATATAAGAAGGTATTTATAGAAGATCAAGTATGGGTATGGAACGAAGGAATCGAAAAATTGGAAGAAGGGGAAGATAAGAAGAAAGGAACGGGGTTTCGACAGGAGATAAGAAGAGCTGGAGGGCAAAGTATGGACCTAAATTAAAAAATGGAACGAAGAAGATGTCGACAATTGCATGGAACGTGGCGGGATTAAAGAACAAGGAAAGATGGTTTTGGGAGGAGATAAAAAAACTATGAAATGGTGCTATTAAGTGAAACGTGGGTGGGGGACAAAGACATGGAAGGTTTAGAGAGTAAGTTAGACGGGGGGTACAATTGGAAAAATTATAGTGCGGAAAGGATTAAGAAAAAGGGAAGAGCAAAGGGGGGAATGTTAGTGGGAATTAAAAAAGAAATAAAGGCTGAAGTTAATGAAATAGAAAAGGGAGTAATTATAGTAGATGGTAGAAAACAAAGGGGAAGATGGGTGATAATATTTGTATATTTGAATGAAGAAAAAAGTAAGAAATTAGGAAAGATAGAATTTTGTTCAATAAAGCTCATACTATGTAAGTGAATAGAGGAGAAAAAGAGGTAAGGAAAGGTAGGGAGGGGAAAGACAAGAAAACGAAGAAAAAAAAGGGGGAGTACTCAGTATTAATATATCATGATAAAATTTTTATGAAAGATTTAGAATAAAATAAGTTTTTGTTTATCTGTATAAATAACTTTTTCGTTTCAATAAAGCTCATACATATTAACCCCTCTCCTCCACCACTTTTTACCTACGGTATTCTCATCATTAATACAATTAACTATGTTTTATCACAAAGTCGCTATTTATACGTCCCAGTAAGTATAAATAAAAGGACCAATTTGTATTTGTCCTCTTTTCTAGTGCGATAATTTTTTTATTCTTTTGTTCAAGTTCCACGCGCTTTGGCCTACATTCATTACATTCCGCTTTAGGTCCAAAAGGGACGAAATCCACTCTTTACAAAAACAGCTTAGCTCTTAAATTAAGCGAACAACGGCTTTATATTATGGATGGGAAAAGGTTTTCATTATCCGTCAATTCGATTTCTCACCAACGCAACGCATCGTGAAATTTAACCCCTCGCTCTCTCACTTGATTGGTATTAATTTCACCGAACGTGCGTACATACAGATAGCGTTCATTAATTTATTCGAAAATATTAAAAGTAGGGAAAACGGATCAATAATTTTCATGAATATGTAGTGAATAGAAAGCAGCAAAGAATGCCGTTAGATGAAAACTTCTGAACTTTCACAAACTCTATCTGCTTTCAGACCCTTTTAAAACTCAAACGGTCTGGAGAATTATACAAGGATAGTTTAAAAAACTCTTTTAGGAAGCACTTGTGCCGCGTATGCGAAAGTTGAAAACAAATAGATGAATTTGCGATAGAAGTGGGCAGATACTAATTATTTTAACAAGGGCTCACGTAAAATTGAGTTAATCGCCCCCCTGTTTAAATCCTTTTTTGTTAGGTACTGAACTTCAAGATGATTATTCAACAATTTTGTTCAACTACAAATTGTATTTTAAGCAGGCACCCAAATATGTTATTTTATTCAGATGAAACACGGTAATAAATTTCAAAGCTTGGCAGATTCCGTCAGACCTCTGCAGAATTCCATTCAATTTACATAGAGACCCATGAATATAATTTCAATGCAAGGTGGAATCTTTCAGTATCATTTCCATTATTTGCTAATTAAAGGTAATGGATCAGAATGTAGGGCGGCTTCGAATCAAAGAATTTTTAAAATCTAATAATATGTTCCCATTAGTGTTAAAAGTGTTTATAAATAACCAATGGGCATAAATAGATGGATTCTTTTTCTTAATTTATTTGGTTTATTTGTTTGTTTTTTATTTATGGAAATTAACTAATGTTAGAAAAGAGATTATTACATACATACAATTGTTTTCTTATCCAGTTTTTCTTTTTCTTGTAGGTAATATTAAATTTAATCAGCACCAAAAGCAGTACAATTAAGTTTATTGATGTAAAAATATCACCAACGTTTCGCTTCTAGTTTGCTGGCATTTTTAAAATATTTTCACCATGAACTTGAGGTTTTGTGTATTGGGTTTAAAATGAATTCGTTAATTAGTGTATTAAACTACCACTATAAATAAAACAAAACAAAACAAAACGGACGGAACATTGGTACCAAGTGTTTTTACATTAATAAACTTATTTATCCTCTGATTCCTTTCTCGTATCTTCTAGTACAAAGCTCTAGCTCTTAGGCTTAAAGTATACCCATGAATATGTTACAGTTAAAACAAGTTTTTAGTTAGAACTCGTTTTCCCTAGTTAAAACTAGTTTTTAATTAATGCCTTTGTTAAAATTAGAAATACATATCCAGTTAAAACTAGAATTTACTACTGATATATTTGATTTTCAGATAAAATTAGTTGTCACATCGGGCTGTAGTTAAAATTAGCACTAGAAAAACTAATTTGGGATTGGAAACAAGATATAGTTTTAAAAATATTTATTGAAAAGATCTAAAACACTGAGAACCAAATAATAATCTAATACTAAAGGAACATTTTAGGGAACATCGACTTTTTAATTAGTTGCCAGGATGACAATATTAATTATAAGTAGGTAAATAAAATAATCAAATAAATCAACAGAACACAACCATAAAATTTCAAAAAGAAACATTGTTAAAGAATATTGATTGACACACAATAAAATCTAATCAGTCAAACTTAAAATTTAAAAAGGATGACGATCTACTTGTAATTGCAAGACAAACGATCGTGGCATTTTGAATTACAAAGATCAGGTTACGTCTCCTGAACAGTTTTAACTTCTTCGGAAAAACGCGTAAGAACAAGTTTTAACTGATATTCGATTTGAGCATTAGTTAATTCTAGTATTAACAAATTCATACATTAAAAACTAGTTCTAACTAGGAAGAACGCGTTCTATCTAAAAACTAGTTTTAAATGCAACAAATATAATTAAAATTAGATAATCATCAAGTACCTACATAAACTATTATAATACAACTACCCACAATGATACGATAATCAAGTGGAAGCATAAAAGCAACGTGAAGGGCTTTCGAAAGACCGTCTCAATATGAGAATGTCTATAGAGAATATCAAAATGAAATAACCCTATAAGTGAAATAAGTTCTTGATTAGTTGAATTATATTTCCTCCTTTCCTTATACATAAACGTTCTCATTTCAAAAGCGCCCATTGCTGGATTCCCCGACTAGAAAATTAATTAAACTAAGTTTGAATAGGTTGAAACAATTATTTCAACCGTCCAAAATAAATAAAACAAATTGTAAAATTTCACTAATATTATTTTATCGATCCGACAAATTTTATTTTAGCCGATGTGGCCATTTACAAGAGTAAATATAAAAGAATAGACTATGTCCCTTGTGGCTATTTATGCGCTACGTGTTTTGCACGTTATATAGAGTAGGTTGTTAACTCGACTTTTGGGTTTACTAGATTGTATTTATTATTTGGGGCCTTTTTAATTTGAAAGTTTTCTGAGATAGTTCCAACTCTTCCAATTTTTTTATGATTAGTAGACGAATTGAAGCACGTATGAGCCCAAATATTACATTTTTTTATTGTGTAAACACACTGCTAACGTTTTGCCCTAGTTACAAAATTGTATTAAGGCAGTTTTCTTAATTTTTATGTAATATAGGTATATTATTAGCTTTAGTATTACCAGATGGCTTTAATTGGTACAGTTTCGGCCATACCACTGCTTTTTTTATCGCTAACAAAATGTTCAAAAACGTTTTATTTATTTTGAGTGCTTGAAATATACAATTTCACACAAAATATACCAAAAATAGTATACCTATTGGAAACAATTATTGCTATAAATGTAAAATCATTTTCTTTACAGTGGGTATAAAAGAGATTTATTGAAGTTTACAATTTAATGTGCAAAATAAATGCATATAAAGATCTTGTTCTTATCCATTTTTTACCATTTGAAATGTTTTCTGTTTATTTGTAAACTCGCTTCAATTTAATTTTGCTAGTTTTGAACTATAAAATCTAAAATCCAGTAAACGTTATACATACCACACAGAAGAGAAAGAAACCCTTATCTTTTCGGCTAGTGGCAGGCACTTTTCATAAAATTTGTATATTAATCTCTCTGTTTAACAAATTTATAGAGTGTGCTTTTCTTTTATTACTATATTACCGATTGCTTCATGAATCTTAAATAAAGTACAGTGGCAAGACATGTTTCACTTACACATATTAAAGGATTTTTAATTTATTTTCAATATGTATTTAAATAGTTTAATTTACAATGTCCATAATGCTATAGTCTAACATTAAAACTATGGTGAATAAAGTTTTTGAAAGTCATTTATAACAATAATACAGAAAAGTATAATATGTGTCTATTTGACATTTAATAAGTATATAACCCTCAGCGTAAGACAACTGTAACAAACAATTTAGAAATAGAAAGGCATGTATACAAAATTACAATAATATACATATAATTTTATATACATAATAAATTATATTTAAAAAAATAAAAGGTCTTAATCATGTAGTGTAAAATTTTATAACTCATCATAGTAATAAATATCATAACAGTAATTATGTGATTCAATTAATTTAAAGTATGTAAACGGTTAATTGTCAGGACAAGAAAATAACAACGATTTAGCTTAAACTACTCCAATAAAAACTTTTGTATATTTTTTGTTTATTTTTTTAAATGCATTGCTTAGTAGGTACTGATTACTTTTTTAAAAATTATATTAGAAATATGAGTAAAACTTGTATAGTAATAAAAGAGGGACAAACTGTTTAAATAAATTTTATAAAGCAGTGTTCGTTACCTACAACTAGCCGAGAAGGACAAGGGTATATTTCTCTTCCTTGTGGTAGGTATACGATTTTGTAGATTTATTGTTCTAGTAACAAATATTAAAATAAAAGATTTACAATTTTGACTTTGACCAGCAAAATTAAGCTGAACCGGGCTTATATGGAATGCCTGTTGTTGAACGGAGTAGGTACCGTGAATTTACTTAAACCTCCTGAAATGTCACATTTTCGTAGGTTTATTGGTAGCGTGTTACATATCTTTATCCTTTTTTTGGTTGAAGTAAATTACAGTCCCTATTTGTGTTCCTAGAGGGCTGAGGTTGTGCTAAATATGTCAGGAAAAACAATCCCACCACGTATAAATCGTCCAGTTTAACGTCCGATTACAACGCATGCCTTTTAAGTCCAATAATAGTAATTTTCCAACCATTATTCATTGGAAAATTGGAAATTATTCAGGCAGTGTGCGAGTGGTTTGACGAGTCATTATCCTTCAGGTTCTCTGTACCTACGATACAATAATAGCGATCTTACAAAGGTGATAGAACTTTCCTGACCTACTAGTTAGTTAGCATTAATATTGATCTCCCGCGCATTTCACCTTATTTCACCCACAATAGTACCTATACCTAGTGCCTTTAAGAAAGTTAGTTTTCAGAGTTCGTTGACCTTATTATTTCACCTTTACGTGAAATTTCCGGTGTACGATACAAACCCGGTCAACAATCGATCATATTCAAATGTCGTTGACAATACAGTTGAGAGGTTTTTAGTACGAAAGTTTCGCTGTGTAACGGAAAATCTAAAGTACTATCTATGCATCATTGGCCCGATTCATTTTCGTTTCAAAGGCTTCCACTTTTTCATTTCAGTTCTTTCTGTACAAGCGGAAGAAGGAAACCACGTTACCTATATCTTTTTAATCAAAGAAATATTGTTTTAGAAAAAAGTACTTATATAAATTAAATTAGCTATCTACTGGAGAGACAAAACAGATTACTAATGAACTAAAAACAATATTGTAGAGAATAAAGCTTTTAAAATGTGAAACTCTCCAGTAATATTCATAATAATGTTTGCACCGAATAGAATTCATGTAAATTATTTTTGAAGAATATCAAGTAACAAACCCCGAAACAAAATTTAATTTATGCAATACTTTTATTTGTTGTCCTCTAAAATTACCCGAAGGTCAACATTTAATAAATAATTTGCCGATAAGAAATTATCTGTATGATATACAATACCATAACGAAAGATTCAACAGAGCGTTAGCACTATCTGCATTGTACATACAACTCCATTGGGTTATCTAAATGAATTATAAGTGCACATATCTGATATTAAAATTAATCACACGATTTTGTTAAAGTGATCTAACATAACCGCTAAAAAAGGTATCACTCATTACAGGAGTGGTAGTTGGTATGTGATATTAACTTAATTTTTGCTTCCAGGAATTGATCCTCCCAGAAGGACACACGCATCTGTTTAATAAAACATTTTCATGAGTTTTTGTTTTTCATTGTTTCAGTCGGACTTAATGAAAATGATTAATTAAGGTATATTTTGTTTAAAAAATATTGTTTATCGCATTTTTGTTTTCGGTATGTTTTGTAAAATAAAGTAAATTAGTGGAAGAGAAAACAATTCAACCGGTAGATTTGTTCTTTGTAAACACTTTTTGAGTGATGTCCTATCTTTAATTAATTTTGCTTGGTGATGAACAGATACACTCCTTTGTATTCTTGCATACCAAAATTAATATTTTACATTTCAGCACGAATTCTTAGCTGTTAGTCTGCTAAATTGTTTAATCAATTGAAATAAATCGTAGATTTTAAATAACCCCATAGAAAAATCCAGGAGAATGCGGAGGCCACTTAAGAGACCCGTCTTCCCTCTACCCATCTTTCAGGAATTGTATCATCAAGATATGGCAGAACCTCTACGTCAAAGTGAAGTAGAGCTCAATTGATACCAAATATTTCCATTGGGTATATCGTTTGTCTGCAGCGTTGGGGAACATAATATCTAGCAGCCCTGAGGTTTTCTTCAAATAGTAGGGACTCAAAAATAGCCTTTATATAATTCTTAATCACACATTTAATTTGCTTCGACGTTGAGTTTGGGATTCTTCTTCTTCTGTAAATCTAGCAGTTATGTCCCCCAATGCTTCAAACAATATAATATCCATGCAAACCTTTTATTTTAATAAGATGGATTTCCACTTCACTTTGGCATAGATTTTCAGCAATATCTTGATAATACATTTTCTGAAAGATGAATAGAATGGAGTCTCTTAAGTGGTTCATGGCATTTTCCCGACTTGAATCCTCCGGTTTTTCTTCTATCGGGTTATTTAAAAATCTAAGGTGTATTTCAATCTACCAAACAATTTAACAGACTTACAACTGAGTATTCTTGCTGAAATAAAAAGGATCAGCCCAGAAATTATTGAGTGTAGTTGAGTCAGTGCCAAATCGTTAGTGGAAAACAATTTGAACATTTACTTAATATAATTTTATTAATTATTTGCATTTGTTTTTACTGTATTCGTAAGAGAAAGCTTTCTCCGAGTATTGAAAAATATACAGGATGTTCTATAAGAGAAAAAAGTATACAGGCCCTCCAGCTTTAGTACTTTACAATTGAATCATCTTAAAAGATGCTACTTTTGATACCGAAATCGCTCCCTATGAAAATTATTAATTTGGTTCCAAATTTTATCATCACCCTGTATTTGGAAACTTAATACCTATATCTTTTTTCCAAAATAAAGAGTATCCCTTTTTGATAAATATTCCTTCTTCATTTCTGACTGGCTACACAAATATAGCTGTACAAATAAAATAGACACAGTAAAAAGCAATCCAAATATTATTCTTATTATTTTCTTCTTCAGTAGAAAAAAAAAGGAAAAAAGGACATGCCCGATATGTTACGAGATTTCGGTTTGCGAATTAATGGATTTCAGTAACGTTTTGTACAGTGTTGTGACAAGAGGTGGGGTTGCTTTTTCATAATAATTGTCCAATATATTATTTTTCTACCCCAGATTTTTTAAAATAAAATAATTAGGCTATTAAACTAGTAAGTGAGTATTAATGTTTTGAGATTTTCCGAATGCCTCTTACATGTGGGGCTCTCGATATGCCTTGCCACCTCAATGAGGCAAAAACTTTGGATGAAATTTGATTAGCTTATTTGCCATAATAAAAAATTTTCTTTGGCCAAGTATGAAGGACAGGTGTAATATAAGTACAGTCAAACCTGGATAAGCGAGAGTTCAAGGGAGCACAATCTCAATCTCGCTTATAGAGGTTTCTCACTAACCCGAGTTTCTCGCTAATGCAGGTACATGGGTAGCGTTTCTCTCTTATTGAGGTACGCAGCAATAACAAGTCACAGCAAGTACGAATGTAGTAAATATATATGTATATATTTTTAAATGCTTACGAAAACAAAACAAGTAAGAAAGAAAATAAGAAAAGAATGCGATAAAATAACAACATTATTTAGTTCCACGAAATAGAATAGGTACAATATTGACGAGAATACAAAAACAATGGTAGGAAGTTCCACGAAAGTTAAGAATGAGTCATAAAATAGCACATGTTAAATTTGTAAATAAAGCTCGACTGTCGCTTATAGAGGTATAGATAAGTAGTAGTCTCACTTACGGAGGTCTATGAGGGAAAAACGACTCTCTCTTACAGAGGTTTCTGTTTCTCGCTAATAGAGGTTTTGGAAGCTTAAAATGATGGGTCCTGGCTATTACTCTCACTTATAGAGTTTTCTCACTTATCCAGTTCTCACTTATCCAGGTTTGACTGTATATAAAAAAATTCGCACGTTATTAATTAATTAATTTTTACGCAATTTTTTACGTTTTGGTGATAGAAAAAAATATATTTTTGTTTATTAACAAACAATTACATTTTATAAGAAAATTGAAGGAGTTCTGTGGAATATTAACTGAATAAAACAAACAATCGCCCAAATCCACAAAACATTTAGACACCTAAAATGTGTTTCGACACTCAAGGTGTCATCCTCAGTTAGAGTCTCTAACTGTTTGTTTTATTCACCTTATAAAAAATTTAATTACGATAATTTTTCTTCCTCATTACTTTTTTCCTAAGTTAATAGTTTTTATGATATACAGCGTAATTTGATGAAAAGAAAAAAAACGAGATTTTTGGGCATTTTTTTCAAAACAAAATGTTAAGCCCATCATTTCTTATGACTTTTTGGAGTGATTCCAACAAAAATCTAACATAGGTAGGTGTTTCCAAGCAGATACCGGCTGAATTAATTAATAACAAAATGTTAAGTATCACGATGTTACATCTGACTGCAATTCGCTAGAATCTAGGTACTCCCCTACTTTGCCGGAACAACCATAGCGTCAACGACACTCATTTCTCGTTTAATTAATCGCTTTTAATTTGAAACAAATGTGTAATGGAACTTGTAAGCACCCAACATTATTTGATGACTTTTGGTGATTCATAAAATTGACTCGTACCTATTTCTGTTGTATAACGAATAAAAATTTTTTTATTTAATAAAGAATTTGGGGACAATATACAAAGATATATCGACCAATTTAAAAGGGAGTAAAATCCGACTATGTCCTTAATAAGACAAAAATCATTACCTATTGCAAATATAAAGTAGAACATCCACAAGTGTTTTGTTTATCAACAGAAACTTTCGTTATAAATTTCTCCCCTATGTTATATAAACATTTCGCAAAGAAAAATAGCACATTTATTATTCAATTACACGTTTCGTAGTACCTATAGAATGATAGAGTATTCCTTTTAATAGAAAGAATAGCGCAAATGTTTATCTTACATTTTGTCTAAACTTGTCCGAATAGAGTACAACTTTGTTACTGATGAAAGCTTGCACAGTAATCTATAAAAGTTAATAACTTTCCGTCTGCTGAAAAGTGCTTTCCTGGAAGGAAAAACATGGGTTTACTGATTTTTACTTAACTTTTATGTATTGCCAGTTGCTGTAAATCTGTCAGTTTTTCTCCTCGATATTTCACTTAGAAATATGAAAGGGTTCATGGAAGGATAATTTTCGAAAAACTTGACCATATAACTTAATTAACGAAGAAAAAAACGCTACAAAGCAAAGCTACTCTACAAAGCAAAGTTCTAATAGGTACCTAATTAATTTAAAGAGCGTAAAAATTCTTTCGATAATTATAACAGAATTTCAATTCTTGCTTAAATAAGAATAAAATAAAACTGAAAAAAACATTCTTGTTCATCTAGCTGATGACTGATCTAATTAATTTTGCAATTAGTGTACAAAGAGTTTGAAATTTTAATTTGCATTGCAGGCCTTTATAGCTAACGATAAATTTATTTTTACGTTTTATTTGAATAAAAATCTTGCTTTAGCCAATATACATCGGGTAATATCGGGAAATTGCTCTTTTAAAAGCGGCATTAAAGTAATTGTGTGCATCAAACGAATACGATTACTTTACTGAATTTACAAAATGGCTTTTTGGTGGAGTATATATTTATTACTTATAGAATAATTTATTTCAATAGAGTGCCTACAAATTGACAATATGGTAAGATATAAAATTCTGGAAATTCGAATACCAACGCAGTTTAATAAAAAAACGTGATCCCTTCCTTTGAAACAATATATTTCACTTGTTGTTAGACATCCGTAGGCAGTATAAGTTTTTGTTGGTTTGACAAATATTTATTTTATTTTTTGTGTTTAGTAAAATGTAATATATGGAGCCTGCCGGAACACAAACATAAATAACTTCATTAGGTTGTACGTTAGTAATCTTGTAAACATATAATGTTATTAAAGAATGATGAAGGCGCCGGGTTAACTAGGTAATATTAGGTAGTAATAAATAAACCATAGAAAAATGCTACATATATACTAACACACAATTATAAAAAAAAGATATCCATGAAATTGAAAAGGAGACTGCGATGATGGAAATAATACCCAAACAACAACAGTTTTCTTTAACCTGTTGTTGTTTGGGGTAAATTTTTTTTGCTTTACATATTTTCATATCCACAAAGCTTTACCTTGAAGTGAAAATCTTCTGGAAAGGTAATACCCTTAAAGAACGTCACAATACTTTTTTTTAATTAGTAATAGGACACCCATTAATTATATTACATGAGGTAAATTTATGGAGACGTTCCAACACATCTTACCAAGTCTCACTAAAGAGAAGGAAGGGGTGCAGATTAAACCATAATTAATAGATGTCCCTATTATACGTTTATTAATATTTTTGCTAACAACTTAGTCTTCGAGTTTCCTTTAAAACCTGTTATTATTTTTCTGATGTCTAATAATGAAAAATGTTTTTTTTTACGCTGTTCTTATTGCTTCATTCATAATTACGTCCATAAACAAATAAAATGTCACAGTCTAAAAATAACATTTACGTACTTATATGCATAAAAAAAAGAAATTTCGATTCGTGTCAGTATGCATATAAAATATGAAAAGTATGTCGAGAAAAATATTTAAGTTCTGTTCTTACAAAAGTCTCACTTCAATATCCAGTAATGTCTGCGTCTGTTAAACTGTCGTTCAACTTAAAGAGATGCGAACTTTACATCTACTTACCAATAATATTTTGTTTGCTTACAAATGCTGTTATTTTTACGATTTCTTTTATTGCTCTATCGTAAAAGTTGATGAAAATAACTGAATAAATTGGGAAATAATTGGTGAGAAATTAAAGTAAATAACTAACTAAACCAGTAATTAGTTTCTCTGATGTTTTCTTAACTTTAATTCCTTTCTGTTACAGAAAATTGTAAATATCATCTGAAAACTGATGATTTATTTCATTTACTGTAGCAGGAAACATCAATGTTTTTCTTTCTTCAGAGTATATTTTGAATCACAAATTCTTGGTATAATGTAATATATTTCTCTAAAAATGCTTATTGCTATAAAAAAATAAAATCATAAACTCGTTTACTATGTTATATATAATATGTAAAGTAATGCAAGTTGTTTATATTCCCGTTTCGGCTTTGATTCGGTTCAGAAGAGTTGAAAATATACCATAAAACACTTCTATTTTTATTCTTAAAGATTATTACCACTGGCCAAAACATACGTCGTAAGTTTAAAGTTGTGAAGCTACAAAAAGTGTTTAGTTCATGTTATTTTTTTATTTACAAGCTATTATTGAAAAAAATGTCTTTGAGTACAATTTTAAGTAGCCATTCAACATTTTTTTTTTATTATAAAACAACTCTTTGTTTTAATTATTACTAATAATTAAAACAACTCTTTGTTTTAATTATTACTAATAATAAAATTTTTGTGCTGTTATCATTACTAAATTTATTACACCATTCAAACTTGGCATCTAACATGTTTCGCCAACATTGGCTTCTTTAGACATTTCAGTATTTACTACCAAACCTAGTGTCGCTTAAATCTTCAAAAAGTAAACATTCGGGGTTGGAGAGGTAACTAAAATAAATTTAGTAGTGGAAAATGATTTTGAACTATCTATTTGGTCGTTTAATAATGAGTTAAGTTTTTTACATTTATTTATTTCCAGACTTATGACTTATTATATCTAACTTTCATTAAATATATGATCTTCTACGACATGGTTAGAAAAATTTGAATCATTTTTCTTTACCTAAACTATTTTCAATTTGGAGTGTACGTTTTTTTAAATTTCTCCCTGTCTGTCCAATGAATTCTTTGGGGAAAGGCTCACAGGTTAGATTATAAACTCCAGAGCATTTTTTTATATCAACTTTGATTTTATTGTTTTTTATAAATTTTTCTTCTGAGTAGTTAGTTTTATAAGCAATATTGAGACCGAGCTTTTGTAGCGATGAACAGATTTTGTTTGTAATAGGACCTAAATACATTATAGTATTTAGTAAAAAAAAAAATATTTAAATTATACTTCCAACCCCAAAGGTTTACTGTTTAAAAATTTAGGTGACAGGTTTTAGCAGTAAATACTCAAATGTCTGAAGAAGCCAATGTTTGACGAAACATGCTATATGTCGAATAAAATTTTATGAAAATCTGCTTCAATGGTGCTTTTTTCCTTGATTATGGATTTTCATTGAGTAAAAATCGAAACTATTCAAATAATAGTTTAACTAAACATTATTTTTAGTTGCAATAAGTAAAAAACAAATAGTTTTTATTTTTTAACTACAAAAACTATTTTTTATCTCTTTAATTTTATTTTTACTAATTGTTAAACCAACTAAGAATTTAATTGTAATTGTTACAATTCAGTTTTCTCAGTGTATACGTAAAAAATTGTGTTTTATCATGAAAATATTATTTATACTTAAATGCTTTTAGGGAACTGTTCGTCCTTAAAAAAGACCAAAATAATTTTTTTTTATACCCAAAAGGCCCATTGATCACATGATAAGTATATTAATAAAAGCAGGATACTATTTCTCAATTAATTGCTTTTTAATTACGTAGAATTGCCTAAGTGTATCACAAAGTACCCGTAATATCCAATAAATAATACACTATTAATTTTAATAAAAAGCATAAATTAATGTGGGTGCTAAATCATAACTTTGATATATAGTACATCTACTTTGCACACCTCTTTTCTGTCGCCGCTACATAATTAATTACCATATACAAATTCAATGCTTGAGTTCACGAAAACAAGGGTGGTATAAATAAAATCGTGTTATTAAATATTACTCCCCTCAGTAGTAGTACTTAAATATTATTTTTTATCTTCATCTTTGAAACTTACCTTTACTTTTCTGCCGCGTTTTGCGGCGATAGCTCGTGACTTTCTCCGTATTTTATCCAGGGGTACAATTTACAAAAATACTGTCCCACACAAACTACCTTATTAGGTACTACTTTTAAAAAGAGGTCTTTAATACCTAATAATTAATAACGCGTTAAAGTCCACGTGCGCCGTTCCCGGAAGTTAAAAAAAAACTTTTTTTTGCCGGCGTAATTCGAATCTTATTTTTTATGTAAATGTTTTTCTTTTCGGGAAAAGTAAACAATCAAAGATCACGAATAAAATATTGTATATATAAAACTTTCTACACGTGCTGACGAACTTACGTACGGTAGTAACTGGCGTCTCTCGGCGTCTCGGCGGCTGCTGCCAAAACCGACTAAAAATTCCGACGCGCACCCAGCGTCGCTATCGCTACCATAGAGCCGTTATCAACGTCGGGATGTTATAGCGCCGTCGTCGTCATCGACCTCGGCGTCGCTGATAATTTAAATCACCCTCTTTAATAAAATAAAGTTTAGCTCTAATATACCTGGAAGTACTCGGAATAAACACTCCATTACATCGTGTTAGCAGCTTTCCTCTTTTCATAGGTGTTCGGTGTTGGTAGAAATCTTTGGCATATAATATGTATGTATATGTGCACCTAGCAAAGGATAATTATCCTTTCCATTAACACTTGAACGCTTTTACTTAAAACTCAAAGTGATTCTACCAAATTTATCAATGTTTAAATATCTGTAGGTATATGTAGGGAAATATTGGAAGTTTGCGAACGTGTCGAACTGCGATAAATCGAATCACCAAAGAAAGTTCGAGGTATCGATAAAATTGAATAATAATACATATACGTATGTACCTGCTTATTTTAGTAAATGAGCATTTGCATGTATTTATTTCATGTAGATTCAAGTAGATAGAATGATGTATAGGCAACATCTTTTATCACTGTACCACTTTCCACTACTTAAAAGATTTAATTTTTGATCAAGAAACAAAGTTTTTAAAGTACGTTTTTATGATAAACAATTAATCGTAGAAACTGAACTGCCTCACTGCTTGCATCGTAACACTATTAATATGATACGTTTAAATCGTACATTATTAAGGGATTCCCCCAAAAATTCGCCTTATCGACGTTAGGGCCAAATATTATCAAGATATCCGAGTAATGAAAGTATCAGAGTTCGATCGCGTTATTAAGTAAAAATTACATTTTGGTTCGACTTATCGACTTTCGAATTATTAGTATTTAAGAAAATATTTAAAACCTGTTCTAAATGATTCAAAACAAACATTTATTATTTTATGTTTTGTATTTTGTATATTTATTAATGTAATAATACAATTTTCACAAACATTACGAATATCTAAAGAAACAGGCTTACCAATGACAAAATTTCAATTAATACTTGCTAAAGAAAATAGAAAAAAATTTGAGAAAGTTGATTGGCATGAAAAAGACCTTCAATAAATAAATAAAATAGGTTCTTCCGTGACCAATTTTTGAAACATTTTTGAAATAATATAAAGTAAAAGGAAAGGTTTATAAATGTTTCACGATTTATTTGAGATGAACTGTAATATAGTAGAGTAATAAATTACTCATGAGAAAGGGCGATCAACCCGAAATATACATAGAGTTCATCCCAAATAAATCCTGAAATATTTAAAAGCATTTTTCCTTTTAATTTACTTAAACAAATATTAATTTTTCTTTGTTTTTTATTTTTTATCTTAAATTGTTTCCAATACAGCCAATGTTTCAGAAAATCTTTCCCGAAATATTTCCAATAATGTACCTATGTATTTCCAGAAATTTTACATTTTAACATTCACTTAAAATTGAAAGTGTAGTTTCAAATTTTATTTGTACAATAGTAGTAGGTATCTATTAGTAACCATTGTAAAGAATTATACAAAAAGAGGGTATAGATAAGCTAAAAAGGTGACCCCAATATGACAAAAAATGTAACTATACTTTTTTTAGTATCTAGTTCTAGTTATTTTAGTAAAATGCAGGCGCTTTCTTCATGAGAGAAATTAACAAACTGAGGTTAGTACCTATGACTTATTTTATTTGTTCAGGTCTAAAGAAAAACGTAAAAAAATCGTTATGCTAAAAGAATGCGCTCATATCTAGAACACTCGATATATGGTAAAAAAAAAGGATACAATTTTCCAAAACGTGCTTTTATCAATTTTTCCAGTAAAGAAAAGGTAATTATTATTACATTTAAATTACTGAAGCATTAAGTTGATGTCCTGTATTTTATTAAAATAATGAGGAATATAAAAAATATAGTTAAATTTAGGTTCTTGGAGACGAGCACTTCACTTCAGGTATTGAGTGTGCAGAAAACTCATCAGGAAAATTAAATCATAAACACACAACAAAGCAAGAGCAACGTAAATTCTTTTTTTTAACATATAAATGTAGTAATAAGCAGTTCAAAACTTTTGAAGTTTTAGAAATCATATTTTCAAAGGTTTTTCGAAAAATATGCTCCAAAAGCAAAAGCTAAGTACAATATAATCTTATATATAAAAATTTTATTTTATTATCAGTTTCAAATTCTTTCATCTTGTATATTTATGTTACGTATACCCATTTTTAATAAAAATAAATAAGAACGCCTATATACATATGTGTAGGGATATTAGGAATGATATTCAAATTATGTGTTATGTAGGCATATGATCCTGTATCCTATTGTGTCGAACCTTCATAATCACGTCATATACACTGTTGGTTATTCAGAGTTGACCTAAAAGTCCACGATTCGATTTTATGATTCGATTCATAACGCAAAATGGGAAAATATCAGCATTTGCATAAGGTCTCGAAAACTTTTCAACACAACCCATGAATAAAAATCTGAATGACAAAGTTACGGTAATATGTTTTACATACATAACTAAAATATATTTATTTGATTAATTTGTTAATGGTTCTAGCTCTACTGTCATCGAATAGAACGTACTGTAACACAATTTTATGCGGACTCGTGTTTCGCCCACGGTGTACTAGGTACTTACTATAATATTACCTTTTCCAAAATCTTTAAAAAACAGTAACGGCGCTTTAAAATTTAATCAATAATTAGTGGAATTTCAACGTTTTCTTTCCCACATTTTGAACCTCTCTTAATTTCTAAAAAT
This sequence comes from Agrilus mali, assembly GCA_029378335.1. Lineage (NCBI taxonomy): Eukaryota > Metazoa > Arthropoda > Insecta > Coleoptera > Buprestidae > Agrilus > Agrilus mali. Next base: position 18,286,641 of record CM055657.1, read on the forward strand.
TGCCCTTATTTTAATTGTCTAAATAATAATTAATATTGATTTCAATTACGATCGATTATTTTTCTGTTGTCCTGTAGCTAAAGATTTATTTTTTATAGTGATTAATTGACATTATACAACTAAGGTTTCAGTGGTGTGTCCATGTTGGCATAAATACTTGAATACAATACATTTTGTTTGTTTTTCGTTCACTTTATTTCATCAAAAATATACCTAAATACATAAAATTCATCGTTAAATGGTCAGTTATGATTGAGTACTCGAAATTTGTGTAATACTTTTACACCCTAGTAAACTTTACTATTATAGGTATATCTATTTATTAAACATTAACTTTATTTATTGGAACCTATAGTAAAACTGTTTATGGTCAAAATTAAATTGCGATTGTAACCCTCAGGTCCTCTGGTATCGATCCCAATTTAAATTAATTCACAATAGCCAGAAAACACTAAAGTAGTGGTAGGTACTTAAAAATTGAAAAGTGTGACAAGGATCGTCGTAAACCACTAACGAGCTTGTTGCAAAAATATTAATACATTTAGAAGGCGAATAACCTGCTTCATAATTTCTTGACCTTTTCATAATTTAAACGAGAATAGGAAATAGAATGCCACCCTTTTCGCTTTATGCGCACGCGATTTCAATCGAAGAAATTAGGGCAAGAGTGAGTGGACACTGCACAGGATAAAAAATACCTATCCACACGAAAACTTTCACGTTTCCTTTATATATAGAAATAAGCTTTTAGAAGAAGTTGTGTTGAATTATTGTCAGTAAGGGAACAATTTAGGTAAAGTTTAATGTGACAAATAGTAAGTTGTAACTATAAAAAAAAAAACTTTTACCTGGCCAGAAAGTTATAGCAAAATACAGAGTACTGTAAAAATACCATAAAATTGTTTCAAATATCTAGGAAATCAGTAAATTATTAAAAAAAACAAAAATGAGCATATAAACAAATTAGGTGCATTCGCTCAAAAAGTCTACAAACATATTTTAAAGTGCGGGTTTTTTAATACTTTTACTACATTCCGTCTTAACAAAAAATAAAATAAAATGCGATCTAAGTAATTATTTTCAGACTTTGACAACCCAAGTAGTAACTTGAAATTAACGCGTTAAAGTTAAATTTTATTATCAAAAGTAAAAAGAAACACTAGGTAATAATTTGTTTCACAAATTTATTTAACAAACTGACAATATTGTTTCGGCAGTTAAGCCATTATCAAAGTAATTGTACAGGTAAACTTAACTAGTATTTATATAAAGGGACTTAAACTAATACAAATATACAAACATAGGTACACAGAAGCATATTTATTGGTTTGTCTTGGTTGATAACTTTAATAACGGGGAAATCCTAAAATCGGTCTGGTCATTTGTTACCTGTTTCTGTTCTGTTATTGCTTTATGTATTTCTAAAATTTCCAAGAGATTTAACCGTTTACCTTTATTGCAATTATGTATGAGCTTTAAACTATTGTTATCTATAAAATGATTATTTTCTAAACAGTGTTCCGCTAATCCTGTAGTCTTTTTACAATTCTGAATAGATTTGTTAGGTTCATTTAAGCGAATTTTTAATGACCCACCTGTTTGTCCTAAGTAAATAGCAGGACAATTTTGACATTTTATTTGATAGACACCGTTTTTCTCTAAAATATCTTTTTTATCTATTTTGTTGTTCACTAGTAAAGAGCCTAAATTGGTTTTGTTTATGGAGATAGGAGTAATTTCTAATTTCTTGAGTTTATTGGAAATGTTACTAGAAATCTTAGGTATGTAGTTCAAAAAGAAAAATTGTTTTTTCTCCTTGATGGTACAGTGATAGAAAGATTTAAGATTTTGTTTCCGTCGTTTTTTATGTAAAAGGTCATTTATCAAAGAAATGTCAAAACCATTATTTTTTGCTAAAAGTTTGATTAGGACAAACAGGTCGGTCATTAAAAATTCCCTTAAATGAACATAACAAATCTATTCAGAATTGTAAAAAGACTACAGGATTAGCGGAACACTGTTTAGAAAATAATCATTTTATAGATAACAATAGTTTAAAGCTCATACATAATTGCAATAAAGGTAAACGGTTAAATCTCTTGGAAATTTTAGAAATACATAAAGCAATAACAGAACAGAAACAGGTAAGAAATGACCAGACCGATTTTAAGATTTCCCCGTTATTAAAGTTATCAACCAAGACAAACCAATAAATATGCTTCTGTGTACCTATGTTTGTATATTTGTATTAGTTTAAATATTATTATATTATATAAATACTAGTTAAGTTTACCTGTACAATTACTTTGATAATGGCATAACTGCCGAAACAATATTGTCAGTTTGTTAAATAAATTAGTGAAACAAATTATTACCTAGTGTTTCTTTTTACTTTTGATATTATAACATGTTTCACCAAGAGCCTAGCCAAAACTCTATTTCATTAATAAATTTTATTTCCTCTGCAAACATTGCGAATACGGATAGATAATTCTAAGAAAAAGTTTCATTAAGTAGTTTTCGCTCAAAAACGATTACTGGCGGAGATCACTTTCAACAAGAGAACTTGACATTCTAAATACCATTCTCACAGTAAAACTAACATTATTCCTTTTCCAAGAACACTTCTTTATTTCAAAGTTTTCAATTCGTTTTATGAGATAGTAATACATATTATTTTTCATCATAAAATGAAATCAAAAGAAAAATAGATATTTCCTTCGATTCCGTGATGAAAGAAAGATGAAGAAATAAATAAATTTAGTGCCCTACAACAAAAGCGTATTGCCACACAACAAAAGGAAACTCAACAATATGTAATTGTACCATAAAGAGCTCATTTAAAGAGAAGTCTGACATTGTGAAGATGCTTTTCTACATATATTAAATGCCTACGCTTCTTTGTGAATCCTTTTTATTATTTTTATAACTCATAAAACTACAAAAGTATTAAACATGTATAATATTCTATAATTTAGGCATTAACGAGTTTTTTTTAAAGATCATTGAACAACTTTCTTGTTATATTAAATCGAATGAGCATCTGTGTTATACTTTTACAATAAAATTGAATGTATATTGCACAGTTTAACTTTACATAAAGTATCTACATAATAACCAAAAATATTTTTTATTTCCAGTTTTAAGCAATTTGTAATTGAAATAAGTTATTAATTATTATCTAATATCGTACAGTAACATCAATCTTCATTCATATATTATTAAAATGTACAATACTATACATGAACCTAAAGTAATACTTTTGTTTGTTAATTCTGTACCTTACCGGGCGATGAGGTGAACAGAACGCAACTTAAAATGACATACCATCCATAGACAAAATACCATCTAGGTAATGTACCTTTAAATGGCGACGTTTGACATGTGAAGTGCTTGGACTGACATTTGTTTTGTGAACTGTGTTTGTATGTGGAATGTAAAAATTATTAATAATTAATTCAAAAAAACTACTATTATTGAATTTTTAATTTATTTAAGCTTGTGTACAAATAAAATAAACACATATAAAAGATGTCGGACGAAGAATATGAAAAATTTGAAATAACCGATTATGATATTGAAAATGAATTTAATCCAAATAGAAGAAGACGTATTTTAAGTAAAAACCAGAAAATTTACGGTAAGAATGATTGATTTATACATTATTATAATTACCCATAATTATTTCTTACGAAATTAATGTGTTTACAATTTTCGGCAAAGGTATTTGGGCAGATGATAGTGATCAAGAAGAAAATGAAAGACCATCGTTTAAGTCTTCTAAAACACCAAAAAATTACAGTGCCCCCATTGGTTTTGTTGCTGGAGGAATTCAGCAAGCAGGTAAAAAAAAAGACAAAGAACAAGATATCAAAAAAGAGGAAAGTGAGGAAAGTAATGATGAAGAATCAGGGCCCCTTAGAAGAAATAGTTCCAGTGAATCTGAAACTGAGATATCATATAAAGGTAGGTACATTAAACTATAATTTAAAGTTTTAGTGTAAACATGGTGTTTATAAGAACAGTAGAAAACTTTTTTGTAGGGTTTGGAGTAAGAAGAAGTGCTCAATCAGTTGTTACTGAAATAACAGGAGATATAGCAGGGTTGAGAAAGAAAAATTTTAATAGAAATCCTGAGTTATTACGAACTGGAGTTGGAAATTGGGAAAAGCATACAAAAGGAATAGGAGCCAAGTTACTCCTTCAGATGGGATATCAACCAGGAAAAGGTTTAGGTAAAGACCTTCAAGGTATTTCAGCACCTGTTGAAGCACATTTAAGAAAGGGAAGAGGTGCTATTGGTGCATATGGACCAGAAAAGGCTGCAAGTTTAGCAGCACCTATGGTATGTTATTGTATTATTATAATTTAGTTAAATGTTCTAAGTAAATGATTTATTATTAATCTTCAAGACTTTTTTACTTGCAGATTGAAAAGAGTAACAGAAGTGAAAAGAAAAGTGAAGAGAGACAAGGTGAATCAAAATGGAGAAAAGATGATATGACAAAGAAAAAGTCCCGATATTATTATAGAACAGTTGATGATGTTATTGAAAAAGGTAAAAAGCCGGGAACATTTACCAATTCCAGTACCTTAAGGTAGGGTGTGAGAGATGATCATAATTTATATTTTTATTCAAAAGTTATATTTTTGTTACAAAATACAATTTTACAGTGAACTCAGCAAAGTCAAAGTGATTGACATGACAGGCCCACAGCAGAGAGTGCTCAGTGGCTATCATGCTCTTAGTGGTCTAAAAGCTCCTCCTGGTGTTGAACATTATGAAGATGTTGTTCACAAGAAATGTTCCAACTTTAGTTTACCTGAAATTCAACACAATTTGGACATATTAGTAGATATGTGTGAACAGGTGAGTTAAATTCTTTATTTTCCAGTTTCCTATTATATATTTAAATGAAATGAATTTACCCCTTGACAAAAAAAAAATACGACAGTGTTTTAAATCTAAATTGTCTCTTTTTTATTGCGTAAGTTATTCTTTAAAATGTATAGTAATTGTAATAAATATTCCAGGATATTATTAAAATTGATAGAATTACCAGATACAATCAAGATGAAATAGTTGCATTAAAACAAGAAGAGGTATCTTTGAAAACCACCCTGGAACACGAAGATAGACAACTAAAAGATCTGAAACGTGTACTGGATCAAGTTGATAAACTTATTAATCCATCTCTAGGACTATCATTAGGACAATTTGCTCAAGCTTTTCGCGATTTACAGGTGCCTTACTTTAATTAATTGAAATCTTCATAACATAAAAATAATTTATAAAAGTGTAACAATACACACACATTTGTCTATTCTACTCTCTTTATTTAACTATTTCATTTTTGTTGTTCATTTAGGCAAATCATTTTGAGGAGTATTGCAGCTTTAACTTGGGTGAATTAGCTCCTGGCCTGGTGGGTCCTTTGATCACGTCGGCGTTAGCCAGTTGGCAACCATTGAATTCTCCAAAAATGTTCATGGACATCTTCACACAATGGAAAGACATTTTAGAGATGCCAAAACGTCATCGTGGGACACTTGAAGGTAATAGTAAGGGTCTTCAGCCATATGATAATCTCTTATGGCACACTTGGCTGCCAGTTATGAGAACATGTGTTAGGTAAGTTTTATTTGCTAGAATCCCTTTAAGGAGGTGTTCATTCTGTTCAGTTTGTAATATGTGCACTTGGATTTCTTTATTTGAATAAGTGTTAAAGTGTCTCGTTTAAATATTTAAACTCTTCTCAGTGTTTGATGATTTGATTTGATTTAATCGCAATACATAACATAAACATTCCCTGTCGTTTCATTTGGCGACTTAATTTATTGTTTTGAGAATGTATGAGTTATATTGAGGTTTTTCATGAAAAGGTAATAAGCAAAAGCATTCACTAGCCTTCATTATTATAAGTGTTTCATCTTCTTATGAGTATATTATAAAAGGAAAATTTTTATTCTCTTATTAATTTTGTTAGAAAAATTAGTAGAAAAGTAAATAATCATTGAAAAATTATCTCATTGTAAATAGGTAAAAATCTCTTTAGAATTCATATTTTTTTGTTAATTTAATAATTTACTTTCAGTGAGTGGAATCCCAGGGATTGTGACCCAATGATTAGTCTTCTGGAGGACTGGTCTTCTCTTCTTCCTCATTGGTTGATGCAGAATATTCTTGAGCAGCTAATACTACCCAGATTAAGTACAGAAGTAAATAGTTGGAACCCCTTAACTGATACTGTTCCAATACATTTCTGGATACATCCTTGGATTCCACTACTGGGTAAGTAAAAACGATTGTTACATTTGCTTTAGAATTTCTCCATAAATTTTGGTAAAATTCTTATCAAACGTCCTTATTTTCTGATCTATAGATACCCGCTTACATAGTACAATATATCCAGTGATTCAAGAGAAATTAGGAACTGCCTTGACCAGCTGGCACCCTTCAGATAGGTCAGCGAAACTCATGCTTAAACCTTGGAAAGAAGCGTTACCTGAAGGTTTATTTATTGCGTTCCTTATCAAATATATCGTTCCTAAACTGCAGCTTTGCATGCAGTCGTTCATTATTAATCCGCATCAGCAGCATCTAGGTAAGGTAATTTATTAATTTCAACTTATGGAAAACAAGTGAATGAAAAATAGCTGTTAATATATACAGGCATCGAACGTGTAGTGTTAACTAATTTTTGAAATATTTTATAAAAATTCATATTTCCTCCAGATGCTTGGAATTGGGTAATGGACTGGGCGGATATGCTGTCTCTTGCCAACATGACCCTCATATTAGACAAGTATTTCTTTCCAAAGTGGTTACAAACTTTATCACTTTGGCTAAATCATAATCCTGACTTTAATCAAGTAACAGAATGGTATTCTGGCTGGAAACGGATGTTATCTGAAGAGCTTTTAGCGCAACCAACGATTAAAGGTATCGTTCATTTTAAATTACCTTCTAACTAATTTCACTAATTAAAAAGTAATATTCTGTTATTTTATAAATTATTAATTGGCACGTAAACGTAGATGTATTATTATCCGATTTTTATTTATGTTATTTTTGTTCAGAAAGTTTTCATAAAGCTTTGGAGATGATGAACAGGGCAGTAAGTTCCGGACAACAGCCAGGTGCCAAGGAATCTGTGTCTTATCTTAGAAACATTGAAGGAACACAACTTCCACCACCCCCTCCACCTCCTAGAATTGAAGTAAGTGTTGATATATTTAAAGTACTCATATCTTTCTTGTACACTTCTAATATTATTTACTGTATATGTATCCTTATCCTGTTCTTATGTTTGTTACAGAATTTTGCAGAGGCTGTTAGAACAGCATCCCAAATTCCTCAAGGTTTCAGGGATCTTATGGCAAAACGTTGTGAAGAAAGAGGTATTCTTTTTGTGCCAATTCCAAATAAGTTTCATGAAGCCAAACAAGTATACAGGTTGGGTTCAAATGGTGTTCAGTGCTATATAGACAGAAGTGTTCTGTTTTACTCACAAAATAACTCATCCTGGTCACCAATCTCTCTCAACAGACTCTTAGATATGGCCTAAGTAGAAAAGTTTTCAAATGTAAATAAATTCTTTAATTTTTAAGTTGTACATAGTCCATTAATGAATAATATTCTAATAAATTTATTTGTGTTTCATACGAATTATTTTTCTTACTCTTTATTTCTTAAAAACGATTAACTGTAGTTAATAAAATAAAATAGTGACGTATAAAGAATTTATTAAATTGAGTATATGCATTTCACATAAGAATTGGGTCCTTACAAGTATTTTTCTATCAATTTACTTTTCATTGGTAGGTATAAAAATATTGTTTGCAGTTTCAGTTTTTTTTTGTGATATAAGTTAGTTATAAATAAAAAAATTGGTAGTGTTAAAAATAACTACAAGTGGGAAGTAAAGCCTTGAAATGCTAGGATCATCTCATAAAAATAGCACATGCTTGGAGTAACGATTATTCTAAAAACATGTATAAAAAATAAGATGCTATTCAGTACTTCATTCACCGGTAATAAAATAGAGCAGGGTATTTTTCTTTTTATTGTTGTTATTATTGTCCATCATTATAAAATTTCAAATTTCAATTAAATATGGATACCCCTTTTGGGTTTGCTCCCCTCCTTAACTTATGACCTTACGCAACTCTATGGATAGTTGTAGCAAGTAGCATTGATGTCGAAAAAAGTGACAAAACAACCACTATTCCAACCATTCTAATCGTTGATTTTAATCGTTAGCTGTTGAGGTTATATCGGACTATATTTAATAAATTAGTAAAAATAATTTTTCATTTTTAACGGTATATATATTATCTACAATTTTTTATCAATATTAAATCATTTGACAAGAATTTATAATCATGGTAACACCAGAACTCTTATATACTAAAGGCTGGTATGTATAAGTTTGGTTTTTTTAATTTACCACAATTTTTTTCAATTTCTGATAATTTATTAGGTGTTTATCACCCAAAGGCTTATCATCGATTACTGAAAATGGTTCCATTTCTAATTTAAGTGCCATTCTAGGTAGAGCTTTAAATGTAAAACTTATAAATTCACTTTAAATGATTAGTGTTCTAAACAGTTTTATTTCAGACTGATTTGAAAGACATTGGAACGGCAACATTGGGAAATGAGTTAAAAAATGACAAAATAAATAAGGTAAATAAAATTCTCTATTTGATGCAGACTGCTCTAATAAATCCTTAAATAATTTAAAGGTAGTTTTGCAAGTACAAAAAATTCGCAATATGTCAGCTCCCAAAGCAAATCAGGATTCCCAGGCAGCCCCACGCATGCTCAGGTTAATCTTAACTGATGGTCACACAACATGTCAAGCTGTTGAAATAAGTGAAATATCAAAATTATCTCATAAAAATACACCACCTGGTACTAAACTTCTAATAAATGGAGCTAAAGTTTTATCAGGGTGTATTATATTAGAAGGCAATAACTGTACTGTTTTGGGAGGGATTGTTCCAGCTTTACATGAAAAATGGGAACTTACAAAGAACATTGACAATGAGCGAAGATCAAGTAATATTGATTTTATTTATTAATTATTATTATTATTATTTTATTGATTCCAACTTAATTCTAATTTACTTTAAAAAAAAACAAAAGTCACTGTTATTTCCTTTTTTATGCTGGATCAATAGGTAATATTGATGGACCACCTCCATGGGTAAATTTTGGAGAAAAATTGAATTATACTGATTCAATTACTGAATTTAAATCCCTTGCTGGTAAAACAACTAAGGAAGCATCAAAGGAGTTTGAAGAGCAACGCCAAGGTGTTATTGCAGAACTAGGTACAGGTGCAGTCAGAAAAGTATTTGGTGGAGGCATTAAAGGAAACAATCTCAACAAAAATGAACATACATATCAGAGAAGGGAAAACAAGTTTGAAAATCGGAATAGAGATTATGACAAGGAGCGAGGACCAAGAGGTCGAAAAGACAGAGATAATAAGGATAAGGAAGAGAAGCTTCAAAGCAAACCTCCAGAAAAAATTTCGCTTTTTGATTTCCTGGAAAATAAGCTGCCAGCAAATGAAAAAGATGATAATTTTTCTCAGTCCAATGTTAATAATCTTAACAAAAATTCTAAGACAACTGAAAGCAATGCGTATTCTTCAAATAAAAACTCTACCTACAACAAGTTTAATACAAATCGAAGACCACCAAGATTTCAACAACAGAGTAATTATGTTAGCAATAATGAATATAAAGGACAGTCCAGGCAACAGCTTCCCACCCATCAATCTTCAAGGAATGTTGAATACCCATACAAAATTGAACAAGAGTGGTACAGAAATGATAAAGTCGCCCAAAATAAACCTCAAACTGAACACCCATCTAATGGTAATATAATCCAAGAGAAAAGTTTACATAACACAACAGCTTACCATAATAACTTGCACTCCTCTCGAACAAATTACCATTCACCTCAAAATAACAGGAAAAATGTTCCAAGTAACTCGGAAAATGATTTAGCTGCGAAAGTTGAAAGAATGTCTTTAAATAGTCAATATGCCACACGCAGTTTGAAACAGCATCTAAATATGTTCAATCAAGAACCAGCAAGTAATACAAGAATTAAACAAAGTCAAGGTCAGTGGGAATGGAAGGTAGGAGACAGGTGTATGGCAAAATATTGGGAGGATCAGAAAGTAAGTGTCATCCAAGTTCATCCATATAAAACACTACCTACTTTTGGCTCTTGACCAATACTGTATTTGGGTTTTTATTTTAATTTTCCGATAGCAAATCGATATTAATTGAATAAAATATTAAAAACATAAAAAAGTCAAAAATAGTCGCGCCAATTTCAGACGTTTTCTTATTGTTGTTCAAATTTACCTTGTTTTATTCATTAACTTTAAATGTCTTTAACTATTTACTTGTTTGTTTTTTTTTTTGTTAAGTACTACAACGCAACAGTAATAAATTTAACTGAAAAAACATGCGTCGTCCAGTTTAGCGGTTACGGAAATATAGAGGAAGTTTTGAAATCTGACTGTATTCCAATTACAGACGAACAAACCGAGCAAAATTTTCACAACAATTTACCTAGTCAAGGTATGTATGGTATTTGTATGAAATTTTATTTTTAATATATAATTTTTAAGGTTCTGTTAAATTTCAAAGACCAAATCAAACTTTTTATGGCAGGAGGACATAACATAAAGTATTAAAATATCCTGTAATTATTCATTTTCAATTATGCTATTTATTTATTTTCAGTAAGAAACTGTACTATAAATTATTATGTCTATCTGAAGTAATAATAAATAAGATGGAAGAAAAGTTGTTTTTAATTATCCTTCAGCCATTTTTTTAATGAAACTGCCCAATCAAATACAATTGGAACATGGTATTGTAGAGTACTTTCAAAAGTGTTTTTATTTGTCTTTTATGGCCGTGCTGTCACTCTGGCTTCATTAAAAGATAATTTTACTATTTAATGATTATCAAGTTATAAATTGAGTAAAGGAGAATTATCTATAACTGCTTAACTACTTAGAAAATTTGCTAATTTAGTAACTTATTAATTTCCAGTATTTCAAGATTAATGTATTCTTTGTTTTAAATGGAGTGTAATTGGCGGTTTATTGTGAAGTTATCATTTCAAATTGCAATATGTTCAGTGTTAAGGTTTGGTTAAGGTACTGTAATATTGTTGTGGGTCTAATTTGTATCAGTTTGTACTATCTGACTAAACATTGGGATTTTTAAGCAGAATGCTACCTATTTAATAGAATTATTATTTATTTATGGTTATAGTACTCTGTCAGACAATTGCTTGTCAATTGCACAACTGTAGTGATGGGAATTGTCGTTACTTTTCAGTACTCGTATGTAATCGTTACTTTCGGATCTGGTATTCGTTACTTTGTATTCGGTACTTAGTAATCATTAACGATAGCCGGCAATAGGTAGGTATTAACATCAGCTGGAACCGGTAATGATGCGGTTTATATATATATACACTTTCACAAATGTATATATGTATCGAGTACAGACTCTTATACTACCGAATTTGAAAAGCGACCTTTACTGTATAATAACAGATACGTAAGCAGACTTGAGAAGAATAATAGGTAAGTTGAATAACAGAGAGCGCTGAGATTTCTACCTCAGTACTTTCGCTCCTATTCGAAGTCGTTGGTGTTCGTACGATACCAATAACAGAAACAGAGTACGAGATACGATATACGATTTACGATACATATACGATATACGTTATACGTATTAGCACGTACGCAGATACGTAAGAAGCGAGTCGGTACCGAGTAACAATTACTTTTGAAAACGAGTAATCGTTACTTCGGGTATTTGGAAGTAACGGATATAAAGTATTCGTTACTGTATTACCCGCCCATCACTACACAACTGTCATTCTTATGTCTATGCTTATGTCAATTGAACAGCAATTGAAAACCTCGTTAACAGCCTGAATGCTATTTTGAAAAATGTGAAAAATTGTTTAGTGCAAACTAGTGAGTATGGAACAACAAGCAGATACAAATTGTTTAGAAGATCGTGAAGAAGGAGAAATTGTTGAAGACGAATTTGAAGATGTTTCGGACTGCTCGATGTCGATATCACCTATTGACTCACCTTTACCCCATGGTAAGTTACTTGCTCATCCAGAGTTCTTACCTGCAGTTTCTTTAAGCAGTGTTAGTGAGGATGAAGTTCGCCTTGTTCCGGTTTATAATCGGTGTGCAACCAAAAGAAGGTGTAATAGTAAAAGCCCGCATAATAATCATAAGCGAAAAAGACAAGTTCGATCTCGTTCGAGAAGATCGAAAGCTTATGTTGATTATCACTCCGACCGTGACAATGAAAGGTAAATTTACTAAATTTTCATATTCTAAACAATGTATGTGTAAATTTTTACTAAATTTTGTCAGATTATTGGTCAAATTTTTCCTCCAAGTAAAAGCTTCTACCAACTAATATTTATAATACACATTTTTGATATTTACAAATACATTATAATAAATTCATACTAATACTAATATGATTTTTTATTATCAGTTATATTAACATATTTTATTTCTGGAAATTAGGCTAGAAAGGAAACGAATTTTATTAAGTAAAGCATTAAGAAGGGAAAGTCAAGAGGAACTTTTGCATAAAAGTTTACGTTCTCGTTTAAAAAGCATGTTGTATGACAATATAGATCAGCCATCATCTGATGATGACTTAGAAGAATTGCGTGAAATTGCCCTCTTATCAAGAAATACTGACATAGATAAGAAATCAACAAAATGTAGTTTAGAAAATGATATAAGAAATGACCTCAATTCAGTTATAGAAAAGGATCTCAAAAACAATTCTGACTCAGTAATTGTCATAAATGAAACGGAGGACTCTGAAAATAGGGATAGTGCACATAATTCAGATGCTGCTGAAGATACTGAGCTGATTAATTTAAGATTAGAGGCACTAAAATCTGCAGTTATTAAAAAAAGCCGTGAAAGAAAGAAAAGAAAAGTAATAGAACATGAGAAGAAAATTTTAAGTCAAGAAGCTCTTGCTGTTCCAGACGATGTAGCAGAATTGGATGAAATTGATAAGGAAAATAGTTTTAATTCTAAAGATTCGTCTACAAAATCAAGAAAATGTAGTGAAACAGAAAAGGTACTGAATGAGTCAAATCCAACTATCAATTGTCCCATGAAAGAATCTACCATTTTTCCAAAAAACGATTTAATAGAAAATGACGAGGAAAATAGAGATAAAGTAAATCTTAATCTAGTAGAAACTGAGAACCCTCAAAATCCTGTTACTGATAATTTCAAAGATAAATCGCCTGAAAAAAACTTATTGGAAGAAGATGCAGACATATTGAGAGCTATGCTTCTGGCTTCTATGTCAAAGAAGATTACAAGTAACAATACAAATGTGATCCCTAAAGAAGAAACGACAAGTGTACCTAGTCAGAAGCCTGCTTCACAAATTCTTCCACCGAGGGAAATTTATTACACTGATAAACAGCAATCATTAAGTACAGCCATTCCTAGGATTGCAGTAAAGACAGTTACCAATAAATCATTAGGCAAGACTGATCTAAATTCAGTAAACAAACCTGTAAGAGTTATTACCACCAAAAAAATACATTACAGTGGGAAATCTCACAAATGGGAGAAAATATCTAATATTGAAGTTAAACCCATAATAATTAAAGTAAATGATTCAGATTCTGATGATGATGATGATGATGAGTTTAAAGGTCAAGTTACAAATAATAATTTGAAAGAAACTGTTGAGATGTTTCTTAAAAAGCAAAGAGCTGAAGTAGAGGCTAAAATTACAGTAGCAGCTAATAGCAAACAAACTGAGACAGTAAATAATGGCAAAAATGGTTCTATGGATGCAATAAAAAAGCTAAACACAACAAAGCAAATTTCAAAAGTTGTAACAAAAAATGAAAAGCAAAATCCATTAATTAGCAATAATATATTGCTAAAGAAAAATGATAACAGAGAAATTTTAGATAAATCTATTAATAAGCTTCTGTTGAATAGGTCAGCTTTAAAACTTTTGCCTAAATCTCAACAAATCGAATATCAGAAACTTACGCAACAGTTATTGAATGCTAAAAAACAAATTAAAATAAAAAAGGCAATGAAAATACAACCTTTACTAAAAAATGATACAAAAATAGCCACTACCAATTTTTCAAAAGTATCAAAACCACTTGCATTAAATTTAAAACTTAATTACCAAAAATATTCAAAACAAAAAATGGTTCCCAAACAACCTGTCATCACCGAAGAGAAAGCTTTAGAAGCTGTCACTAATTTGAAGAAGATACTTGACGATTTACAAATGCAGCAAAATGGGAGGTGAGTATTTTTTATTAAAATTTGAATTTTCCTAATGAAAATTAGAGTACAGATACTTTCAAGCCTTATTTGATGAAGTTTAATTGAAATCATAAATATGCATCAATCCATTACCGTAAAATGGGCTGCACAAGTTGCTGTAAGATTTTCTGTAGGTTACAGATGAAAGGTAAGTACCAATTATTGGTACCTTTGCTGCGAAAAATTAACCAAGCAAGTAACGAGAGACGCCAAAACGAAGGGGAAATTAAGCGATTATTGACCGAGTTGCAAGAAGCTAGAACAAAACTAGCTAATTCTCATCAATATTTTATTTCCCTGGTCCAACAATTGGTTGTTAGTAAAGAATCATTAGACAAAAGGTTAGTATTTACATTATCCAAAGTGTCCCAAGACTTCTGTTTTCATATATAATCGAAATATGTATTCATAAATTGAAAATATTTGGTTGAAGAGACAGTTAAAGTAATAACTTAATAATATTAAAATTTCGAGGGTGCACTTATTGTGAAACATTGTAACGACGAATTAATATAGAATTAAATAAAACAATGGGCAAGTTTCACTAATTAATTTATTGTACTCGACAATATCGTTTCGATCTATGTGATCATTATCAAGAGTATCTTAATTTACTACTTTAATACTTTTCCGATAAACAAACGTTTATCCTTAGGTATATAGTCATGGGACACTATGTATACATCTGTTGCATATCATATAGTGTTTCAATTTTTTAGTTTTATAATTGAAAATAAGCCTCTCAAAGAAACTAAAGTAGAAATGTGCACATCTACTCCTATTAAACAAAGTAACGACATAAAAGCTTTTAATGACGGTACAACATGGAATGTTCAGACAGAAAACTTAAACGTCGATATGAATGAAGATTTAGTGCTTAATGAAAGTCAAACATCTTTCAAATTAAATAATAATCCAATTGATCCTGTTTCTGATGCAGAACATCCGCAAAATGGTATCGGTTCTGTCAACAATACAAAGAGTGTAGAAAATCAATTCAATAACAGCAATTTGCATATTACTAAATGTTTAGAAAATGTTAATATAGTGGATCCAAATAACATCAACAACATTTTTATTGAACAGGAAGACGACGATAAACATTTTACTGATTATGTATCCCCACTTGGTAGCTATGATAGGTAATATTTTTCGATTAATTTAATGAGAAGTTATAAATAATAAGTATTTTAGAGAAAAAGTAGATCCCCTAAAGCCGTTATGTCCCTATGACCTTTTTGGTGTATGCAGAGATAAAGAATGTCCCTATAGCCATTGTTCTTGACACATGGGAATGGATGTTCCGGAGTTATAAGTAATTTTTATCTGTATCCTTATGTATATTTTTATTTTTTTTAAGTCCTTTAATTATACTGTAAATAATGTTTTTTTTTATTCAACTTTTAGTACAAAAGTATGCCATAATAAAGTATAAATTATTGTAAATAATATGTATAAAATATTAATTTTGTACTGATAATGTAATATTTTTGTTAATAAAGCTTCATAAACGTTTTAAATATTTCTTTTCATCACATTATTCAGACCAAAGAGCGAGAAATGAAATATTTTAAATAATTTATTATATGCTCCTGTGTAAATTATGCAATAAACATCTTACCATTGTATTGGTTTAATAAGATACATAAAATTTTGTGGAATCGTTTAATCACTTTTTCTTCTTGTTGCAAGGTTTCGGGAGTGGAAATGGAAATGTGTTGTCTTTTATTTGCTCGCACCATTTGTCTACCCATGCATTAGGACACAATCGTTCATAACAGTATCGAAAGTACTCACAGATATCGTTCCTATAATTATTTTTAGAAAATTACGTTTGATTTTGATTGATTGATTTTATTACTTTTCACTTAGCACCCTAATGCATCTGTGGTAATCTGTAAACATAGCGAAACATGCATAAGTTTGATTCGATTGAGGCCATCGTGGGTCAGGTGCAACAGTTTTTAGTTCACCCTGTAAAATTTTAAATGATGCTTTAATGTACTTTAATAATTATGGCTACAACTAATTACTCTTACCGTGTCGACGTTGCAACCTTTTTTCATTATAAAATTTGTATAAAATCCAAAAAGAAATTTAAAAAACTATAGTGTCATTTCTTTTCAAAAATTATCTTATCAAGGCTCACTGTAATTGACATTTATATTATTCATGATGAGTCGAAAAAGTGTTCGTAGTTATGTTTGTTTGTAGAATACTTAGTACCATAATTTAAAAATTTGCTAATGAACGCATTCTTGAATAATTGCTCAAAATGAGAATTAAATAAATGGTTTTCTTTTAAAATTACTGTATTAATTTTCTTATTCGTTCGTCGAAAAAATTAAAATAGCATACTTATATAATAAATTACACATTGACAAACATCTCATAAGAAATGCATTATTTAACACAGTAAAAAAATAAATACAAACGTAAAAAATTTAAGTAACTTTCCAAAACATTAAATCATTATCAACTCCTACACATACAAAAGGAAGCCTAAAGTGCCAAGATATATTACTTGCAAGTGAAATCTGAGCTGATAAACGTTGATGTTGAGTTTGAACATGGGTTACTTTTAATGTCCCCTCAAGCTGACTCATTGTCGCCACTAATTCTCCAAATGGACTGAACTTTATACTGTTTCCAGAGTCCGCGAATAAAGGCTTCATATATAAAGGCCGACTAAAAGTAAAATAATGTTGGATGAATAGAAAACAGAGAAGCGTCCTACAAAGACAATTGTAAAGTATAAATTATACCTAGCCCTTGTTAAATCCCATATTACAAGTTCACCATGTTGAAGACAGCCAACAATTTGTGGATCTGATGGGGCCCAATGAGCTGCTGTTATAGGTTTATTACAGTCAACTGACAAAATTGGTTTTTGTGTATTAACATTATAAAAGCGTATAACACCCATTTTCTCTGCCAACATTAATTTAGAATTGTCGTCTTTATGCCAACAGCAAGATATTCCTTTAATTATAATATAATATTAATTTATACATATGAGTAAGCTCATAACAACTATACCTGGAGATTTTAATTTAAATGTGTAAAGGCAATGATAATCTTCTGTACTCCATAATTTTGCAGTGTTATCATCACTTGCTGATACTAAATAATTATTATCTGGATCAAAAGCAACATCATTTATGTAATCAGAATGAGCATTTATTACCTAAAACAATTGTTTTCTCGTTTTCATATATACCTAGTAATTACCATTACGTATGAATGTCTAACCTTAGTAGTGTCTCTCTGTGAAAGATCACTCTCAAATATTCTTAATTTGAAGTCACTCCCAGCTGCACAAAAGACTAAAATTTTGGGTACTCCATAAATTGTTGTAATTGGCGACAGAGAAAGAGCCGTGCATTGTACTCCATGATTAAATTTGATTAACTCCTTCAATTCATTTGGTTCCTAAAAAGATATCTTGTGGATGTTCTTGCTTAAAAATATAGGTATTGTGGAAAGTATTTACCTGTGAGTCTATTTGTGCAACTGATATTTCCCTTGGAAAAGCGATTAAAATAAGGTCTTGAGACAATTCTGAATTGGAAAATGAAATTGCTGAGATCTGTTCATTTAACTTCACGACAAAAGACAAATTGGCATCTCTAATAAGGCCAGGCTTTGACGTTTCTATGGGTGGCATATTAATAATTTTTATATTTGTATTATGAAATAATTATATTAAATTATTACAACAAAACACATAACGTAACTTAACCTCACTTATTTTCGAAACTTTAAAATAGATACCCCAGTAGAAAACAAAACAAGAACAACCAATAGAAAGACAGAATTAGTTTTTAAAAATTAAAAAAATATATCTTAAATTTATATTTTTAATTACAAATATTTATATACATAATATATTATAAAAATTGGGATGTATATTATTTTTTATTATAATCTAAATATTCGCTGTAGTTGTTTCACAATTCTTTTATTACTGTAAATTGTTTGCCTTTTTTATTTTTATAATTATATTATATTCATAAATAAAACATGCAATCAATTTTTTATTCATAAATAGAATAGTAAATCTATAACTCAGGATAATTTATAAAATTTAATAAAAAAAGTATTCTTGTATATTCACTATTAAACAATAGATGGCACCTAGGTTTGGAAAAACACTAGTTTCCACAAATCTGTAAACAATTTGATTGGCTGACATAGTGCACGTGATTTCGAATTTAATAGTTTCAATTTGTTACCATGTGCATGTGGTATTAGGTATTAGAAGAGCTATGGTTTTCCTGGTCGAATGTAAAAAAGTATCTTTAATGGTGGTGAAGTGAATTGTGAAATGTGTTAGTTTTTCCCGATTTTGCGATTTTCGTACTGTGTCAGGGACGTGATGAATCAACTGAAAATTACAGGTACGTGTGTCTTTATATCTCAGTTTGTAGTACTTACCAGGACCTGTTGCTATTGTATTTCAATACAATTACTTTTAAAAGCCGGTAGAAGGGAACATACAAAATTGTTTGATTTATCAATTCAGTCATGATATCAGGTACAATTCTTTTACCCTCATAAACGAACCTATAAATTAAATTATAATAGTAATCAAAAACCAAACAAGGAACAACTGATTTTCTTAAGGGAAATCGATTAAAAATATGGCTACCAGGACGTCCCTTATTATGATATTTTATTTATTTTATTTGGTTTCATTAAATCACATTGTTTACCCCCATTGCTTTAACAAATTCTTATTGGAAATGACATATTTATTGTAAAATGGATAAAAGAGACACTAATTGATAGAGAAATAAACAAGACTGGAAGGGAGGTGTTATTTTAAAATTGTACTACAGTATTATTGAATTACATAATTGATTGCATTATTAAAATGAAACATCGTTAACGTTAACATGTTATATTTTAATATTGTCATATAAAAATAACTCCTTGATCACAACTCGTCACGGAAATATCTTAGAAGAGGTGAGGTTAAAAGTATTGTTTATGTAAGGTACTCAAAATTTGGTATGAATAATAAACATATAAGTATGTATAAAAACTTAAAATAAAAACGCTATACTAAGGTATCTAACACTTCTTTGGTATTGATTGATTGGTTACATTGTACGAAGTATGGTGTTTTGGGCAGTCTATGCGTTTTGCTATAAAGCAAAGCTTGAAGCATTTCGAACTCTTGGTCTTCGTTTATCAAGTCCCTGTGCAGACTTTCCAAACAGGTTTTCCTCTTCATCAGCTTTTCCATTGTTTCTTCCATTACAATTTCATTGTGTTGCATTTCACACGCACTTTTTGTCATGTCTGTGCGTAACGCAGTTAATTGTTTGTTTAATTCTCCGGTGTTGTCTTTGTTCATTTTGTGTATCTTGCGAACATTCGCGTGAAGCCTTACAAGGTTCTCTTCTTCACGGAGAAGACGTTTGTTGATTTTCGTAATTTTTTCCAGAAGGATGGCCTGTTCTTTCACGGTGGCTTCGCTCGTGGTTGAACTTGAATCTTCATCGTCTTTTATATCTTTTTGTAACTCATCAGAAGACGGTGAAAATCGTTCATTCTAAAAGCAACAAAAAACAATTTGATCCTATTGAATATTTAATATGTTTTCAATTTTTTTTGTAATTCTCAAGATTCCGTATTTAGTAGGTATCTACTTAAAAAAAAATCTTGTCGGTAAACACCAGTTAATTGTTTTTTATGGATACTTTGGGTGAAACTGAAAATTGAAAATAAGGTAAATGGTAACTGTAAAGGTAGGTACATATAAAGTGATTGTTACGTGCGTCAGAAAGGAGAAGGGGTGTCGAAGGGAGTTAGGGATAATCTTGTAGAACACTATATGAAAGGTGTTTTGAGGCGGAAATGGTGGAGGCGCAAGGGATAGTAATACACGATAGCACCCAGTTCTTTCATGTTGCTTTTTCCTACTGCAACCTCATGATCTAGGAATATCCAATAAAATCATTCTTCGATTAAAATTAGTAAGGGAAACATGACCCGACTGTTTAAAGCCATAAAGTTACAGTAAGAAAAGACACAGCAAACGAATTGGGTGTTGTAATCATTTCCATCTTTATTTCCACCCCTGCCCTTGCCCTTCCACTCCTTTTCTCCCACTTGAAAACACATTTTTAGTGTTCTTTAAGGTTATCATTTTTCAGGCCAACGATTACCTTATAAGTACACTTACCACTTTTCATTTTCAATAAATAATATAACTCACTGTTTGTTTCCACAACTTATATTAAAAAATTAATTGTTTCGCGTTATTAACGCTTTATCACAAGTATAACTACCAGTAAAAGAAAATTAAGAATTACAGGACGTACATTTATACCGAAACAATTGTTTAGTTTTTAATAAATTGTGGAAACAAATGGTAAGTTTTATTTTTTATTACGATGAGTTTTCATCAAATAAATCTGGCTATGGTTAATTATATCTCATTTTCAATTTTCAACTCCACCCCCTGCCTCCCGAAGTGTCCAATTCCAACTAAAAATACTTGAATTGTGTTCTAAAAGATTACCCCTCCATCTCCCACCAGTTTTTCCCCTTACCGGAACGAGGGTAGATAAATTTAAATATTTACCAACTCATCAAATAGACAAATCCACAAATAGTGGAGATCAATTCATTATTTACCTCTTTGTTTGATGACTGTTTGTTATGTTGCGACTGTTCACTATCTCCTTCTGTCATTACTCCACTGTCGCTATTTTTGTCGACACACGGTATTTCCTCTGACGTTGGATGCACTGCCTCCGAAAGTCCTTTAAGATACGTTTCTAAAAGGTAATTACTGCCATGTTTCCTTGCCCTTGCCTTATGAGCCTTTTCTTCGAGAAAACCAATTTGATGTTCACTGTGCCTGGAAACGTTAATAGAAACAGCATTCAAATATTGACCTTATTTTTTTATGTACGTAGTCTGAATGAAAATTTGAAAAAGAATTTCTTTATCTACCTTAATTTTTTAAGTTGCTTTCGGATTACTTCGCCTTGCGCTAAAACTAATTTTAAAAGTTGTTCTGTGCTAGAGGGGTGTTTCTCATTTTGTAAAGCGTGTAATCTCTTCGGATGGACTGTTTTATAGGCACTTCGATCTGACCAGTTACTCGAATCTGATCTCCATCGTTTACGACGTGATAAGAATCGTTCATCTTTTACCCTTCTTAACGATATTTTAATCTAAAATAGAAACAATATCTAACTGAATTGATCGTTCAGATATTTAATATCTATATGAAAACAGTTGTTACCGATTTCAAAAAATCATATAAAAACCGGAAGTTGGATAATAGAATATTAGAGGAGACTGTGCTAAAAAAAGAATACAAACGTTTGAAGAGGTTCGCCCCTATTACTCTACAGACAAGTGAGCGAAACACAGTCCTGTTGAAAAATTGTGTTTCGTAATAGCGGCGAATCTCCTTCAAATTTTTATCAAAAGTTAGATATTTGTCCTGGGAGGGTAAATTTTAGGGATTTTCATTTCAAAATTAACATAATTAACATTTCCTGTATTATGTACTTGGACTCATTTAAATTTAACCAAATTTCGATATCTCGAATCAGCTTGTAACGCAATAAAACTTCGTAGTATTCGAATTATTGAATAATAATTATACATAGACATACAAGTATATACGTCCTTATTTATCGTAACTGAAAGTTTGTACATATGTATTTATAAAATCTAATTTTTAGTTAAGAGACGAAGTTTTTAAATAACGTCTTGATGACAAATAATCGTAGAAACTGAACTGCCTCACTGCTTAATTGCATAGTAGGTACTGCTATTAAAAAGAGACATTAAAATCGTGCATTATTATCAATTCTCCAGAAAATTCGGCTTATCGAAGGTAATAGAAGTTCGAGAACTCGAGTTGTCAAATAAAAATGACAAATATTTCTCATACTTGATGCAATTATCAACCAATTTGTTTCGACAAGTCAAAAATTCGACTTATCAAAGTCTGATTGTGTTTATATTTAAGGATGTATTCGATATAATCAGTTGAACTTACTTCTGTTTGGGCTGTACCCCATGCATTCCATATGTCTAAAATGTAGGCTTTTGAATCTAATGGTTGTTCAACTCCCCTCCATCTTTCTGTTATATGGTAATCTTCTGCTAGCCCAATATGTTTACCCTAAAATGATAAGCACGCTTTGGGTTCCTGTACATTTACAATAAAACAATTAAAACCAAAAATCTATTCATTTTACTCGTCATTGTTGAATACCAAAAGCGTTACAATTCAATTAATTTATTAATTTAATCACATTAAAAAAATACATATGTAGGCGGATGACTTTTTTTTAATAAGTCTATTTTCTTTTTAATTTGTTGAATACGTTTATCACGCCTAAATGCAATAATCCAATCAAATGGTAAAACAAAATATGCTAATCATGTCCCTAAATGAGTTTATTTATGTTATGGGCTGTTCCTAAAATACATCACACTAAAATTACCTTTTTTTGACCCCCTCCCCCTCGGTTGTCACGCTGTGTCACACTTTCTGTGATTTACTTCTAAATATTACGTCACAAAAACTAAACCTCCCCCCCGTGAACATGATAAATTTGATAAATTTTGATTGATAATACACAAATTTTGATAGTCAAAAATATTTATTTTATTTTCATAATAAAATTTACATAAATTAATAAATATATCTTTTGTAACGAACAAATAAATAATATTTCTATTTATCAGAAGTCCAAGGATTCTGTAAAAATTCAGTAAAATTTTTTGATGAACGGCGAAAGTTACGTTGCCGTAGACCCCCCGTCTCCCCTTGTCACGTCTTGTCACACTCAGCAAGACCCCTCTCCTCCTTGTAGGCGAACGTATTTTATGAACGGCCCCTTTGAGAAAGAACCAAAAGTATTTTTTTATATACCTATTCGTATGTTTCGAATACTTCGAGTGTCTTTATATTTAATCTTTTTAAGCCTGTTAATTTTATCTTACCCTTGCTTCTTCATCTCTGAGTAATACTTCTACTACATCTTGGCACGTGGTATCCGCTGCAACTCCTGAAACCCATCTTTGCTCACCTCGCACCCATATTGGTAACTCTTCACCACTGCTATCACTTTCTACGTCAGAATCGTCCAGAGTTTTGTTGTACTGTCGGCTTTCTGTGCACATCATCTTTACTAAAACAATGAGCAATTAGCACAAAAACTAACGAAAAGTGTATTAATTTATAATACAGTTTTTTCATATAAGTAATTAGTATATTGTGTCTCAAATAGGTAATTATTCACAGTAAAATAAAACGGTGTAAATATATAAAAATGTAATAATACATATAAAAAATTAAAATAATATATACAGTTTTTCAAGTTAATGGGCTATTAGATGTTTATGAATTAGTAAATGGAATTCAATTCTGAAACTTGGGCTTATTTAGTTATTGTTTATGCCGCTTCTTTTGAAAATATTTTCAAGTTCAATTTACATCCGGTTATACCGGAAGTCGACACCAACTTTGTTATTTTAAATGGAATTGTATGTTTTTTAAGCTGAATTCGAATAAAACGTGTAATTCTATAATTTTAGAATAATTATTTTGAACGCCCCATATAAATTATGTAGTTCAATTTTGTCAAGGCGTTAGCACTAATATTCAGCTATTACTAATAAAAATTTCAACACTCTGAGTTGTATTTTGTGGAAGTTATGGTTTTTTTATAATTTGTTGGTTATCAAACTTACCTTAGAATTACACGTTTTATTCGAATTCAGCGTAAAAAATATACAATTTATTTAAAATAACAAAGTTGGTGTCGACTTCCGGTATAACCGGATGTAAATCGAACTTGAAAATATTTTTAAAAGAAGCAGCATAAACAATAACCAAATAAGCCCAACTTTCAGAATTGAATTCCTTCTACTTATTCATAAACATCTAATAGCCCATTAACTTGAAAAACTGTATTATACAGGGTTATTCACGCTATACGGCACGGAATATTATGGCCAAAATATGAAAATTTCAAAAACTTTAACTTTTGTGTTATACAAGGGTCTATTATGGTTACCTTTTAAAATTATTTTCATAGTATACAGGGTGTTCAAAATTCCCTAAAAGTATCAAAGTTAAGTTTTTTTAAATGGAATCCGCTGTATATTATTGCATTTTTGGATTGTTCGATCAAAATAAGTGTTTTTTTTTTTATAAGGTTTATAACACCTAAACCTTAAGGCTTTTTAAATAATTTGAATTGTATCAAAATCTAACCTAATTTTTATGTATCAAATACTTAAGAAGTATTTAAGGTATGTAAGCGAAATTTACAATGAAGTGTAACAATACATCATATTTTATATCTCAATTATAATAAACTCGTCATTTATACAGGGTGTCCAAAAATAAATACTACTTAAGTATGAATTTTAAGGCGTACTAGATTAATTTAAATGGAACGCCATATTTTTTAATATACCAGAAGAAGTATTTTTTAATTACCTATCGATTTCTTCAGAAAAAGCTAAATAATCATTTTATGCGCCATTTGGAGTTCCAATGTATCTAGTTGCTTTTGGCGTTTAGATGTTAGATATCCTTGGGGAATGTTATAAGAATTGTTTATTGGCTTTTCGAGTTATGCTCAAAGGTTTCCCGAAAGAAAACATCCTAAGCCAGCTGTTTTTAAAAGATTATTAAAACAATTTCAGGAAAGCGGAAATGTCACTTATAAAAACCCATTACAAGAAAATCAGTCACTGAAGATGAAGAAAATGTTTTTATGGTAGTCGAATTAGTTGTCGAAAATCCCAATATTAGTCAAAATCAGATTTCCAAAAATACAGAATATAAGCCAATCAAGTATTTCAAGAATTCTTTAAAAAAACACGGTTTTTATCCTTATAAAATCCAGCTTTGTCAATAACTTTATGGAAATGATTTTGATAACCGAATTAAATTTTGCATGTGGTTTTTGGATAGTGTCAGAAAATGAAAATTTTTTCGATAGAGTGTAAATAATTCTTATAACATTCCCCAAGGATAATAATAAATAATATCTAACATCTGACAATAAACACCAAAGGCAACTAGATA
The DNA here is from genome assembly GCA_029378335.1 of Agrilus mali. Classification (NCBI taxonomy): domain Eukaryota; kingdom Metazoa; phylum Arthropoda; class Insecta; order Coleoptera; family Buprestidae; genus Agrilus; species Agrilus mali. Next base: position 18,312,132 of record CM055657.1, read on the forward strand.
CATTGGAACTTTTATTTAAAAAACCCCAAATGGCGCATGAAACGATTATTTAGTGTTTTCTGAAAAAACGCGAAGACTTAGCTTATGATCACCCTAATACCAATCGATAGATAATTAAAAAATACATCTTCTGGTATGTTAAAAAAAATGGCGTTCCATTTGAATTAATCAAGTTACAACCTCTTAAAGTTCATACTTAAGTAGTATTTATTTTTGGACACCCTGTATAAGATGACGAGTTTATTATAATTGAGATATAAAATATGATCTATTGTTACACTTCATTGTAAATTTCGCTTACATAGCTTAAATACTTCTTAAGTATTTGATACATAAAAATTAGGTTAGATTTAGATAAAATTCAAATTATTTAAAAAACCTTAAGGTGTAGGTGTTAAAAACCTTATCAAAACAAACACTTATTTTGATCAAAGCAATCCAAAAATGTAGTAATATACAGGGTGTTCCATTAAAAAAACATAACTGATACTTTTAGGGCATTTTGAACACCCTGTATAATATGAAAATAATTTTAAAAGGTAACAATAATAGACCCCTACATAACCCAAAAGTTAAAGTTTTTGAAATTTTCATATTTTCGCCATAATATTTCGTGCTTAAACGCGTGAATAACCCTGTATAGAGAGTGTAGATTTGGTGAAGGTGCTGGACATATAAGCTTCAGTATAGTAACTGTTTTTATACAAATGAATAAACACAGTAGAGCTGTATTATCTGTTAGATAATTAAGAAGGCATAGACACTGTTAATGAGGTGTTTTTCTTACATTGTATTAAACCAATAAATATGGGCAATTATTTTTGCACATTACTCTTACGCAACGGCACAACTTCATTTCGTTTCTCGCTGTTTTCACATTAAAAAATGACAAATTTATTAGAATAATTGAGTTCGATATATTATGCGTCCAATTAACGTTAGCAGTATAAGGCAGTTAATTTTACAATGAGCGTACTATTAATGTTCTACATATTAAACACTAATAGCAGATATAACGTAAAAGTAGGCGACCTTTACAAAATCAGTTTTAGACATAAACTATGATTTTTACAAATTAATAGTGTAAGAATAGGTACGTTGTAATTTTTGATACAATAAAAAGGCAATTACCTACTTAATGATAATTTATGTTCGTTGTGTAAGGTGTCTAATTAATCAGTAATTATTTTTTAAATATATTATAAAAAAAATAATTGCCATTAATCAAGTGCGAAATGAAAGAAAAAAATTACATATTTAACTGCGTTCTTGCCATTCTTACATATATAAACATCCGACAGTGTCTTTTGAAGTACGGTAATTCCGACAGGACAATTGATTTAATTAATTAATGATTGTGAACAAGTAATTAAATCAATCGCACTATTTTTAAACGTGTGGCGTATAGATAGATATATGTCACCCGTCGATAGGTTAAGTAAAAGTTTTCCCCGCCGTTAATTAATTGGTTGTGATTGTATTATTGTAAAACATATGTCAGTGTGTCTTGATAACTGTTTAAGTAATTAAAACTTTTTATGAATAAGTAAAGAATCGGCATATTGCATTTCTGTTCATTACTAATAGTATTTACGTTGGTTTGTTTCATGATGTTTACAACACTAGGGAAGAAATAAGAACGAAAGAAACATTAAGGGATGATCAACTCAAGTTTGGAAAAACTAGTGCGCCGTGGGGAATCATTTTAGCTTTAATTATTTTGGGTCTTATATCTAGATAAAATTTCGTCGTGTTAAAAATCTTTTACGTATGGTCTGGTTCAAAAAGAGTAATAAAACTACGGGCAATAATTATTTCTATTGTAAATAATATGTATTAGTAACTGTTTATTATTTGCTTCAAAAGTTCTCAAACTGCTTTGAATTATGCAGTGGCGGATTTACACATTTGCCGTTCGTAGGCTATTCAAAATTTGCCGCCCCTACTGACACCTGTAATTCTATACCCTAATTCACAATCAATTTTTTGTTAAGAAGAACTTTCGTTGAATGGATATTTACAGCTTTTATTCCTTACAATATTATGATTATTGTTTTTTTCAATTATCATCATTCTAAGAAATGTACCTATAATATTTATGAAATTCTGTGCAACAATATGCAATTTTTTACGTGTAAATTTATAAAATTTTTATTCTACACTCAAACAGGTTGTTAATATCATCAGAAATATCAATAGAAAAGTATTAATTTTCCACATATATATCTATATAATATTTGTTATTGTTATTTTTAAGCAATTTTTTTCCGGATCCCATTTCTCTTCGAATAGATATATTTAAGTGGTGAAACATATTACACATTAATTGAATAGTGTGGGTGGACCTAAAGAAAAAATTATGGCAATTTTTAATTTAAAAAATAGGTAAAAATACTAAATTTAAAATGTAATACTTAAACGCTATTGGAATATTTTAAAAGTTCAAAATCACAATAGTATATTTTATAAATACCTAAGCGTTTAGTAATTTTTCATATACCTACCTACAGATGTTAGTGTATTCAGTATACTGTATAACACTGAAATATTATAATTGATTTTTTAAGCCTCGATTTTTTCCGTGTGTAACACAATATTTTTTTTTTATTTCTGAGACAAAAAAATTTTTGAGCAAAGTGCGCCGGCCCCTAAAATCTGCCGCCCTAGGCTCTAGCCTATTCAGCCTGCTGGTAAATCCGCCACTGGCAGTTGTGCCATATTATTATCATTAATTGCACTTAGGTATAAATAAAGGCAGCTACTAAGTAATTGGTAGATTTATTGCCTGAGCTGCCATTTTACATGACTAAGACTATAGAACAGATAAGGGAAGTTTGGGTTTCAGTTAACAAGGACCAAATTAATTAGAAGCTATCCTTATAGTTCTGTATCATGATTTTCCCAGATTGAAGGCAATATTAATATTTTTTAGTAGAAAATCACAATTACTGCCCTTAAAAACGCCTAGGCATGATTTATGAAAATAGTGGTTTTAATTCGAGTTATAATAAACTCGTAAGGCTTTGTATTGCAGAAGAAGTTATTTCATGCGGATATATCATCAATAACGACAATTAATTTTGCCGTCTTAAAGCCAATTATTTTCCGCCACGAAAAATATTCGTCCAAGTGTTTCGAGGGCCACGGGTCTCTCTCGGAAATCTGTATCATGCACCGAAAGTCAAATTTCGCAGCGGAACATAAAGCATCAGTAAAACGCAGAAGCAAATGAACTCTTGCGAATGAAATGTGTAATTAGGGCTGAAAAAGAACAGCAGCCCAAACAGTAACCCTGCAATTTGCGTCGCAAAAACCGGTGTTTAATGTAAAAATAAAATACGACTTTATAGCTAATCCGCTAGTTGGCATCATCCTCCAGCTATACTACTTTAATTTTAAACGTTGGCATTGCTTCTTCATGTAATAATACCCATATTAATATTGTGCGTAATCTGACATTAAAAAAGGGGAGCAGGGTTTGATCTTATTCCTTCTTTCTTTGGCTTACTAATCTCAAAGTAAAAGGAATTGTTTAGTTCTTTTACCCTCGAAGCTTTTTAAAATTAGATAAGGAGATACAAATTAATAAATTATTTTTTTTTAACGTTTAGGTACATTACTAGGTACATTTCAACAAACATTATCCTGATTTTAAAATTTAAAATTTTCTGTCTTGCAATGTCATAAAAGTAAGTGTGCCGCTAAAGCTCTGCAACCGAACCCCGCAGTCCCATGAAGGTTATAAGATATTATTATTGTAGCCTTCTAACCCCATCCTTGACGAGGATTTCGATTTTCAGTTGCAGAGTTCACATGATTAAATGTATTTTCAGTTTAGTCGATACTCTAGGAATTTTGTTATCTAAATATATTTGTTTTTATTATCAATGTAAAATTTCAAATGTCAAATTATTTATTACTGGTGCCAAATTCATGATTAAACTTTACCTCAGCGGTACCTAAGCGCAGGTATTAAGGTCATTAAGATATTTCAGACCGAATTTACACCAACCCCTAAGTAAATATGCTAATCAAAATTGACTGACTTTTGGCTAATCGTTAAGAAATTTTGGGTTTTTCTCAGGCAACCAGGTGTTTGTTATGGCTCTTTGATACCCACATTTGGCTACATCAAAAGTGCTACCAGCATCGTTTAATGATGAGCAAAGCAAGACCAAGACCAAGACTCGGATAGTCTTGGGCTTGGTCTCGGTCTTGTTTACTCAGTCTTGGTCTTGCTCAAATTCGTCTGGTCTCGGTCTTGGTCTTGCTGAATTTCGTCTGGTCTTGGTTTTAGTCTTAGTCTTGCAATAACGTCTTAACGAAAAATTTTCAAAAAGTTTTGTAAACATGTTTTCATTTGGCAAACATTTTTAAACCTAAATTCACTATCCACAAATTGAAAAAAAGTTTATTAAGATGTTATTGCTTATTATTCAATCATAAAAAGATAGTCTAAAATCAATTATTAATTTATGTAGGTACCTACTTTAGTGATGAGCAAAGCAAGACCAAGACCAATACTCGGATAGTCTTGGGCTTGGTCTCGGTTTTGTTTACTCAGTCTTGGTCTTGATATTGCTCAAATTCGTCTGTTCTCGGTCTTGGTCTTGGTTTTGTTCACGTAGTCTTGGTCTTGGTCTTGCTGAATTTCGTCTGGTCTTGGTTTTAGTCTTGGTCTTGCAATAACGTCTTAACGAAAATTTTTCAAAAAATTTTGTAAACATGTTTTCATTTGGCAAACATTTTTAAATCTCAATTCACTATCCACAAATTGAAAAAAAGTTTATTAAGATGTTATTGCTTATTATTATTCAATCATAAAAAGATAGTCTAAAATCAATTATTAATTTATGTACAGCTTGATTACTCTAAGATGAGCTCTGAAGATTTTGCAGTCGGCGTAGAAGAAAGAAAGAGAACGCATTCGGAGGAAGAAAGATACAATCAACGCTCGACAAATTACGACAAATAAATATACAAGCTTTAAGACAGGGGTGCTTGATGTCTCCTCTCCGGTAGTCGTTAATTTAGTTTATACCTGAATCTCCCGATACTGTTACATACCTACCCAAAATTATTATACATAGATAACCTTTAAGCAATGAAACGTGTTAATATCGTAGCATTTTGCACACTATATTGGCAGCTTTTATATTATTTAAAATATAATAATTATATAAAATATTTCGACCACTTTTAAATTAATAGTCGGGCGATTTCGTATGCGCCCTGACAAGTACTCTGCTTCAAACCAAGCATGCAAATGCATCTCTGTGGCTATCGCCAGCAAGGCGTAACCTTTTGCCATTGTGCATCTTAAGAACTAGTAATCCCGGAGACCATCCTAGAGTAATTTGACTGTAGGTACCTACTTTAGTGGTGAGCAAAGCAAGACCAAGACCAATACTCGGATAGTCTTGGGCTTGGTCTCGGTCTTGTTTACTCAGTCTTGGTCTTGGTCTTGCTCAAATTCGTCTGGTCTCGGTCCAAGACTGCAAGACCAACACCAATTTTGCTCATCACTAGTATCGTTCGCCCGCAGCGGTTGTCTTATAATATTATATTCATTCTGACCATGTTTAAATTAATTTAATTGGTAAGAACATTTCTATGTTAAAATGCAAATTATTTCCTGGTAGAAAAATTAATAGATTTTTCGTCCTCCAGATGGAATAGTAAACTATCGACATGTAAATTCGATTTCTAATTTTCTTTTAATCGTTTCAATTTCCTGCTTTTAATTGTTTAACCATAATAGAAAATTTAATTGTTATTATTAGTTAATGTGTACACAATAAAGTCAGAGTAGAGGCGTAAATTAAACGGGTGGTAGATGCAGAAATGCAGCATAATAACTTGACTCCTCTAAATTACGCTTTGAATAGGTAGGTACATCCGTTCGTTGAACGCCTGTATTTTAATCGAAAAGGTGTCTCGACTTCGTTGTGTTTACAGACACCATAGTGAAGATCGCAGATTCTTTGTAATTTTGCACCTTCATTATTCATTGTGATTTCTCCTCACGACAGACAGGAAACACGTAATCACCTAGTCCCTTGCCCGTCGCCAACTTGACACCTACATACCAATAAGCCAATTCACGGTCAATTTGGTCTCTAACCTTTCGCAATAAAACACAAAATAAAAATATTACATTTATATTGAACAGCATATTGTCAAATGTCTGCTGACTTTGTATTACCTATCTGGTAAATAATTGATTAGAAGAACTGGGAATTTTAAAAAGCAATTTATTGTAAATCTCAACTAAAAAGTTTCGGTTATTTTGTAAAATACAATAAAATAATTGTTTACCTAATAGTTTTAATAAGCACGTTAACGCAAAACGTTGGTTTCTGAATATATATTATATATATAGGTACATATATTCGGATTTTTTCAAATATAACAAAATAACAATAATAATGGTATTTGCATTACTACAGCTTAACAATAACGTGAATCTGACTGCATAAGCCTACGCATGACCATTTTGGTTTTGCCCCTTGGCTAATGGCTCATTTTGTCATGTTCCATTTTACAATAAACGTTGCGACTTCCTACGATACCATAAACTTTAATATTTTTTTTATTATTTTGTTGAATCGTAAACGTCATATAGATACGGTAATTAAAATGCGCTTTTCGCGCCATAAATGTCATTAATGTAAACTTCACAGTAATTTGTGATATATGATCGGTCGCAGTTATTGTTTTAGTAAGTTTTACAATTTAGCACTTGGAATATGTTTTATAACACAGCGTGATAGTAAATTAAATTTTACGTACTATCTACTACGAATATTAAGGAACTAAATATGGGTACCTAAAAAACATTGTTTCTTTGGATATTAAATTATCAAATGGTAAGAAATTAGTTGCAAGATAATAAAAAGTGTGCAAAAACTTGAATTTAAATAAACATAATTGCATATAGATTGCAAAAACTAAAACAAAATCTGATTTAACTAAGTAAGTACCTACATAAATACAATATTTGTTCAGTTACAAGTACATATTTTTATGGCGCCTGTTAAATTTATCCTTCTTTGTATCCAACTTATCCGTATTTGTGTGCCTGTGGTACGCACAACATGTCCATTAAACATTCCTTTTGCATGAATAACCATCGCATGGTTCTTACCTACTGTGTTTTTAACTATCTTTATTTGTATGTGTCACCTTCCTACGTATTGTGTTTTATGACACCCAAGAGAGTTTAAGGTTAAATAATTGATAAGTTAAGTATCGTCGTGTATGCATACACAACGTTCCGAAAACGGGTCAAGAAATGCATAGGCTTTGAACAAAATGATTAAGCATAATTTTATCGTTGGAAACTTAAATATTCTCAAAAGCGCAGAACTATTGATGAATAATATTTGGGAAATGAATGCTAATTACTTTATGGTTTCATTATAAAAAAAGGACTCAATCTCATCATCGCAATCGACAGACTATTTTCCCAATGATACCTATGCATCCCTGAAACTTAAGTTTAAGTACAAGGAATCAGTTACTTATTAAATTTAATAAAGTTCCAATATATATATTATTTAATTTAAGTTAATTAGAGCGTTTAATTGAATGATATGAGGTATCTTAATTATTTTAATTCCTTTTTATAAATCGTTTCCTGTACACTCTTTTACTCACATTGTGACCCATCTCGATATGCATAGGCGTTCTTTTCTGCGAAATTTTAGCTGAATGAGACGTAGGTGGATTAAAAGCGAATGCTTATACTTATACTTAATTACTTTAGCATTAAACAGGTAAATGAGACCCCATTGTTGTATTGTTGATTAAATATTTATGCAAGAAGGTAAAAGACCGTAACTTATAAAGTTTACAATTCAAGTTATAATCAGAGCTGCTATATACTACCTTATCTCTTTACAAATATTCTGATTTGATTTTTATCAAATGTGACACATACGAATTTATAAGGACTATTCTATTTTCAGTAAACTTATTAAATATTTATGAATGCCTGTTAATGACAAATAAGTTTAATTGAAAGGAGAATTGGGCTCCGCGATCTTAGCACCCCATCTGTGGAATTAATAAAAAACAATTATACCACCGTATAGGTCAGAAAAAGGTCTATAAAGGTCAGCTAGTTTAAATAATTGGTCAGCGATAGAAATTTTTTTATTAACCGGTAAAGTTTTCCAAGGTCATTCAGAAATGTTAGCAAATTTTAGCACCCCATTCTGAATAAAATTAAAAGAATTGAAAAAATAATTGCTATACTCGATCGGAAATTATCCGCTGATAATTGGTCAGCTAAAATAAATAATTGGTCAATATAATTTCACTGAAAAATTAATTATTTAAGTGTTGTTGACCGCAACGCGCATGCCTCAGCCGCGTTAGAGGTATTAGGCATGTACCAGACGGAGTGGGCACATTATTTTCTTGCCATTTTTATTTAAAATAATAAATGACGAAAAATTTTTTTAACCACATCAAGCTTATTAGAGTAAACGAATTAGTAATAATTAATGATTAACCAATTCATTAATTTTTTATCAATTTTAATGATTCCCTATAGTAAAGAACTTATACTTTTTCAAAGTGGAAGAATAACTATTAGTAATGAACTATTCGTACTCTATTTATGATAAATTTTATTTTTACTTATTTCAATTATATATTCGTGACTAATGTCTGTAGTACAAAAATTTACTATACAAACGTAGCTGAGTTCTTTTGTCACTACTAAGATCAGTAGGAATATAGTGAATTTAATAAATTACTTCTTTAGTGTATGAAAATATGTAATATTAATGATAAGAAAAAATTTTAAATTCTTTTCGATATAATATTAGGAGATGGCATTCAACTAGATTTAAGAAATAAAAAGAATTCTACAACATTTAAGTTTTTCGTATATATTTATTTGAAAATAAAATTAGTTAACTTACAGAGTACTTAAAGAAAACATTTTATCAATATTAAATAATTATAATGATTGTGAGAAATCGACTAGCAAATATATATTTATATATATTTACGCGCTCACTGTCCTAATACTTCTAACGGGGCTGAAGCATGCGCGTTGCGGTCAACAACACTTAAATAATTAATTTTTCAGTGAAATTATATTGACCAATTATTTATTTTATCTGACCAATTATCAGCGGATAATTTCCGATCGAGTATAGCAATTATTTTTTCAATTCTTTTAATTTTATTCAGAATGGGGTGCTAAAATTTGCTAACATTTCTGAATGACCTTGGAAAACTTTACCGGTTAATAAAAAAATTTCTATCGCTGACCAATTATTTAAACTAGCTGACCTTTATAGACCTTTTTCTGACCTATACGGTGGTATAATTTTTTTTTATTAATTCCACAGATGGGGTGCTAAGATCGTGGAGCCGGAGAATTGTATACACACTTTGTTTGTGATAGAAATGTAGCACCCCTTATCCCTTTTTTTTCTGTAAATTTCCTTCTTTGGTATTTTCCATGCATAACCACCTTGTCTGCAAAAGATTTGTTTTAATAATCATGTTAGCATCCGGTGTCCAATTTTATTTCCAAATTAAGACTTTCTGTAGGTATCATTTGGTTTTTGGGATAGGTACATTAGCACATTATATAGCAAAAGGCTGGAACAATTTGGTTAATTTTAAAATAACTACTACTGTATAGGTACTAGCACGCAACATAATCTTTAAAAACGTGTAAGAACTGGTTTGCTACTTTAGCACGCAACCCAAGTCGTTATTACGGGTAGACATCAAAATTGCCGCTGATTATCTTCGATTACTTACTGAAAGCGTCGCAAAAAGATAATAAACAATACGTGGGCAACTCCGCTAGATAACATTAGCTGTGCTTCGAGAAGAATAGGTAATTTAGTTATTCCTAGAATCATTTTTTTTTTTACTTTATACGTATTTCGAATCTCGAACGCCTTGGTAAGATAAAACAACTACCAAAGTGATGTGTCTAAAAAATATTTGCGGGATTAGAATCAGAACATTTAAAATATTAAATAATGTCTCCATTAAATGAACTTGTAACAGTGCACAGGATTGGTAAATGTACGTCTTCCATCACCCGCTTCACTACCCTAATGTACTTAAACCCACGTCGATTTTGAATCTAAATTCCGTGAAGAATATTGTTCTCGTAATTTAAATTATTGCAAACAGAAAGTAATCCCGATCATAAATTTAATTTAGTACTAAAGCAGTTTTATTGTAGAATTCTACTTTCTTAGCATTTCTTCTTGCAATTATTAAAACGAAACAAAGAAAAATAAGTGTACGTACCTTGTGATGTTCTTTTTCTGGCAAGAAATTACAGTTTCCAGGTTAAGGTTGTCGATCGCTCTTTGCTCTGGGCCAGTACTCCGAACATTTAATGCCCTAAAAGAAAAAACGATTTTAATAATTACATATGGCGGTACACTTTTTATATTCAGACGGGCAATTGAAAAATCTTACGATTAGCTTAAATACAAAGAAAGAAGAAATCGGCATTCGAAATTTTCAAGAACCTTTCCAAAGACCATTAAAAACGCATTATGCCATGCCTTACGCCGGTTCCCAAAAGGGGTTTTGCACAGCTAAATGCTAATTTGGAAATTGAGCCACCCTTTTCGTTTATTTATATGTACGTGTGGTACAGAATTAAAAAGTTATCAAAAATGTAGAATTTAAGTCGAAAATAATAAACTTCTATTAGTGTATATTGAACTTTATTAAATGAATATTGGTGAAGAGAAGTTAGTTTAGGTTCAGTTATTAACAAATAAAAAGAGGCAATTTTAACAATAAACAGACAATTTCTAAATAATGTCTTAAGAATTATCTTTAATGAATTTAAAGTGCAGTTTAATGCAAGCTTTCTCATTATTATTTTTCTTTTGGTGCTTATAACTGCAAATGGTATGTTTATGATGGAGAGCTAAGCCGGTCCTGTAAATTAAAAATACAATGCGATACGAGTACCAGTATCTTAAAAAGCTAATTTCTATTCATTACGACACATCACCCTTTTCCATTATCTTTACCGGTTATTGTAGAATATTATTTCATTTTAAGGTGACTGCGCTATTACTACGACAACAACAGAAGAGTCCAGTCCGTCCCTGGTCGCGATTTACGCGTCGGCGCCCCGGGACTTTTTCATTTTACAAAACGATTTCGGCTATGTAGAAAGAGAATACAAGGAGAACCTTTATACACATGTAGGTACAAGCAAGAAGAAATGGTTGGCCTTTTATCTTGACGCCCGATCTGAAGCGTGATGCCTTCGGGGTGTGCGCAATTACTTTCGCGCATGTTTGCCTCAGTCGCAATGAAATGGGCACGTGCCTTAACTAAACATTAAAAATTAATAACAAACGCACGTCCGATGACTACGTAATAAGCCGAAGAGAATCGGATGTTCGTTTACACCTGCCATTACACCTAACTGCTAACTCTACGTGAAATCTTCACCTAAAAACCAAACACAGTTAACAATTAGTGCGCAAGACCATGAAGCGTAAACACCTACATTGATAATAATAAAAGGAAAGAAAAAATTGATAAAAAGAGATAAAGATTAACTGATCAAAAAGGGACATTCTATCACATATACAGCTAAACGATAACTCACTTTGATAAGTCGAATCAAATTTGTTGAGATGAGAAATACGTGTAATTATTACTTGATACTTCTATCACACTAATATCTTGATAACTCGAACATATTATTGGCGCCAACTTCTATAAGTCGAATTTTTTGGCGGAATCTCTTAATAATGTACGATTTCAATAACTCTTTTTAATAGCGGTAGGTACTATGCAAGCAGTGGGACAGTTCAGTTTCTACGATTATTTGTCATCAAGACGTCTATTGATAAAAAATTTATTTAAATTAATTAAGTAGGGAAGTATTACGTATAGCTTAGCATTGTGATATGGCACCTACTGGCTTGTGGAGGGGATTATTCTTAACTTTTTATACGATTAGTTAAATGTCAATTCTGATGAAGTGTTTCTAAAAGCATTGGTGTTTTCAAATATAGCTAATTTCTAGTAAAAAAGTACATTCTTCACAGTGGTAGTAGTAAGAACCTTTATTGCAACAAAAAGTATATATACATCTCCACACACAAAAAAGAACATAATTGATTATCCAACCTATAAATTTTTAGTATTATACATATAAACTAATCACTTCCCTTCTTTCTCCATTATAATCATTTTTCCTGTATTTTCCCTTCCCCTCTTTCCACATCTCTCCTTTTTAAAAGTTGCTTCAATAGGGCCAGACCACTACCATCCGCATTTATTATCCTTCCAAGTTCCTCCCTCTCATTCTTCCCCGTTACTTCTTCTAATACATGTTCCATTGATTCACTCTTCTCTCCACATACTCTACACATTCTCTTACTTTCTTCCATCCAAAACTTATTCTCATTACACTCATTTTCCATTCTGAATCTAACTATTATCTCTATACTTTTTCCTTCTCTTAGATATCCTGGCACCTCATCGCCTTGCCATTCTACCCATATAAACTCCCTCATAACTTTCACGTATCTTGATTCCCGTATTTATCTCAAATCCCCTCCTCTTACTGTTTCATTGCATCTTTTCCCCACCATCCTACTAACATTCAATCCATTTCCTCTCCCCTCTTCCATTTTTTCTTTACTTATTGCCATTTCTGTTAAGGCCTTCTCCCCTTCCACATCATATTTATTTTTTTCCTATCCCCAATATATTTTTCTTCCATATCTCTCTTCCTAAATCCCCCAATTTTTCTTCGTATTTTACTGCCCTCCTTCTTGTATCTTCCACCATTTTTCCACATTTTGTTTCCCTTCTTAAAATGTAGTCTGGGGTACTTCTTTCTAAGCGCAATACCCATTTTATATACCTCTTAGAAATATTTTCTACTATTCTATACTCTTTCCATCCCCATATCTCGACTCCGTAAAAAACTTTACTTTTTATTAACGTTTTAAATAGTACCACCCTTCTTTCCCAGTTATTTCTGCACAATTTTTGTCCTATTCCCCATATTCTCCCCCGCAATGCATTTGCTTTAGCTGTTTGGTTACTTATGTGCACATCGTCTTTGTTGTTTTCTGTCAGCATGTACCCCAAGTAGTTTCATTTTTTTACCCTTTCTGTCACCTTCCCGTTTTATCTCACTTCCTCTTTCTCTTTTTTTTTGTTACCTTATTGTTTCTTCGAAATCACTTATATGTATGTTAAATATCTGTGTACTTATCTTGCATCCCTGTCTGACCCCTTTTCCCGTCCACATTTAAATTTTTGTATAATATTTTTTAATGCTCATGTAACAATTCCCATTACATTTTTAGATAACAGAAAGTAAATTTATTACAAACCATTACAGTTCATAAACAACTGTTGTGTGCAGTTTGTTTCTAGCTATTTCAGTAGGATATATAGTGTTGTACAAATAACATCGTCCGTGTTGTAGAACGTCCTGTAATGATTGCAACTCCGTCAGGCGCAAAGGATATAAACAATAACTTACGTTACCTTCTTTCTGGTTTGTAATGGCTAGAGTAAATTGAATAGGAACTTTTTTAAATTTAAATTAATCGGTTTTGTTTCTCTACAACTTTCATTTTGTATAGCTTACTTCAAAACGTTAAAAATTGTACTGTGTCTTATTTTTGTTCCTGTCTAGTTTTATTACAATATTTGAGTGGGTTTTTGCAATTATCTTCATATAACCTTCTTTCTAAGGTGTGGGTAAATCAGCGAACTTAATGATATTTACATCATATGTATATAGGTACTTAAAAAATATCTTAATAAAAACTAATTACTTTAATTATCAGTTGTTAACAAACATAAAGACTATAACTAACATTCAATACCTATTGTGTAACAAACTTCTTATATACTTTTATTGGTTTGTTATTATTGTTTAATTTGCGTGAATTAATTAGTTTTGGATTGTTTCAATCAAAAAAAGAACGATTGCTCTTTTTTTTACTATTATTAGACTCTGATTTAATTGCTTGCGAAGATCATTCGATGGTTAAAAAGTACAGTTATTAATTAAACGTTAGAATAATTTATTGACTGTAAATTTGGCATTTATTAGCTTCTAATGAAAGAACGCCAAAGCCACGTTCGTAATTTTAACGTAATAGAAACCTATTAGCGGTAGTAAGTCACAAAATTAACATAATAATTATTGCTAATACTCGTTAACAAAACGTTTCAAGTGGAACGCTTCATTATAATGAAGTTTTGACTGTAACAAATGATTTTAAAAGGGTTTCCCATTTTATAGTACTATATACATGTAAAGCGGATCTTTTTTGTAAAATATAAAATATACTAATGAGGCAGGGAAGGAAGAAACTTTAGAAATTAATATATTTTATGTAATTTTAGGTAGCCTAATGCTCAAGCTTAATTAAGATTAAGATGTGCAAAAAATATTAAACTTTTTAGAAATGAATGTCATTTTAAGAAAAAGGAACAAGTTTTTTAGAAAGGATTTCGGTATGATTTGAAATCTGAAGGTGCTTTAATAATATAATCAGTTGATTATATTTTACTGATTAAATTTCGCACCAGAAAACGTAATTCTATTACATTTTGTATGTAACTTTGCATTGTTCAGGTCTTAACTGTTTTATCGACAACCCCAAGTGTCGGTTGACCCCCTTTTCACATCCACGTCTTGTTAAGATACATTACACATTAATTAGTTTACTCTTGTGATAAACCTGGTTAATCATCACGTACCTAATCATTCCTAATGCACTTTTCTATGTTTGGACATATGAATGCCATATGTCAGATATTTAGTTCTATTCGTAGGTATGTTTTATTGTAGAAAAACGTTCCTGTATGGTCATGAATTAACTAACAGCCTATTAATAGCCTCTGACAAAATGTGCGATAATTTGTCAAGGTGCGAATGCTATTAACTTCTTGCTTCACCATTACATACATCTTTAATCTTTTGCAATTAATAATAATTTCAAGCAAAAATCTCTGTTTACGTTAATAGCACTAGGATTCACATTTATGGCAACGGGATTATTTTTATTAATCATACAATGCTAACGACAAAATGGTTATGTAATTATTACTTTTATAAAATAATAGATATTAGTAGAAAGTGAAGTTGGAAAATTGTTAAGTAGGCATTCATTCAATTAAAATGAATGTAGACAGACACATTAATATTTTGAATTCTTTTCATTAAGCAATCGGTGTGATGAATCGGTTTTGATGAATTTGCTCAAATTGAATGTGTCATGAATAAGTAAATAAATATACGTTTCTACAAAAGCATAATGTATTAATTAGAGTTATAGGTCGACTAGTAATCGGGATATTTTATGAGGAAATAATAAAGGAAAATCTTCTTTCGCACACTTCTAAAAGCCAGGATTTTATTCAGTATTTTACTTCGGAATTTTGGATATTAATGTTCAGTATGAGCTTCATTAACAGTAAGCCATAATGAGGAAAATTGTACCTACTTCTTTAAGCATTGATAATTCAATTTAATTTGGATTCAAAAACCAAAGCACTTGTAGATCAGATACAATTGTATTGCGCCCTTTCACTTTCCAGAGAGGTGCCGGTGAGGCGTTTGATAGGTTAATTTGTTTCTGTGTGACAATCATTCGTAAAATTACTGTGGAACGATAAAAATACAAGCTGGATAAATGTCAGTGCTCAAATCTTCCATTCACTGGTCACGAAATTCATTTGCACCTGTGCACCACCACTGCAGATCATCGGTCACCAACATTCCAAGAGTAATACCGCTATTCGAATGTGTATTAATCAAATTTTCTTACTTGAATATTTATAGAGTTGGAAATTGAAAATCAGCCAGAGAACTTTATGAAAATTCTTCGAACAGGTCATTTCTTTTTTCTGGAGAGGGACACCTGCTAATCCAAAAAAAAAAAATGGTCATCATATCGTTTCCTCCATTTTCACAGCTAATTCGACCCTTAAAATTTAAATAAGGGAAGTAAGTCTTGGCACAGTTCATTCGCAGTGTCTCTTTTTTCAAAATTAATTGAATAATTATAACTGTGGAGAGGAAGAAATAATTATGATCATCATTTTTGTAATAAATGATGTTCTTCTCCACAACTAATTTTCCACTATTTGATGTTTTCTGTACTTTTAAACCTCTCTGGCTCGGTTGCAATGACATACTCCGTATATTAGGGTGAATAGTTTTAAATGAACGTCATGGTTTTTTCACTCCTGCAATAAATCTTTGTTGTAGGATATTTTTCTTCCTGTTTTAGATTATACTAGCTATGCCCGCGACTTTGTTCGCGTGGAATAGTGACATTCGGCAGCATTTAAATTTTTTTTCTTGTATATTTTGTTTTCTGGGCAGTAAGCCTTTTTGCCGACATTATTACACAAATCCTTCATTCCTTATTTTTGCCCCCTTTAGGCTAAAATTTTTACAAACTTTAAATGTCGTATTTATGTCTAATCAAAAGCCTAAAAAATAAGTTTCAAGCCTCTAGATTTTTATCTATCTCTCTCTGTACCAAATTCTCATTTAAATCGGTTCAGTAGTTTGGGCGTGATTGCGTTACACACAGACAGACAGAGTTACTTTCGTATTTATTATATTATAGATTAATATAGTTTAATTATAGTTTAAAATAGTTTATATAACTTAGTATTCAACTACTTTTATTGATCCAAATAAACAAAGCCTCTATAACTTTTTACACTTAATATTTTAATTTTCTGGACCGTAAGCTTTTTGGAAGACGTCATTACACAAAAACTTTCATCGGCTACTGTTATCCCCTTCAGGGTAAAATTTTTACTAACGCTGAATGTCGTATTTATTTATATCTAATCAAAAGCCTAAAAATTCTTTAAAAAAATACGGAATTTCCGCACAAACTTTCCTATTTCAACCCCTTACAACCCTTTTTTTTGCATTAAAAAGCAGCCTATGTCCTTTATCAGGCTCTAAACTATCTCTGTACCAAATTTAATTTAAATCGGTTCAGTAAATTTTAGGCGAGATTGTGTAGCATACAGACAGAGTTACTTTCGCATTTATAATATTCCGCGAATTCATTTGCATCGATTTTCCTATGGGAATAAGATATTTTCCCGCAGTAAAACGTAGCCTATGTGTTAATCCAGGGTGTCAGCTAACTCCATACCTAATTTTATTAAAATCACTTCAGCCGTTTAGACGTGAAGAAATAACAAACATACACACTCACAAACTTCGCCTTTATAATATTAGTGTGATTATAGATATTTCTATTGATTCTATTGTGATGCCTTGATGCTTATAGATTTATTGTGTTACTGTAGCTTGAATCATACGTAAATTTTATTCTCTGCAAAAAGCTTTATTATCTAATCTGATCTGATTTAAAAATTATATGTGTTTGTTTTATTAATTTCAAAATGCTTCTGTACAACTGTTTAGAATATTACTTAGTCGCGTCGTAGTGAATTAATAAAACATATGGTAGGTATCAAGTTAATTGAGAAAGCTACCCCGTGGTTTGCATATTGTGGTTATTGTCGTCTGGTTTCCGGCAAATCCTATGGATGATATGTGAGGAAACGTTAGAAAATTACTTTTACGGTAGCGGGTAGTCTCACCGGGTTGTGGTTAAGGATGGATGTCCATATTACATGTAAGAATCAAGGTCGCCGGTACATCATGAAGACGCTGCCACGCAAGATGTTTTTAAAACCAACAGAACATTTACCGACAGAAGCAATAAAAGACATTACAAACTGGTTTAATTGCGTTCATTTATGTGAATTACAATTTTTGAAATTGCATGACTTCACTATTCACCTTGGAACATAAATATATACAATATACTTGGTTAGGATGAAAACGGCAAAAGAATCGGTTTTTGAACATAAATCAGGCAGTTGCGTGGCATATTTGGTAAACATTATTAACGAACCTGAAGATCAGTGAGAGTGCTTGCAAGTTCTAACAGACTGGTGGAATAGGATTTATAGAAGATATGGTAACAATTAGCTAATGACTAACCACAGATAGCATAGGAATTTGCTACTTATTGGAAATTCTATTAATGTCCAACAAGGTCCTTGTCTAATAAGGACATCAATTTGTTTCCTAACTATTGAAAATCAATAACTCATTATACGTCCCTAATTCTTCTCTCAAAAATTATACAAAATTCTTGCAAGAATAAAAGTTTAAGAATTTGAAAAAATAAACGAATCTCCAAAGAAAGGCTGTCATGGCGGGAATGCATTATAGAATTATGGATTAGGTTGAAGAGCTGTAGTCTGTATGAACAATTACGTTTCGTCAATTGACATCTTCAATGGATCTGTATTGACTGACTAGGCTACCGAAGGTTAATGTCGAAGTGTCGGCAGCGAGTCGCTGATGATGTCAACCGCAGTTACCGTTGAAACGTCTGGACGTAATTTTTAAAGTATATGCGGCGGCCATTCAGCCTGAACCATAACTCTACAATAAAGAAATCTAGTTAAAAAATGAGCAAATCCTTTGCAGTGATCTGAATCTATTAATTTAATCAATCATTTTATATGACATAAAAATTCCGCCAAGATTCATCAAAACAAAGCAGAATGCTACAAGATTTTAATAGTTCTTTATGTAAAACGTTTGTCTTGGAGTTGAGTTGATACGTAAGGTAATGTTCTAAAAATGTCAGACGTATTTTTGACAATTAAATTAGTTTAGATACGTGCCGTTCTTCTGCAGTAATAGTTCAACCTCGAACCACCGAAATAGGATCCATTTTAACACGTAACACATACATACGTATATGTCTGAAAATCTACGTGTTTTCAAGCCTATCATCTTATCTGGCTCGAGCATCAGCCGTTTTTGTACAAGATGCTTCACTTTTGTTGCCATTCTTCACGGCCAATTGTAACCAGTTGTAAATGGGATAAAAGACTAAGATAACTCCTTATAGGTGTAACTATCCATGAACAATACCGGCGGTATTCGACGTAATGTTTAACCATAAAAGTTAGCGTTGTATTTAATGTTTACACTACAGGCCACCTGTTTCTTGTTGAATCCTTTGTTTTTATGAGTCGTTTTTTGCAACACTTAAAATCTTTGTCTAGGTTACTTAGCACTTCTATTACATGATTAGCGCTAAAACAAATATTTAAACGCTCTATTCTCATTAATTTGCAAGAAAAATGTATCTCACACTAACTATTTTATTTGTCTACCTACTAATTTTGTACTTCTATTTATAGTAGAAGAAAAGGAATTTAAATAATCACCATGCAGTGTTTACAATCGCATCTCAGTCTAAAACTAAAGCCAAATAGATAACTATTTTAGGCCTGCACCCCCGCTTTATGAAATCTTTAAACGCAGCAATTATCTTTTTTTATTGAGAGTTGAAAGATAAATTCGGCTTATAGACCAGGGTCGATAATTTTTGAAACCAAAAACAATTATAGTAGGATGAAACCCATTGGAAAAGGAAGAGAATATAACAGAAATGAAAGAAAAAATAATTTACGGACGATCTGAGGTCGGGAAGGGGAAAGGGTGAGTTTTTAAGGGTAAAAGACGGTTTTCCTTGATTTCCGGAAAAACTACAAATCTTATGGAAAAAGTGAAATAGCAAAGCTGTAGGTAATAAAAAGATCTACAACTTTTGTATTTACACTCTTTTCACATAACCTCAAAATTTATGTGAAAAATTCAAATAACCAAGTTTTTGGTTTTTCATTATCTTTTACAAAAAAAAAATTTTTTTCAGGAAATATGGTGAAAACTTACCTATTTATGTCCCAAACTCGCTGTAATGTTTTTGATTTGAAATATTAATTTTTTCACCTTATTTTTACTTACCATAGTAATGTATATTTTCTGTCACACCATCAGAAAGTAAAGATTTCAACGAAGAAAAAGCCCACCAACGTTTTTACAAAAGCAGATATTTTGATGTGAGAATTATCGATTGAAAATTAGAGTGCTTTTTCGATATTAAGTAAAAATAAGGTGAAAAAAATAATATTTCAAATTAAACAATTACAGCGTGTTCGGGACATAAATAGGTAAGTTTTCACCAAATTTCGCGAAAAAAAAATAAAAAACCAAAAAGTTAGTTATTTGAATTTTTCACATAAATTTTGAGGTTATGTGAAAAAAGTGTAAATACAAAAGTTGTAGATCTTTTTATTACCTAAAACTTTGCCATTTAACTTTTTTCCATAAGACTTGTAGTTTTTCCGGAAATCAAGGAAAACCGTCTTTTACCCTTAAAAACTAACCCCCTTTCCCTTCCCGACCTCAGATCGCGCGTAAATTATTTTTCCATTCATTTATTTCCAATGGGTTTCATCCTACTATAATTTTTTTTTCACTTTTTACTATTTTCAAAGGCTTCAGCACTGGTCTATTAATAAACAACATAAACCTGTTTTCTAAAGAAATAATTAGCGGCTAGTCCATCAGCATGATCTGTTTATTAGAATGTATTTTTTTTTGTAGGTAATGCCTTTTCTACAATTTGTTCCTAATATCTTAACACAGATTGATTACATTCACGAGCCAGTTTATTTTTCTTTTCTCCTCAGTCAAATATTATCTTTAATGAAACAACAAATTGAGCCTAGATCTGCCATTCGCTGATCCAGACTTAACATTATATCTTTTATCGTATCAGCAAAAGTACAATCCATAACGATTCCTAAGTGCTTATTATTAACGCGTTAGATGTTGTTGAAAACTATTTCAACGTAATCTAGTTCTAAGTACAGATTAACAAGAAAAAAAGTTAATCTCTATAAGTCGCAAAAAGCTGCAGGACTGTACTACATTGCAAGAAACCTGTCGGCTACAGAAAGTCTTCGGAATGAGTATTTCTTTTAAATTGATTGTCAGCTGTTCGCTGATTTCACGCAAAGTTTAGATAAAGTAGAATTTCGTAACTTATTGCAGTTTAATTTATAAAATAGAAGTAAAGACAATTCTCGGTTTAACAAAAACTTCGGTTGCTTTCATTTTTAATTATTTAGGCACCTGTTCTTTTTAACATGAAGTTTAATTCAATGTACTTGTTAAATAGAAAAATGTAACCGCACGACTGCTTTTGACTTTTACAGTTAACAAAATTAACAACATTTTGAAACAAACTGCATTATAAAGATTTAATTGACAAATACTGTATTAGTTTTTATTTAATCCAGTTCCTTATATTATTATTAAAGATCAATTAAAACACTTCTTTACTTGGATTTCAGTGTGTTTTTATAAAAAGAATCAAAACCAGCGAAACAGTTAAAAAATACATTTTGCTATAATAAACCACAAACCAATATTTTCCATTGTAGTATTCAGTAATATTTTTTTTAGGGCAGATTTCTGTTGACCTATTAATTTTTTGTACACAGGCAGGCTCCTTTAAAAGGGGCACACACTTATACAGTGTTGTTCAAAAGTAACGCACAAAATTAATAACTTCTGTATGTCTTTCTTAAATGCTAAAGCACGTTAATTGATTTATATTTTTGTTCATCTTCTTGTGACATTTCCCTTTAACCCCTTAATCTGTAGCTGCACCAACTTTTTATTTTTAATGACTACATAGGTTATATGGGGGCTCTATGAGACATATTTTTTAAATTAAATTTAACTGTTCAAAACAAATCGCTTGCAATTACCTGATTCGCCTAAAGTAACAAATGCCAAATGAACCCACCTTCTACTTCAAATGCACTGAGTCTGTGGTAAATACTATAAACTGTACTTCAACTATTTTCAGCTGGTAAATTAGTAATCTCGATCCTTGATATGACGACTGTTGACTGAAACAAACTGAGCAGACCTACTTTGTTGTCATTATCGTATTGAGTTTTAGAAGAGGTTCTCCATGACCTAGGTTGCCATTTGAAGAAAAAGTTTGGATAGCTACAAATTAAGAGGTTGCAAGGGGAGTGAGTCAAAAAGTCACAGAAAGATGAATAAAAATTTAAATCAATTAAAGTGTATCAGCGTATTTCTAAAAAATAACTCGTACGGAATATATGAATTTTGTGCGTTACTTTTGAACAACCCTGTATATTTTACAAAAGTACTTATGGTGGTCATCAACAAATATATCCACTATAAATATAAATTAATTTAAAGACGGTGCTTCTTTGATAACAAGGTCATGTGCGTTTAAAATATTAGTAGATTAGAATTAATTAGCAAGCCTTATGTGTGCAAACTGATGAAACGTTGGTTAGTGGTTTGCTTTTGTGGCTTTGATTCTTATTATATTTAGGAAGGGTACCAACTGATTTTGTGCTCTTGCAAATTTTTGAGGTGACCTGTATTATACTCCTTTTCTCGTTGGTCATTTACCGTCTTGAAATTATTTTAGAATACTTTTGAGTTTCATCTTTTTTGTTAATTAGGTGATTGTATTTTTACTTAACTCTAATTTTTTTTACATTAATATTACGTTCCTATTTGTTTCTGTTTTCAGGTAACCAGAAGTTGTTTTGTAACCTTTTTTTGTGGTAATGGTAAGCTAGAAAACTTTTCGTACTTATATAAATGTGTGTGTACAGTATTATCTAAGCGAAACATTGCTAGGTACGCTGGTATTTCCTATTTGGCATTTTCCTCACGTTTTTTATCAAGGCGATCGTATGTACGTATTTGTAAATGCCTTTGGGTGTATAAGCATATAATTTTTGTCAAAGCCATAAACATACAAATTGGCTACAAATTAGACAATGAAGATGCGATTACTTCTGGCCATTCACCTCCAACCTTCCTAATATACACACATTAATAAACATTTTAAATTATTTTTAACCACCCAGTAATGTTAGCGTCTGCGTTTAACGCATTTTGTAGACAACTAATTGAATCAACACCAAAATTAGTGACATATTCTTGATGATCAGGTGATAATTTACATTTCATTTGCATATAATTAATTATTTAAAGTTTCTTTTACAATAAAATTAATATAATAACACGATAATTAAAATACCTTTCAATTAAAAGACTAAAGTGGAAATGAAAGGGATTATTTAATATTTTTGAAAGGCCTCGGTAAACATTACCTTTTTATAAGTAGGTATCTAAAAAGTCCTTAACGATATTATGTCCAATTATGTTTCTTATTTTATGTTCTAGTCTAAAATAGAACGGACTAATAAAGGTGTTCGCGTCGAGTCTAAAGCTCTCACTAATAAACCTAGACAAATAACAAGGTGCAGATTATGATCGCAATTGAAATTGTCGCAAACCGGAACGATTGAATACAAAGTAGCAGAAATGTATCGCTATCGATATCATTTTATGCTCCATTTAAGCTTGAAGAACGATTTGCATGAATTGGCAGATGGCACTTGTAACAAATCAAACCTGTAACATTGGCAGTGATTTTTGAAACGGAATTAAATTCTTAAATGCTTAGGTATAAGTAATTAAAATACTTATTAACTTTAGATTTATCAATTAGAGTATAGTACAGCATAACATACTCAAAATAGTGGTTCTAGAAAGGGCTAGTAAAAAATTCACTTCTTTGAATTTTTAAGCAAGAAACTTATGTAGGAACCGGGTGCGAAAGTTAAAAATAAATTTAGGTATCGAGAGCCCAAAGCATTGTTATATTGGATGAAAGGAAATTAAAATTCTGCATATGATATAAAAATATGGCATTTCATAAAAAAAAAATACATGCCAGTTTGAAAAATGTTATTTTGGAAGTGGTATATTTGAATAGAATTAAAAAGAACAACTTCTTTTTAATTTGCGTTTATAGTTCCAAATTGTAGACCATTTTTTCTTGAAGCCACCCGTGAAAGTCGCATCCTTCTAGACGTGGAGAACTATTAGCGCTTATTATTTTATTTAGCGTGGATTTTCTCGAAATCGGTGCAAACAACATCTGATTACCAAAGTGCTACTAAAATTTAATGAGGAATCGAAAAATGCAATAATAAATGGGGCAATCTATTAAAAAAAATCAAGTTGGGTTGCCTCCAGGAAAACGGAACATTCTGTAAAGATTTGTTTTAAACGTACCTAATTAATAAATTACTATATGCATATACAGCATCTTATCTAATTTCGACGGCGTGAATAAAAAACGTCAAAAGAATTTTCGGTTGTAATTTGTCTTAATTGCAGCAATTGTAAAATCAATCTGAAAGTGTCTGTTCGAAGCAAGAGATCGGATGGAGAAGATTACACAACTGGCAATTAAAAAATATATTTAATAGCACGTAATTTGCAATGTGTCGTGATCTGTATGTGCATTGTAAAATGTTTACTGCTGCATCTATCAGAATCAGAAGGGAGTGTTTTCAGACTTCGGGAGAGACGTTGTGTTATGTGTGAGGATGTACCTATGTGGTGCGATATGTTACATAACTGCTTAAACGTCTGACATGTATCGCTGTAATTACAATTTATGCCTAATGAAATGCTTATTGAGACACATTCATCTCTACGAATAATATTGCAAAAGATAACTCATAAAAACCATTTGTTAGGAAAATTGGAATTAAACATTACAATAAGATATTTAGATTTGTGCAGTTATATACTCGCGGTGGATGTTATATTTTGAATATGATTCCATTTGTCGGGGTGCACAACTTCTCATCCGAGTTATTTTACCCTTAACGTAACAACGAGGGTTAAAAGACGAGCGTCACAAGTTTTATCTTCATACTTAATTCAACCCTAATGATAATGTTAATCAAAATTATCTCTTCTTCTCTACTTAAGCCTTTACCAAATCATTTCTGAAAAAAACACAATAT